>CM039477.1:14989500-15102947 GCA_022433065.1 Begonia loranthoides | reverse complement strand
AGATACCAATTTAAAAGTTAAAAAATTAACAAAGGATACCAATTGATATTTCACAATTTGAAGCACAACAAGTTTTTCAAGGATTCATATCAATTGTAAATCCAAAGTTAAAATTAAATCAATTTTGCAAGGTATGATATCAATTGTATATTCAAAAATAACAAACCAATTATTCTTTTAAAAATCAATGATACCAATTGTAAGGAAAAATCTAAGAGAGATACTAAGGTTTAAAATCAAGATCAATTCAAATATCTCTCCCCCTATGTTATTCACAAAAACAATCGATTGGAGATATAATCCAATTTGTGAAATTTTGCTCTCCCCCTTAGAGCAACAATAAAAAAACAATTTAAACATTTCTCTCCCCCTATATAATTTTCACCAAGCAAATAGGAGAGAATCCAAAAAAAATCAAGAGAGACATTCAAGAAAAATATATATATATACCAATTGAAAAATAAATCCATTGATGAATTTAACCTTTGGAAGCAAATTGTCTTCCCCTATCATTATGCACAAAGTCTAATAGTTGAAAAATTAAAACATGGTATCAAGTAAAAATAAAAAAAATTATACCAATTGTGGATAAAAATGGTTTCATTGATACCAATTTAAAATTTCAAAGCATAGAGAAATTGATGATACTAGTTGAATAAATGAAATCCAATGTCAAAGATACAAATTGATATACTTTGCTTTCAAAGATACTCAAGTTAAAGATCATTTATCTCCCTTAAAACATGACACATAAGCAAATTACTGATCTCTCGCCCTTTTCGTCTCAATCAAACAAGATAATAATCAACAAAATACTAATAGTTTCAAAAAAAAATTTGCATGGTTTCGTTTGTATAGAGACTCCCCCAAAATGCCAAAGTCAACCTGTAAACGCATTTAAAGAATCCAAACCAGCCAGAATATCCATCATGTACGAAAATTATAGACGTCAAAAGTATAACAAGACAATTACAGCCTTAACTTCCAAAAATACACAGGTTGCTGTTCACTCTCTTAATCCGAAAAAGAAAGTACATAACGCTGTGAACAAAAACTAGGCGTTGGGAAAATCATCATCATCCATAGTGTCAGGAGGTTGAGCGGATGACGATGGTACACCATGAGGCACCGATGGAGAGGAAATCCCGGTATGCCAAATCCCACGTGCAAAATCATCCATTCGCCTCTCCATGGCGTCGAATCGAGTAGAAAACGATTGCATAGATGACATGAGCTGAACAAGGTACTCCAATTGCTGATCAAGTGTGGCTTGCAGGCAAGCCACGTCGGAATAGGTAGCATAAGGTCCATGTGAGAATGAAGAACGCTCTCTCGGAAAAGAAGAGGGTCCAGTCTCGTGAGCAAAAGAAGGACCGGGCTCGGAGGATGGTAAGGAAAGCATAGGCTCTGAGAACCGTGAAGGAGGAGAGTCTGGAGAATGAGGAGGGACAGGTACATTATCTGATCAGACAATCCATTCACTATTCGGAGTTCGAATAATTCCCATACGACCAAGAGTTTGTGGAGAATAGATGTCGGAACGACGAAGTTCACAAGGTTTAGGAAATGTGGGAATCGGAACCTCTAGATCCTTGAAAAGATTTGTGAGAAGTAAATTGAAATGAAGTGAGAGGGTTGAGCTATCCGACGCGTCGACAATTTGAGAAGCAATTATGTAACCGAGATTGAGGGGAGTGCCAGAGTACATATGTTGAAGGACGTATAAGTCCATATAACTGACATGATCATGATGGCTAGCACGAGGAAGAACATTATATTGAAGTGTGTGTTGGATGACACGGGCCCGAACATTAAGATATTTAGTTTTGGGTCGGAGATGATAATCATTAACAGGGTCTCTAAGAATTTGTCGAAGAAGTGCATCCCCAATTTCCGTTTTGTGGAAAGAGGGAGGAACATGAGCATTATAATACTCTTCATATATTAACCCCTGTTGACATTCGAGATAAACATTAAGGAGATGGGGGGGATTTCGATTTCCCGCCCATAAAGAAAACTCTTGACAACCAATGGACGTTCAATGTACATCGCATTGGCATAAAACATGCGAATAACCTTTTCAACGTATGGACCATTCAGAGAGAATAATTTATGCAAACTCATACGAGTATACATATCCTCTAAGTCTAAACTAGATAAATGAGCAAAATCAATTTTTCGAGACGAAATTAAGGAACGATTCTTGAATTCGTCCTCATACCGTTTCTTACACTCATCATTCGGAAATAAACGGGTTCTATAAACTCGAGGATTGCTAGTACGATCGGAAACTTGAAGAGAACCACATTTTCTAGATTGACGGTTTGCCATGAAAACGGACAGAATGAAAACTTAGACAACCCTAGGAAATGCTCTAGAGAAATTAGGGAAAATAGTGATATACCGGAGGGAGACTTGAAGCCCAGCTGAAAATGGCGGAGAATGGCCAGAAATCGGAGGTGCAGGTCGCCGAAGTCGCGGGAGAAGATGGAGCTCGGAGTGAAGATGCGAAGTTAGGGTTTCGGAGGATCCCCAATCTGTTTTAAAACGCGTTTGCGGACGCCGCGGACGGAATTTATTGCGTCCAGACTCGTCCGCAACACAGCAGAATTGAAGCAGTTTTTAAAAAATTGAACATACGGACGATGAGGATGCCATTTTTGGCGTCCGCACTATGGAATCCAGGAAATCCAAAAAAAATGGAATGAACAGAATTGAAGCTATAATTTAGGGAATTCTCCCACTATGAACATTTATCTCATTTCAATTCAAGGAGAAATATAAAAGTTTAAGCCTAGCGGAAGCAAGTTTATCAAAACTAAAAATTAAAATCAATATTTAAGAGCAAGTCGATAAACTCTATACAAATTACTTTTCTCCCTCTTAGTATTAATCAATTTAAAAACAAGAGAGATTCATCAAAGTGTGGCTTAGTGGAAGCAAAATCTATCAAAAACCATAATTAAGAAACAACATTCAAAAGCAAGTCAATGATTTCCACACAATTCTATTTTCTCCCCCTATTTCGTTATTCACATTTAATTCGAGGGAGAAATCAACAAAACATCATAATTAACAAATTTTCTACTCTTCTCCCCTTATATCAAGCTAATTTTAATTCATGGGAGAAGCACATTCTCAAAAATAGACAAAGCAATTTATTCCAAACAATCATCCAACTTAACATCCAACAATCCAATATTTGTCCTAGCATGTTCAATTTAGAGACTAAGTTGTTGGAATGCAAACCATCAAAATATAGATTGAAGGAATAAGGACATCTCAATTCCTAGATATCGAGTGAAGAAATAATCAAATTTACAACCTATGATCTATCCATTCACTCCAAAGACAAAACCAATTTATCTCAGTGCAATCCTAAATCAACAAAATTAAACATCCAACACTCTTTCAAAGGCATGCAATTTAGAATTCAATTGTTGGAACCAATCATCAAAATATAAGTTGAAGAGATAAAGCATATTTCAACCTATATATATACAAAAAGATTAAATCTAACAATGAATCCAAAGAAAATATTCTACAAAAAGCTAGATCAAATCAAAAATCAAAAGCAATTTAATCCAATTCAATTTCTAATCAAAATAAATTCAATTATAACAAAGAGATTGTGTACCTCCAAGAGTTTTATTCCATTTTATCACATAGGAGGCATTTTTGAAGCTTCTCCCTTTTTGTATTGGATATTCAAGTATCCAATCTCCTTTCAAGCTTCTTGGGAGAATCACCAACCTACAAAACAAATGAATTTGATTTCTTTGCTACCTAAACCATTTTGGGTCCATTGGTTATAGGTTTGGTTCCTTTAGGAACCCACACAAATTTAGAATTTAAATTAGACTTTGCGAAAGGATAAACAAATTTTGAATTAGCATTTGATTTAAATTTAGAGTTCAAATTCAAAGGATAGGCAAATTTAGATCCATAATTTGATTTCAATTTATCATTCAATTTTAAATAACAACAAAAAGATATATGATCAACACAATTGCAAGAATTACAAATAGATGAACTAACAAATAAATTAGTGTAATTCTTTTTCTTTACAAAGGGTTCATATCCAATACCGACTTTATCGAAAGTAACCCTTTGTGAATTTAAGAGCATATTTAAATTTTTGCTCCCATTAGTGAATTTAAGAACAATAGAGTTCAAATCATTATTCTTTGCTTTCAATTCACATATATCAACCTCAAGCGGTTCAATTTTAGCCTTAGCATTAAAAATATATTTAGATTTAACATCCAAAAAGCTAATCTCATTTTCATGTGATTTGATACAATCATTCAATTTATCATTCATAATTCTCAAATCACAAATCTCATGCTTATGACATTCATTAATAGTAATCAAATCACAATTTTTACAATTTAATGAATCAATTTCATTTTCATGTGATTTGATAGTTGTATTTAGTTTATCATTCAACAATTTCAAATCATTAATTTCATGTTCATTACATTTGATAGTAGAAGTCAATCCATCGTTTACCAATCTTAAGTTGCTACTATCATGCTCAAGATATTCAAGAGAAGCATTAGAAATATCAATCATACTTTTTAATTCAACAATTTGATCCTCAAAAGATTTATTCAAAATAGTATGCTTTTTGATCAAATCGTTTTTCTCATTTTTCAACACTTTATATTTATCCTTGAACTCATTGAAACTATCTAGCAATTCATTAAATAAATTACCATCATCATCATCATTAGAATCCGAATTGCTATAGTAGTCGTTTACCTCAATACTTTTGGCCATGAAGCATACGTTGGCCTCTTCCTCCTCTTTTTCGGAGGAAGAGCTTTCTCCACTTTCAATCTTTTGTTTGTGCCTACATGTGTTAGCTCAAGAGATTTCCAAATATCATAAGCACTAACACATTATTGAACTCTATCAAATTCATTTTTTACTCAATGCACTAAACAAAATATTCATTGCTTGAGCATTTAAGTTCCAATTCCGTTTATCTAAATCATTGAATTCACAAGTTGGTCTAGGAAGAGATATTCCCTTTTCAATGATTTTCCATAAAAAGTAATCAATAGATTGTATAAATATTTGCATTCTACACTTCCAATACAAATAATTACAACCATCAAAATGTGGAGGTGTAGATGTGCATTGACCTAATTCGTACATGTTGGAGTCCATAATGTGCATATATATATATATATGGCTACCAATCAATGATATTCAAGTAAACTTCAACAATGAAATTCAACAATTTATAGCAATGTGCACAATCAACAAAATATCACACAAAAATTTAAATACCCGTTTTGATACCAATTGTAGGATCGATATACGCCTATAGAGGGGGGGGGGGGGGGGAATATAGCGTATTAAATTTTTCGTGCGATATTTTAATCTCTAATAGTTCTAAGTGATTTAATGCATATAATTAAAATATCGATAACAAATATATGCAATAATGTAAAGAGTAAGGGTTAGATAAGTGCACACAATATTTGTTTACGCGGTTCGGCAAACTCGCCTACGTCCGCGCTCCAAGTTTCACTTGGAGATACACTAAGCAATTGGCTTACGGGTGCCCATAGAACCGTTTACAAATTGACTCTTAATTGGGGCATCACCCTTGACTAATTCTTAGGTCGTCAACCTTTGACTCTTAAGGGGCGTCACCCTAAATTTGACTATTGCGGGGCGTCACCCAATGATTAAACTTGCGGGCGTTCAATCTAGCCTATGAGTATTTCGAGTGTTTCGGGTTGTCACCCTGGTGTGATGAATTATTAGGGAATCACCCTTTACAATCAAGCACAATAATAGAATACGGAAATTAAAGCACAATCTAACTAATCCTAATTCTCTCGAATATAACTTGCAAGTTTATGTGTTGGGGAGAATTAGATTTATAGCAATATTAAAAGCTCACAATGATTAGAATCGCGTATTAAATTCGGCAGGGCTTCGCCACGATTCTCGGTTCTTTGTGGAGAGCTTGGAGTGAACTTGTATTTATAAACTTTGAACTTTTAGACGTCCTCATCGTCCGCATGTGACCGTTGAAAAATAGCCGTTGCAGAAATCTATGCATTTGCGGACGCCAACTCATCGTCCGCATCGTCCGCGTCTATCGTCTGCGTTTCCCAGAATTGGACAGATTCAAAGCGGATGCCAATCCTTCCGTCCGCATCGTCCGCATCACATCGTCTGCATCACATCGTCTGCATCACTTCATAGTGGACAGATTCATTTTGGACACCAATATTTTCCGTCCGCTTCTACAGTTCAGTTTGGGGACGCAAAATGGCGTCCTCACTTCACTCTATATTTGCCCTTGAACTATATTGAGTCCCTAAAAGATAGCCAACACTACATGGACTCAAATAAACATGTTAGAACATTAATAATACCCATTTTGAGGGTATTTCCAATATGCACGGATATAAATATTATGATAAGAACGATAAGAATAATATCCGAAACATATAAAATATAACACAAAATACAACTTATAGATTTATTAAATTAATCAACATTTTAGTCATCATCAAAATACAACTTAGCCTAGCAAAAAGGCTAACATAAAGTACTCAGAGAAACTGCACAGTAGAATAGGTGATAAAACTAAGAGTTCTCATGCAGTCATTCGTTCCTTTTGTTCATATTCATGTTTCATCCATGGTTCCAACTACAAGACTTAGCATCAAGCACATTTTTAGTAAACGTAACCATCATTGAACAAGATTTGTTGTAGGTTATATGGAAAGTAACTACAGAGGAACTCAATCACAAGATAAAAAGTAGAAAGTAAGAAATATCGTAAGGAACATTGGCGACATTCATCTAACATATTTACAGGAAATAAAAGGAAAACTGAACAACACGACTCCCACACATTTTTACTTGGGTGTAGGGCCTCCACCTGGTCAAGACAACCCATTCCTTACCCTTGAAGACTCTTCCTCACATGGCAGCTCTCCCACCACTCCAAGCAACAGCCCTCCAAAGTCCTTCCAGGAAGAACAACGAAGAAGGAGAAGGAGCTGAAGACGAAATAGGCTCACATTGGGGGGAACAAATCGTACTGTGGGGGAGGGGGGGGGAGTCGACATTCTCTTCTGGTCGGGATCGTGGGAGTGAGGTCGAGTGTTCTGTGTTTCTATCGGTTGAGCGTCACTTTCTCCTGATTTTAAATCAGTTATGTCGCTGTTTTGGGAGGATTCGGACGAGAGGATGCGTCCGAATTCTACCCATACCGTCCGAATTTAGAATTCGAACACCAAATGGCGTCTGAGATATTGTCTGCGTGCATCCGAATTCGTCTAGAATTCGGACAGATTCAAACTCACAATGTCCACCTGCATCCGCATCATCCGAAATCATTTGAAGTCGTCTGAATTTGTCCAGAATTCAGATAGATTCAAACTTACAACGTCCACATGCATCTGTATCGTCCGAAATGGTTCGAAGTTGTTCGAATTTGTCCAGAATTTGGACATATTCAAACTTACAACGTCTGCCTACGTCTGCAACTTCCGAAATCATGCAAAGTCGTCCGAAAAGACAAAAAAAATTCATTTCCTTCACATTTTCAACTAGACTTTCATCCAAATTTAATTCCCACGAAATTACAAGTCACCACTTAACACGTATAGAGATGAGTTGTATCATAAAATTTTATCTCCAAAGTTTGATTACATCGCTCATTGGGAAAAGTTAGTATCGGGTTGTTACAATTGGAGAGTATTTACCTATCAATAATAATTCTCTAAAAACTATCTTCCATTCACAAGTTACAAATCCAACATTTCAAGGATTATTATAATCCCACAACTACTACTTAACATGACTTAATTCTCTCCATAGTATGACTCTCAACAAATCAGGTTACATACGATCCACTCCTTTCACATCCAAACTTAACCGTTTATTCAAACAACCACTTTATCCTACAACTTATCTCAACAACTTATATCACATGATAATAACCAACTTCATGAATAACACCCTAATACTTAGGTTCTACTTAGCATACATGCAGGGCTTAATCCACTTCCAAATATATTCAATAGCCAACATAATATAACTCTAACCAATTAATATATCTAATATTATTATTTGGCAGAGGACATACCATCAACAAAACCAATACTACATATATCCAGGAGAGAGAAACCGTTACGTGTAAAAAACTTCCAAAGTGAAGCCCCTGTATTTCCTCACCGTTTTCCTTTCATCCAAAACCTTCTCAGACACTCTCTAAAAACCCTACACATACTCACTTCTCCACAATTCCTTACGGTTTTCCTCCAAAAATTCCAAAACAATTCCCTTCACCAACTCTTTGATATTTTCCAGAACTAGAATATCCTCATAACTTCCTTCCTTAGACTCTCTCACAGCATGTTGTCTCTCTCACTCAACCATCACAACTTCTCTCCTTTTTCGAAAACACAAAACCCTCTTTGTAATAACTATCAAACTTTCTCACTCTAAAACTCAACTCCAACACATCAGAGACTTCAACCTCAGCCTCACAGTTTCTTCCTCTCTGAACTCTCGTCCCTCACCTCTCTATTTATAGGCCACTCAACGTGACTCTTCATTATCCAAATGAAGGCAGAAGGCCATAGGACGCAACTGTTCAACGTCTAGACGCTTCAGACAAAAGTCGCTCCATCTTCAACGTCAATTACCCTCCATATGACTATAATAATTAGCGGTCAATCAATTTTCTTCAGTAGCCGATCGACCACCATGCAATTGATCAACCGTGGAAATCCTTCATTAAAAATCAGTGGTCGATCAACGACCACAAGCTTCCTTCTTCTTATATACGTATTTCCTCCAGATTACTTCCTTAACGTTGTATTTATATTCATATGTATACTTTTATATATATATATATATACATATTGCAACCATAACCTGAGGTCTTAATTGTAATTGTAATATCCTACATACCACTTCATCTTCTCCAAACCATTATGCACTAAATCCATAAATATATATTTGAACATCGATATCAATTAAACCAACTTATAGTATATGTTCCACCATTTTTTCTTCACCTTTGCCCAAGTCAAATTCTAATAACTGATCAAACTTTATTGTTCTTAAGCTTTCAGTCCTTACAATATCCATACAATATCTAAATATGTCAAGATACATTTTCTATTACTAATTTCATTGACTGTCAATCTAGTTGATATCACTCTATCTAACTCCAAATATCATCAAACAATTCTCCAACTAATCACAATCCTTCCCATAAGCTAAATAATCCAAGACTTAAGGTTCACTTATCCAAATCTGTTTCATTTGACTAATGCTTTAATCGTCCAATTCAGCTCCTATCATCTCAAAATTATCGCTTAAGCTACGCATTCAACTCAATGAAAATTTGGGATATTACATTTTTATTGTTTCATGTTTCGATAACTAGTTGACTAAAATGTATTGTTAGTATGAACTATTGTGTGAAATACAATAATGTCATGCATTATGAATAGAAAGGCTATGATAAGGTTGGCATATACATGCATTGCATGGCAGAGAAACAAACTAAATAAACGTAAATAGACATTGGAGAGTTTAGTGACGGTGATACTTAGAAGAACGATGAGATTATGTGTTTCATTACCCGTCGGGATTGAGTGACGGTTCTGCCCAGGTAGAAACCCAAGATATATCTATTCTCTTTTACAGAAAATCTCCAATGTTCTGGATTATATCGGGACTATGATTAAAAAACAGAAAAGATGAATTCTTTTCTGACATGACAGACATATGCTTGGAGTGAGCATGAGCAAACATTATTTATTTCATTTTATCTCTTACTAGACATTAGGCTCATAATTTCTCTTGTGATGTAGGTAACGATTGTCATCCTAATGATGTGTACATGGAAGAAGCATGACACAATGAGCGCTTGTGTTACCTGGCATGAATTGACCTTGGGGTTTATGGCTCACAAAATGTATTAAAGGGTGTACATGTAATTCAAGGACTTTATGTGCTTTTACAGATGGTGAATGTTTTTAAATATTTTTACGTAAAATAGTTCTAAGTGTTGATGATAAGTTTTATTACTTATAAAGACTTTTGCTTTTTTTCACTTTGAACTTCTCTTCACGGGCTTTTATGAACGAAGTTTAAAAAGAAAACTTTTATATGAAAATCGGGCGTTTTAGAAAGTTTGAACAGTTGAGCTATGAAGAAAAATTGATGAGCTTAGGAGAAATAAAGTGGAAATTAAATATTGAAAAAGAGTATGACTTATTTTATTTTACTTGAGGACAAACGATGACTTAAGTTTGGGTGCATGGTAACTTTATTTTATAGAGTTATGATCATATAATTTGCATGAAATTTTACATTAAATTAAATATATTTTAGATATTTTTATTAGAAAATAACAGTTTATTAAAGCAATGTAGAAATTTGACTTTACAAAAATGTTTTTATGAAATTTATTAACTTTATGCATATATTTGATTATTTAGATCTTATCTCATAAAATATTTAATATATGAAGATTCACAAATATTTATGTTGGATGAAACAATATTAGTAAAACTAAATTAAACGGATGGAAGATTTGAAAGCTTGCAGGTAAGAAGAACTAAAGATTTGGAAGCCTAAAAGACCGGGAATTCAAATATTTGAAATAATTACTTTGACGGAGATTTCCCAATCTCAAAATATCCCAATTTTGACTCGTAAATAAGCCAAAGTTGATCTCATTAAAATATTCAATTTCAGCATTAAATTTTCATCTTCAATTTGCTTTCAATTTGCTTCGAATCTTAGATTTGGATTGAGATGATTCAAATTTTATAATTCAAGTTTGTGTTATTAATTTTGTGAATGTTCTATCATTTTATTATGGTAAAATAGTGATTGTCTGAATTATAAATTATTTTTCGTACGTGTCAAATGGTAACTTGAATAAAATGCGATTAATTAGCTTTAGACATAAAGTTAGCATTTTTATGCAATCACTATAGACATGTAAGGTTGTATCACATAACTCTCGTGGAATTCATTTTTATCTTTTATATATCTTTATATAGATATACAACAATTATAAGAATAAATAAAAATATATATATAATATAATAGATTGATATATCATTGGTTTTTATATTTTAAATTCTGAGTTAGTTAGGTATTATTGTGTAAATTGTTCGGACACATAAACGGAAAATTATGCAAGGCGGAAAATTGATTTTCAATCATCTTTCACGTTAATTCATCTAACTTGTTATTTACTATCTTTTAATTCTTAGTTATTAATTTGAAGTAGATGTTTTAATTGATTTTATAAGGATTTTCTAAATTATTTTTTTTATGAGTTTGACACTCAATTTTAATCATTATATTATTTGTTACGATAGTGTGCACTTTCACTTATATATAATTATTCACAACAGCCATCCATCAGTCCATGACTTTAATATCATTTCAATAGCCCAGTAGCTTTACCGTCTAAGGCTATCGACTAATATTCGTGAATTCTAATATTTTGCAAGCCCACACAATCATATATCATTTCACGACTTTTCATTATTTTAAGTGCAATTATGTGTGACGCAAAGTGTTTACAATACAAAAAAAAATCCAAACTATTTGAAAAAAATATTAACAAAAAGAAAACAAGTTCTAATAGCAAAAATGAAATATAAAAGAAAATAAAGTTTTATATTAAGGTTTGTAATGTAGAGTATACTGGTAAAGCCAATAAAATGTACGACATTTTCTAATAAATAAAATAGTGACCTATGAAAAGTCAATGTCTTTAATATTGAAGTCACATTTTTTGCTAAAAATTTAACTTTTTTTCGCAACAGAAAGTATATCTTCAACAATGAGAACTTATTTTCCATATAATATTAAATAAATTTGTAATTAATTTTTGAAATACTCGTCTAAATTGTCAAATTAATTACTAATTTTAATTAATATTAATTAAATTAATAATTAATTTGATAATTAATGTCACCATATAATCAATTAACTGTTAATTAATTAATTAATTACAAAATTATATAAAAAAATTAATTAATATGATGTGAAAAATATATTTTTGTTGGGAAAATAAGCTTCTGCGAATAGAGTATTTTAAAAAATTAATTTGGTAATTAATTTTAAATTTAATTAAATTGGTAATTAATTTCAACCTATAATTAATTACCTGGTAATTAATTTTGTAACTAATTTCACCTTATAATTAATTACCTGGTACAAATTGAGTGAATATTTCAAAAATTAATTACCAATTTAATTAATATTTTGTGAAAAATATGTTTCCCCTTAATAAAATAAGTTTATGCTTTGCTGCGTAACATACACTTTCTGCTGCGGGAAATGAAAGAGTATTGTCCGCAGCGGAAACATACACTATTGTTGCGAAAATAAATTAATTTTTTAACAGAAAATGTGACAACAATGTTTACTGCTAGGGCGAGGCAGAACTGAACAAGAATCGATGAACCAATCCAATATCGATTGATTTGGTTTGGTTCAGATCGGTTTTGAACTCTCTCGAGAAGAGTTTCAGTTCAGTTTTGTAAGAACCAAAGTTTTCGGTTAGGTTTCCAGTTTGTCTTTTGTAAAACCGACAATAAGTGAACCGTATCGACAAAAATTTGCAATTAAAAAAAGGAAATGAACACTCTTTCTTACTCTGCGCCTAGTCTGCGCAAAGATGAACCCTCCCCGGCCTCATGGGTTGCTTAAGAATCAATTTGCAGCCACAGGGAGTAAAAGTTTCACTCTGTTCCTATTTTAGTTTCAGCGTGGTTGCTCCCTCAGTCTCAGTCTCAGTCTCGGACTCTGACTCTCAGCTCTTGTGTGCGTCTGTAACATCCTGTAACTTTTTCTGTATAAAAATTTTCTTTTCTTTAAAACCATCGTAAAACCATTGCGTAATAAAACCAGAGTCATAAATATACAGCGGAAGTCTTAATCATATAAAATATACAGTAGAAGTCTTTTACAAGTAAATACTATAAACTCATTGTTAAATAAACATTTAAATAACACATTAGCTTAAAACATTTATTTGAAATAATAAAACACTTAAAAGTCTTTAAAACATTTATTCCTTTCCGCGAGCCATAACCACAAGTCAATGTCACCAACAGCACAAATATCCACACAGCAATACTCCATCAGCTATGTCCATCAACAACTTTATCCATTCATTTGCTCCTTACTACAGCAACGGGACTTAACTATTAGCCTAACACTCAGTACGTGATATAAGCTTAAAACATATAATTCACATACAATTTCTATAACATTGTATAAGGTTTCTTATTTTCGTTTCTCTTTTACTGTTCATGTCTTATATCGTTGTTTTCATTTGCTTATATGTCGGGCATATCAAACTGGACCATATAAACATCTGTTTACTGTTTATATGTTGGGCATACCAAACCAGACCATACAAACATCCGTTTACTGTTTATATGCTGGGCTTATCAAACTGGACCATATAAACATCTATGCTGGGCATATCCAACTGGAGCACAGTTAACTTCTGTGTCAGGCATATCAAATCGGTCCACAGTCGTTTACTTGATATCTATTTTGGGCGTATCTAACAAGTCCACAGTCATTTACTTGATATCTATGTCGGGCGTATCTAACCGGACCACAGTCGTTTACTTGATATCTGTGCCGGGCGTAACAAACAGGACCACAGTCGTTTACTTGATATCTATGCCGGACGTAATAAATCGGACCACAGTCGTTTACTTGATATCTGTGCTGGGTGCAACAAATCGGTCCACAGCTGTTTGTTTATCTTGATTACTGTGCCGGGTGTAACTAACAGGACCACAGTTGTTTACGTATAATCCGTTTTTGTGTACTTTAGTATTTCAAGTCTTAATGTTGTCGTGTACATACAATCCTACGTGTTCCTTAATCGTATTCTTAAAACGTGATTCATTCCTAACTAAGGAACTAAACTTATTCTATAAACATACAATTCATAACAATTAAACAAACAGTAAACACCCACTAATTCCCGAGACGTAGGCCCTTTCGGACAAAACACATGCAGTACCACATACCTGAGGTTCTTAGCTTTAATAAGTTAACGCTTTAAAATTCTTCACAAAAGCCTAGTTATTAACAACATGAAATAATCAATAATTATTCACCAATAAATAACCCTAACTCCTAGCAGTTCATAACCCAACATATCTCCTTAACTTAATCACTTACTCCAACAACAATAAACCTTAATCCAATAATTATTCCAACCTTGTCCTTCAACTCATTACAACCATTCATAGCACTTGATAACAACCAATAATAATCCTTCAACACCTTAATCCATTAATCAACTAATATATCCAATAATTACTTTTCTTCAAATCCTACATAATAAATTCAATTATTTTCCAAACAATATTCTTCAGCAATAATCCAACTTATTCATGCCAATATACTTCACATGTTACAACTAACAATCTAAACCAATAATCATATATTCCCAATAATATATTCATTCATATGCAGTGACCAATTTTCATCCAACTAGCAGAGTACATAATAAGGACATAACCATCAATACAGAAATTATTTTCTACCATTAACTCCATATATATATCTCATGCTTACACCAACCGAATATAACAACTCATGCTCATTGTGTGATATCTCTCAAATCCAAAGCATATACTTTTATCAAAACCATTAATCACCTCAATAGATTCCTCATCTAACATATTAAAACAACAGAAGAACACATACCTCCCAATACTTTTCTCACAATAATCTGTTGTATTTAATAGTATTCCTCTTCCAAAACCATGCAACCCCTTGGATCCACTTTTGTCATTCACAGACTCAGCATCACTCTCATCACTCAAACCTTACAAACCTCCTCGCAATAACTTTGCAGCATAACAGTATCCTTTCTTCTCTCCTAACTATTTCTCTCATCCAATATTCACAGAAGAGCTACAAAGACTTACAACCACCTTCTCACAAATCATTTTGGCAGAGTATGTAACACCCCCGATATTTTAAGTAGGACAAATTAATGGGGTATTACCAAGGACATTCTAGATCATTAAGTCTAAGGGTAATTTTGGTCGTGAAGATATTACATCGCGTATCTATACGTGTCACCTTGTGACCCATACTTATGGGGGAAATGTTGTGGCGTGGAAGTTAAGTTGGAAAAGATAGAGAAAAGTGGGAATTATAGAGTTTTGGATGACTTGCGGACGAAGGAGTGTCGTCCGCAAGTGCTTGGCCACGCCAGCATTAGGTTTAGGACAACTCAGGATGCAATTCTACGTCCTGAATTCGCTATGCAAGGGACTTTCGGAAGAAGTCCCAGACGATGCATTCGCATCGAATCTGTACACCTAAGGACACATTCGGACAAGGGCGCGGACGAGGACAGGACGCGTCCACATCGAATCTGTCCAAGTCTGGAGACTTTTGGACGCCAACAGACGACTATGGATGAGTTGAGATATCGTCCGTTTTGCCTTTGTCCAATTCTTGGACATGTTCAGACGATGCATGCGGACGACTTGCGGAAGCCAATGGCGTCCGAATGCCAATTCAGACGGTACAGACGAGAATGGGGACTCCATTTCTCGTCTGAGACCACAATATGGCCTAAGGAATTTGGCCTTGCGGACGATATGCGGACGGGATCAAGTCATCCGCACCCATCCGAATCATCGTTGAACTGCGATTTCAGAGATTTAAATCAGAAGGAGAACGACGTTTAACCAATGAAAAGACGCAACCCCGACACAAATCCGTTCCAGAGCACGCGAACCGATCTTTCCCCCTATCCAGCCAACCCTCCTTGCTCTGCCAGCCTCCTTTCTGGTACGGATTGTTCCCCCACCTCTTCAAACATAAGTCTTCCTCTCCCATTCATTCTCCCATTTCTACAATGGAGCTCTTCCCCTTTCCCTGCGTGAGAAGCCCCAGAGTGAGGAAGAGTGTGAGAGAGTTGCGAAGGGAGTGTGAGAGGTGTGGAGAACTAGGTGAGAAACGTGGAGTGAGCTGCTGTCCTGCATGGAGCTACTGAACCGTGAGCTGCTGGAATACTGAGGAGTAGTTGTCCATGCTTGTGTTCATCAAATTGGTAAAGAAATAGGGGTGCTTTGGCCATTGAGGCCCTACACCACAAGTGGGTGTGTGAGTTACATTAGTGTCTTGAAATGTTTGTTGCAATTGTTGTTAACTAGTTTTAGTTGCTAAGTAGATAGCTATAAGTGTTACCCTGAATAAATTGCTTACTGGTAGATGTTAACTGTTTTAAAATGCTTACTGCTAGTGTTGAGTTATTGCGTTTATAGTGTGCTTACTGTTAGTTAGTTCCTTGAATTATTTACTATTGTTATTTCCTTGTTGATTGATAGGATAGATTGTTAGTGCTCTGTGGATCATTGCTAACTCTGTGATATTTCCTTTAGTAATATACCCTGTTTTCATATTCTCATTGTTTCAAATACCTTATGTTAATGAAAGAGTGATGAACGCTAAAGCTTAAAGGTGATGAATGTTCAAATGCGAGAAGCGATAAACTTGTGATATGGTTACTTGTTGTTAGTTAGATGTTTCTGTGTAGCTATTATTTCTCCATTTTTTTGCTGTTGCCAATGGTTGTTCTACAAGTGAATATCTTTTTGCAAACACTTGTGATAATTGAACTAAGATATTTATTAATCGGCTAATCAACTAGATCACCTAAGCATGTTAATTAATTAGTTAATTTAAGTATGTGAATTACTCTATGTTGTGATCTTTTTTAGCATGTTAATTAATTAGAGTAATTAATTAGTATTGAGAATGTTTAATTAGTTGTTTAATTAGTAATGGTTAATCATCTTCTTGAGCATGCTAATTAGCTAAAGATATTATCAACCTATTAATTAAACAAAGCATGTTAATTATTACTTAAAGCATGTTGACTAACTTAACTAAAGTAATTAATTAAACTTAAGGATGTTAATTAGCTTAAGTATGTTAATCAACTTAAGCATGTTGAGTATTAATTAAGTATGTTAAACAACTTAACTAGAATAGTTAATTAGACCTAAGCATGTTAATTAACTAGAGGAGCATGTTGAAGTAACTTAATCATTTCTTGATGCATAACAATTAATTAGAGTAGTCAACTAATTAGAATAACTAATTAGACAAGCATGTTCATTATCTAACGTATCGTTAATTCCTAGATAGCATGCCTGTGATACTAGCAATATGTTAAATGGATTAGATTGTTTGATTAATCGATTAAATTATATATCAATCAATGCATATTAATTAACTATTACTTGTGAAATTACAAGCATGTTTAATTAACTAAACTTGAGTATATAATAATTTGGAATGATATTAGCCTGTTAATTGATCCAGCATGTCATGTTTAATTATTGGCTAAGTTAAGTTGTTTGGTGAATCGATAGTGTTACGCGTGCAGATGTTAAAATCCTTTAAGCATGTTTAATAAACTAAACTAGTAAGTGTGGTCACTTAGTAAGCATGTTAATTAACTAGGTTAATTAACTGAGCGTGATTTTTTAGTGAGCATGTTAATTATAATTCATAAGCATGTCAATTAACTGGGTCGACTAGTGAATATGTTAGTTAGCTAATTAATTATAATAAATCCGAGCATGTAAGTCAATTAGGATAATTAACTAGATGACAATTATAATGTAATATCCCAAACTTTTATATCGGAATCTAATAAGGACACTTGGAGAGAAGTTGGAGATTTTGGATTTAATTAGATACTTATCAAGGTATTATCAAAGACATAATCGTTAATTATCATCCAGCGATATTTGATATGAATCGAAAAAATAAAATTGGGTTGAGAATAATTTAATTAAATGAAGTATTTAATTACTTTATTAAAGAGGACTTTAATTGAGTGAAAAGATGATTTAAATTGGTAAAGAATTAATATAAAGAATTAAATGGAATTTAAGAATTTAAAAGAAAAATAAATAAGTAAATACCTAATGAATAAGTAAAAGAAGAAAATGGCATAATTTTTATGGCCTTCGGCCTTTGGTGCGAGACAGAACAATGAAGAGTGAGAGATCGGAGCGAGTTCGCCGGCGATGACGAGCGCGAAACGGCGACGGCGAAGGCTTCGGCGACGACGGCCGGCGTGCGGGGTCTGCTGGCGTCGTTCGCGGGTGCGGATCTAGGGCACAGATTTGAGGATTTGCGGGACGAATCGGAGCCGTTGCCTCGGTGTTTTCTGGCGTCGATTTGAGGTAAGCCGGTGGCTTTTCATCCTTCTCCTTCACGCGCTGTTAATTGGTCATTGGCAGCGATGGGATTCGGCAGCTTGGACGAATCGGCAGGGTTTATCTTTGGGCTGGAATTTTGTGACAGAACGATGGGCTATCGGTCCAACCCACTGTTGAGTCCGAATGAGAAGGAGTCCAGCCCATACATTGCTGCAGGCGACGACGTGATCGTGGGGAGCAGTTTTTGGAAGGTTGCATAGAGAGAAATCGACGTGGTTGGAAGTTTCAGAGTTGTCTACTGGACAGAGGTTGTAAACTGGCTGAAGTGTTCTGGATTGGGTGATTCTCCTCCTGGTAGCCGTGAGAGCTGGAGGATTGGTCGAGCCTGTTTTTCCTCTGGAGGCCGAGAAGGAGAGTGTGTGCAGGAAGCTTGGAGCTGCTTTCAAGTTTGTCCTATCCATTCAGTGAGATTTCTCTAAGCTGGCTAAGTATTTGGATTATAGTTTTAGTGTTGAGTTTTGGAATGTAATGTCATGGTTAGGTGTAACAATCCAGGCTTGTCCAGGACTTGTTGTTCATGGCCGCCCCTACTGCTTAGTTAGATTTATTTCCATTTATAGTAATTTCCTTGTATTTCTTTTATTTCCATTTTGGGCAAGTGACTCCTCACCACTATAGCATGTTCACTACTGCCATAGTGGAGATGATCCAGAATGCTCTTTAGGGGGAGAGGCATGACTGCACGTAGACCCACCGAACCAATGTAATTTGCTAGCAATCAATGATAAAGCTTTTTACATTCAAACTATACTCTTTATACTCAATGACGCTTTCGATGAATCTCACTCGCTCGTTAGACATTCAAGCTTGTTCTAACGTCGTGGGCAATCGGTGCCGTTGGCACACTTAGTAGGCTAATTCGTTGTTCCCCCTTACAACGAGTGCCGCACGGCCCTCTTGAAAAGTCTCTCAAAAGTAGGACCGTGACAGTTGGTATCAGAGCCAGGTTGGCTCAAGTTGCAAGAAAAGTCATGCCAAAGAAAATTTTGTCAGAGAAGACGAACCCGTCGATGGACCAGCTCGAACGGCTAATCGCGCTGGAAGAATAGATGACGTATCTCCAAGAAATCCCTGATAATGTACGTTTCCTAGAGGAACGAGTGAAGGAAATGGCTGAATTTCCTGTTGAAATTGCTGTTGTACATAGCAGGATAGACACTATCCCGATCCAAGAGCTGATGGATCGGATAGAAAATCTTGAATCCCGACCAAAGAAGGGAAAGGCAATAGAAAGTGGAGAGAGCTCCACAAACACGATGGTGGGGTTACGAGAACGCGTAGAAGAAGTAGACCATGCTCGTGTTCAACTAGCAAACACTGTAGCCAATACAACAAAAGACTTCAAAGTGATGTTCGACTCTCTGAAAGCCGAAATCGCCGAGATAAACCTTAAATTGAACATCACCATGAAAGCGATGGGTAACCAAACTCAAGCTACTACCGTAGTTGAGTCTAGTCGGGTGAAGATACCGGAACCGAACTCCTTCTGTGGGACTCGGGATGCGAAGGAAGTAGAGAACTTCATCTTCGATATGGAACAATATTTCAAGGCAACCAAGACTAGTGAAGAGTCTAAAGTCACATTGGCCACAATGCATCTTACTGGAGATGCAAAACTTTGGTGGAGATCAAAATACAATGACATATCTAATGGCACTTGTGTCATTGACACCTGGGATGAATTTAAGAAACAGCTGAAAGACCAGTTCTTCCGAGAATGTTGAGTTCAATGCTCGTAGATCACTACAAGAGCTGAAGCAGACGGGTAGCATCCGTGACTACGTGAAACAGTTCTCGTGCCTAATGCTCAACATACATGACATGACTGAAAAGGATAAAATCTTCACTTTCATTGAAGGACTCAAACCATGGGCCAGAACTAAGTTATATGAACAAAGGGTCCAAAGTCTCTCAAGCGCGCTGGCAGCGGTAGAACGATTATTTGACTATGCCAATGAGAATCCTAATCCCCGGAAAAATCTCCCTCCTACAAATACTTCAAGACCACAGAGACCAAACACGGGTCCTCCGGAAAGGAAGCCATATGCCCCAAGAGAGGGCCAAGAAACGTGGAGGGCACCCAGAGAAAATCAAGAAGCATGGAGAACCCCGAAGGAAGGCCAAGAAACATGGAAAGAGAATAATACACAGCGGCCAATGTCATGCTTCTTGTGTAAAGGACCTCACCGAGTTCACCAATGCCCGCATAAATCGGCTCTAGCAGCTGCACGAGCTTACATTCAAAGTGACAACTCAACTGAAAGAGTTTCCGAAGAAGCGTCCGCAGAAGTGGCAGAAGTTGGCACTATGACTTTCTTGTCTGCAGTCCAACAACAAATGGAGGAGCTTAAAAAGACCCCAGACAAAGGCCTCATGTATGTGGAAAGCATTGTCGATAATAGGGCTACTAAAAGCACTATGATTGACTCAGGAGCCACACATAACTTCATCACTGAGAAGGAAGCTCGCCGTTTGGGTCTAAAGTGGGAAGAAAATGCGGGCAAGATGAAAACCGTGAATGCAAAAGCAATGCCGGTAGTGGGAGTGGTAAAAAGGACTCAGCTAAAGTTGAACTCGTGGACTGGGCCAATTGACTTTGTCGTTGCACGGATGGACGACTTTGATATCATCCTGGGGATGGAGTTCTTGATGGAGCACAAGGTGATCCCCATTCCTTCGGCGAAATGCTTGGTGATCACAGGAAACAATCCGACAGTGGTCCTTGCGACACTTCGACAACCTGTTGCTAGTGGTGCAAAAATGATCTCAGCTATGCAGTTCAAGAAAGGGCTGAAACACCAAGATCCGACCTAGATCTTGGTTCCCTCGATTGTAGATGAAGGAACCAAAGAAGAAATACCATCAGAGATCTTAGAAGTCTTGGAGGAATACCAAGACACCATGCCAGAATGTTTGCCCAAAACATTACCTCCGCGTAGGGACATTGATCATCAGATCGAACTGAATCCAGGTTCTAAACCTCCTGCAAAGGCACCCTACAAAATGGCTCCACCTGAACTTGCTGAATTAAGGAAACAACTGGATGAATTACTTGCGTCTGGATTCATCAGACCCGCAAAAGCACCATTCGGAGCACCTGTATTGTTTCAGAAGAAAAAGGATGGTAGCTTACGACTATGTATTGATTATTGGGCACTCAACAAGGTCACGGTACGTAACAAGTACCCAATTCCACTTATCACTGATCTATTTGACCAGTTGTATAAAGCAAAATACTTCACCAAACTCGATTTAAGATCGGGTTATTATCAAGTTCGAATTGCTGAAGGTGATGAGCAAAAGACGACATGCGTGACTCGCTATGGAGCTTTTGAATTCTTGGTAATGCCGTTTGGACTAACAAATGTGCCAACGACCTTCTGCACCCTTATGAACCAAGTATTTCATGACTTCCTCGACAAGTTTGTGGTGGTTTACTTAGATGACATTGTGGTCTACAGTGAAACCTTAGAAGAACATAAAGCCATCTACTACTTGTCCTCGAAAAACTAAGGAAGAACCAGCTGTACATCAAGAAAGAGAAATGTTCTTTTGCCCAGAAGAGCATTGGGTTCCTTGGTCACATCATCGAGCAAGGACAGTTACGGATGGATCTTGATAAGGTCAAAGCAATCCGAGATTGGAGGGTCCCCACTTCTGTTACTGAACTACGCTCATTTTTGGGGCTTGCAAACTATTATAGATGTTTTGTTGAAGGGTTCTCGAAGAGGGCTGCTCCTCTTACTAAACTGCTGAAGAAGGGTACTCCCTGGGAGTGGAACCAGAGATGTCAAAATGCATTTGACAATTTGAAAGATGCAATGATGCAGAGTCCGGTCCTAGCCCTCGCTGATGTTACTCAACCATTTGAGGTGGAAACAGATGCGTTTGACTACGCATTAGGAGGGGTCTTGCTGCAAAATGGCCACCCTATTGCATACGAAAGTCGCAAGTTAAAAGAAGCAGAAAGAAGATATTGCTGCTGAGAAAGAAATGTTAGCAGTAGTACACTGCTTGCGAGTATGGCGACAGTACCTGCTGGGTTCCAAATTTACAGTGAAGACAGATAATAGCTCCATATGCCACTTCTTCAATCAACCAAAACTGTCGGCCAAACAAGCTCGGTGGCACGAGATTATATCTTAATTTGATTTTCAGTTCGAACACAAGTCGGGTCAATCAAATCGGGTAGCTGATGCCCTTAGTCGAAAAGCAGAATGTGTCAGTCTTTGTTACCTATCCCAACTCCAAGCAAGTAGAGTTAGTGGATCCATGAAAGATCAGATTCGAGACTACCTGCAAGACGACCTTGCTGCTCGGGCCGTAATGCAATTGGTGCAAGAAAAGAAGACTCAACAGTTTTGGATCGAAGAAGACCTGTTGCTAACCAAGGGCAACAGACTTTACGTACCCCGAAGTAATGATCTGAGATGCTCACTCTTACGAGAATGCCACGACACCCTCTGGGCGGGTCACGCAGGATGGCAAAGGACTTATGCCCTTCTAAAGAAGGGATATTATTGGCCAAAGATGAAGGAAGACGTGATGCAATAGACCAAGACCTGCTTGGTGTGTCAACAAGATAAGACCGAGAAAGACAAAATTGCTGGTTTGCTAGAACCATTACCAGTGCCAACGAAGCCCTGAGAAAGCGTATCGCTCGACTTCATCACAAACTTGCCACCCGTCAATGACATTCAGGCAATACTGGTTATAATTGATCGCTTCTCCAAATATGCTACATTCATAGCCGCCCCAAAATATTGCTTTGCGGAAATGACAGCCCAACTCTTCTTCAAAAACGTGGTAAAATTATGGGGGATACCTCAAAGTGTCATCAGTGATCGGGACACAAGATTTACTGGAGCCTTTTGGGTGGAGTTGTTCAAAATATTGGGATCAAGTCTGAATATCTCTTCTAGCTATCACCCGCAAACCGACGGTCAAACAGAACGCTTCAATAGCTTACTAGAAGAATACCTTCGGCATTTTATCAACAGCAGTCAAAGGAATTGGCCAAGTTTGCTTGATGCGGCACAATTCTGCTTTAACTGTCAGAAGGGTTCCTCGACAGGAATGAGCCCATTCGAGATAGTCTGCGGTAGGCAACCAACAATGCCACACACCCTGGATCAGCCTTACTCAGGGAAGTGCCCAAAAGCCTACAATTTCTCAAAAGAGTGGAAGCAGAATATTGAAGTAGCTCGTGCCTACCTGGAACGAGCTTCAAAACACACGAAAAAGTGGGCAGACCATAAGCGACGACCGTGAGAGTTCAAAGCGGGAGACTTGGTGTTAGTAAAGTTGTTGCCTGAACAGCTTCGATTCAGAGGCAAGAGAGACAAGCGGCTTGTACAAAAATATGAAGGTCAAGTTGAAGTCCTCGAAAAGATTGGACGGACATCCTACAGAGTTAGTCTACCTGGGTGGCTTAAAATCCACTCGGTAATCCATGTCAGCAACCTGAAGCCGTATCACCCCGATGATGAAGATAGTACCAGGAACAACCTCACAAGACCAGACATCGCCCTCAACTATCGGAAGAAGAAGAAAGTTGAAGAAATTCTAGCAGAAAGGAGCGTCAAGGCAGGCGGCCGTCTACAGACAAAGTACCTGGTCAAATGGGAAGGACTTGGAGATGACAAAGTGACTTGGGAGAAAGAAGACAACCTGGAGAAGGAAGCACAGAAGATTGAAGATTTCAAGCTGAAAACAAGTTGACGAGGGCGTCAACAGCTCAGTTGGGGGAGAATGTAACAATCCGGGCTTGTCCAGGACTTGTTGTCCATGGCCGCCCCTACTGCTTAGTTAGATTTATTTCCATTTATAGTAATTTCTTTGTATTTCTTTTATTTCCATTTTGGGCAAGTGACTCTTCACCACTATAGCATGTTCACTACTGCCATAGTGGAGATGGTCCAGAATGCTCTTTAGGGGGAGAGGCATGACTGCACTAGACCCGCCGAACCAATGTAATTTGCTAGCAATCAATGATAAAGCTTTTTACATTCAAACTATACTCTTTATACTCAATGATGCTTTCGATGAATCCCGCTCGCTGCTCGCTCGCTCATTAGACATTCAAGCTTGTTCTAACGTCGCGGGCAATCGGTGCCGTTGGCACCAACGAGTGCCGCACGGCCCTCTTGAAAAGTCTCTCAAAAGTAGGACCGTGACTGAGAGCTGGAGGATTGGTCGAGCCTATTTTTCCTCTGGAGGCCGAGAAGGAGAGTGTGTGCAGGAAGCTTGGAGCTGCTTTGAGTTTGTCCTATCCATTCAGTGAGATTTCTCTCTGCTGTCTAAGTATTTGGATTATAGTTTTAGTGTTGAGTTTTGGAATGCAATGTTTTGGTTAGGCCTTGGGCTTTGGTGGGTTGCAATGGGACCTGCAATACCACATCGGAAATGGGATGGTTATGGGACTAGTGTATAAGTGTGTACCCATCCTTACCTGTTGGACGCGTTTTTGCTTAGGGTTATAGGGCCCTGAGCTGAGAACAAACCTGTGCGGGTCGTATGGGAGGCCCAAAGCGGACAATATCCAACGACGAGGTAGTGCCCACTTGTAACAGTGGTATCAGAGCCAGCCCATGTCTGATTGTGGAATACCGACGCCGGGAGACTGGGTCGGGCCCAAAGGTGGGTGGATTGTCATGGTTAGGCCTTGGCCCTTGGTGGGTTGCAAGGGGACCTGCAATACCACATCAGAAATGGGATGGTTGTGGGACTAGTGTATAAGTGTGTACCCATCCTTGCCTGTTGGACGCGTTTTGGCTTAGGGTTATGGGGCCCTAGGCTGAGAACAAACCTATGCGGGTCGTATGGGAGGCCCAAAGCGGACAATATCCAGCGACGAGGTAGTGCCCACTTGTAATAGTGGTATCAGAGCCAGCCCATGTCCGATTGTGGAATACCGACGCCGGGAGACTGGGTCGGGCCCTAAGGGGGGTAGATTGTCATGGTTAGGCCTTGACCCGTGGTGGGTTGCAAGGGGACCTGCAATACCACATCGGAAATGGGATGGTTATGGGACTAGTGTATAAGTGTGTACCCATCCTTACCTGTTGGACATGTTTTGGCTTAGGGTTATGTGGCCCTAGGCTGAGAACAAACCCGAGCGGGTCGTATGGGAGGTCCAAAGCGGACAATATCCAGCAACGAGGTAGTGCCCACTTGTAACATGTAATCTGTGTTGGATGTTAGAACAGATACGGAGATGCTCTGTATACTTGGATTATGAGTATGGAAATGGTTTTGTTGCTGAAAGAATTATTCTGTGAGTCACTACTTCATGGTTACGTTCTATTGGTGTTGATTTATGCACGTAGGTTGATTGTTTGGATGTTACACTCTGTTAGCCTACTGGTTGGTAAAAAAAAATAGTGATAATACCTCCGTTGGATTCTGCATAGTTTATTGGATGGTTGCTTGGTTTTAGATAAATGTTTTGAATGGAAGAAATTATATTCTGTTGGCTCTTCTGAATGAATGTATTGGAATGCTAGTGCTAAATTGTTTAGCTACTGCCTCTATTGCTTTTAGTTTCTGGATTTGTGAAGTAAAATCATTCTGTTGAAGGATTTGTTGGAAGCAATAAGCTATAGGTTCTAGAAATGATATTGGTTGTTTGTTATGATATGTAGTTTGACATTGTTCTGTGTTGTTGGACTCTCGGTGTTACTTGTATTAGCCTTTTTGTTAGGCTAAGTTATATTTTGATGATGACTAAAATGGTGATTAATTTAATAAAATCAATAAGTTGTATTTTAAGTTATTCGGATATTATTCTTAATGTTTTATAATTAATATTTATTAATATTTATTGGAAATACCCTCAAAATGGGTATTATTAATGTTCTAACAAGTTCATCTAAGTCTAGGGAATACATATCATTTTGGGACTTAGAAAAATCAAGAATGTGAAAAATGAGCAAAAGGTCGACGAACAGAACAAAAGGGTCGACCCTGTCATGCATTCACGAAGGAAAGGGTCGACTGCACGGTCGACCGCGAAATGGACAGATTGCTTTAAAATTTCTGCACGAAGGAAAGGGTCCACCGCAAAATGGACAGATTGCTCTAGAATTTCTGCACGAATGAAAGGCGGTCGACCGCACTGAAGGTATATTTTAACGGTCAAATCTCAACGGGCAGAATTCCAACGGCTAGTGAAAAGGGTCGACCGTTTAGGGCACAAGGTTGATCGTTTGAGCAGACTCTATAAATAGAGGATCACTCTAAGCTCTCCACAACTAACGAATCGAATATTCGAGGCGAAGCTCTGCCAAAATCAATACTCGAATACTACTCACTATGAGCTATTTAATTGTATATCCAATCCTCCCTATTCCGAATTTGCGAGTTATATTTGGTAGAATTCGGATTAGCTAGATTGCGGTTTAAATTTTCGAATCATATATTGTGTTTGATTGTAAAGGGTGATTCCCTTAGAATTCATCACACTTGGGTGACGCCCCGCAATAGTCAAATATTGGGTGACGCCCCGCAATAGTCAAGTTTAGGGTGACGTCCTATAAAAGTCAAAGATTGACGACCTTAGAATTAGTCAAGGGTGACGCCCCGTTTAATAGTCAATTTGTAAACGGTTTTATTGGCACCCGTAAGCCAATTATTTAGTATATCTCCAAGTGAAACTTGGAGCGCGGACGTAGGCGAGTTTGCCGAACCGCGTAAACAAATATTGTGTGCATTTCTCTAACCCTTACTCTTTAATTTACGCATTTAATGTGATTGCATATTTAATCGTATTCGATAAATCACTTAGAGATTTAGAGAATTTAAATATCGCACAAAATTATTAGAAACGCTATATTTACCCCCCCTCTATAGGCATATATCGATCCTACAACTTGTTCAGTGGTTGTTAGACTTAGAAACATGTTGGATCGACTTATTGAATGTCAGAATATATGAAAATGCTCTCTGTTCGGTATAGTTTGGTATGCTCCTTGCAGTTTACTGCCTCTAATCTGTTATGTTGGAAGTTGGTGAGTGTAGAACTAGGAAGTGTTATATTGTTGAATGATAACTTGTTAAGCTGCAACTTTGGTTTTACATTCTATTGGTTTAATATTGGGCTATTAAATGGGTCTAAAGCATGATGATAATTGGGATTTAGTTAAGAGATCATTATGTAACTAGGAATAGGATAGAAAAGATGTTAAGAGTAATGAGTAGACTAAATGATTTTAGTAATGATTAGATATTTTTAAATGTGAAGGTACTTAAATGAAGAAAAGTTAGCTTTAAGCGTTGAAGTTGTGAGAAACAAGGTAAGTGATATGCATGTGTTTTGGTCTTCAGACCCTACATCGCAAGTTTAGGAGATGTATGTTTCGTTGCTTACCGCTTTCCTAGCATGTTTCGTTGTTTACAGTTTTTAAAGAGCATGTTTCGTTGTTTACAGTTTTCAGAGCATGTCTCGCTATTTACCGTATTAAAGCATGCTTATAGTTAATAATCGCACGTTTCATTGCTTACTGCTTTCCTAGCATGCTTTGTTGTTTATCATTTTTTTTAAGAGCATGTTTCGTTGTTTACAGTACTTAAATGCACGTTTCATTGTTTACTGCTTTTACAGCACGTCTCAATGTTTATTTACTCTTTCAGAAATTTGCATGCATTCACGAGTAACAAACGAAACAGATACAAATAATGGACAAATCATAAACCATTAAAAGTAATAAAAGAACGAAGAAACAAATAGCGAATGCAGAAACAAGTCACGAACAAAGAAACCGATAACAAACGAATGATAGAAGAAACAGATAATAAACGTATAATAAGTCATAGTAAAGTAAAAGAAAAGAAAATGGCAACGATATGATGTGAGACTGTTAAGTCTTTCGTGGACATGGTCGCTAGCGAGCTTTCGGATTATGCCATCGTCGCTAGCAAGCTTTCAAATTATGCCATTGCTGCTCGTATCTGTTGCAAGGTCCTTGGATTATGCCGGGACATAACGACCAATGATTAGCAGGCTTTCGGATTTTGTCATCGCTGCTATATTAGAGGTAAAAGACGAAGACGATGGATAAAACATAAAAGACAAAGACAATGAAGAAAATGTAAAAGAAGAAGACGATGAATAAAACGTAAAAGACGAAGACGACGAATAAAACGTAAAAGACGAAAACGATAATTAAAACGTAAAAGATAAGAAGATAAGGAAAAGAAGAGAAACGATGATTTAAAAGATATACAACATGAGCATATAGTAGCATGATAAGTAAATATCACTTACTGAGCTTTAGGCTCATAGGATACTACTTGCGATGTAGGTACAAGTACGAGAGAACAAATGATGGACAGATCTAAGAGCAGCTGATGAGGGATTTGCACGGGCGAGACTTGCAGCTGGTTGGCTAATTAAAGTAAAGATGAACGAGCTGTAATATTAAAGTAATATTTTATTAATTATTTTAGACGAATCATTTATGCTTCCGCTACGATTTCAAAGAAAATTACTTTACATTTCTGCTATGATTTAAATAAAAGATTTTTACAACGATTCTGCAATAAAGAATTTCATTAGCTAAATTTTATACAACGAATTTAACGAAAATGTTTAGTAGCGGTCCAACTTTAGATGCACTCTGATTCATTTTATAAAGATTTTCAAAGTTTTAAATTTCACGTATTTTTAAAGGGTTTTAAAAAGTCGGGTCGGTACATATAATCCTTCTTAAGCATGTTAACTAAATTATGCTTTACTTCCATATGCACGTCGCTTGTGATCCGTTATATTTCCTTTATTATTGTGAAATATATATCCAAGCGTATTCCCCGTTGTTCATTTAGTTCTATAATTGTTTCCTTCATATGTTGTACGTTATTGGGTGTTCCATCGTTATTACTTATCTCTGTGTGCTTGTTCAGTTACTGCTATTTCTTTTATATGCTCTCTTAAATTCAGTTACTTTCGTTTATGCGCACTTTATTTTCTATGAATGTTATATTGTCAAACATCATGCATCATGATAGGTTGAGAATGTATGGTCATGCATCATGTTAATAGAAACTAATAGGGAGTGCCACGGGGTGGTAGACACACATGCATGAGTGAGGATAAATGATGAAAATGAGTAAAACAGTAAGATAATAAATGCCTATGTGGTCCGGTAGCTTAGCTCGACACAGACACAAAGAAAAGAATAAGGGAGTTGGGAGGCGGATGTGTAGCGGCCCTAGTCTGGCAATTAGGCAATGCCCCTACCTTATCAGGAACGGCACCTAGTTGCCCATAGAAGGTTAGGTCCAACCAACTATACCATCTCATACGGGTCTTCCAATCTCTAGCTCGAAGTATGAGTAATGAACGAATGACTTAAAGTAAAGTAATAAAATGGTAAATGGCTTAATAAAAGGATTGGTTTGGGTGGCCCCCATTCCAAATGAACTAAAAAGAGTCATAAGCATAATTGCATTAAACCATTTTCCTTACTGAGCCATTAGACTCACGTATTACTTGTGGTGTACGTACAATGATGAACAGATAATAAGTAGATGATAATCACATAACGAAGCAATGATAGATGATTTCGCACGCACGAGACTCGAGGCTAGCCAGGCAAAGGGTAAAATGAGAAACAATTGTAATCACATTACCATTGTTTAGTTTCTTCTTTAAATGATTTATTTACGCTTCTACCACGTTTTACAAGGATGTATTTTATAACGCTTCCGCACATATTATCAATTGGTTTTCATAACGAGTTTAACGAAAGAGTCAGTAGCGATCCGGTTAGATGCACTCTGATACGTTTTGTTTTAAAAAGAAAAATTTCAAATTTTACGCATTTTAACAGATTTACGAAAAGCCGGGTCGTTACAGAGTAACCCCTGCGTTTCTTCCTTCCATTTACACTCCCTCTACCTCTCTATTTATAGGTAATAATCTAACGTCTACCATTAACAACCGTGAAGATGGAAGGCCACTGGATTCTCTCATAATGACCAGCAACATATTGTTCTCCTAACGCGTAAAACTTCCACCCTTCATTCATCAGGTGCGTTCATCGTCATTAACAGGCAACCCTTAGATATTCCAACGTACAACACGCCAATCATCTCAGCTTCATATGCATTTAATCACGCCTCATTCGATTCCCAGACGTTCAGACAACACAGACGATGTTTCCTTTCGTCTTCTTATCAGTTAAAATACTCCAGAATAATCATCAATAAATGGCGGATGATCACGCCGGTTGATCTCTTCACCAGGAGATCGACCGCCAATCGATCATTCAGAGTCTGTCCATCTGCACGCTGATTGATTGACGTCGATCGATCGCCCCTCGCCGATCGACCGCCCCGTCCAACACTTGATTTTCAACAATTCTTCCAAATTATTTCATGACCTCCATGCAATTAACGTGACACATATATTCCACATATATATACTCCATAATTCACTCTTCCATATATCATATATTACCAAGTAATCCTTCATTTGACTTCAATCTTTCTCATAATTTAACTATGAACCTAACGAGGTATCATAATTTACTTATTGCAAATACATTTCTCTTGACCAATATCTTTACTTGTCCAACTTAGCTCCTAATATCCCAAAATTATCACTTAAGCTATACTTTCAACTCAACGAAGATTTGGGATATTACAGCGTCACTCAGTGCCTCGGTGGTTAGGGGCGTGCTCACGAGTAACGACACACATAGCATATTCTATGTCTCGGCTCTTGTGTCACTCGGTGGTCTTAGTCACGGATATCGTCTTGGCAACTAGGGGTGTGCATGGTCCGATTCGGTTCGGTTTTGATGTAGAATCGAACAGATCCGATCTGGTTGGTTTCGGTTTTGGTATTACAAAACCGAAACCGGCTATAGGGAGAACCGGAACCGAACCGGAATTTCGGTTTCGATTCCGGTTTTCCCTTATTTAATTTTTTTTATTTTAAAATTATAATAAAACTCAAATTTCGAATAATTTTAGTCTTTTAGATGGCAATAATGGCCATTAAATAACAATATACACAGTTGAAATAAAACCAAAAAATAACAGTTTAAATAACAGTATAACAATGGCCACTATTTATGCTCTTCCTCCTGATTGTGATTGCTATGTATTATCCTCCATATCTAACGAAGGCCCCCACCCACATTTATGCTCTTGTTTCATCACTGGAAATATTGCATACAGTGACTTTAGCAGAATAATAGTTTAAATAACAATATAACATATATCGCTTACAGTATAACAAATATCTATAGTATAACAAATATCTACATTTTCAATAATTTGAACCATTTCAGAATTTATTTTAGGCAAATGAAAAATAATCCATTCAGACATAAACATAAGCAAATAAAATTAAAACTACTCACAATTGAGACAAAAACACAACAACAAGCAGACTCAGAGCAAGACCATGTAGAACATGATTGGACAATTCATCAATATAAAACCCACTATCCGAAAACAATAACAGAGGAATAAAAACTACAGAGGGCAAACAAATATAAGTGGAATAACAGGTTTTGGCAGTTCATTAACAAAGGCTATTCCACGTCTAGGTTATAAGACTTATAGAGAAGCATCTAAGTATAAATCTATCACAGAGATGACGTCTTCAAGGATTAACAGCTAGTTATGCAGAGCAGGATTCATCTTACACTATCAATTACAATTTGTTAGTAGCAATACCATTAGCAACCTAAACAACCAAGGAAAGCATGACAAGAAATCAATCAAGACCTAAAACCACATAACATAAAGCATCAGGAAAACATGCAAGAAACCATGTGTAATAACCCTATCATTGAAACAAGATCTCTAGAGAACAACTACATGAACATAGTGATCAAGACTACTAGATACACAACAACAAGCAGGCTTAGAGCAAGACCATGTAGAACATTATTGGACAATTCATCAACATAAAACCAACTATTTGAAAACATTAACAGAGGTATAAAAACTACAGAGGGAAAAAAAATCTAACTGGAATAACAAGTTTCGGCAGTTCATTAACAGAGGCTATTCCACTTCTAGGCTATTCTGCACTGGAGAATAGAGATATAATTTACAGGAATTATATAGATAATATCTAAATCTAGCAGAATTAGAGATATAATTTACCAAGACCACTCACAATTGAGATAGAATCAAGACGACCGACTAGTCTGTGAGGTGTCTGTCTTCTGCAAGCTGCACTCAGGACGAAGACGAAGACGAACAGCTATAGGAACTCGGGACAAACTATGATGACGACGACGAAGAGCGGATCTCGGGGCTCGGGGGCTCAGGAGTTGGGAGGAAGCTGCTGAGTGAGTGCTGGAAGCCTAGAACAAAGACGTTGCGCAGAAGAGTGAAGAACCCTAATTAATTGGGTGCGGTTCGGTGCCCGTTCTTTGGTTTTGAGAAACTGGAACCGCGAACAGGACCACGAATTTCAGTTTTTGATAAGAAGAACTGAATTTCAGTTATTATGTGTGCAAAAAGACACAAAACCGACCCAAAACGACTGGTTCCAGTTCAGTTCTTTGGTTATGGTTCGGTTTGCACACCCCTATTGGCAACCTCTTAATCACGACCCTCAGACTCTCGCCCTCTTGATGTCCGCCCTCAGACTCTCACCCTTTAGGCGTCGGCCCTAGGACTCTCACCCTCTCGATCTCAGCTCAGTGTAGGCTTCTCGGCCCTCAGGTATGGACCATACCGTATGGTCTCCTTCTCTGACTCTCTCATTCAGTTTCTTTATTCTAATAGTCTTTGATTAATTCACCATGGTTGAATGATTTTATGAAACTATTGATTTTGAAATAGGTGATTATCAGTTGATTTTGAAACTATTGAAACATGAAAAAAAAATGTAGGTAAAATCGAAACCGAACCAGAGTTTCGGTTCTGGTTCTGGTTCGGTTTCGACCAATCACGCAGAACCGAAACCGTTGTTGTTCGGTTCAGTTCTACTCTAAAACGAAACCAAACCGCATATTGCACACTCCTATTTACGACATTCAATTCCTGTATTTAATTATTTTATTTGTTAGCAAAAATTATTTTGTGTTTATTTTGTCACTGATATAATAATTCAGTGGTTGTTTTATTAATTTTTATGTTTTGTTAGTAGGATCTTATTTGAAGATTTAATTCTATTTTTAATTTTGATTGCATAAATTTGGGTTTTTTAATCCCAATTTTTCCTCTTAAAGTTAAAAATATCAGGAAATCGTACTTAAATTTTTATTTATTAAATTGCTTAGTATTTATGGGATGCAACCCTATTTTGTTATCTTCCAAAGTTTAAGAAAATTTGTATTTGATGATTTTTATTTGTTTCTTAAAATTTCAAGCTGTCAATCTATATCAGCTTTCTCTTTTAGTGCGCTTAATTATAAGACAAATGATAAGATTCTATTACGTACATAAAATCAAGTCCGATTGTTAAAAATGTCAAAAGCGTAATAAACATGTGCAAATGAGTTATTGTAGCCACTGTTTTCTTCATCGGGTCATAATTATTTTCTCTGCCCAATTAAATGCTTAGCCAAAGGATTAGGCATCTTTCTTCTAACAATAATTATAAAGCAGTAGTTAATAATTAATTTAAATTATTGAATTTTATTTGAAGAGGGATTTAAAAAATAATTCGAAGGAGCCGCGAACAAAACAAATACTTAAAGATATCAACTCTCTCTCTCTCTCTTCTCTTTATAAGAGCATGTGGATTAGGGTTTGGGAAGGTGAGGAAGATGGAAGTTCTATACTTTTGAGAATTGGATATACTCTCTCTCTCTCTCTCTCTCTCTCTCTCTCTCTCTCTCTCTCTCTCTCTCTCTCTCTCTCTCTCTCTCTCTCTCCTCAAACCATGTGAATTAGGGTTTGGATGGCCAAGAAGATGGAGGGTTAGATTTTGGTCCATTCTCTCTCTCTCTTTTTCTCTCTTTCTCTCTCTAGCCGTGTGGATATTTCCTTCATGGATAAGTTGCTGTGAAAGTTCTCGTATTGTGGCTTGAATTGGGTTAAAAAACTGGAACTGGAGGTTAAGGTTGATGGGAATGTTGTCCGGTTCAAGATCATATAATGGAATTCTAAAAGAAGATCAAGAAATTGAAAGATGTTTAGAGATCATATAACTTCTTACAAGATCTTGAACCGGGCTTCATTCCCATCAAGGTCAACTCCTCTCTGTCTCCATGATCTGAAGACAGCACAAAATTTGAATCTCTCCAGAATTGATGATCAGGTATGCATTTCTCTCTCTATCTCTCTCTAAGGGCTTTTGTAATTTTGTGTTCCGAGAACGATTGGATGCTCAGGTCGTGTTTTATTTTGAATTTTGTTGTCTTGAAAAAAAGTTGGTTGTTTCCTTTTGTATTTCTCGCTGATTCTCACTCAATATAAACACCAATTTCTCTCTCTAACTAGTCCACCTATTCACCCTTTCTCTCAGCTTTAGGAAAGTGAAACATTCCGAAAAAATTAATGAACTTTCCCAATAAAGTCTTCTCTATTTTCCAGTGAGTTCATATAAAAAAAGAAAAAGAAAAAGAAGAAACGGAAAGAGATGAGCTTCAGACCTGATAATCATCCGTGAATAATGAGGATGCAGTCAAGCCAGATGTAGATGAATTTTGTGTACACTTTTAGGTTCTGTTTTATTAGATCGGACACCCTTGCTTCCCTCTATCCTTTGGTTATCTGGGATGAACTGGGTTCGCTTCAACACCGAGTAGGTTAGGTTTTAAAAATTTGAGAATGATATCCAACCGAGTCAACCTCAAGATTTTTTGTTTTATTTAGTTCAGTTTAGACTTAGTTGGGTTTAATTTTCAGTTTTGGTTGGCTTTGACATTTTTTTCATTATATATATTACTTTTGTTTGGTTTTGATCGGAACCTACTAAAAACTTCAGGTTTACTCGGTTCAATTTAAAAATCTGTTTTCCAAAAAAAAAAATTAAACTAAACCAGACCTAAATTATTGGTTCGGTTTGGTTTATTCTACTTGACCCAAACCGGTCCACCCCTTTTTATAGTTGTAAACACCATTAATATTTCTTAATTAGTATAAACTATTTATGTTAATTAATAAAATTATTAAATTTAAAATAATTGTACTAAATATGTAGAGTTGCACTAGTACAACTATAAAGTATATTTAATCAAAGTAATATTAATTGATAGATTCATTACATATGTAGATTCATTAAGATTCGTAATAGATTTAGATTCAAAATTCTTTAACCTATCATATTACATTTTTATCTTTGACTGCTATTAGTTTTTTATTGAATAAGTAATTCAAAACATTTATGAATTGAACACTAATTGTTCGATTTCTGAACTAACAAACAAGAGAATTTAAGATAATTGATTTCATTAAATAAATAGGTGTTAACACTCTCATCTATTTATTTAATTTATTCTCAAAATATAAGATTTATGTAATGTATCTAGTAGAAAACTTTAACGAGTAAATCAATAAATAAATTAATATGAAATAAGAGTTTGATAAATACAATGAATTAACATCATGAATATATGATCATCATTATAATAAAACTAATTATTTTTTATTTAATATCAATTATAAGAACAATATAATTTCATTTGGCTTAATCTAACATGGTCATATTTTATAAAACATACTCATTCTATGTCACTATATATATAGTCAGATATCTTTACACAATTTTAATGGAATAACTTAATTTGGCCGATTCAGGAAGGGACTTCTCCATTGTTTATTGTACGAGAAATTTTTTTTATAAGTGTCAAGTTTTATAATACATTGGTAAATAGCGTTTCGAATCCTCCAAAAATATTTAATATTTTCACCAAGTATTACCGTAACCAATTCTAATTTTATTTGAAAAATAAAACAATATCATTTGAAAACTAAAACAAATTAAATACCAAAATTCTATCCTACCGTGGGCGCAATTGCTACCATTGATACGTTCCTAAACTTGAAACAATGATGTTTAGCTTCCTCTTTCCGCATTTCCTTTAGTCGAACGACATCATTTAACCCTATCCGCGTGGAGGCGTCTACTCTCTCTATTCTACGAAAACATATTTTCTTAATCTAATAGCCCACGTTTTGTCCTATCATCTAATCCAACAGTCAATCTCTCTCTCTCGAAAAAGAATATTTCCTTTCTGCTAGAGCATCTATACTTTTGCCTTCTAATTTGATGGTCTCTGCCTCATTAGCACTTTCCATCCAACGACTAATATTTTATCTGCTCTTCTCAATCTTTTCGGTGGTCTTCATCTAATGGGAGATGCTTCATCTGCTTCTTCCCTTTTTAAATCTGATGGTCAATATCTCTCCCGAAAAGAATCTTTTCTTTCCACGTGTGTATCTTTTCCTTTTAGCTATTTGATCCAACGCTCGATGCATCATCCGCTCCTCTCATCCAATGGTCCCATGGGTCAAACTGTACAACGAGTCGTTCTCCTTCACAATGGACCTTTATCAATTGCCTCAACTTCACACTTCCACATATTTAATTCCTTAATATTTCTTCACTCTTTTGGGTCCACTTTAACATTTTCCAACATTCTTCAATCAAATATGACCTCCCGCCATAGCCAATTTCCTCTAAAAACCCTTAAATAACTAAAAGGACCTCATTTTTTACCACAAGTCACACTGCGGCAATCACATTCGTTTTGGGTTTCCTTGAATTTGGGCTTAAATACAGTACAGGTCCTTTTAAAATGGATAGTCTGACTCATTTTTCAGAAGGAGTGAGAATGTCATCGGTGAGTCACTGAGAAATTCAGTTGCGTCTGATTTTTCTCCATCTTTCTTTCCCTCAGCCCAGAGAAAACCTTGATTTTCTGTTTCATTTGTTGCTTTTCGGGTATTGCTTTGGCCAAAATGACTCTTTATCAATGTTTCTCAATTTAGGTTAGTGATCATTAAAATGTGGAAGTGTTTTTGTATTGTGTTCTTTTCAAGTTTTGGATTTTTTTTTTATTGATAAGCTCAAATTGTTTCTGATTGTTAAGGTAGTAATTGAGAAGGGCAAAGTCTGGAATATGGGAAAGCGTAAAGCGAAGAATACAATTAAGAAACCTGAATCTTTTTTCAAGAAAAATGGAAATGGTGGCGAAGTAGAGGATTTTGATGTTGAAAAACACCAACATTTTCCAATTGAGGAGAATAGTGTGCTTTGATGACCTAGTTTCGAAGATATATCATTTTGTCTGTAGTTTTGTTGCGTGATTGTTTCTTTTATTCCTGGGATGTGATAATCCAATTTGAAGTATTTATCAACTCGTTTTTCACATGTGGTGTGCTTGATTTTGAATAGTTGAGCGTCAAACTGCAGCAATTCGAGCATTTGGCGATGTTGAAATTGAATGTTTACTCACTGAATTACGTTTACTTCGATCATATCTGAGCAAAGAGCAGCTACAAACTCCTCTTCTAGTATGTTTTAAGGAAAATTTTTCAAACCTCTCAATTTCTAGAAGTGAGAGAAAAGGAGAATTTGAAGTGGAATGTAAAAAAAGGGAGACAGTAAATTGTCCATGAATCCTGCAAGTGGTTTAGACGTATGCAATTCTTTCCTTCACCGACTATCCATAGTTCAACCTCCATGCTCTACTGCAGTGCCATCTTTCAGTGGATTTGTTTTCTTTGGCAAATCAGGTATCAGAAAATTGTGATTTGTTTTGTTTCTCCATATGAAAGTTGTTTCCTCACAATATTTACTTGATTGGCAGTGAAGATCAGGAGTTGAAAATATGCAGATTAGTGACTTTGTATGTAATATTTTTACCTTTATTGATGTTCAAAGCGTGTATTCATTGTTTTTAGCTCATGTTTTTTTCTTTGCTCCTTATATGGGATTTGGACGAGCCAGCTGATTCTTTTATGTTTGGCAAGCCAAATGTTCTTCAAACTCCTGCTGTTCGTTTTCTCCCTGATGTTTCCTTTTATTCTTTTTTGTTAATTGGGGATGGATCCCCCCAAACCCCTCTAACTGCAGGACATTGTGTGAGCTTAGAAGAATCCCAAAATGGAAATTACGATAGGATTGGCTACTTGTTTCATTTGAGCTGCAAATCCTGCCCATAAAGTGGTATGACTGAGACTGTCGTCCCTTGAAGTTGGCAAAAACAATCCATCAGACAAGGGATAGGCAAAGAATCAACAAATTCAACTCTGCACTGATCACAAAATTTTGAATCTTCTTTTGTATCCGCGATTACTCTAGAATTTCAACAAGAAAACGTTATACTGGATTTTATCAATGAGGGTGTTTGTGATATCAATTTTTTTTGTTGTTTGTGATTAAATTTAAGGATTCAGAAGCTTCATAAAAATCTTATTGCTAAAGTAATGTAACTAGCTTTTGGTTTTCTTTTCCTAGGAGAACAACCAAATACTGTCCATTGAGTTGACGCCAAAAAGTATAAGACTACCTAAGCAGGGTGAGATGCTTCTATTTGTCCATGACTCTCCCTTGGTGTCTACAGAGATAATAACATGGAAGCAATATACAGTATGAATATAACCTTCGGATAAATACCTTTTTAAGGGTTCACATGGCTCTTTTATTCGTAGGAATTGAAAAATAATATTACTGTTGCATAGAGAGTTCTTATGGAGTTCGAAGTGAGCTCAGTCATATCATTATTGTCCAGTTAGTTAAAGCTAAACCCTGGATTCGGTGAGTTCTCATCGATTTGGGAAGAATGAACTGAAAATATGAATTATTCTTGCTTAAACCAGGTCAAGCAGTTCCATCCCGATGTTAACAGAAACGGAGAAGATTCTGAGATAATGATTCGCCGAGTAATTTAAGCATATGAGGTAGTTGTAATACATCTCTTATTGGTATATTTGATCATCTTATTTATGCACTTGCTTGGACGAAGACTTAGTTGAGACTTCTAGGGGCAGAATTGTTATGGAGTCAAAAGCTTTAGTCATTTGGAATCACTGATCATTGTGCTTACTGAATCATGCAGATGTTATCCAGCTGCAGCCGATCAGATATCATTGAAAGGTATGTTGACGAATTTGATTGTAGTTGTTGTTTGAGTGGTCTAAATTACTAAAAAAATCAAACATAGTCTTCTCGAACCTCTATCCCCACGTAAGACTTCTCATTAATCCCTGTTTTGAAAAACCTATTTTATCTACCTGTTTTCTCATTAAAATCAAACAGATTTCTTCTACCTGCAGATCACCCATGATTTTTTTTCAACTTGATTTATAACACGCTTGCTCTAATCTTTTCTTTGATGAATTGGTGTGCAGAATGTGAACAATATTGATTGGCTAGTTCAAGATCATTAGATTGAAAGCCATTGCTGTTTTATGGTGTTTCTTCTCCAATACTGTAAGATTACTGCAATACATCTTGTAGTTGAGCCTGAGTTGACTGATTGACATACTTTTTTAATGCAAATCCAAAAATTTAAGGGAATACATGTTATAGTTCCTGCTCAACATTTTGTTTTCTATTTCGATGTCACTAATTTGAATGGTTTTGACCTATGATCATATTCTAAAAATATAACTTGATTTGACCGGCTTGTTAATTCTTTTTTCTTTGTTATTTCTATTTGTTTGGGTTATTAGGTTTATTTTTTTTAAAATAAAGTTAGACCATCCTTCGTGAATTCATGAATTATTTAGAAAATTTTTGGCTTTTCTTGTTGCGTGTGATGTTATATTCTGTATTACATATCGAAATAGTAGTTGTTTGTTAATCATTTGCAGTTAGTAAACTCGGTTCATTTTAAATTGGCAAGTTTGGTAAGTTCGTAGAGATTTAGAGCCTAGATTATAAAGTAAATAAAATTATGAGTGGTTGTCGAATCGTCTAAGTAAATAAAGTTCGTAGAGATTTGCTCACAAAATTTTGAATCTTTTTTTGTATCTATAACATCCCAGTTTTTCTTACAATTTAAAACTTATGATTTTGAAGATTTTTTCTTTTCAAATTAAAGTGAAAGACCTTTCATTTGATTACTTTTTTTCAATTTCAGTAAATAAACTTTCTTTTGTTAAATCTTTTATTACTTAAAAACATGTCATGAATTAAAACTTTATAACTTTAAAACCTTTATAACAACGGAAGACTTGTATTTACAAAACCAAAAGAATCGGAATACAATTGAAAAATATTCTTAATATAACAATTACTATAATTAAGGTTCACTTTCTTTAAAAACATTATTACCAATCATTACATTTCCTCTTTAAGCTTTTAGCCTAACCAGCTGTCAAGCTCGCAATGTGCAAATGTCTCATCAACTGCTTCAACCCTCAATCCTATACGTACCTACATCACAGGACCAAACTATGAGCTAAAAATAAAAGTGCGCTTGCAATGTTATTTAAAACACATACAATTTTCTCAATATTCATTATTCTATTACTCTTTATAAAATAGTGATGAACTTTTTACTGTAACAGTGAATTTATATTCTAGCGGTGAACTTGTACTTAACTGGTGAACTTTAACCAGATCGGTGAACCTATATTCTGTGAACGTGTATGTTACTGGTGAACTTAAACCAGATAGGTGAACTTATACTCTGTGAACATGTATCTTATTGGTGAAACTTAAACCAGATCGGTGAACTTGTATCATGATGGTAAGCTTATTCCATCATGATGAACTTAAACCATTTTTGTTTTTATTTCTGGGTGCGTTGGGTGAGACCAACTTCTTCAGCATCTGAACTCGTCTGCCCATTGTGTGTGAGCAACCTCTTCAGTATTCGAACTCACCCGCATGAGTTTATTTCCACGTGAGAGCAATCTTTTCAATATCCGAACTCACAAAGAAAGCGTTAATTTATATTTATTCATTTTGTTCTGTTTAATTTAGTTACATTTGTATTTTTGTGTGCATTAAGAGCAATTATGCAAGCATACAATTCTTTCTAACATATTCATCTACCTTATCCTTAAAATATGTTTTTGCTAACAAAGGAATTGAACTTAAATCTAATAAACATACAATTCACACAAGCAACCATTCAACAATACATCTCCCAAACATAACATAACCTATACTAATAAACATACAATTCACACCAAACAATCAACAATACATCAAGTAAACACAAGTATCAAACAAACTCTAATTCTCGTGATGTAGGTCATTTTGGCAAAAATACATGTAGTACCACTTACCTGGAATCATTAGCTTCACAAAACATATTCATAATTAACATATATATAGGCATCAATATTTATTTTTCGACAATAAAGTCCCCTAGCTTCAAACTATAAGCATCAATAGTAGTTCTCCAACCAATATGCATTGCAATATTCCTTAAATTATTTCCCAATTTCATGATCATAACAAAAACTAGAATTATTACCAACATATTTTTAGGGGTGGGACGGTTCGGTTCGGTTCGGTTTGGTTTGAAATTAGAACGGAACCAATTCGGTTCGGTCTTTCATTTTAGAAAACCGAAATTGAACCAAGAGAGTTCGGTTCTCCTCGGTTCGGTTCTCTTCGGTTTCGGTTCTAATCGGTTCGATTTTTTATGGCATCAATTTGTATGTTTTCGATTTGATTTTTCAGCTTTGTACTCGATTTTGAGATCGGTTTGGTTTAATTTAGTTCCTAACTTTCCTAATAGATTTCATACAAACATTTTCTTTACCACCAATTGAAAAAGTTTTCAATCCTATAATCCTAAATACATAGCAAGAACTTCCCTCGACAATATAATTAAAATTCATTAATGTAGATTCTTACATCCAAAACTAAAAACAAAACCAATCTTAACAATGTTTACAAATTGAGGGTGGGTTGGGATTTTTTTATATAATCGGTTCGGCTCTCGGTTTACTCGGTTTTTAAGAATTAGAACCGAGAACCGAACCGATATTTTCGGTTCGGTTCGATTCGGTTCTAAACTAAAAATTTTCCTTATTTAAACCAAATTGAACCGATCAAAATTGCTTGGTTCGATTCGGTTCGGTTACCCGGTTCGAACCGAACCGATTCCCACCCCTACATGTTTTCACTATCCTCGGGCAATAATTTAAACCAAACATTAAAACCCAACTGCCAACAAACTCCATTCATGCACTAACTTATCTTAACCACTCACTTCCCTTCCGGTTTAATCTTTTAGTTATGATCAACATCCAAAACTTAAAGGAACAACTCGTATGTATAGCAACCTAACATATTCCAATTAGAAACAATGATATTATACCAACTTTAACACTACTCACATTCTACATAAGAAACCTATCACGACTCGGAGGCGGGTCGAACAGAACCGCTAGGTCAAACGACCTGATTCTCGGAGAGAACCTAGTTACCCAACCCAAGACGTGAATTTTTATGCGGAACACTTAACGGGAATAATACCAATCTCAAACCCAAATCACATGGAATGGAGTCCACAAAGTAATCAACTAGAGACATGATGACATAAATAAGGAAAATATTGTGCATGAATTAAATCAAACAACACCAAAAGTAAATCCCAATATACCAAGAATGGAAGGATTTAACTGACAAGTCTCCGTCCATCCACAGGGAGATCAAAGCACCCATTAGGAAATTCTAGCATCAATCCATTGCCATACGTGCAAAACCAATACACCGATCTACACCCTAACCTGAGGAAAAATTTAGTTTAAGGGGTGAGTGACTAACTTAATAGAGAAATCTATACTAAATGCAATGCATGCTAAAACAGTTATATTTCTCATTTACCGTACATGAATTTTAAACATTAAAAACCACTTTATCATTTTATAAATCTGGCCCATGGCCCTAGATGTGACATTATTAAAACTTGTTGTATACATAGACAGTTATAATCGCAAAGTACGCCAACATCGTTTTCCATATGAAAACATCATCACGGAAAAGGGATGGTCACTCATGGACCCATCCGCCACTTATCATCAAAAGGTGGAATGATCTCTCGGATGTGCCAATGGGCCATAGCCACCGTTGATACGATTCGAAGATTCAGTGCATTACCCGAGTTGTCGGCAAACCAGTTGTTAGCCTTTTTGTTAGGCTTAGTTTTATTTTGATGATGACCAAATGGTTTAATGTAATGAAAATAATAAATTGGTTAATTGTGTTTTTATTGATAATGTATTCAATATTTTATTCATTATATTTATACTCAAATTTATCAAAAATACCCATATTTAGAGTATTAAAATGTGCTAACATGTTTATCTAAGTCCATGTAGTGAATACATATCGTTTCGGGACTTAGGAAAATCAAGAAGGGGAAAAAGGAGCAAAAGGTCGACGAAACAACACAAAAGGTCGACCTCGATGGGCACCTATGAAGGAAAGGGTCGACCAACTGTGAAGCAGAAAAAAAACAGCTTGCCGAAAATTTCTGCACTGAAGGAAACGGTCGACCGCTTTGACAAAAGGTCGACCGCAGTAGTTAGAAACTCATTTTTTTCAACCGTCTTCAAAAGTCCACAAGAGGTCCATCAATGAAGGAAATGGTTGACCGCACGGTCGACCGCAAAATGGACAGATTGCTCCAGAATTTCTACATGAAGGAAAAGGTCGACCGCACCATAGTTATTTTCCCAACGGTCAAATTTCAACGGGAAGAATTGCAATGGCTAGTTAAAAGGGTCGACCGTTTGGGCATAAGGTCGACCGTTTGCGTAGTGTTTATAAATATGAGTTCACTCCAAGCTCTCTACAACGAACCGGGAATCATGGCGAAACCCTGCCGAATTTAATACGCGATTCTAATAACTGTGAGCTATTGTTGTATATCTAATTCTCCCTATTCCGAATTTGCGAGTTATATTTGGGAGAATTCGGATTAGCTAGATTGCGGTTTAAATTTTCGAATCATATATTGTGCTTGATTGTAAAGGGTGATTCCCTTAGAATTCATCACACTTTGGTGACGCCCCGCAATAGTCAAATATTGGGTGACGCCCCACAATAGTCAAGTTTAGGGTGACGTCCTATAAAATTCAAAGGTTGACGACCTTAGAATTAGTCAAGGGTGACGCCCCGTTTAATAGTCAATTTGTAAACGATTTTATTGGCACCTGTAAGCCAATTATTTAGTATATCTCCAAGTGAAACTTGGAGCGCGGACGTAGGCGAGTTTGTCGAATCGCGTAAACAAATATTGTGTGCATTTCTCCAACCCTTACTCTTTAATTTACGCATTTAATGTGATTGCATATTTAATCGTATTCGATAAATCACTTAGAGATTTAGAGAATTTAAATATCGCACGAAATTATTAGAAACGCTATATTCACCCCCCTCTATAGGCATATATCGATCCTACAATTGGTATCAGAGCGGGTATTTAAATTTTTGTGTGATATTTTGTTGATTGTGCACATTGCTAATATTTGTTGAGTTGCATCTATTGAAAAATTTTCTTATTGAATTTCTTGTTGAAATTTATTGAGAATAACTTTAATCAATTCTAGTGTTTATAATTGATTATGGATTTTGATAGAATTGTTGAAAGTCAATGCACATTTACACCTTCACATTTTGATGGTAGTAATTATCTTTATTGGAAGTGTAGAATGAAAATATTTATACAATCTATTGATTTCTTTTTATGGAAAATCATTGAACAAGGGATTAATGTTCCTAGACCATCATGTGAATTCAATGATGTAAATAAACATAATTAGAACTTAAATGCTAAGGCTATGAATCTTTTGTATAGTGCCTTAAGTAAGCATGAATTTGTTAAAGTTCAATCATGTGTTAGTGCCTTTGATATATGGAAAACACTTAAGCTAACATATGCAGGCACAAATCAAATAACTAAAAGCGAAGTGAGCTCATCCTCCGAAAAAGAAGAGGAAGAGGCCAACGTATGCTTCATGGCCAAAAGTATTGAGGTAAACGACTACTATAGCAATTCGAATTCTAATGATGATGATGATGGTGATTTATTTAATGAATTGCTAGATAGTTTTAATGAGTTCAAAGATAAATATAAATTGTTGAAAAAGGAGCATAGCAATTTGATCAAAAAACATGCTAGTATAAACAAATCTTTTGAGGATCAATTTGTTGAATTGAAAAGCATGATTGATGATTCTAATGCTTCCTTTAAATCTCTTGAGCATGATTGTAGCAATTTGAAATTGTTGAACAATGAATTGAAATCTACTATCATTTCACATGAAAATGAAATTGATTCATTAAATTGCAAAAATTGTGATTTGATTACTATTAATAATTGTCATGAGCATGAAATTTGTGATTTGAAAATTAGGAATGATGAATTGAATGTTTTGATCAAATCACGTGAAAAAGAGATTGAATCTTTGCTTGCTAAATCTAACTCTATTCTAGATGCTAATGATAAAATTAAATCTCTTGAGATTAATATTAGTGAATTGAAAGTTAAAAATGATGAGTTAAACTTTGTTATACTTAAATTCACTAATGGGAGCAAAAATTTAAATATGCTCTTGAATTCTCAAAGGGTTACTTTTGATAAAGCCGGTATTGGATATAAACCCTTTGAAAAGAAGAATTACAATAATTTATTTGTTAGATCTTCTACTTGTAATTCTTGCAATTGTGTAGGACACAAATCTTTTTGTTGTCCTTTAAAATTGAATAATAAATTGGATTCAAATGTTAAATCTAAATTTGCCTATCCTTTGCATTTGAACTCTAAATTTAAATCAAATGTAATTTAAAATTTGTTTATCCTTTGGATGCAAAGTATAATTTAAATTCTAAATTCAATTTAAATTCTAAATTTGTGTGGGTTCCTAAAGGAACCAAACCTATAACAAATGGACCCAAAATGGCTTGGGTACCAAAATTTGCAAAATGATTTTTGTTGTAGGTTGGAGGTTCTCCCAAGAAGCTTGAAAGGAGATTGGATACTTGAATATCCAATCCAAAAAGGGAGAAGCTTCAAGAATGCCTCCAATGCTTTAAAAAATGGAAATAAACTTGGTGGAGGTACACAATTTGTTTTAATTGATTTAATTTGATTATTGAATTCTTAGTTTGGAATTGTGTTGAATCAATTCTATTTTCTTGGTTAGGTTTGAAAGATAATTTCATCTTGATTTTGGATTGAATTGATAGATATCATAGATTGTGATTTTCATTATTTCTCCAATTGGTATTTAGGATTTAAATTATCTATTATCTCTTGAATTTGTTAGTTTATCTTTGATTAGCTTCAATTGATAGGTGGCATATAAGTTGGATATTTGTTGTGATTTAAATGATAAGGTGTTGATTCATTCATAGCTTTGATTTATGACATCAATATGATGAATTTATATTCATATCTTGGTTTAAAAGATCGTTGAATGCAATGAATCCTTTATTGAGTAGAATATTTTTTTCTTAGATTCATTGTTAGCTTAATCTTTTTGTATATATAGATTGAAATAGGTTTTATTCATTCACTTAGTATTTTGATGAATGGTTCCAACAATTTGATTATAAATTACATATCTTTGAATTAGGATTATATTGAGATAAATTGATTTTGTTTTTGGAGTTAATGGATAGATATCATAGGTAGTAAATTTAGTTATTTCTTCATTTGATATTTAGGAATTGAGATGTCCTTATATTCCTTCAATTTATATTTTGAAGATTTGTAATCCAACAACTTAGTCTCTAAATTGAATATGCTAATTTGAACATTGGATTGTTGGATGACTAATTGGATGATTATTAGGAATAAATTGTTTTGTGTTTTTGAGAATGTATTTCTCCCATGAATTAAAATTAGCTTGAGATAAGGGGAGAAGAGTAGAAAAATTGTTAATTATGATGCCTTGTTGTTTTCTCCCATGAATTGAAGTTGAATAACGAAATAAGGGGAGAAAATAGAATTATTTAGAATTGATTAAATCATTGACTTATTTCAAAATTGTTAAATTTCGACTTTGATGAGTGTGCTTCCGCTATGCCTATAAATTGTTTATCATCAAATGGAAGAGAAACTTGTCTATCTTCAATTGATATTTTGAGTTTGAAAATTGTATTCCAACAAGTGAACTTTTATTTTGAATATATTGAATTGCTTAGATTGTTGAATACTCAATTTTTAGACTTGTGTATTTCTCTCTTGAACTAAAAAAATTAACTATTGAAATAGAGAGAGAAAATATAATTGTTTATAATTGGTTTAGATCAATGACTTGTTTTAAAATTTGTTAAGCCTTTTAAATTTTGATGACTAGCTTCTTCCTAGTTTTAAACTTTGATAATTCTCTTTTGGGCTTGTTTATTATTTTGATGATTGAAGAATGTCTTCCAACAATTTGAATTCTAAATTGCAAATTTTGAATTATTGGATAATCATGATTCATTTTGATGACTTTGATAGTCCTTCCATTGATTTGAAGTTTGGTTATTTAATTAGGGGAGAAAATGAATTGTTCTTGATTTTTTTTTTTCACCTCTCAACTAGTAGTTTAATCTAAATGATCTTTTATATTTGAGAATACTTGTTGAAGTTTATTTTTATTTTTATTTTTTGCTTAAATTGTCAATTCTATTCACTTAGAGCCAATTAAAGTTAGAAAATTATTGGATAGACTTAGAACACTCAATTCTCTATTTTTGACTTGATTGAATTGATAGTGTGCTTATATAGTGAAACTTTGTTTGTAATTCTTGAAATTACATAATTCTTGAATTGGTTGGATTAAATTGAATAGAGTAAATTATTAATTGAGTCAATTTTTTTTCTTATTCTTGATTTAGAGTTTAGAAGATTAAAATCATGAATTGAATTTTTTTAATAATCCTTGAAATAGTGTATCTCTTAAATTGTTACATGCATATTTACTTGAGATTTTAATTCCAACAATTGGGTTTCTAATTTGAATATATACTTGAATTGTTGGATCCTATTTTTGGATACATAGATGAATTAAAACAATTGGATTTTTAGACTATTTTTTATCTCCTTTAGATTAAATTTGTATATGGATAGAAGAGGAGATAAATGTTTTTTCTTTTATATTTGATTTGTTTTAATTTTTGAATTCTCCATCGTTGCTATTTAGATCATTGATATAGGGGGAGAAGATAAATTTGTATAGAGTTTATTGATTTGCTCTTAAATGTTGATTTTAATTTTTAGTTTTGATAAACTTGCTTCCGATAGGTTTAGACTTTGATAATTCTTCCTTGAATCTAATTGGATTAATGCAAAGAGGGAGAAATTTACATTGATTTGACAATAGTTTTTGCTTTGAAACTTTAAAATTCTCATTTGAGTTGAAACTAGTTAATTGATAAAAGGAGAGAGTTAGTTATTAGGAGATAATTGTGTGTATTGTTTCTAAGTTTGTTGATCATGTTTCTGCTTGTTGGCTAAAACTTTGATATTTCTCCATAAAATTGATTTGTTTTATGATGAAGGGGGAGATACATGTTTTAAAGAAAATTGATTTGTTTTTAATTATGGATTTCCCCAAATATTTTTTGGTTTTGAGATTTATAAAAGGGAAGAAGTTTTGTATTTGATTTTCAAATTGATATCAATCTTTCTCCCTTGATTTGAACTCTATAAATTGGTATCAATAATTTTTTTTTAAACTCCTACAATTGATATTATCTTGAATCTCCATCCCCATTGTATGTAATGATTTAGGGGGAGAGGAATAAATTTTAACTTAAATATCTTTGAACAATAGATATATCAATTAGTATATTTAAAATTAGATTTCATTTCATCAATTAGTATCCATAATGATTTTTGTTTTCAAACCTTTAAATTGGTATCAATCACTGTTTGAGTTTGAATTTTAACAATTATGTATCAATTCAAAAATTTGGTATCATACTTAATTTTTAATTGGTATCATGTATGAAACTATTTTGTTTTGCTATCAATGAAATCATATTTTCTCTACAATTGGTATAATATTCTTTGGATTTTCATTTGGTATCCTATTTAGATTCCCCAACTATTTGATTATGTGCATAACGATAGGGGGAGAAAATTTACTTTTCAAAATTGGAACTCATTCATAGATTGTTTCTCAATTGGTATACATTTTGTTTAAACTTGGATGGTTCTATCTCTTGTTTAGTTACCCTCTTATATACTTGTTGAAAATTTTAAAGAGAGAGAGAAATATTTAAATTTATTTTATAGTTGCTCTAAGGGGGAGAGCAAATATTTAAATGTGTGAAATATCTCCAATCAATTGATTTTGGGATTAACATAGGGGAAGAAGTATTTGAATTGAGTTTGATTTTATACATTGGTATCTTCCTTAAAAATTTCATTTTTGAACTTACAATTGATATCATACTTAGCATAAATTATTTGATTTTAACTTTGGATGTACAATTGATATAAACCTTTGAAAAACTTGTTTGGTTTAAAATTATGAATTATCATCCGTTATCCATTGTTAATTTCTTAACTCTTGAATTGGTATTACTTGTAGAAATTGAAAATTTGTTTACAATTCTTAATGTTTAAATGGATTCTAGTTCCTACATTTGATTTATATCTCTTGAATCCCATATTTTTTTTTTTGGTATCTATTGTTTAGCTTCTAATGCTTAGAGTTTCCTTCAAATATATTTAGGCTTCATGACGAAATGGGGGAGACTATATTTGATTGAATGGGGGAGACTATATTTGATTGAATATTTCATTGTGGTTGTTTCATTTGGTATCTCTTTTTAACCACAACTTAGAATTGAATGTTAATACTTGATTCTCATCCTTGTTTGATATGTGGATAGATTCTTTGATTAAGGGGGAGAAATTTGTTTTTGGTAGAATTAATTGTTGAAACTATTGTTGAGATTGTCTTTAGATTCTAATATATATTCCCTTACTTTACTCATGTTGATAATGTTAAAGGGGGAATTTTCTTAAATGAATATTTTGATGAATTTAAGTTAAATATTCTTAATTGTTTTTGGACTCCCCTCCCCTAGAATTACATTTTGATTATGACAAAAAATGAGAAAATGATGTATAAGTTGTGATATATTTTAGGGGGAGTTTAGTAGCATGTTGCATGAATTAATTGGTTGATAAATTGCATAACTTAATTGGATAAATCTAATAAGCAATATTTGATGCACATGCTTAGATTTTAGTATAACCAACTTATAGGATTTTGTCATCATCAAAAAGGGGGAGATTGTTAGCCTTTTTGTTAGACTTAGTTTTATTTTGATGATGAGCAAATGGTTTAATGTAATGAAAATAATAAGTTGGTTAATTGTGTTTTTATTAATAATGTATTCAATATTTTATTCATTATATTTATACTCAAATTTATCAAAAATACCCATATTTAGGGTATTAAAATGTGCTAACATGTTTATCTAAGTCCATGTAGTGAATACATATCGTTTCGGGACTTAGGAAAATCAAGAAGGGGAAAAAGGAGCAAAAGGTCGACGAAACAACACAAAAGGTCGACCTCGATGGGCACCCATGAAGGAAAGGGTCGACCTAACTGTGAAGCAGAAAAAAAACAGCTTGCCGAAAATTTCTGCACTGAAGGAAACGATCGACCGCTTTGACAAAAGGTCAACCGCAGCAGTTAGAAACTCATTTTTCTCAACCATCTTCAAAAGCCCACAGGAGGTCCATCAATGAAGGAAAGGGTCGACCGCACGGTCGATCGCAAAATGGACAAATTGCTCCAGAAGTTCTGCACAAAGGAAAGGGTCGACCGCACGGTCGACTGCAAAATGGACAGATTGCTCCAGAATTTCTACATGAAGGAAAAGGTTGACCGCACGGTCGATCGCACCATAGGTACTTTCCCAACGGTCAAATTTCAACGGGAAGAATTGCAACGGCTAGTTAAAAGGGTCGACCGTTTGGGCATAAGGTCGACCGTTTGCGCAGTGTTTATAAATATGAGTTCACTCCAAGCTCTCTACAACGAACCGGGAATCGTGGCAAAATCCTGCCGAATTTAATACGCGATTCTAATCACTGTGAGCTATTGTTGTATATCTAATTCTCCCTATTCCGAATTTGCGAGTTATATTTGGGAGAATTCGGATTAGCTAGATTGCGGTTTAAATTTTCCAATCATATATTGTGCTTGATTGTAAAGGGTGATTCCCTTAGAATTCATCACACTTGGGTGACTCCCCGCAATAGTCAAATATTGGGTGACGCCCCGCAATAGTCAAGTTTAGGGTGACGTCCTATAAAAGTCAAAGGTTGACGACCTTAGAATTAGTCAAGGGTGACGCCCCATTTAATAGTCAATTTGTAAACGGTTTTATTGGCACCCGTAAGCCAATTATTTAGTATATCTCCAAGTGAAACTTGGAGCGCGGACGTAGGCGAGTTTGCCGAACCGCGTAAACAAATATTGTGTGCATTTCTCTAACCCTTACTATTTAATTTACGCATTTAATGTGATTGCATATTTAATCGTATTCGATAAACACTTAGAGATTTAGAGAATTTAAATATCGCACAAAATTATTAGAAACGCTATATTCACCCCCCCTCCCCTCTATAAGCATATATCGATCCTACACCAGTAAGCGGCAACACAACTTGTGCAACCACCCAACACAATCACAAAAATGTAGCTATCTGCTAATAGCAACACCTCATGAGACAGAAAAGAATACCAATGAGGCGATCCGTAGATCCAACACGTCACCCGAGTTACTGGAGAACCAGCCAATGACAGACACAACTCGTATAATTGAAGTAACGGATGAGGTTACCCCACGCTAGACCCCTTCTCATTAGAACCTCGGTGTCCCAAATTGACGAGGGTTTTCGATAAGCAAGCCCAAGTCGTTCAGCCAACTCGCCAAATGGAACGATACTATGATAGGCTAATTTTCGTGACTGACAACACTGCCAACCTGTGTAACAATACCCTGGCTTGGTTTAGGGGCTTGCAACCCAAGGGGGTGTCATCACCCTCCCATCCAAATTTCCCACGTTCAGGACTTGCAACCTGAGGACACGTCACCAATGTCCCATCCTCTTGTCTTTCACTTCTAGGACTTGCAACTTGAGGACATGTCATGAATGCCCCATCGTATTTTGCACGTAACAACCAATCTTCACACAGTAGAAGATTGCATGGGGATAGCCTCGTGATGTTTTAGCACTAGAGTGCCTAAAACATCAAGAAGATTCATCCTCCCAATGTACATAACCAATGTCAAACCTTCTCGCAGTCAAAGGGTGACGGGATAGTCTCGTGATGCTTTAGTGCAAGAATGTCTAACGCATCAAAAGGATTCATCCCCCAAACACAAGCACAGAAATCAGATCATCAATATCTATGCAATTATCAGCAGTAAACCATGTATGGAATGGGTGAGAAAACATACTAATAATAAAACTGACGTACTATCGAACAGTTCTCGTCAAAATTTCAGGTGTGGTAGTCCACAAAATAATATTTTGAAAACCATGATGTAAATGCAGTGCAGAAAGCATAAATATCCCTACCTCGATGGCGACCATGACACGTTTACCGACAAATCCGCTCCACGCGCTGTCATAAGCAAAAGATCAAAACATCTAACACTTCCAGAACCTACAACATGGTTGGTGTCAACATCTCAACAGTTATAACAAGGATAATAGAAAAGTCCTAATCAAGACTAAAATATGAGACGGTTCCTAGGGATAGCCACGAGTCCTGCCCAGAAACCAGTCTATGAATACAACCTATACAACATAATACCATCCTCAACGATCTATATATCCAAGCAGCAAAAGAAACATAGGACGAATTTGAATCAACCAAGTACTACCCCCTACAATAAACAGAAACAGGAACCCAATACGGACATAACAACTCCCAACAAAATTTAAACAAAATAAATTCCTATCAACATCCATGAAACCGTAACCAGGATAGGGTACCACAACACAATTTAACAGAGTCTGTTTAATCTAAGATGTCCTTCAAAATAGTAATTTAAACAAAAAATAACCCCAAATAGAACTAAATCGAAGAATCGATTTTTAAACAAACAAGCAGCAGGACAATATCTCAATGGCATTTATCAATCAATAACCGAGATGAAGAACCTAAATCAATAGAGCATTGGTCCTCCACAATCTCTAACTATATAGTGCCCAAAACAAAAAATTAGAATCAAATAGACAAAGCTCAAATATGGCTAGTAAGCTGTAACCGAAATGAACAGCAAAACAAACATATTTCTATAGGGCAACATTGAAGTTTTTCCGTCCATAAACAAAACATAGTAAGTTTACGGCTAACGATATCAACAGCCACCAAAAACAGAACAAAAATTCAGGGGCGTCTAAAACAATGAATTAGGAAACTGATTTGGAAATCACTCAGCCTATTGTCCAATTCAGAATCCCAAAACTAAACTTAACTCCTTAGGTGTTTCTAACAGACAACAGTTTAATTTAGCCCTTAAATCTCAGTATTAATAACAGCAATATTCTTCAAAGATTTATCAAGGCAGTGTAATATGCAGAGAAAGCAATGACACTATTCAGCAAGGCAACTATCCTCAATTGATAGAATCAACAATACCAACCAGGGACCAACCTAAATCACAGCTCAACAATAACAAAACGGGAGTGCAATTCATCCGTTGAAACCGAGAAAAACAAGGAGCAAATTCACAATACCATCCCCCACAACAGGACACACTACTCGGGAGTCCTTCAACTCAAAACAACAGAAGAATCCACCACCATTTCCTCAACTAAAATCTTGACAAAACAAGGCCTACCGAAGACAACAACCATTCCCTCACATTTCACCAGTGAACCGTAACAATACAGGGAGGAAAAAACAATTCAGCCGAATCCAAAATCGCGAAATTTGAAGCATTAACAAGGTCAAGCCCTCGGCATTACCCATTAGACAACATAGAGACCGAGAGAACAAGAAAACATGAAGAAATCATACCTCAATCGAAGAAAATAGCATAGGAGAATCCCAAGCCGAGAAGCCCTAATAAAAACCGAAACAACTAAAATTGCAGAAATCATCGACCAAGGGAACAGACAAAGCTAAAAACAATAGAACCCTTGGTAATACTCACCGTGAATCGGAGGAACGACGGAAGGAATGTCCGAGCCGGGAAACCCTAATTTCCCGAGCTCCTTGCCTCATGGACGGACAACGCACTACCCTCAGTTGAAGATGCTGGACCAACCGCAGCTCCTCGTCAGCCAAAACCGTCGATTCCCGACCTTGCGAACCCTAGCCTTCGCGAAATCGGACCTCAGCCGAGCCTTCTTCTCCAGTCGGTATTTGTCACACCCAATTTTTTGCCTTGCGGAAATGGTAGCGAACGATGTGACCGGCGCCAAAGACCCTCTACGACCAGCCTTCCGAATAGCTCTAGTTCGATAATGAACACAAGAACTCCACCTTTACGGGACCCCGTCCCAACCCGCTCTTTCTATTAACAAAGAACCAAGGAATCTCCACGGAACACCACAATGCTCAAGGATAGCGATTCACCTTTTTACTATGAATCGAATGCCTTGAGCTTGGTGCCTCATGGTCTATTTATACACAAATCAACTACTAAGCGCCACTCAGAAATGGTGAGGTGGAAACACACTATTGGCCGACGCGTGTCATCCTTGCCGAAGCTCCAATCCGATTGGTTGAGTTGTGTCATCCAATTTGAATGGTGCAACCTCATTGGTCGAGGTGAGCCATCTCGCGGGGCCCACACTACGCTGCCTGGCGCTAATCAGCCGCGCCAGATCCATAATTTTTGAGATCTCCCAGATTTCACGGACGCGCGCGCTCTCGGTCCGTCGACGCGCGCTACGGCCCAACTCCTGGTTGGACTGACTCCTCTTGGGCTAGCGTGCATCCCATCCTCCCGTTGGCCCATCTGCTGCCTTGTAGTCTTCTATTGATGGCCCAGCTATCGTTGCTTGGCCCAGCCACTTGCTAGTCCATGGTTGTGGCGCGGCCCAGCCACCTGCTGCCCTGTATGTGCGGCATGGCCCAGCCGCCTGCTGGCCCGCATGTGCGGCGCGGCTCGTTCCAATGAGGCATTCGGACATGCCTCCGCATTTCACGGGCGCGCCCGCCCAGTTGTCCAAATCGTGCCTGCGTGGCCCGCTCCTTCCGCGATCCTGTTAGCACTCCAACGTGGCGGGTTGCCTTGTTTGAATGCCGCCATCTTGTCCGAACCTGCTGTTGTCTGAACGGTGCGCGCCCTGCGCGCATTGGGGAGACTTCACGGAAGCCTCCCACCGGGTCCAGCCCATTCACGCCTCATGAGAAAGGGGGCGTGGCAATCCTCCCCCACTTGATGATGTTGACGTCCTCGTCGACTCGTGATCCGAGTAAGTTATCGCCCATTCTTCGATCTGCTGAAGCGCTATCTCTTGTTTTGGACCTCCTTTGCTTAGTTGGCCCGCTGCCCGTTGAGGCCTATTGCGCTGTGCCCCAACGCAGGCTGTCTTAAACGTCCAAGTGTTGCTCCCGGCCCTCTTGACTAGTACCAATTTTCTGTTGGACCCCATCGGCCCTATCCGTTGCACCCTGATGCAGTCTTCCTTCTCGGCCCAAGTCCCCCGAGACTTGTTTTCTCTTTTTTGCCCTCCTTAGCGATGCCATAGAATCCGACGGTTGTGCATGTGGTGTCTTGGTTGATACCAACTCCTTGGAATGATCTGTTTCCACCACTCTGATTGCATTTATGAGTTGAATGGGGTTAACTCGCGAGGATTCCTCTCCCGAGTTTTCTTCTTCAACGAGCATCACGGCCACTTTGCTTTTCATCTCACAATTCCAAGCAAAGTGTGGTCCTCCACAAATAAAGCAAGCTATCGCCTTCCTTACATGGGGTTGATCAATTTCCACCGTCTTGGATGGCTTCTCCGCTTTCTTCCCTTTGTGAATGCCCTTGGTAGACTTCTTTGAGTTCTCATCCTCTTTTGATTTTACTTTGTCAAAAGTAGTCTCCACTTTGAAGTCGACCAAACCCTCGGCAATTGCAATTGCCGCTTGCATATCCTTCATGCCATGACGCCGCACCTCCATTTGGGCCCACGGCTGAAGTCCCATCATAAAATTGAACAATTTGTCCCCCTCGTGCATCTCTCGAATGTTAAGCATCAATGAAGAATATTCCCAAACATAGTCCTGCACGGACCCCGTTTGTCGAAGCTTCCTCAAAGCTTCTTTGGCTGTCCACTCAACATTAAGAGGAAGAAACTCTGCATGTGTATGGTCATTCAGCCAACATCACAAGATGCTAGGACTTAGGTAGAACAATGGAATGGTATGTTAAGGTGTTTTGACAACGATGGTGGAATATTGTACCGTTGGTTTAAATTGTTGAACTATCAATAATAGAGGTTAAACTGTTGGTTTAAATTGATGAATTCTTAGTAGTAGAATACTAAACTATTGTTTTAAATTGATGAACAATTATTGATGATTAGAAAAAAGGTACTGCTTACTATATGGTTGCTGTGATTTTTATGAATCTATTTTAGAATGTCTCATGCATGCACAATTATGGTTCACATTAACATGCATCATGAAAATGAGTTTAAGAAAAGAAAATTGTTACTAATTTCTTGCATGAGTTTTCATTAAGAAAGATGATGGGCGCACTTGAGGGGTTTAGATCTAACCTATAAATATGATGACTTTGAATGTTAAATCTGCCTTGAATTTAACTTAGGAAAGTTCAATTATCTTCCGACTTGTTTCTTTAATGAAAGAAGAATATGTATGAAGAAAAAAAGGTTACTTTTGATTACTCTTTTTTAGAAAAGTAACCTTTAAGATAGGGTTCACGTGATATTACTCACACGAGGAGTTCTTTGGATATAACGCACCAAAGGATCTTTGGATGTAACTCACCAAAGTTTTTGAAAGAGGAATGACTCCAATTTCGGGTTTAGCAAAAATTATTTTGTATTCAATTCTCCAACCCCCTAAAACATAAGACTAGATGGCTTTATAGCCTTTTACAAACATAAAATAGGAAACTAAAAAAGATAAGAAAAGATAAGAACTCTTCTAAAAAATCTTCTAAAAGTCTTCTAAAAGATGTTCTAAAAATCTTCGAAGAAATTTTCTAAGATCTTCAGCTTGCTTTATCTTCAAGGAAGATGATATCTTTGGTATCTTTCCTTCCTTTAATTCTGCCTTCAAGATTTTTTGTTGTGATTCTCAGCCGATTTGAAAAATTTCTTTAATCTTTGACTTGATATCTTTTGATGGATTTAATTTTGCATCATCCTCTCCGGGTTTTTGAGGATTTGACCCCAAATCTTCTTTCTTTGATATGATCGATGTTTCTTTTACCATGGTGTTCTGTAAATTCAAGCATGTCATTCGTTGTTTTAATTTGCTGCTATGATTGTCCTCTTTATGCATCTTTAATTACTGTATTCACTTATATGTGTTGTTCATTATTGTTACCGTCATTTATGTGCTGTTATTTATTTATATGTGCAGTTCAATTATCGTTACTTTATTTTATATGCGTTATTCAATTTTTGCTATCTTTCTTTTATAATGTATCATCATGCATCATACATCTTGCATCATGCATCATGTTAATAGAAACAAACAGAAAGTGCCACTTTGGGGTGGTACTTATATGCATTATGTGAGGAAAATGTTAAAAAAAATGAAAGAATGATTAATGGGGAGTTCGGGGGCGGATGGGTAGTTCGGATCTAGGCTAGCAGCTAGGATACACCCTTACCTTGTCGGGAATGGGACTAGCTGCACCCAGGAGGCTAGAAGCCAATCAAACTATATCATTCCAGTCTCCCACTCGATGTACGAGTAAAGAACAAAAGAAACGTAATGAAAAGATTGGTTTGGGACGGTACCCATTCCAAAAAGAACTAAAGAGTGGAATAATCATATTGCATAAATCCAATTCCTTACTGAGCCTTTAGGCTCATATTTTACTTGTGGTGTAGGTACATGTACGAGAAAATGATGAACAGATTAAGATATAAGTATGAAATATTTGCACGCGCGAGATTTATGGCTGGCCAGTCTAAAGAAAGTGAAGAAAGTAAAATTGTAACAAAAAATTAGTTAATTGTCTTGTTTTCCTTAAATGAATGATTTTGCTTCCGCTATATTCAATAAAAAATTTTACAACTGCTTCCGCTATGTTTCCTAATACCTTATTACAATTTTCATAACGAGTATAATGAATGAGTTTTGACGGTCCGGCTTTGAAAGACACTCCGATTATATTTTAAAAAGGTTTTAATAAAGGTTTTAGTTGTTTTATAAAAGTTTTAAATTTTAAGACTTTTTAAAGTAGATTAGCAGTCAGGTCGTCGCAAGCTTGTTGTGGTCGCCATCAAGGTAGAGATTTTTATACTTTTTGCACTACATGGCATCATGGTTTTCAAAACTACTATTTTGTGGACTACCACACCTGTAACGACCCGGACTTTTTCCCTCTTTTGAAAATCGCGAAAAATTTAAAAATTTTAAAATAATAACAAATAACAGAGTGTGCCTTCAAAAATTCCTGTTGCTACTGCTATTTCGCTAAAACTCATTTAAACAGTCAAAGATTAAAATTTTGTAAAAACGATATTAAAGCATAGCGGAAGCATAAAACAGAAACAATCATAACTTAAGGTTCAGGGTTTCCATTGTCACACACTCAAAATAACGGAAATGGGTAGTATTTTTACAAACCATGTCCGTCCCATACTCAAACATACATTTTTATTCCTTTATTCTTTGTCACACTCTATTGCGGTCGTGTTTCCTCTGGATACGCCATAGGCTCCACAAGAAGAACCTCCTCGTTTGCCCCCCGATATTATTATTTCGTTACCTACACCACAAGTAAGGACGTGAGCACGAGGCCCAGTAAAGAAAGTGGGGTAAAACAATCATATATATATATATATATAACCACTCTTCAGTTTTCTTAGAATGGATGCCGGTCCAAACCAAATCCTTCTTTACGTTCTGTTGCGTTCGTTCTTTCTTTTTTTCGTTACTCGTACGTCGAGTTGAATTAAAGAAACCCTGGGGATAGGGAGTAGCCTATCGGATATTAACCACTTAGGGTAGTTGGTCCCATACCCAAATAGGGAGGAGACTTGGCCAACTATCTGGTTAAACCCTCACTGCCCTTCCGTTCTTTAATTCCCATTTCATCATTGTCTTATAATCATTTTTCCCGTTTTCCTGACGTTGTGTTTGTGAGTACTCACCCCGTAGATGATACTACCTATTTGTCTCTAGGTAATACTCCCTATGTGCTTCTATTATTATATACATAACAATATCATAGGAGAGGAATCACATTAGCGCATTACAATAGGAAGAACAACCATAAGGAAGCAATTTACATGCAATTACATAAATTAAATGAGACTAAATAACTAGTAAGTCAAGAGATTCAAACAAGAAATACAACTGAAATTTACAGAACATGGCAGTACAAGAATTTACTATTTTAACATGCTTCTAATATATGTGAAGATTCACGAAGTCATTTATAAAACAGTAGTGAAATTAATAATGAATACAACAATTAAAAACGTGCTATCATGTTTTGAAATTGGCAGAATTTAGTGGCAATATAACAACGACCTATTCAGTGAATAAAACATACAAACATGCTTCGAATTGATTATCATCTAGTTATGGAACAGCAGTGAATTCTACAGCTAATTCAACCATAAAACGTGCTAGCATGCTTTGGATTCGATAGAAATTACCAGCAACTTAACAACGAATAAATCTAGCATACGTGCAACCTGTATTTGACTACCAATTAAATCCGGAACAACAGAGAGTTCATAGCGGTTAAAACGTACTAATCATGCTTTGAAATTGACGGGAACTAATGACAATATAACAGCCAACTAATCAGCGAATAAAACATACAAACATGCTTATAAATCGAAAGAAAATAGTGAACATGCTCTAAACAACTAAGGTTTTCCGAAATAAGCCAAACGTGCTTTGTCATAATTACTAACGATCGAACAACAATTCTTTGTCATGATTACTAACGATTAGAACAAACAGCGAAATAATAATCAAATCGAAACAACTACATGCTTCTTATCTGCTAAAACAACTAAAACATATTGGTAATCATGTTTTTAAATGATTATAACACAGCAGTAAATGTATTTTTAAATCAACAATTAAATACAGCAGAATATTATGAACGAACTAAACTATAGATCATGTGATAAATAGACAACATGCTTTTACGAGGTAATTAAGCATTTACAACGACGGAAATGAAACTTCAAGTCATGCTTCTGGAAAGCTACTGGAAAACGACTAACATCGGTACTATATAAACACAAATATTATTGAAATAGGGCAGCGAAAACAGAACAGCAAAACTACGCTTGTTATTGACTAAAATGGCAGCTATAAACAATAACAGAGCATTCCTTATTTCTTCACAGAATAAAATCAGCAACCAAACGAAGTTATAACATTCATTCCTTCCTTCATTACTACTTGTGTTTACCATGGTTCTCATTTTCATTCACGTATCATTTGTATTTGTAAATCAAGCTCTAAAAGGAAACTACAGCATCGTATATAGAAGGAATGACAAGGTAAGCAACTACAACATAAAGATTAAAGACAGTAAGATATATTGTAGAACACATCAACTACAGAACCAAAGCAAACACTAAACACACACACACGTTTTTACTTGTGGGTAGGGCTTAGACGGCCAAGACTACCACTTCCTTACCTAAGTGTTGAATAACCTAATCCTCGCAGCTCACTCACAATCCAGACAGAGGAGATTGTTCACAGAAGACCAGACGAATCACGTAGCAAGGGAAAAGAGGAAATCAGCTGGAGATTTAAGGGAGAGGCTTACCTGGATTAAGGGAGACGTTTTGGACACCTATGGGGACAAGCATGCGTATAGGGGAGGAAGGGAGGCAGCTCAGCATACTTTAGGAAGGGAGGGGCGACTTTGTGGGCCACTGCCAGGAGGGGAAGACTTTTTCTTGCGAGTATTAACTCGCTAAATGTCGAGTTTCGTCCAATTTTTTTGACTTTTATTTCTGATTTTTCGCAAATCTGCTGCATTTTGGACTTATGCGGACGACGGTACTGTGTCCGCAAGACCAAATATTACACAGTAAATCCCTGGCTTCGGACGAAAAATGGCGTCCTCACTGTGTTCGTACCGTCCGCAGCCGTGTTGCGAATGCTATACCGTCGTCCGCATCGTCCGCAAGTGTCGTCCGAAATGTCCCAAAAATTGGACAGATTCATTCGGACGCAAACCTTTAGTCGTCCGCATCGTTCGCAACACACCAGTTTTGAGACAGATTCATTCGGACGCTGCCTTAATTCGTCCGCATTGTCCGCATCGTTCGCACATACATAGCCTGCGTCCGCAACATCATTAAACAGTGATTTTAGGACTCGAATTGGCATCTCGAGTCGTCCCCACTCCTGGGAAACGCTCCAGACGTGCCGCGAACGACACGTCGCGACCACACCACCTTCCGCAGGCGTCCTAAAGTCCTTAAATCCATCCTTTTTCGTATTTTCTTCTAAGTTTTGCCTGAAGTAAATGCCTACACGGATATACGTTGCCACTTAACATCCATTGGACGATGTATTATATAGATATCAAACTCATTTTATTCCCAACATTTTAATTATATCGTTTATCCAGAAAAGTTAGGATCGGGTTGTTACAACACCTGAAAACCCAACAGAGACTGTTCAACAGCACGTCAGTTTTTATTAATAGTATGTTTTCTCATGTTTACATTTTGTACATGGTTTACTGGTGATATTTGCCTATATATTGATGATGTGATTTCTGTGCATGTGTTTGGGGGATGAATCCTCTTAATGCTTTAGACATTCTCGCGCTAAAGCATCATGAGGCTATCCCGTTAACTTTCTACTGCAAGAAGGTTTGACATTGGTTATGTACATTGGGAGAATGAATCATCTTGATGCTTTAGGCACTCTAGCGCTAAAGCATCACGAGGCTATCCCCATGTAGGACTTGGTAATAACCGACAGGAACCGAGAACCAGAATCGACGATTGATTCTGGTTCGGTTCTGAGTCTCGGTTCTAAAAAAGGCAATACCTTTCAGTTCTAGGTATTTTATTTAAAATCAGGTTCGGTTCTCGGTTCCGTATGAGAAGAACCGAGAACTGAAATACCCCCTTGAGTCCCCATCCTAAACCAAATACCCATCCCCGAGAACCGATTTCTAATTACATAATTTCCTAACCCGCTAACCCATCCCCGATTCTGGAAGCTGTTGGAAGGAACCGAGAACGTAAAGGCGACTGGATCGGCGATTCGAAACTGCGAAGGTGCATGCGACGAAAAATCGAAGCCGACGATGACTATGAAGGTGCGACGACGACAAAGAAGCTGCGACGACGACAGAGAAGCTGCGATAGAGAAGTATTTGTTTGCTACACAATCGAAATTCGGGTTTTTGGATCTTCGATTTATCAGGTTACACTCATATTCTTGCTATAATCCTTTTTGCATGCTCGAATTTCATTGGTTTTGTTTTTACTTATGTTTTTTGTTGAGTCCGCATACGCCGTTTTTCTCTTGTTTGTTTCAGATACCGCCATTGCAAATCAGAATTAACTTTAGTTTTGGTGCATGAAATATAATAGAATGTCTGGATGAAGGACAAGATTGAAAGTGGGAGCTGTTAGCAACTAGATTGAAAGTGAAAGTGGGAACCGGAACCGATCGGAACCGGAACTGAGTTCGGTTCCTATTCCGGTACCAGTTCCTGTCGGTTCTGAATCCGGTTCCGCATTTTCGAAACCGAGAACCGACTACTCGGTTCCGAATAGTCCGGAACCGGAACCGATACCCGATTTGCCCAATCCTATCCCCTGCAATCTTCTGTTGTGTGAAGATTGGTCGTTATGTGTGAAATACGACGGACCATTCATAACATGTCCTCAAATTGAAAGTCTTGAAAGTTGAAAAATATAGGTGGGGCATTGGTGACGTGTCCTTAGGTTGCAACTCTCGAAAGTTGTAGATTCGGATAGGAGGGTGATGACGCCTCCTTGGGTTGCAAGCTCCTAAACCTGGCCTGGGTATTTGTCACACGGAGTTGGTAGGGTTGTCAGTCATGAAGATTACCCTATCATAGTATCGTTCCATTTGGTGGGTTGGCTGGATGATTGAGCTTGCTTATCAGCAACCCTCGTCAATTTGGGACACCAAGGTCCTAGTGAGTAGGGGTCTATCATGGGGCAACCTCATCCGTTACTATGATTATGTGAGTTGTGTTGGCTCGGAGCTGGTTCGCCGACAACTCGGACGACGTGCTGAATCTGCAGATTGCCGTCATTGGTATTCTTCCTGCCTCATGAGGTGTTGCTATTGGTGGATAGCCACCTTTCTGTGACTGTTGCTGGGTGGTTACACGAGTTGTGTCGTCACTGACTGGTTTGCCAGTAACTCGGGTAATGCGCTGGATCTTCGGATCGTATCGACGGTGGTTACGGCCCGTCGGCACATCCAAGAGATCACCACCTTTCGATGATGTGTGACGGATGAGTCATTGAGTGACCATCCCTTTTCACTGATGATGGTTTCATACAAAAAATGATGTTGGCATATTTTACGATTATAGCTATCTATGTATACAGTGAGTTTTAATTAAAGTCACATCGAGGGCCATGGGCTGGATTTATAAAATGATAAAAAAGTTTTAAATATTTAAAATTCATGTACGGTATGAGAAACGTAAAATGGTTTTTCAAAGGATTGAGAAAATGGTTTTAACATGCATTGTATTTAGTATAGATTTCCCTACTGAGTTAGTCACTCACCCCTTAGACTATATTTTTTCCCAGGTTAGGGTGTAGGTTCGTTGGTTCAATCCCTCCATTTATGGTATATTAAGATTTTAGTTTGGTGTTGTTTGATTTAATTCATGTACAATATTTTCCTTTACTATGCTATCATGTCTCTAGTTGATCACTCTATGGACCCCAACCCATGTAATATGGGTTTGGGCTTGGTATTAATCCCATTAAGTCTTCTGCATAAAAATTTACTCCTTGGCTGGGTAACCGGGTTCTCTCCGAGAATCGAGTTGCCTGACCCGGCGGTTCTATTCAGCCCGCCTCCGGGTCATGACGATGCCATTTCTTATAACCTCGAACATATGGATAATCGGTTTGTCCAGGGCTGGTACGATGTAGGAATTGAAGGACTCACTCAAGTTGTTCTGGCTTATGTCGCATTTTGGGATGGAGCTGAAGACATGTTTGGCAAAAAATCTTGTATCTATTCAATGCATGAATTTTATTCAATGAACTATACATCTTGCCAAAACACATACCAGCGAACGTGCATTCTACTTGTGGTGGTCGACGAGGCCTACTCTCACCCATGTCCATGTCTTCGTCATTTGATTCACATAATGAATGGAGCTCCTCCTCATCTAGAGTTGTCGAGACAGAATGTACCACTATAACAATTTCGTCTCGAATTGCACGTACATCATGTGCCAAAACTGTAGACATAGACTCAACTTCAAATGGGCAGTTAACAAATTCCTTAACACTACCAGATGCCATTGATGTTTAACAATTACTAACGCTTCAACTTCGCCAACATGCGTTACACTTCAACTCTCAGAAATCTCTAGGGTTCGATAATTGCTGAGAAAATCGTGATGAGTGTAGTGTGAATAGGTAGAGGATGCATGACGTTCCGCAACGAAAAGTTGTCATTCAGTAGCGGAAACTTAACGTTCCACGGTGGAAAGTATGACATTCTGCGACAGAAAATATGACGTTCCACGGGGGAACATATGACGTTCTGTGGAGAAACAACAAACAAGTATCTACATATTTAGTATTGACGTTCCGTAGAAGAATGTGTAGTGTTCAGCTGTGAAACAAAATTAAAACGTTTAACGGCAAACGTGACAGCGATATTTATGGTGTCTATTTTCCATATTTCAGTGGTTAAATCGTTAACAAAAATACTTTAATGACTGACTTATAATTAGCCACAAATTATAGTGGTTAATTTGTTAATTTCTCGTTTTAATATTATACCCCTTGCTTACGAATAGATGTGTGTGTATATATATATAGTAAATAATTATGACATTATTTTGATTTCAAAATTATGAGAAAATTTAAAACAAATTAAATTAAAAACATGGTAATTATTAAAATAACCTTTCAATTATAGGACACCTGCTCTTGAGATTAATTTTAATTGTGGACGCCTAGTCTCGAGGTTGTGGACACCTTGATATGAACGCAGACGCTCAGTTCCAAGACCAATTTTGGTTGCGAATAGTCCAGAATTGTTGATTTGTTAAAAAAGATAGTTTAAAGATTAGTTTGTTAACAAAATAGTTTAAGCACCAATTTGTCACTAACTTGGTCTATTTTGAAAATTATTCTAAAAAAAACAAACTGACCACGTGCGTAGCGCGTGCAGTGATTTTCGTGGTAAGAGGCCTATAAATTCCGAACTATGTGGCCGAAGAGCGGCACAGCAAACAGACCTCAGATAATTGGGCAAGGGTTTGGTCTCCTTATATCGACCTTGTGTTTGCTTTCTGATCCCGACCAAACGCTTGCCCTAGATCACAGCCATGTCGTCCAAGCAAGGTATGATTCCGTCTTTCTCTGCGCTTCTTTTCAATATGTCATGTTCTATTTCTTTTGATTGATAAAAGTGTCTGATTTTCACCTGATTGTGTAGGTGGAAAAGCGAAGCCTCTGAAGCAACCAAAAAGTGAGAAGAAAGAGTATGATGAGGTATTTTTTATTCTTTATTGAATTCGTAGATCGTGGCTATTAATATGTGATGTATTCTGAGTTTAATTTGATTTTTTTTTTTGTGGTGGATTCCTATCTTTTCATAGTCTTTCTTTTTTCGTTCCATCTTTGCTTGGCTTGTTGTTGGATGAGGTCTATGCTTCTTCCCTTTTAAATGTATTTTTCTCAATATTGGGTTATCGGATTGAAATAGGGTTGTTATATGTTATTATTTATTTAGCTGGTTGATGAAAGCTGTAACTTTATGAGAAGATTTATTTGTCCAAATGCCTTGGTTGTTTATTAATTTGTTTATTTGTTATTGTTTCATTAAATCTTCTTGTTGCAAATTTCAATATTGTTTTTGTTTCAAAACCTTCAACATTGTTTATTGTTCAAAAATGATGAAGAGAATACTTTTTTCTCCCGAAAGCAAAATGTAAAAAATGCTAATTTTATGTGAATAAATTTTCCATGTAAGCTTTCCACGTCATTCGTGGTCAACGTGTTTCATGTTGACCTGAACTAGTTGCAACCCATTTATGTTTGGTCACATGTGAATTTTCAGTCAATTGGTCAAACTGGTGAAATTGAGTGTTATTGCATGGTATTAAAGTGAGAAATTTAATTCGGCAAGTGACTTCAACAGTTGAAAAAAATTAAATTTTTAACAAAAAACGTGACAACGATGTTTGTGCCTTTCATTTCCCATAGATCAGTGTTTTATTTGTTAGAGCAACTTGTCAAGTGTTTTTCTTGTCATTTGAGACTATAGTTCAGTGGTTTTTTTGTTAATTTTCCAAGATTTTGTGAAAGTCTTTGGTGTTATTTTCAATGAATCATTACTGTTTAAAAAAAAATGACATGAATGATGATTTACGGTACGGGGCGTTAGAACAAGCATGTTCTCGAGGTAGTTGTTAATGTTAGTAAGAAAAACAACTGTCATCCAGGTAGTGATTTTGTACTATTTTCCATTGTATCATAGTTTTCAAAACTGATATTTTATAAGTTATTACGTATGAAAATCCGACGGGGATCGTTCAATAGCATATATGTTTTTATACTATATGTATGCGTGTTTTATACTTTTAATTTACTTGTGCATAATATTTTATTATCTTATTATGTTGTTCACTAGGGGATGAATCCTCTTGTTGTTTTGGATGGTCTTAGTGTCAAAACAAACATGGGGTTATTCTAGTACACCTTTTACTGCGTGAATGTGTTTTGTTTGTTACGATGCGAAATAGGTAATAGGATGATGATGACGTGCTCCTTAGATTTCAAATCCCTAAACCTGATTAAGATATGTTGTTTTACTATTGTTTCGAATGACGTTGAATTTTCGGATCGCCGTCATGTTTTCTCTTTGACTCATGTGACTATTTAAATCTTCAAATCTTTGTCATTCTTACGCATCTTGTGAGCAAGTGTGTCGGGAGTTCTTGAGCGACCTTCCCTTTTACTAAGATTGTATATTTGAAAGTAAAACCGGTGGGGTCTATTTTGCTATAGTTGTTTATGTATATAGCAATGTTTTGAAAAGTGTCTGATTGATGGTGTAATGTCCTCTGGTGCTCCCAGTATAATATTGTCTGCTTTGAGCCAAAGCCCTCACGATTTTGCTCTTGGGAGTAACCCAAAACGCATTGTGGTAGGGAGGGGAACCCTACTTATAAACCATGCATTTTCTACTCTCCCAAGTGATGTGGAATTGTGCACCCCCACTGATATGGACTGAATCCACACTTAGGCCTTTCCTGGCCTTCACAGGGCAGATTGCCACAATTTTCCCCCCTTGGGGACTTGACGTCCTTTTCGGCCACACTTTCGGTTGAGATTTCGCTCTGATACAATTTGTAACATCTCCTTGTGCTTTTAGTACAATATTGTCTGCTTTGAGTCGAAAGCCGCATGGTTTTGTTATTGAGGTTAGCTCAAAACGCGTTGGACTAGGTAGGGAGGGGAACCCTACTTATAAATAATGCATTTTCTACTCTCCCATGTGATATGAGATTGTGCACTCCCACTGATATGGGCCGGATTCACATCTGAGTCTTTCTTAGCCTTCACAGGACGGGCTACCACAGATGGCTCATGAAACCTTTGTTAAAATGGTAAAGAAGTTTTTCAAAGGTTTTGTAAATCCATGGATGGCTCATTAATGCATCATTGTTTTGAAATGAAAAATAAAACTAATTTTTTCAAGCATTGCATATAGTTTGACTTTCTTATTGAGTTAGTCACTCCCTCCAAACGAGACTCTTCTTTCCACGTAAGAATCAAGGCGATGTTGTGCCAATGGAAGCAGAAAGCGGACGTTCGGAAAGAAGTGCTGAAACTTGGAGCAAATGTTTGAGAAAAGAGAGCAGATGTTCGCAGCTCAAAGAGAGCTTGGGAGAGGATATACGGGGCAAATGACTCCAAGGAAATGCAGATATTCGCAGCGGATATTTATTCTCTGGAGTGAGTGTTTGGAGATTGTAATTAACGCTACGTGCATGTCACGTTTGATAACTTAGGGAGTGGATATTCGTAATAAACAGCAGAAATTCGCAGCAGAAAAATGGTCTTGGTATTGAGCTTCTACAAAAAGGAATTAAAATAAATGCGTGACACTTTTTAATTAGGGGAGCAGATATTTGGAAGGAGTGGATATCTGCAGTGGACAAAGATCGTGTGAGCTGTGTAGAATCACGTGCACAACACACACCTTTAACTTAGTGAGTGGATATTTGTAGAGGAGCTAATATCCACAATGGAAATTTGAGCTACTCAAATTATGTGAGAACGTGGATTGCTGCAGCGAACAACAATTGCAAGGCCTCAATGGTCAAACAGATTTAATTGCTTTGGTTTCATTTGGATGCAGAAATTGACCTTCCAAAAAATCAAATCTTCAAGCAGAAACTTGGATTGTCTCTCGATAGATAAGAATGGAAATTGCCTCCAGTTTTACATAATCTAAATTGTATATTAAGTTGTAAGCTGGTCTGGAAAGTCGCCTTGATACAACCTCCAAATTCAATAGCTGTCTTTAATTTAAAGGAGTATTCCAACTTGATAATTTGTGAGTTAATGCAATCTTGCAAGGATTGCACCTCACATGAAAAGAGATGAAAATGATGCAATAGCAACAAAGAAGCTTGAGCTAGACTCACTAACACTCAATCTCCCAAACACACTCAATCGGATTGCAAACAATCGAAAAAGAAATGTGGTTCTTGCAAGAATTTGCAAGCACAATTAGCAACAACAAACTTTAGGTTTTCTTTTATTCAAAACTTCGTAACATCGTCCCTAATTAAGGTATAAATACCACTACTAATTAGGGTTAAAGTTTTAATAACAAAATATAAAAAACACCCTCATAAACAGAACACTTACTCAGCTAAAATAACCTCTAGCCGAGCAACACCAACATAACATTTAACTAATTCAAATTGTAATAAAATGACTAAACATAATTTTCAAATGATAATGAGGTCTTTAACTACAACAAGACCTTGAATTCAATCTCAATGATATTCCTTCTAATATTTCTTGTTTTAAACCCAAACAAAGAATGCCCCTTTAAGTAATAATCGGTTCAATCCATGAGCCTCCCATAAGCAAGCGTGCTTGGCCAGGTTCTCATCCTAGTTGCTTGGAAGATCTTCTAAAATATCTCAAAAGAATATGCTTGCAAGATGAGGAGATTAATAAAGATTCGTTAGCCTACTTGCTTGTGATCTTGTGAAGGAATCTGTGGCATATAACAAGAGTAATAGTTGAAGTGAAGATCTCTTTCACTCTTTTGTTTTTTTTTTTTGTCTGAGTGTTTGTGTTCTTGGTGACAATTATTATTTGGATTTGTATGATATTTGTAAAATCTTGTCGGTTGTTGGGATTTTTGCACAATATTTTATTTTTTCTTACACTATTGATTTTAATCATCACGTGGATCTCAACCCATCTCGTATGGGTTTTGATTTTAAATTTAAAATAAGTGTTTCGCTCTCAACCAAGCTTTCGGCTGAGCGATCAGGTCCTCTTTAAAGATCAGGTCGTTTGACCCGATGCTTCTGTTAAGACTGTCTTTGGATTGTGGCACAAAAGGTAGTACTTCTCCAAACTGAATTGACAATCTTCACTTGCCAATTACCGTGGGACTACGGTTTGCCTGGTTTGTCTAAAGCTCACTAACTCAGCAAGCAACCCCATATGTTCTTATATGAATATGCAATCCACATTACGATCAGTCCCAATTTTTTGACTGCTTAAATCTTGGATAATCTGCTTGTATCTTTGCTTGTTCAATTCTTCATTGTAAGTACATCTGTTAAATCATTCCATGATTTTAATGTCACCTCCCACCTAATTTTCACATTGCCTGCCTACATCATTTGACCGTATCTGAAGCATAGGGAATCTCGGTTGCAGCATGAGTAGAACTTAGCAATTATGCTTCTTGCAATGTTTCTTAAATTCAGTTATTAATGTCAACAATTGACAAGTTTAAGTTTTTGGCTTCTTGTCAGCTACATTTCCCCATGTTTAGCTATTTAATATAGCTTGTAAAATTACACCCTATTTTCAGCATTTAAGTCGTTTAGTTGGTTCTCAGAAATACGTTAGTCTGACAATCTAAATTCACCTGCACAGGTCGATATGGCTAACATCCAAAAGAAGAAGGAAGAGGAAAAGGTATGAACTTGGTTCTGAACTGTAGTTTAATGTCTCTTGATCAAATGCATTAACAGGTTCCAAAACTAAAATATTAAATTTCTGGCAAAAAAAATTGACACGCACAGGCCCTGAAAGAGCTAAGATCGAAGGCTCAACAAAAGGGGAACTTCGGAGGCGCTGGGCTCAAGAAAAGTGGCAAGAAATAAATATTTTCAAAACAATTATATGGTCAAATGGACTGTTTAGGGGCAATTTACAGTCGCATGGATTTAAAATGATGGTCGTGTGGCATCCTTGATTGGACAAATGTGTTTGCTGTTGCTTCTTTCTGAGTTCTGCTATTAAGAAACTTCCCATGGATGGTCTTAATTCCTGTTTGCACGGTCTACTTGAATATATTGGCGTGTGGTTGTGTTGTCTCCTTTTCCCTTTCTTATCTGACCTAATCCATAGCAACTAAAATTTGGAGCTCAATTGCACATTTCAAGTGAAGATATGTTATGTTTATGTTTCAGTGTTACAGGCACAATGCACGCATATCCATCATAGTTGTCTATAAAATTAGAATATACACTCAATATTACCATTTGCGTAACCCGTTGATTTGACTACTTGCTCTCTTGGGTTGTTAAAAATAATAGGGTAAATAACATTGTAGACCTTATAATTTGCAATCAACAATAAGTTAAACCTTGAAGATTATTTTTTAACAACTAAAACCTTGAACTATGAGAAAATGTCGCTGGCGACCTTGTAGTCACGATTTTCGTCCAGGACCGTCGAGGTTAATGCCCCGTTTGTACCTTATCTAGCGGTGTCGAACGGAGTCGAAGGACGATGGCAGAGACGGACGTCGAACGTTTGTACCCCGTTCGTTCTTCCCTGCGGAGTCGAAGGGCGATGGTAGAGATGACGCTCGAATCGTCCAGAGCCAACCGAATGACGACATTTGCTGGCCGTTGGATCGACGAGGAACGTCCCTCGTCTGGATCGACAGCCAGGATTGAATCTGGCGTCCCTGTCAGATGCGATGACGGACGTCGATCCTTGGCCGTTGGATCGAGCGAGGGACATGCCTCGGATCGACGGCCAGGATTGAATCCGCCAGGCGAAGACGGACGTCGATCCTTGTCCATTGGATTCTCGTCTGGATCGAACGGTCAGTCGTGACTCCAAATTAATTGGGTCATGTGCGGGTCACATGCGATCTTAAATCGCCAGAATTCCCCATTATGACGGACGTCCCTGGGAAGACCACGGATGTCCGTCGTTCAATAACACGTCATCAGCCTCTGGACGACGTCCGTCTTAACATGACGGACGTTTGTATGAAAATTACGGTCGTCCGTCACTCTGAGACTTTATACTAAAACCCTAACAGAGTCGAACACAAAAAGTTCGACCATTGCCATAGATATTCGAGAGAGAGAACTTATCTTCCCCTGACCAACTCCCTCAACGTAATCGAACGAACAAGAGTGTTGCACATCACATGGAGTCGTCAAGGTGTGCTTCTTCATCATACATGGTTGAAGAATCAATCGACTGTGGAATGGAGGTGGATCCTAATCCTATTTCGGCAGTAGAGACCAATGAGAATCGGTGGTTCTACCACGAAGCCGGTATAGAATTGCGTTCAATCTCGGGATCCCTGGAATCGGAGCTACGTTCGATATGTGACTCAGAGGATGATGATTGGGCAGAGAGTATGCATCCCCAAATTATATGTTCGTCCTCGGAGCTCTGTCTGGGTAAGAAGTATAGTGCGTTGAAGGATATTAGAGATGAAGTGGTTAATTATGCTTTGAAAAATGGGCACAACATCAGGTTTGTTAAAAACAAACGACATCGGATAACTGCTGTGTGCAGTGATGGATGCAGTTGGCGGCTTCACGCTTTAAAAATGAAAGGTGAGCTGACCTTTCAAATTAATAGCTATAATGATGAGCACACATGTGCACGAAAAATGGAAAGCCGACACGCTTCCTACAAATAGGTGGCAAACCAATATTTAGATAGATTCAAAAGTCAACCCAGGTGGAACCTTGCTTCCATAATTGAGACTGTAAGGAAGGACTTTAATGTCAATATTACTCTGAGTCTTGCTAGAAGGGCAAGGAATTTAGCACAGACTTTAAACGAAGGGGATGGTGACGAACAGTACAAGCTACTTTGGTCCTATGCAGAAAAGATTTGAAGATCCAATCCAGGTAGCACATTGTTGTTGGTGGTAGATTTTCTAGATTTGATGGCCTGTCCAAGTCCAATATTTAAAAGAATGTACATGTGTTTGGATGCGTGCAAGAGGGGTCTGAAGGAGTTTGGTAGACCCATTATTTGTCTTGATGGCTGTCACTTGAAGGGGTCGTGCCCAGGCCAATTGCTCACAGCTGTCAGCATTGATGCCAATGATGGGATTTATTCAGTTGCTGTGGCACTTGTTGAATCAGAATGCAGAGACTCCTGGACCTGGTTTTTGTGTTGCTTGCTGATGGACTTAGACAGTGACATAAGCAGAGGATGGACACTCATTTCCGATCGATAGAAGGGGTTGGTGCCTGCTATTGAACAATATGCACCAGCAACTGAGCATCGATTTTGCCTAAGACATTTGTATGCCAATTTCAAAAAACAATTTCCAAGAATACAATACAAAGATATCATGTGGAAGGCAGCAAGGGCCACAACAACACCGAACTTTCAGAAAGAGATGAGTAAACTACTTGCCCTCGACCATACAGCGCATGCATATATGCAGAAAATTAACCCAAGGTGTTGGTCAAAACATGCATTCAGTCATGTCCCAAAGTGCGACATGGGCCTTAATAATTTGAGCGAGTGCTACAATGCCTGCCTCCTGTCAGCACGGGACAAACCAATCCTCACTATGTTCGAGATGATTAGAACGGACATAATGACTAGGATCGTTAAGAAACATAAGCAGCTGGTTGAATCAACAGATCTTTTGTGTCCTAAGAGCACAAAGAAGCTTGCCAAACTAAAACATGCGGCTCGGAATTGGTGTCCAACACCTTCAGGATGTAATCGGTTTGAGGTAAGCGATGGTAACGAACGGTACGCAATCGATCTGGACACGCGTACCTGTAATTGTAACCGATGGGAGCTGACTGGAATCCCATGCCTGCATGCCATCCCTTGCATCAATTTTATGCGGACTTCAGCGGAGGATTATGTGCATGCATGGTACCATTGGGACACACTTATGAGGATGTATTCCCATTTTACCCGACCTGTCAGTGGCCACCACATGTGGCCTGCAACGAACCAGCCTCCAATTTTGTCACCACCACTTAAGAGACTCCCCGGGTTGGCCTCGAAAACGAAGAGTGCGAGATGCAGACGAGCCCCGTAGCAGCATGGTGCTCAGCAGGAGACATATCCCTATGACATGCAGTCGTTGTCATGGTGTAGGCCGCAATGTCCGTTCTTGTCAAGGCGGAGGCTCAACAGGTGGCACCGCAAGTGGCAGTGTAAGAGCAGAACGCTCATACGACACCTTTATGGGGTTTAACATTGTAACCGATACACAGGTGCTTAGATTGTTATGCTTTCTTACGTTGTTCTCACTATGTGCGTTTCGTCTTACATGAACTTCCTTTTGTGTTTTGCAGCAGTCCGTCGCCCCACACCCACATCCTTAACCATGGAGCTTCATCTACGTATTTGTTTTGTTCATGTATAATACACTAAAGTTTATAATACATTGAAGTTTATTTGTTCATTTACGTAGTTGTTTGGATAATATTTGTTCATGTATAATACACTGCATGTGATGGACGTCCGTCATTCCAAGATGGATGTCCGTCATGTTAAGATGGACATCCATCTCATTCAGACGGACGTCCATCACATGCAGACAGACAGCACTTGCCCTGTTTGGGGTGCCCCTCGCGCAAACACAAAGCAGATTACAACAAACAATTGAATTCAAAATTAACCACAAAGCAGACTACAACAAACAATTGAATTCAAAATCAATTAAGCCACTTGTTCAAGGTTTTTTCTATTCTTTCAACTCTTTCACTTGCTACACCTCTTGCACTGTAACGAACCCGTTTTTCTTTTCTTTTAAAAATGCGATAAATTCAAAACTTTTAAAATAACAACTTAAATTGCTATTAAATAAAATCAGAGTTTTCTTCTAAAAACCGAACCGTTAAATTCTTTCTCTTATACTCATTACTTAAACCATGAAGATATATGAGTATAAATAATTTTCTTAAAAACGTAGTGGAAGTTTAAATAAAACTATTTCAGAATGAACTAAATTACATTTATATTTACAAAACTAATTGCTCTTTCGTCTTTTGATATTTACCATTAAATATTTAACTTTTAGTTTTGAACTTTTAAATCTTTAACCTTTAGCCTTGCCATCCACATTGCTCGACCGTGTAAATCCATCATCAACCGCTTCTCTTTAAATAAAGTATATCATCACAATCACCTACACCACAAGTAAACTGTAAGCCCAAAAAGACTTAGTAAGGAATTGAAAACACAACATAAATGCCTCTAACTCATTATGTCGGAATGGGATCCGCCCAACCGTTCTTTACTCACTGTTACATATATCTTACTCGTGGATCGAGTTGGGAGATTAGAGAACCCTAGCAGGCAATGAGGGGAAACTCGGCATCTAACACCCTAGAGTAGACAAGTTTTTCAATCCCATGGGCGGGAAGATCTTACATTCTGTTTACCGAGTCTACCGATTAGATCCGAACCATTAACCCGGTCGCTAATTCCCTTACATACATTATTAGTCATTTTAACTCGCGTTATGAATACCAACCCATTTGTGGTATTTCCTAAGGGTTTCTAAGACCATGAACTCTTAACTTAGTGACTTTAGCAAGTAATCTATACAAGTAAACATCCAAGATATCACATAATTAATCTATACAAACAATCAAGGAAACAATCTCTACAAACCATCCTTAAGATTTGAACAATTAAAACTTGTTAAACATGCTTCGGAATTGATGAAATCAAACTACGGAACAGCAACGAATTAAACATTAAATTATACATCTAAAATGTGCTAAGCATGCTTCTAAATTGACGGAAATAAAATACAGAACAACAGCTACTTCTACAGCGAATTCAACAATTAAAACGTGTTAAACATGCTTCGAAATTGATGGATAATAACTATGGAACAGCAGCGATCCGACAGCACATTTAAGTATTTAAAACATGCTAAACATACAGTGAAACCAATGAGAATTAAGCACGAAACAACACCTAGACAGAAGTGAAATTAAAGCATGGATAAGATATGGTTTGTGGTATTAGAGCACAAAGAACATGGAAATTGACCAACTAAATGTTTAACATCTAATTACAATAAATTGACATTCAATATTCGTCATGATCATTCAACGGGATCCAATGATTAAATGAGAGCTAATCACTTCTATGAGCTCTAAAATCAACTACTACCAATCAAGATGTCACAAAGAGATTAACGATAGCTCTATCAAATTCCTTCACAAATTTAAGCAACCAATACACAAGAAGTCAAATCAAACAAGTATTATCAACAAAATCACAATCAAAGAATCCAAACAAGGAAAATGTATAGAACTCAAAACAACAATTAAGACACGACTCGACTTGTGGGTAGGGCTTTGACAGCCACCAATTCCTTACCAATTTTCTCAAAGAAGACTCGTTGTACAAACTCATTGCATCACTTTAAGCCAACAACACTTGCACCAGCTCATACTCGGACTCCCTCTCCATTCTTTTTCGTTGCCCTATAACCTGCCATAATATCACCAACACACACCACACACACAGCTCACTCTGCCATTTTTCTCTCGGCTGTTTCACCCAGAAGCTCACTGCACTTCCATTCCTGACTCATCTCTGTCATTTCATTATTCATTCACCCGACAACTTTTTAAATTCATCAACCACTTTTGTCTCCTTTTCAATTCTTCAACCATTCCCATTGAATGTGCTCCCTATCAAGTGTCGGCAGAGCACAGCTGGAAGGAGGGCCACCCAACCTGTCCCCCTCGTGAGTGTCGGCAGAATACAACAAACCGGGTTCATCACCTCTACGAACCAACCTGACTGACCAATACCCGGCAACAGGGCCATCAACGGAAGCCCTACCAAACATCCAAAATCCAAAAATTAACAGGAGAATCAACCGTGGCTAACCTTGGTTCGGAAAATCGCAGCCCCTAAATTCGCGATTTGAAATCGGCTGAACGACACCGTATGCCAGCCAACAACCGGTCAAAACGTGAGGGAGAAAAAGAGTCGACTGCCTTACTTCAAACCGACGCTAGGATTTCGCCAAACGTCCCTCGACTGTGCCTTGCATGAAGCCGGAATCCGTCGTCGGCGAAACCTCCGATTCCGAGCCAAAAATCACGAGCCCTAGCCGTCAACGCCGTTCCACCTCGCATCGCCGGAATGCACCCTGCACCACTCGCAAAACGCGGATTCACCACTGCCCAAGCCGTTCCAGCCACCGGCGACGCCAATCCTCGCTTGTCCGTCACCCCTCGACCATCGCCGGCCATCGAACACCAGCAGAAGTTGAAGCTCGACGATGCCCTGGCCAGACCGGAGCCCAAATCGCGAGTCCTAACCGTCGTCGCCTGATCTCCATCGATCTCTCGGTCTCTCTCCCTGACTCTCGTTTTCCTCCCTCAATCTCTTTCTCGTTCTCTCATTTCTCACTGCAAAGGAAATGGCCTTTTGGCCATTTCATTTTTTTCTTTTTTATTTTATTTTATTTTATTTAATCTATTAAATTTAATTTAATCTAATTTATCCCTCCACCTTTAAAATACATTTTCATTACTTTAAATTTCTAATAATTTAACCTCACTCTTATTTTTATTCGATAAGTCCTTAATTAAAAAAATTATAAATAATTCCAATCTTTATAATTTAATTGGCCATATACATATAGTAATTTCATTTAGTCTCAATAAATAAAATTCATACGAAAGCGTCATTCGTACTACCTCGATAATTAAAAATATCGGGGTGTTACATGCACGTCCTGCACCTCTTGCACGTCCTGCGTTTCTTGTATATCTAGAATACGTTACAGGTGGTGCCGTTGGGAGTGGCTGAATAGGTGGGGCTTCTGGGAGTGGCTGAACAGGTGGTGCCTCATCAAATATGGAAGGCTCTGCGTCCCGGATGTCGGTGATGTTGAAGTGCAAATCGGAGCTCATCTCCACACTCGTGCACTCCTCGTACAGTTCATCTCGATCGTACGGATCGTGGAGATGGAAGCTCTGCCCCTTGCATTTGGACATCACCGACCACCCTAAAGGGCGGGAGACTTGAAATATACCGTGTTGGCTGCAATTGGAACTGCAAATTAGTTTGTCACGTCATTCAAAGCATAGGGTGGAAAAACATACCGTTTTGTGTCCACAGGTGCCATGACACTTGCAATTGAATCCGGCATCAATTGTTCGTACGCATACTGCGTGTGAATGTCAATCGATGACATGAAACAATCCATCTCCGGGTGGCACTGTAGGAGGAAGAAATATTAAACCATGTATGATTTCATGAATGAATAGAAGTGACTTACATGGATCCAGCCAATCGTCAACAAAGCCTCCCTTATTTGAACAGCGGCGGTGTCCTCCTCATTTGTCATCATGCACTGCATTTTAAGAACACGATTTATGTAGTTATTTTTAGTAACAATATATTATAAGTTGGTTAAACATTCTCACATAGTCAGGAGCGCACGATTGCTTTGGCACAAGGAGAGTTGTGATTGAATATATCTTGTCACCCTGTAAATCAACAACACGACGCACAACATTAATTTTTTAATCACAACTGATAATAAATTTCAAATGACGTTGCTTCTTACCTTGGAGCCGCAAAGGAGAGCACACGTCTCCTTGTTATTCTTCGTATTGACCCGTGCAAGTGTCATGAACTCGTCCATCAAATTCACAGGCTGCAATGGAAATTCAGTATAAGTGTAAATTCTACGCATTGTATAAAACCAAATAGAAGACATACCATTTGCACTGTCATCCTCTGACCCGCGGTAGGACCCATCACTGAAGGACTTGGGGCCAAAATCTTTTGAACTTTAGCCAGGGTTGGAGGAGGGGACAGTTGCCTGATGATCGGAGACCTGCATAATTGTAACACATTGTTAATCAACGATACTAATGCATATAAGGAAATTACATGTAAATTCAAAGACATACTGGCATCCATCTGGACCGGCATCGGAAGATGTAGGAGATGCTGATGGATGAGATGGCTGGGCGGTTGTGCAAGCGGTTGCCATATGCGTTTGTACTTCTTGCATCCGTAGTACAGTGGCTTGAAGCTGACCAAGTTGACTCTCCTGTCTATCCAACTTGGCTTGAATCTCGCCAAGTTGGGTGACAAGCCACTGCCACCTCTCTTCGTTGCTGAGTACTGAGGGCGACGATGAGGACTGGGGTGGGGGAGGTGCATCGTCCGCCATAGGACGCACAAAATCGTCATCCACCTCCATGTGATATGTCGGTTGTGCGTTTGCTGTCCACGGAATTATGTCAGTGCACATGGAAGGAGGAGGTGGAGCTGACGTGGATGGCGGTGGTGGAGCTGACGAGGATGGCGGTGGTGGAGCTGACGTGGATGGCGGTGGAGCAGCTGAAGTGGAAGGACGAGGTGCAGGAGGTACAAGATGTGCAGGAGGTGCAACTGCCACATCTCCTCTGAATACCCACTCCCCTCGTACTTTTTGCAACCCATCCGAGCCAATGTAACTTCATTATACACGTCAAGTGGTTTTTCGTCTGTTCGTCGCTCTGTGTGAGGGACAACCAACCCGCTGCTGTCAATAATGCGCTGAATGAGCCAATTATATGGGAGATTCTTCCTTCCACTATTTAGAGTTGCTTTCATTTGCTGCATAATGACGTATGCAAGGTTGAACCTCTTCCCATTGTATAGCTTCTCCATTACGTACAAATCCATGGCTGTGACAAGGTTTCTATGTCCATCACGAGGCATAAATGTGTGCGTGATCATGTGATGGATGACCTTTGCTTTGGCATCGAGGTCTTTTGATTTAGGCCGGAAGAAAGACTCAACGGCTGTAGAATTGCGAACCAATTGCTTCAGTAATGCAAGACCTTCTCATTTTTGGACAAATTCGGGGTCCTTTGTCGCATGGTAATACTCCTCCAATGGCTCCTGCGTGGAGCATCCAATGAGCTCATTTAATTGTCCTATACTTATCCTAATCTGTTTTCCAAACATAAAACTCCTCAACTCTCTATCACTTGATTTGTCCAACTCCAAATTGGCATAAAACAGTTTGACAGCTCTCTCATAGAAATAATCTCCCATAGTGCACAGTTTATCCAATCCAATTCGTTCAAACATTGCCTTCAATCCAAAATTAGAAAATGAATTGAAATTTACCTTCCTGGATGTGATTATTGCACGGGGTACAATGTCCTTCTCGTACCGTACATGGGTGGAGGCTGAGCTAAACATCCCAGGTTCTACAGACTGCACTGGACCCGTCGTCTCGGTGGGAGCCACCACCTTACGCTTCTTCGACGCTTGACTATTCTTCTGCGCCATTTTCAGATTCAAAACTCGGGGGTTAATCGACAGTTAATCGGGAGTTCGGGAATTCGTCGGGGGAAATCGGGAATTCTCTCGCGATTTGAAGTACAGGGCGATTGGGCGATTTCTAGGGCTTGGACGCCCTTCGCGAGTATAAGCAGCGTTTTGTCATCCGTCAAGACGAAAACGCGGTCGTTTTGGTTATGGAGGTCGCCCAGAGGCTGATGACATGTTATTGAACGACGGACGTCCGTGGTCTTCCCAGGGACGTCCGTCATAATGGGGAATTCTGGCGATTTAAGATCGCATGTGACCCGCACGTGATCCAATTAATTTGGAGTCACGACTGACCGTTCGATCCAGACGAGGATCCAACGGACAAGGATCGACGTCCGTCTTCGCCTGGCGGATTCAATCCTGGCCGTCTATCCGAGGCACGTCCCTCGCTCGATCCAACGGCCAAGGATCGACGTCCGTCATCGCATCTGGCAGGGGTGCCAGATTCAATCTTGGCCGTCGATCCAGACGAGGGACGTTCCTCGTCGTCCTTCGATCGGCTTTGGACGATTCGAGCGTCATCTTTGCCATCGCCCTTCGACTCCGCAAGGAAGGACGAACGGGGTACAAACGTTCGACGTCCGGCTCTGCCATCGTCCTTCGACTCCGTTCGACGTCGCTAGACAGGGTACAAACGGGGCGTTAACCTCGTCGGTCCTGGACGGAAATCGTGACTGCGAGGTCGCCGGTGACATTTTCTCATAGTTCAAGGTTTTTGTTGTTAAAAAAATAATCTCAAAAGTTTGACTTGTCGTTGATCACAAACTATAGGGTCTGCAGTGTTATTTACCCAAAATAATACTTCGATGTTCCAGCTTTCTTTTCAAACCAGTTTCTAAATTGTTTTTGTAATTTTCAATTGAAATTTCTTCTGACAAAGCACAACTGATTTTGGTAGAAAACTATACCCATTAGAACGAATCATAGTTTAATCATATTCAACTGGTATGAAATTTAAAATTGTTATTGTCGATGCTTGATAATTATTTGAATGAAATTAGAAAACTAGGTGCTTCCAATGAATTGAGCCTTCCATGAGCATGGTTCGGTCTTGGATTTAACTTGATTTTCCTCGACGGCCAAATCAGTCTGTTGAATCTGAGCTGACAGATCATGATCAAGCACTAAATTAATCTCATTGGCCATCCTAGAATGGAATAAGGAACAAATTTAAGCTTCCAAGATTCCAATTTGCAAGACCATAAAGATATGAACCCTCTAAACTCTATGGAAACAGACAAAATGAGACAACTCAATAGAAATCACTTGTCTATATCCCTTGGAATACATTGTACCTTCTAAATATCAGTCTGATTTCGCAATTTTTGCCCCGACGATTGTGACTGGGGAAGTATTTGTTGCACCGAAACGCCAACAAATATTCCTCTCAGCTATTTCTTTTCAGGATTATCTGTTTCCTCTTTCTCTGGGTCTTCCTCTTCTTCTTCCTTCTTCTCTTCCCCTTCTTCATCTTCTTCGGGAGGATCAGCTGGCAAAGGAGGAGGTAAGGGAGTTTTCATCGGGCTAAATTGAGGGAATATGTCTGGTCGCCTACCGGGTTTAGGTCTTTCCCATTCCTGTGACAGTGAAGAAAAAATTGTAAGATGAAAGGTAATTGCACGAAACTAATGAAAAATCAATAACTTCAGAACAATCCATAACAGAATTGAGTGCCAGTGCTTGTTATAAAGTTCACATAGCCACATTTAAAGTTGCACAATCAAATTGTTGAAGTTGTAACAAGGAATGTTCAACCAATCAAAATAGCTCTTAAATTTTTGTAGATTTCCCTTTTCGCTGAGCTGTTAGTTTCTTCAAAGTTTTATACATTTTTATTGTACATTTCAGATATAACTCTTATTACCAGTAAAAAAATATATCTACTCACCAGAATCTCTATTCACCCACTACATCCAAGCAATTCATCATTATTGATTTATAGATTCGTATTAAAAAGAAAAGTACAAAATTAACAAAGAAGATGAACTCGATAAAAAGCTCAAATACTCAAAACTAGTATCTTTACAATGAGTCTCTTATTATACATCCTATGGCTCCCCACCAAAATAAAAAAATGACAGAGAAGAGTGTCCAACTGCCACAACACATCCCGATCAATTCTAATCTAAAATTCCTTCCAACCCACATTAGCTTAAATTTTACCAACTGTATTAAGTGAACCCCTCTAATAGGTGTAACTTACTAAAACCACGCACAACAAAACATGAGGAAAACAATTCTATGGGGCCTTATTTACGGAAAATTATATTCATGACTCCATTGTTGAAAATGTCTAGCATGGTTTAATTTCTCCTCCTACAATTGCTGTAAAAAAAGGTCTCTCTCTCATCATTCAGATCATTTGAAACTACTACTTTTCGGATTAAAATGAAAGTAAACAATGTATTACTGTCATAGCATCCGCACATTTTATCCTAAGTATTATTTGAATCTGTCTCCTCTCAATTATTAATATCTATCTCAAACATCTAGCATGATTGAGTTTCACTTCTTACAAATGATTAGAAACCAAAATTGAGAGATGTCAACCTTTTCACCCTTCAATCCTCCCAAAACCACTACTTTACAGGTGAACATAAGACAAAAAAAAGGTAATTATCAGTATGGCCTCTGGAGTATGAGGTTTCTTCAATTAATATTCTAAACATTAAATTTTGAATTCTAGTTCCTCAATGTTAGAGGTGTTACCAACCAACATCCTCTCCGTTAAACTTTCGTTAAATGCTAAATAATTGCTTCTCCTCCAGTTAACTTTTGGAAGACCTCCAAGAAACACATTCAGATAACTCAGTAGTCACACTTTCAGATTCCTCAACCACAGATCCACACTCTACAACTCCACCTTTGTTACTCTGCAAATCTTTCTTCTTCTTCTTCTCCTTCTTTCCCTCCTCCGCCTCCTTACAATTCACCTTCACTTCATTCTCAAATTGATTATACTCATACTTCAACCTTGCCAGCCCAAAATCTTCAATTCTCACCAAAAAATATCAATCCAAAATAATATTACTAGGCTTAATATCACCATGAATAATAGGAGGATCTAACCCGTGAAGATAGTCAAGCCCTTTTGCAATTTTAATCGCAACAGAAATTTGTCTCTTCCACTCCATCAGCTCAACACACTTTCTGTGTAGCAAGGCATCCTGCAAATTCCCATTTTGCATGAGTTCGTAAGCTAGAAGCATACTTCCGCACCTCTGATCAAAACAAAACCCAATCAGATTGACAATGGGAGATGAATCAATTTTGGCAGTGAAAAAAATTACGTTCTAAAACTCCCTTCCCTTTGTAGTGATCCAAAATCCATTAGTTTAACTGCGATCTCTTGGTTGGTTTTTGGCAAAACTCTACGATAGATGGAGCCAAAATCGCCTTGGCCAAGGCAACGAGAAGGGGAGAAGGAATCGGTAGCGCGGTGGAGAGTGGAGTTAGAGAAGCGGTGCGGAGGCTTCAAGTCAGCAGGAGTGGTGCATTTTCGAGTAACTTTGTGGTAAAGGGTAATGAGAAAGACGAGGAAGGAGAAGGCAACAGTGGCAGCAACGACCAAAGGAGGAACGAGGTTGGTGCGGAAGGCCCTATGGTGGAGTTGGGGAGTAGAAGAAAGTGTCGACGCCCGAGAAATTGGACGAGATGGCATGATGGGAGCATGGATTAAAATGTGTTAATGGCATGATCATGTGTAAGAGAGAGATGGAACTGGCATTTTAACGGTAGAATAACGGAGAAGGTGTTAGTTGATAACACCTCAAACATTGAGGTATTAGAATATAAAATTTGAAGTTTAGAGTATCAATTGAAGGAACTCTTAAACTTTAGGAGCCATATTGATAATTGATAATTACCAAAAAAAAAAAATTATTACTACTTCCAAGATTTTCCTCACCTACCACATTGTAAGATCATTCTCCCATTGAATTTTCACGTCTATCTCAATTACATACCATGGTTTAGTTTCTCCTCCTATAATCGCATTGAAACCAAAATTGAGAATTCAGCCTTTGATCCATAATATGTCATACCAAACTATTATTTCTCAGCTAAAAGTAACAAATGCAATGCATTTCTGCACATGGGATTTCCCCCCCTCACCCCCACCCCCCCATCCTGGCTGTAATTTGAATCAAGCTCCTTTCGATTTTTCACATTGACCTCGAATACCTAGCATGGTCGTGTTTCTCCACCTACAAATGCTTTCAAACCATAATAAAGATAGTTCAAGTTTTTCATAATTCTCTCATCGTCCAGAACTGCTATTTTTTTTCAGCTGAACGTAATTATAAAAAAAAGGATTTCACTCTGTCACGAATGTAATCTGAATATGCTTCCTTTAGATTTTTTTTTCACAAACAACTAAATAAAAGAACCTCACTCAAATAAACATAGAGAGCGAGAAAGCTCACAACAGGAAAATCAAGTGGAGAGCGACGAGTAATTTTTTCTTCTTCGGGAGCCATACGAACGACATGGCTCTCAGAGCGGCGCCCGTGAGGCATTCCCGGCGTCGTGCGGAGAGCAAGAGGGCGTTTTAGAATAAAGGCACAACAAGGATAAGGTCTAGAAAATCTCCCACAAATAGATGAACATGGAGGAGAGAAAGAAGAAGAAGAAGAAGAAGTAGCAGCAGCAGACGAAGGAGACGGTAAGAGGGAGTGAATCGCTGGCAAGGACAGAGAGAGACTCAGGACCGCCATTATTGGGGGTTGGCTTTGGCTTGCAACCGCGACCTTTCCTCTCGAAGAGTCGGATTACTCACCATTATGATTTTCAGCAAATATCGGGCCGGGTCAAGCCCATTATGATTTTTAGCTCAATATGGACCGCAAACCCTAAACAACTTTTAGCCCAATATTAAACAACTCTCTCTAAGAATATGGAATACATAGGATACGACGGTGTTTCACTATAATTTATTTTATAATTTTAATTATTTTTATAATTTATGTCGCACAAAAACTAGTAAGGTGATGTTATCATAATCAAGTGACTAATAACCTAACCAGCAGCATTTAGGCCTAATATTTGACTTAATTCTATGGTAGCTAAGCTAAATAGGCATTAGAATAAAATGCATTATTGTGATCTATTATGGTCTAAAAATATTTAGTTTGACCCACTCTATCTTGCAAGTCCAACATAAAAAATAACAAAGTAATACCCGTCATATATCACATTTGACATTCTCAAACTTATACTCTTAACGTATTGTTCACTAATTCTGTCCATGTAATGATTAACTTTAAAAGAAAAGCTACATCGCTTAATGTTTATCCATGTCAACAAAACGACTCATTGGCTAATTGAATTCATTTTTCTAAGACTAAACCAAATGATTTGAGTTTTTTTCTTCGACTCAATTCCCTGCCACAATTTTCTTATTTGACATAGCGAATAGCCTTGTCTTGTACTTAGGCTCGTGCTCTAACTTGATCTCGTCTCCTCCGCATGTCGACCTCCATTGTTTCTGATCCTTCTAAGAAAATTACCATTGTTTCTTACAATTATTGTCGTACTTGTTCACTTAGATTTCCTATTTTATCAACATTGGGCATAAACTCCAAACTTTGAGTTTCCATTTTCTTGCCAAACCAAAAAGAAGTGCATCTCTAAAATAGTCTCTGAAGAATATTAAGCTAAGAAAGAGATAATTAACGAAGTTCATAAGTGCACCAAATAATTTTAAGAGTAGAAAACAAAAGTACCTTCCTTTTTAGTGGCAATGACAATAAGACCATAAGAAATTTAGGGAAAGACACGACAGCCAGAATCATAACATAAGAAGGTAGGGAAGGAGAGGAAGTGTTGGATTTGTGAGTTGTAAAGAAATCCATCCTAAAACATCCATCAACTTAGTTTTGTAACATTCGTTATTCTTACAATTTAAAATTTATGATTTTGAAAACTTTTTTTTTTTTTAAATTACAGTGGAAGATTTTTCATTTGAAAACTTGCTTTAATAAGAAGTGCATAAATAAAATTCTTTTCGTCAAACCCTTTATTACTTAAAAACATGTTATGAATTAAAACTTTATATTTTTAAAATTTTTACAACAGCGGAAGACTTGTTTTTACAAAACCAAAAGAATCAGAATACAATTGAAAAACTTTCTTAACAAAACAATTACTATAAATTCCTTTAAAAATATTATTACTAATCATTACATTTCTTCTTTAAGCTTTTAGCCTAATCAGCTGCCAAGCTCGCAATGTACAAATGTCTCATCAACTGCTTCAATCCTCGTTTCTATGCATACCTACATCACAGGACTTAACTTTGAGCCTAACGCTCAATAAGCAGTATAAAAATAAAAGTGCGCATGCAATGTTCTTTAAAATACATACAGTTTTCTCAATGTTCATTATTTCATTACTCTTTATAAAACACTGATGAACTTTTTACTATAACGGTGAACTTATGTTTTAGCGGTGAACTTGTACCTAACTGGTAAACTTAAACCAGATCAGTAAACTTATGTTTTAGCAGTGAACTTGTACCTAATTGGTGAACTTAAACCAGATCAATGAACTTATACCGCAACGGTGAATTTGTATCATGGTGAATTTATTTTATCATAACGAACTTAAACTGTTTCTGTTTATCTTTTACTTATTTGTCTTTTGCTATTATTTATTTTGTGATTCGTTTCCACGTGAGAGCAACCTTTTCAGTTTCTGAATTCACGTAAAAACGAATCCATTTATGTTTATGTTTATTCACAATTGGGTGAGAGCAACCTCTTCAGTCTCCGAACTCACCCACCTGTTGAATGAGAGAGCAACCTCTTCAGTGTCCGAACTCACTCGCACGGGTTTGTTTCCTCGTTTATTCACAATTCAATTACATTTGTATTTTTGTGTGCATTAGGAACAATGATGCAAGCTTATAATTCTATCTACGTCTAATGTGTTCATGTATCGTATCCTCAAACATGATTTATCCCTAACTAAGGAACTGAACTTAACGCTAATAAACATACAATTCAAATAATAAGGCAAACAAAAACCCTAATTCCTGTGATGTAGGCTCTTTTGGACAAAACACATGCAATCTACTTACCCCGAGTCCTTAGCTTTAATGAGTTACCACTTGAAGTTGTTCTTTACAATACCTATGCATAATTAAATATATTAAATTATCAATAATAATTCTACACTATTCATAATTAAACATATTAAATTATCAATAATAATTGTACATTAATATATATATATATATATTCCTTAATTTATTTCCTAGACTAATCATCTATTTAATGACACCTCCCCATGCCAAAGAGTCCATCCAAAATTCAATTGTAGCTTTCAAGACTTTTATATTACAGAATCTTAATTTCATCTGACATGCATTATACCTCCAACTTAACAGTTACCATCATTAACCAATATGCAAAAACCATATTTCTTAAATCATCTTCTTATCACGGCATCGAGACAATAAGGACAGTGACTACTCCCAAATCACTCACAAATCTTAGTACAATCGAAAACTATAATGAAGAACCTATTTATTAATGAATTAGTAAAAGTAATTTTCTAATACATGCAGTAACAAATACATGAACATTGTTGTGCTTCTTTCCTAGTATTTCATTTGACTGATATAGGTTATCCAACAAAGCAGTATTCCCACATGCTTATTAAATAAAACCGCAAACAACATCATATCACTATATATATCACAGGTGGTAACCAAATTGAAGGAACCCACTCATCCACAACAATGCCAGAAAACTATTCCATACAATAAACGTGAGCAAGGATATGCTTACCAGCATCCAAAAGTTGCAGGAACCGCCACCAAAAATCCTTTTCGTTCTCCTCACTAATATCCTCTCAGCCAAGCTTGAACTTCCTTTTTCTTAAACTCTCTAACCCTTTTCTCAAATCTCTCACAGCAACCCAATCGGTCTCCTTCCTTACAGTTTCTCCCTCACGGTCTCTGTTTCTCTTCTGTCAAACTCTCAACCCTCCCTTCCTCTAAGACTTACAAACTCTCACGGTTTTCTTTTTGTACTCTCTCTCTCTTCAAAACTCCAGAGTTTCCCTTGACCTCTCAGTGTCCAAACAAAACTACATTTCTTCACGTTTCCTATTTAGAGACCATCCAGCAACCCTTCAGTGACCATCTGAAGGTGGAGAATTACGGGACGCAACCCCTTCATCATCCAGATGTGTCCAACGGCCAATCAAGAAGCTTCCATATGACATTTCCATTTCTGGTGACTTTCCAAATTGCCGGTCGATCGTGCCGGACGATCGTTTCCTTTGGGCAATCGACTGCCAACCATCCAACACATTTCCTATATTTAACGCCGGTCGATCGATTCCATTAGTGAATTCCAATTAGTGACAACCATTTTAAATCATCAACTACTGAATTCCAATTCACCAGTTGATGATGTCGGATGATCAACGTCATTGGATGAACGACTGCCATTTTCCTTCCATGGACCGCCAATCCATATTTACAACATATTGAATTACAGGTTGATCTCGATCAACCTCTAGGTCATCCTCACTTCAATCGATCATCCGTCACATTCTTTCTTCATTTATATATATATATATATCTAAACTCAATAACCTCCTTACTAACTTCTTCTAATATTAATTACTCATCATCTACTAAATCTCAAGTTTATTCTTGTATCTCATAAACAAGCCTTATTATTCTCAACCTTTCTATATCCAATTATATCTAATAATATTTTCTCTTATCAATACTTTAAATAAATGCTTTTATCCAAACATGTTTCATTTGACTAATATCTTAACTTATCCAAGTCAATTCCAAATAAATCCTTAATCGTCCTCTTAGTCTTGATATTAATAAAATACAGGGTATCATAATTTACTTCTTCTTTCAATATGTTTCACTTGACCAACATATTAAATTGTCCAACTCAGCTCCTATCATCCCAAAATTACCACTTAAGCTTTGTGTTTAGCTCTACGAAAATTTAGGATATTACAAGTTTCTTGCAAAAATACTCAACTTCCATCAATCAATTGCGAGTTATAGCTCAAACAATAAACTTTTCCAACGAAACCCTAAATTCAAACAAAAATAAAGGACCAAATGTTAGATCGAGGCTTCCCTTGATGATGCACTTTGATTTCTCCATATAACAAAACTCAATTCCATCGTTGCGCCAAAGATTCCCATAAGTAAAGGATAAAGTTTCAAAATTTTTAGATCTGAACCCTTTTCTAACGATGATATGAACCCCTTTCATTTTTCAAATCACTTGTGAATCTTCTCGGAAGTTCTCTGTCACAAACATGATTGTAACACCCAAAAATTTTAGAACAAGATTTCATACTTAAAAGCTTGAATTATGAAAACATGTTGTATTTGAAAATCAATGTTCTTGTCGCAGAGGTTTTATATTTTGATGCAAATGTTTACGGAATTGATTGTTATTGTGATGCCCAGCGTCAAAATCGTACTTTCCTAACTTTTCTAATTAAATTTTTCCATAAAAATTTTTGTTTTTTTTATTTACTTAAAAACGGGTGAAAGTAAAAAATTAAGTTTAATATGGAAATCTTAAAAAAGTATAAGTAAATCAGAGTAAAGCAGAAACAATAAGTGCATTCATTAAAGTTTAGACTTCAAGAAAAACAGAAACATAGTTACTAATTAAAACACAGTTCAACAGATAGAGTAAGAGTTAATATTTTTTTTTACAGAACAGTACCCTTCTCAATTTAATTCAAATGTGCATTTTCTTTCTTCCTTCTTTCAAGCCATATTCTTACTCAGGTCGTGATTTATCTAGATGATCAGTAAACTTCATAGGAAATGCATCCTCCTCTGCTCCAGGCATTATCATCTCGTTTCCTACACCACAAGTAAGACATGAGTGTAAAGGCCCAGTAAGGAATTAGGGTTATCCAGTATGCTATGCCTTCTCTTTAGTTCTTTTGGAATGGGTACCGCCCCAAACCAATCTTTTCATTATGTTCGTTCTTTCATTCATTACTCGTACATCGAGCGGGAGGTTAGAGGAACCCATATGGGATGGTATAGTCTTGGTTGGCTTCTAACCTCTTGTGGGTAGCTAGTCCCATTCCCGACGAGGGAGGGGTGTAGCCTAGCTACTAGGCTAGATCTGAACTACCCATCCGCCCCTCAACTTCCTATCATCTTTTCTTTCATTCATTTCATTTATCATTTTCTTCACAAAATGCATATGAGTACCATCATAAGGTGGCACTTCCTACTAGTTTCTATTATCATGATGCATGTTGATACATTCTAAAATAACAATAATTAAACAGAGCCAAATAATAAATAACAGAGATTAAAATGAATAATTATAGCAGCAAATTAAACAGTGATTATGAATATCATGCTGGAATAGTCAAAGAAACAGCAATTTAACATGTTTCTAACAGTGTAATATATAGCGAGCATAGTATCGAAATATCATGCTTTTGAAATTAACAATTTAAACGACGAACGAAATAGTGAACTAACATATTTTGACAACACAGCGATGACCAGCAAATAAACATGGACGAGATCAATTAGGCGGAAACATACTTGATGAATTGTTAATCATGAATAGCATAAATTAATTCTAAGCATTAGGGTGGTGTACGTTCAAAGGAAAGTATGGTTTAATGACTTAGTTCATTGTTACAGTTCTTAACCTAATAAATTAGTTAACATGCTCAGATTTATTAGTTAATTAGTTAAACATGCTCAGTTTAGTCAATTAAAACATACTTAGCTTAGTCAATTAAACCTCTCAGATTGTTAACATGCTCAGATTAATTGGTTAAACATGCTCAGATTAATGGAATAATAACGCAGAGATTTCAATACTAATAATAGCAGGATAATTAGCACTAACATCTAAGGAGGCCAACAAATAAAACAATAAATTTCACTCATAGAATAGAATCATATTTGGAAAACTCTTTCATTCATGCTCATTCATACTTCTCATCAAATTATGAAACCGGAATATCACAGCAGTAGCATTTCATTGCAAAAAGGAAATTTGTAGGAAACTTTACCAACAAAGAATTTATGCAACACATGCACACTACTTGTGGGTAGGGCCTCCAAATGGCCAAGACTCTATCCCAATTCCTTACCCTTATTGAAGAAATTTTCTCACGGACAACAAGGTAGTAACAACAACTAGCAAATCCTCAGCTTTCCGAATCCTATGTTCACAACTCAACCTCGAATCCTCCTTGAAGAAAATCACACCCACACACCACTCAAAATTCTCACAACTTATAGGAAGATTTTTCTCTCGCAGGGAACTCTCCCAATCCTCTCCCGAGAAAAACCTAATCTGGTGTTTAAAAGGTGAAGCCTTACCTGGAGAGAGGCGTTTGCACCAATCAGAGAGGAAAAACGTGGAGGGTGGGGCGACGTGGTCCAATCGTGGGAGAAGCTCACCTCCAGAGGTCGAGTTCATGGGTTTTTCTACTGGTAATCTAACCCTAATTTAATTATTTAAAAACTTAATTTTTACGCAAAACTGGGACTTTTCGGACAAGGGTGTGTGTCCTAGCCTTGTCCGCGTGCGTCCGAAAGTGTCAAAAAATCAGACAGATTAAAAATCACTGTGTCCGCATTCGTCCGCCTGCTCTACATTCATCCGAATCTGTCATTCAGACGAAGGAAGATGTCCAAATGCTGCATCCACATTCACCTGAAACTGTCCAAAATTTGGATAGATTCAAAATTGTTGTGTCCGCATGTGTCCGCCTACGTCCGCGTTCGTCTGAAAGGTCGAGTTAGAGACAGGGGACGAATTTGGATGATGCACGTCGTCCTATATCATCCCAACATTCGGGAACGACATTCCTTGTGATTTCGGACGACACTCCTCATCCGCGTGTCGTCCGCCTGCGTCCAAATTTGCCAAATTCTGCTTTTCTTCATATTTTCATACTTAATCTTTATCCTATAATGTTTACCCCATAATTACTCATCATAATTTAACACGCATTGGTATATAATATAATGTATTAATTATCTCGAAGATTGATTACATCGCGTATACGGGAACAATGCATTCGGGGTGTTACAGTTATTGAGTACGTTTTTGGGTTAAAAAAGTTTGGTGTGGAAATTTGAAAGTTAAACTAGATAGCGGACGTTTGGACTTTAAGTCTTCTCGGGAGTGGACATCTAGATTTTTAATCCTCTCGGGAGTAGACGTGCAAACTTTAAATCTGTAATACCCTGAATTTTTATCATATTAAGCATAAAGTGAACTAATGATGATATTTGATGATTGTTGGAATTTGTATTGTAACTTAGGTTTAAGGCTGTTGGAGCAAAGAAATTTTTGATATTGTAAATAGTTTGGCAAGGGAGTGGTCGACTAGCTCTGCTAGTTAATCGATCAGACTGTGTATAGTGAGAAAAATAGGTGCTCTTGGGCAGTTTTGCGGTCGCCCAGATATGGATTTGCTATTGACTGGAATTGTGACAAAATGTGAGAGTTGAGCCTCGGGTAGGTTTGCGGTCGATCGAAATTGGCGAGATGATATCCATTTTTGTTTTCTATTTTTGTTTTCTTTTATCTTTCTGTTTTCTGTTTTCATTTTCTATTTTCGTTATCCGACCCAACACCTCCAGTATAGCAGCTCTGGCTATGACCGAAAGCTCTGCTAGCTACTGTACGCATCGACGCACAACATGCAGCTCTAACTACAACCTTTGCCTACTAGCAGCCGTGCACTACAACGCTTAAACGACCTCACTAACCATTGGACGGTCTGTCCCAACATCAACCGAGGACCCGCTGTGTGATAAAGGCTCGACTTCGATCGAACCGATTGATAGCTATTGTGCACATCAATGCACAACAACCCAACCTCAGGGATAAATAGCTCCATCTATGATCGAAAGCTCTGCTAGCTGTTGTACGCACCGACACACAACATTCGGCTTGGGTTACAACCATCGCCTACTAACGGCTATGTGCTCCAACGCTTAAACAACCTCACTCACTTATTGGTCGGCCAGTCTTGGTTATGACCGAGGACCAACTAACAAGCTCACATCTCATATCTCGTGGCACACACTGAGTCGTCTGTCTTGTTTACATTTAATCTGTTTATTTTGTTTAATTCATTTCATATCTATTTTACGTTCAATGATAAAATGGATATTCCTACAGCTCAAACGATGGTTGTCCACTTCAGGTGATCAGCCCTCGAGAACACCGTACACTTAGTATGTCTGAGCATTCATTAAACTATTTCTAAAACCATGCATGAAAAACCATTTTCGTATTGTTTTAAAAACCATGATGCATGATGCTTGTGAATGCATACAGTTCTATATCATCAATAAAATCCTCGAAGCATGATCATATCCGCCCTATAATCCTCAAGCATGATCATATTAATACTATAACTTAAAGAACTTAAATCTATAAACAAATCATTAAAAGAACCTAATTCTATAAACACAACATCATGCATCAATACATCCTCGAATGATAGTATAATTAATATAAAATCCTATAATCCTCAAAGCATGAACCTAAATCTAATAAATACAGTCAGCAAACAATCCTAACTCTTGCGATGTAGGCCTTTCGCCACAAGACAGTCAGTATCACTTACCTGCAGCCTTCACTACCTTTAAGTCCCTCTTCTCGATACCATCATAATCAATAACATTTATTCATTAATTTCATTTCCTCAACCACCATTCACTAAGTTCCATTGCCCATAACACTTAACAGTTTCCATCGTTTACAACTTAACAACCAATAGTGGAGCATTATTCAAACAACATAGCATTGACCGCATCACACACTATTGACATTCCATCAACAAAGAACAAAATCCTAAAGGTCCATCCATTAATAGATTATATAAAGAGCCTAAACCAACAACAAAGTGCATTTTAAACCAACAGAGCATAACATCCATTAATCGTTTTATCTTCTACAATTATTTTCATAAAACCCATAAACAGAAACGGAGGAATTTCCTTACCGAAGAACACTCAAGAGCGGGGAGCTTAACCTTCCCCTTCTTCTTCATTTCCAAAAGCTTTTCCTTCCATTGCTTTCTCGTTGTCCTCTGTTTCTCTCTTTTTCTCCTCTGCACTTTCTTCTCCAAAGACTCCCCTCACTCTCACTTTCTCTTCTCTCCTGCTTCTTCATTCACAGAGTACTCTCTCATGACTCCCTCTTCCTTTCTCTCACACTTGGCTTTAAGTTCTCCAGAGAGAGCTTTCTCTCTTATCTCTCTGTCTATCTCAATTTCTCTTCTACCTTTCTCGTTTAATCAGCAAGAGGCTTCTCTCATAAGCTTCGTAACAATCCCCATAAACCTAACCCTTCATATAAATTGCCATCTGTAAAGTGAGACACGTGGAGAAACTCCATAAAACATTGCCATTGGAGATTCGAGGCCCAAACCGGCAAACTGAGCTGTGATAGAAAACCACATTTTGGAAAGATGTGTGGGACCGGTCAATACTTGTATCAACCAGTAATTCCCAATCGACATTGGGCGATCATCCGCTTCAACGCTGAAATCCAATTTCCACCTTTTCACATGAGGTCGGTCAATCAATGATCGACAGGTCCAACGTAATTTGCCACTTTCGCCTTTGCCATCACACTTTCTGGTCGATGACACTCGACCGCAGGACCAAGATGAAATTCTGCTCATTGGATCCTCGACCGCTTACTCGACCTCAAAACTTGTGAGCACTCTGTAATATTTAGCGGTTGACCATTTCGTCGACCGATTCCTTCCCTGTCGACTGAAAACACCATTGCAATATTTCCTTCAACAATTTTCTTCCCTGCTTTGATTAATTCCCTTAATAATTTATACTTTAAATCCTTAACTGTATAATAATTCTTCAACCCAATTCTAATAATTGGTATAAATTATACCCAAACTTATTACTCTTACCAAACTTATTTTCAGGATAATATAATTCATAATAAAACCACTCCAAAATTTCCAAAATTCACAATTGTTATTATCCTTTGTCCCAACTTAAGTCCTGGTATTACATTCTTCCCTCCTTAAATAACATTTCATCCTCAAAATTTGCTCAATGTAATCACTTCCTCGGTCTAACAACCAAAATAACCATCACCATTCCTAGCATAAGAGCACTTAAAACAACTTCATGTATCATACCACTACGCAAAGCTCCCAAAGGATTTCATTATTTTCACTTCTACAAAATATAATGACTTAGCAAAACATTAAATGACATCCAGATCCTCTGATCGTCATCTACATTTGTTGCAAAAGAAAAGCCTTTGTCAAAATTTCTTTTCTTTCATCCCCTAGTGAGTGGCAAACCATTGCAACATGAGCCACTTTATTACGTCTAACACATCTCTTAGACCCAGCCATGCACCTTCCTCCATCTATATACCATTATATCCAAAGAGAAAACTTACTTAAATCGTACTCATTTCACATCCTTAATGTCTTTACACACCAGAACATCCATCTCGTATACGATACCACAAGGTATGTACACTAAACAATGCGTCCTACACGGTAGAAAACACCTTCGGTGCCACCATTTTCTGTTCCTTAAGCCAAAACTAAACAATCTTTGGCAAAATGGCCACTCCCTCTTCATTTAAAACATGGCTTTGAACCTATAAGATACATTCTGAAATGATTTCTTTTACACATTTGACACTGCTTAGCTCTTGAAGATCCAATATTTTCTCTTTGAAACGATGCATCTCCTTGAGTACGTTTCTCATTTCCTTGTGACTCACCTCCAATGAGAGGTTTCCTTGATCATCTTATCTTTGATTGACCTTCCATAAACTATTGGGACTTTACTTCCTTCACTACTTTCCTATCACTTCCCCTAAACTTCATGACTTGAAACATACTTTTGTCTAACTATACTCGTAACTTTCTCTTGCTCTTCGATCTTACGCACTCAAACATACCTTTCACTATTCAAATCCATCCTTCCACACTTGCTGGATTAGACATCTCCTTCAAAACATGACGGTTTTAGTCGTAAAAACCTTTAGCACTTAATTTAACGACCTAATTTTTCTTACTTTTGAAAACATGTGAAATTTAAAACATTTTCTTTTCTTGAATAAAAACAACAAAAAACTTAATAAAACAAGTTAGTTGAAAATGTTATAAATAAACTCCTTTTTTGAATCGCAGCGAAAATAAATAGAATAATTTTCTTTTACAATTAAATGCTTTACAAAATCTCTGTCTCTTTTCAAATCCCTTTAGCCTAGCAGGCCATAAGATCCGCGCATGCAAATCTTTCATCAGCTGCTTCTTAATCTGTTCTTCTGTTCTCGTGCATGTACCTACATCGCAAGACATAAACTAATGAATCTAACGCTCAGTAAGTGATATGAATAAAATATCTGAATGCACATGCTATGCCACTTTAAAATCTGTCTTGATCTCCCGCACAACATTCCTATTAATTCGATCATCAGCACCTCAAATCATCTTCAATCTCAATCATTCTTTGACTTTATCCAACAATTGACACTTCTTTCTTTTCCTAAAACATTTCTTTTATTTAAACAACATTGCTCCGAATGCCCTTCCAAAAATGATTTCTAGTTTTTATCTATATTTTCTACCATATCTCTTATCTTATTTATACACTTCTTCGCATTAACTTTTTTGCTTCTTTTTTAATGCATGACAAACACCGTCAATTTTTTTGCTTTTTTTTCAATGCGGTACAATTATTTTTATTTCTTTTTAATAAATGTATTATAATAAATGATATAACAATATTATATTATATTTTGCAAATTTAAAATTTTAAGTATTATTTTTACTATTATTAGTGTCTTGATGTGAAATGCGTGTCCGAGTTCTCTTTCAATGCATAAGATTGCAAATATATACACTCAATCTTTCTTAAAAATATTTTTTTCCTTGCAATACAGTGCAAATTACATTTATTCATTACAATATTCATGGAAAATCATACTCTGCTCCCATTTCGCTGCTGGGAATAACGTGAAGCTACATTGCAAGATCTTAGGGTTCCAACATCGTGGTGATACAATATAAGCATTACAGCCAAGGATCATAATAAGTCGCAATTATGAGCATTATGTCCTCAAGGTCTTGGTGCTAAGGACTGTTTGTCATGCCAGCGCTTGAATCAAGAAATCACAACAACAATGTTTCTGTTTGGCGCACTAGAACGAGATCTGGTGTGTGCCACACACAAGGCACTTAGGTTTAAGGATCAATTTTGTAATTTTTAAGTTCGAATTTTGGTACATTCAATTTATTAAGCCATCTATTATCAAATTTGGTTAATTGAAGTAACATGCTTTAAAAATAGTCTCACTTGTAAAAAATGATTATTTTAGAATATTTAAATGTTAGTAGGTTTGTTAATCACGCTGATATTGATTGACATAAAGGAAGGTTAATATTTGATTGAGTCACGCACACACTTATGGTAATAAATAGGTGACAATTATTAACTTTTCCAAGTGAGCAATAAATTGATCAAAGAGTAATTACTTGACAGGATTTATTGTCAGCATTTGGTTCTAAAATCACTTCTTACATTATTCAATTAATTTAAGGTCAATTGTAATTGCCAAAAGAAGAATTGAACTCTTAACAAACTCATTTTACATTGTGTGCAAGAGGAGGGTAGGCTGAAGTAAGAGTTATAATTGCTCATGTTGTCATGCAATTTAAAGACCAAAGCAAGGAAAGGAAGAAGGATAGGTGTTTCTCGACCAAAGAAGAATAAGGAATTTACCTACTACTTTTGCAACAACAATGGACACATGGAGAAAAACTATACTAAATATCACACTTGGCCCGTAAGGAAAGGTGCACTTCACACTTTTGTTTGTTTTGAGATTAATTTGGTTTATGTACCCAGACATACTTTGACAGGTCAATTCTAATGCTACTACTCACGTAAATATGTTTGTGCAGGTGTGCTTGAGTTGTCGAAGACCAAATGATGTTGAAAGATTCATGTATGTGGGCAATCCAAAGTCAATTGAAGTTAAGGGTATAGAGTCTTCAGGTTATTATTAAAGACTAATTTTTATTTGGATTTAGAATAGACTTATATTGGACTGTCATTTAGATAGAATTTAGTTTCTATTTTTGTTTTGAACAAATTTGGTTAATCTTGTTCACTTGAGAATAATAAATATAGTGTTTTTATTAATTCAAGTATTGTTGGTACCAATACTTTATCTCTTATTGATAACCTATATGTACTTGATAAAATTGACAAACATAATGAAGATTAACATATAAATTCACTTGGTACAAAATGTAAATTAACAAATGGTGTAAATTTAAGGTCATTGTAGACATCGATATTCCAAAATTCTTTGTGGTCATGACACAAGCACTTAGATCTCTCAAGAGAGAATGGAAATACTTATATGTGTGAGATTCTTGACTAGCTTGATATGATAAATTTTAAGGCTTTTGTCGATTGCAATATGGGGAAATAGACAAACATAAGGAGTTTTTATACCAACAGAACTTCAAACATCTTAGAACTATTATTCGAGCATTTCTTACAACTTCTTGAAATGATCAATAATATTTTATTACATTCACTGACAATTATTCAAGCTATGAGTATTGATATTTAATTTAAGAGAAGTCTTAGTTTCAAAACATGTTCAAGGCTTATAAAGCTAAAGTTGAGGCTTATAAAGCTAAAGTTGAAAATCAACTTAACAAGAAAATAAAAGGCATCTGATTTGATTATGGTGGTGAGTAACATGATAGATATGATGGGTCAAGTGAACAACATATAGGATGTTTTGCCAAATTCCTAGAGGAATGATGTATCATTTTTAGTAAACTATGTGGGATCAAATTATGGGGGGTGGAAATTAGGTTTAACAACTAACTAGTGTGATTAAAACTTCTCGTTGTTTGCTATCTCTATTAATTGAATGAACTAAATCAAATATGCAAGTATAAACAAATTTGTTAACGTGGTTTAGCTAAATTGCTTACATATGTTCTCCAATGCTACTCCTTGAAGATTCTGATGCACCACATGAACCACACATAAGGCCCAAGCCAAGGGGCTCACTAATCTCTTTATTTCTTCTTATTTTGTAGATAAATACTTTTATGATAATTTAGAAGGAGAACCAACTACAAGAGACAAGGAGCAACTAAGACATTTACTCAAATGAGGGGGCAGCATCAACACCCAAAGCACTCTTGCCACCAACACTCCATCGGCCACTTTTAGGGACACTTGAGTCATCAACATGAGGAAAGCCACTTCAAAGAACCTCTGGGAATCTAAGAAGGTAGCATGGAGAATCGATAATGGAATATTTGGATACATTGAATGTGTTGATGTCCGTTTTGGTACTCTCGGTTAGCTAGTGGTCGAGTGCTTATATTTGACATTTTTGTGTTTTGAGGTTTCTTTAGTCATTTGTTCGCTAGGGAAACCCTAATGTGGAGGGATATATATACTCGCATTATGGTTTTTTTTGAAGGTATTGAATTTTCAACTAAGAACATTGTTCATTTCAAAGGTTGGTTTTCCCTCTTTTCGGCCCTTGTCTTCTTGGTGGATTCTGAGTTGATTTTGTGGTGTAAAAAAAACTGGTTTCACTTTTTCTTGAGAGTTTTGGGTGATTCCTTTTATTGCTGCTTCTTTCTCCATCTTTTTTCAGAGGTGGACATCTCTAGCAAGGAGGTAGAAAGCTCGCTGAACCCCAAGTTGGATTGCCTTCACCATTGGAGGCCACTGAAGTCGATAGGCACAGTTAGGTGTCTATTTAGACCAACTTGTACCTTTCCATGCACAATTTCTGTTCCAGGGGTTTTTTGCTTTTCATTTTTTGAGGAGAACCTCTTCACGTATAGAGTGGCTTGTGGTCCAAATTTCATGTTATGTGGACGCTAATTAAAAGAGTTATGATTTATACCATTTGGGCCCCAATTTTGCCCTTAAGCACCTATTCGGGTCGTTAGCATCCTTCCACGCATAACTTTCAATTTTGAACGTTTCTTTCCCTTATTTTTGTAGGGTTCTTGGTTTACTTATAGAATGGTACGTTGTCCGAAGTTCACGTTATTTGGATATATATTGAGCAAGTTGTACTTCTTACAATTTCTGGACCAAATTTATCTTTGGTGCCTCTCCGAATCAGTTTGTGACTTTTCTGTATGTCTTCTTCCACAGAACGAATTTACTTGTGATTTTTGGAGGGCATTATATTGCCTCCTTGATAAAGGTTTGGTCAAAATTTCAAGTCATTTAGATCAAAATTGAATGAGTTATACTTCTACCAATTTCATAATAGATTTTTGTCCTAGTAACCGCCCATCTTAAGGGGTTTCCATAATCCCTTCCTCCATTGTGTATTAGATTCCATTAGCAATAACCCTTCTAGTTACAAATGATTGAGCTTTCAAGTGTCCATCAAACCTTACCACTGTTATAGAGCATCACCTTTATTCTTGATTGATCTTGCAGGTGCCAATCGAATCTTTTCTAACTCTTCAAGGGACTTTCCATTTCCACAATACATAAGAAGGTGAAAAAATGTTAAAGTACAATAGTCTAACTCTCTCAAAAGATATAATCTCAAGATTAGAAATAGGAGTCGTTTGATCTTGATCTCAAGAATGAAGGCTAAAAATCACAGATGAAATGGATAGCACTTCATCGTAAAGTTCTCATTTAGAGAGTTACACAACAGAGGTTGCTTTTGTAACAACAAAAAAATTTGCAAGAATAATTTTATATGTGATGTGACAATTTGGAATTTAAATGCAATAACTAGTGTCACAATTAGAAACTTATATATTGTGTAGTGAAGGATTATATGTTTAATAAAAATATGAGATTTACTAAGTAAGTTACAAAATTAGGAAAGCTGGGTGTGGAATAAAATTGGAAACAATAATGTGTAAGTGTTGGCGAAAGGGTGTTGTAGAATGAAATGTATCCGTGGAAGCATTAGTTTCCTCAGAAGTGAGATGTCTTTGAAGGAATTGTATATGTGGCAGATAGCGATTGGCAGATAGTTTAAGAAGGATCCGAAGGATAAGGTGTCCACTGAAACATTGGTGTCCACAAGAACATTGGTATTCGCAGGAGAGATATCTGCAAAAGGATATGTTGTAACACCCCGATACTAATTTTTCCGTGTACGCAATGTAATCAGACCTTGGAGATAATGATATGTCACATTTCATCCAAACCTTGGAGATAATGATATGTCACATTTCGTCTCTATACGTGTTAAATTATGACGGGTATATGGGAAAATTATTTCTGGGATAAAAGTTAGTAGGAAAAAGTGAAGGAAATGGGAATTTGGTTAAGTGGACACATGCGAATGCCACGCGGATGAGAATCTGCTTCCGTACGAACACTTGGGGACGAAGCCATGATGAATTCTCGTGTCTTGAACTTACCCTATCGCTTTGTGGACGAGGACAGGATACGTCCGCAACGAATCTGTCCAATTTCTAAACACCTTCGGACGCTCGCGAACGAGTGCGGATGAGGTGAGGCCTCATCTAATTTGCCTCTGTCCAATCCATGGACACATGCAGATGCTACGTGGGGACGCTAAATGGCGTCCGAACATATACTGCGGATGGTACAGACAATATCACTTACCTAACGGTCTGTAACGCATTTTAGCACTTAAGCTCTTCCTTTTAAATACCTTCAAAGTTAATAATATTTAATCATTAATACCAACTCTCCAATAACTATTTACAGAGTTCTATAAAACTTAGTAGTTTCAACATTTAGAATTTAACAACCTTCCACAAAGTTCCATTTTAGCATAATAATATTCCTGAACACTATTCATCATATCCTTAACCGATATGAATATCAAAACTTCAATCAATGGTTATTATCTTCAACAGTGAACTACCATTGCTAATATCCTCCAATTCCTCAAACTTATTTCCTTCTGTAATCCACACATGCATAACAGTTACAACCAAACAACAGAGATCATTTTAAAACCAACAGAGCATAATCTTCATTTTTTAGCATCAAACAATAGAGGGACATAAATAGAATAACAATCCCAATCCAACATTGCCCACCATGCAGTAATCAGACAGAGAATAAAGAGAAAACCTATTAATCGAGTATGAACATCTCACAACATCCAGGAAGAAGAAGTTGAACTGTAGAATAGTACGAAAATCAATAGGGTATATGAATATCCATCAACGTCCAATAGCAGAAACCCAAAGGTAGAACTGAAATTCATCAATAGAACACTAACCCTTAACAAGGACTCTCGGGCATAACCAAAACCGAAGCACAAAATCAATTTTTGTGTTGTCTATTAAGCAGAAATGAACGAAAAAAATAAACTCAATCAACAACATTACTCATCGATAGTAACAGAAGTGAAGAACAATCACAGTGCCCAGCATTGGAGGCCGAGAAGCCAAAACGCACAGAATCCTACCTCAATCGGAGAAATGGAGGAAGCCCAGCTCGACCCTGCCTCTCGGAATGCTCCTAGTCAAAGTTTCACTGTTGCTCATGAACAACCGTCCCTCGTCCACTCGCAGCCGCTATCGATTGAAGGAATTGCTTGGAATCTCTCTCTTCTAGAGTGCACCACTGCTCTCACTTGACAGCTCCCGCATTGGCCGAACGTGATCTCCCTCGCGAAGATCTCCTCTCAGCCGAAGAGAAAATGGGGAGAAGAAAGGTGTTTGCCCTTTCTGCAATTTTCCTCCCATGGTTCTGTCTTCTTCCTCTTATTTTAATCCTTTCTTTTTCATATTTTATTTTTTTTTATTCAATTCTCCATATAACCCACCAACTTTTCCTCTGTTAGCCCCACCATTCTTATCTCTTCATTTTATAATAATTTTTTATTTTATTTCTTTTATTCAATTCTCTTCCATATAACCTGCTAACTTTTCTTCTCTTTCCCCCACCATTTTTATCTTCTTCATTTTATAATCATTCTTTTCTTTTCCAAAAATACCCTATCAATCTTAGCATTTTCCTTTTCTTATTCCTCCATTTCCAGCATTTTGCCAATAACCCATATATCTTTAATTTGCTTTCTAATTATTCACCAAAATAAAACACAACACTCACAGTAAAATTTCCAAAATACCTTTTATCCTTCCCTTATACTTCCTATGCCAATAATAATCTTTTCGTACAATCCCATAATTTCTTATTAAATCTCCAATAGTCATCACATATTTCCATAATCATCCTAATTTTAATATGACTCAAAACTCGGGGTATTATAACATTCCATAATAAAATCATCTCATGAGCTCCAAAATTTACAATTATTATCATCCTTAGTATAAGTTTAATTCTGGGCATTACGCGGTCCATCGAACGACCTCCCATTTCATTAAAGTTACATGTGTTGTGTAAGTGACTTTTTCTCTCCACGGAAGCCTCTGCTGCGACGGATACCCAGCCCAGCATCACCAATTGTCCACATATCCAATCCTTTCCATGGACACTCTTTCAGCCCTTCAATTGTTTCTACTCCTTCAGCATCTTTTTGCTCCCACTGGGAATCTTTCCTATTTGCGAACACCAAAGATTCCCACCCAACGGTCCATCTTTCATCTGCCCAATCCATCGAACGGTCATCCCATTTCTTTAAAGTTGCGCAGGGCACGTGACTTCTTTATCGTTGCAGAAGCCTATGCTACTACATAAATGTAGACTACCATTGCCAGCCATCCATGTGTCCAAGTCCTTTCTGCAGACACTATTTCAGCCTTTTGATTCTTTCCACAGAAGTGTTCCTATTTGTGGAAACCTGTTCTTTCTTGGCCACGAATACCCATACTCATCTAACGACCCTCTCATTCCTCTGCTATCTAGATCTAACAACCATTCTTCTTTCCGCGAGTCCACTGTTCATTCAAGATATACTTCCCATAAATCAACTCCCATCCTATCTTCTATTATTTTGATTGAAAAACCATCCTCCTCATCCAAAAGATCACTATTCCTTCTAGATATCCGATTCCTTTATTTGCAGATATCTGATCCTTCCCATTATTTCATCCCAGCCTGTAACGACCCGATTTTTATTACCTTATAAAATCATGTAAAATTTAAATCTTTTCTTTTTATAAAAACAGAGGAACATTTTTCTTTCATAAACCAATCAAAAGACACTAATTAAATTCTTTTTCTTAAACATTTTATAAAACATAAACTCAATTAAAAGACAATAATAAAATCTTTTCTTAAAATCTTTTATGAAACGCAACGGAATATAATTAAAACAAAGCATTAAAGAAATACCATTATTTTCTTTTACAATTAAATAGTTTACAAAATCATTTCCTTTCTTTACTTTTAGCCTAGTCAGCCACAAGATCCGCTCGGGCAAGTCCTTCATCAACTGCTCTTTAATCTGTTCTTCTGTTCTTGTGTGTGTACCTACATCGCAAGACATAAACTAATGAGCCTAACACTCAGTAAGTGATATAAAATAAAACTATACAATGCACATGTTATGTAGCTTTTAAAATCTCTTTTCGTTTTCTATTTCGATTTCTGTTTCTTTTATGTCTTTCCTTTCCTTTTTCTTTTACCGTTTTCTTGATATACACTTTACTTTTACTTTATTATTCTGCCTTTGGTATTCAACTCAAGTTTCAAACAATGGGGGACCAATCTGCCCAAAGCCTTTAACCATGGGGATCACGTCTGCCAAGCCTCTATTTATGAGTTCGAGTTCAAAACCACAGCCTTAACCGTCTAACATTGGAATGCAACTCAACCATTGGGGGACGAATCCACCCAAAAGCCTCTAACCACGGGGACCACATCCACCAAGCCTCTATTTATGAGTTACATGTCAAAGCCTCAACTGGTTACCATTGGAATGCAACTCAACCATTGGGGGACTAATCCACCGAAAATCTCTAACCATGGGGACCACGTCCACCAAGCCTCTCTTTCTGAGTTACATGCAAAGCCTCTAATCATGGAAACCACGTCCACCAAGCCTCTCAACTACATTGAGAACTTGTTCCCAAAGCCTCAACATATACTTTAACTTCTTAATTTCCGTTATCTTTCTCTTTACTTTACTTTACTATTTACTATTTAATATTTGTTTCCGTTCTCTTTTCAAAATCATGCTTAAAACTATTTTTGTGTCATTTTAAAAAACCATGATGCATGATAATCATGAATGCATACATTCTGTCATATCAGTACTATAATCTCTAAGCATGCTCATCTATTAAACATGCAACACCCCATTTTATTTAAAACTATTTTTGTTTATTTTAAATTTCGTGGTATAAATTTTTTTACTTAATTTATTCGAATGCATAAATAAGAGTAAACAGATTGACTTGAATAAATTATGGATGAAATGCAATATGTTGGCAAATTCATAAGTCCTAAGTATGGTGCGTGAATGTCATGTATATAGTTCACAAAGTATATGTATATAAAGGAAACACAACAGTTATCAATAATTTATGGAAGCAATTAAAAGTCAAGTGGGACTATCAATTTAAATTAACTTTATTAACAAAGATGAATTGATTTCACAGGGGACAATTTATATTAATTAACAAGGGAATACTAATGCAAATATTTAACAGTAAATTACATTAACCAACTTCTTCACTGTCTATTTCTTTCTAGGGTAACAACTGATTACAGATCCTCTTTCCATTTCCACCAAGTTATGTTTAACAAAATTAAACCAATTGAAATATTATACTTCACAAGGAGGCAATAAGGGAAATGCTTTAAATAAAATCCATGGCAGTTTTGACTAACTAAGTGCAGTAGTTAGTTTCCCAGTAAAATGATAATGGCTATTAACAATTTCCTAATTCCTTTATTTGTAGCAGGTTATTGATGGTAACAATTAACCCAAGCAAAACTCAACTTAGCAACCCATCAATATTTGACACCAAGAATTCAAGCAATAGTCACATCTAGTTAATTATTGACGTTCGGAGCAAATATTGACACTAAACTGAGTTATAATTTCACACCAATAGACTAGAAAGTTCGTAATCAACTAAGTTTCACCACTAGTAAGGTAATACAATTCAGGGCTCAATCTGAATTAGTAATCCAAAGGAGTAGGGTATACTTTTCCAAGCGACCAAAATTCTCAACTCACAGGAAAATTTTAGTTTCACTACACAATTGGACAATGGCAGTATTTAACAGGAAACTGAAGCAACAATTCACAGTTCACAACGAGCAGCCAAACTAGAAAACTAACACCAAATAAATGTTCCACAACCAAACAACAAAGAAACCCTCGATGTAGGGCCTCTGCTGGCCAACTTACATCCCAGTTCTTACCTTAAGCAAAATGTTGATCCTCAGTAATCCACTACACAGCCACAAAAATTCGTATAGAGCAACCACACCTAGGAGGTTTCCAATAGCAGGAGCTCACTTCAACTCTTTCACGGCTCACAGGACATCTTTCACTTATTGAATAAAATATAACACTCTCCTTACACTCTAGTTGCAGCTCGTAGGGCAAGAATCGAGAGACGACACCATGGCTACCACTTATAGACGAGGGAGAGAGAGATTGGGGAACTCACGAGGTGAGAGGACATTTGCCCACACTAAGGAAAGAAGTACAACGTCCATTAATGCTTGTAAGATTTGCCACCTTCCAGAGAGAGAAAAGGAGATTTGTCAAGAGAACTTTGAAGAAAAAGGACGAGATTATGTTAGGCAGAAGCGAGATTCTTGCTTTAATTCGATTTTTCAATTGAAGAAAGGCATCCAAACCCCGACGCTTGTTAACTAAAATGTCTAGTAAATTCAACAGATTCAAATCCTTCTCATCCGCAACTCAACTGCTAGTCAACCGTGGAGAGACCGCAAAGCCAATTTATTCGACAGATTCAAATCCTTCTCGTCCGCAACTCAACTGCTAGTCGACCGCAATTCAACCAGAAAGGTCAATTAATTCTACAGATTCAAATAATTCGCGTCTGCACTCGACCTCAACTAGACCAAAAATGCGAGGAGCGACGCGAAATAGAATTCGATCGAGACACTCGACCCAGCTTCGACTGTGAGTTGACCAAAATGCTAGGGAATATCTTGGAATGCAATTTTAGTTGCGATACACGACCCAGTCGCGACCTCGACTCGGCCGAATGATTAAAATACAAAAATCTAAGCCATTCATCACTTTATAATTTTCCAAAATATTTCTTCCATAATTTGTACTGTATCAAGCTTTAGTTTAATGATTACGGAACATATTTTCTTTTATAAAATATTTATTTTTTCAACAAAATCTTTACATAGTACATGGAGGATTTATCCGGCCATTACAAAACATATCTTTAAAAGAACCTAATTCTAATAAACACCCATCAAGCATCAGTATAATTCTCGAAACATACTCAATATCTGGCTTATTCTAATAAAGTAGTATACATGCTCAATATCTTACTATTCTAATAAAAAGGTAAACAATCAGCATACAATTCCTAACTCTTGCAATGTAGGGCTCTAAAGACCAAAACACATGTGTATTACTTACCTGTTTTCGTAGTCAGTTTAGCTATTTATCATTCTCCTGTTAATACCTTCAAAATAATTAACATTTATTCATCAATATTTACCAATTATAAACTCCAACTTTGATACCGTTATTCTTCGTTCATTATTTAATAATTCTAAATACTCTAATTCACCTAACAGTTTCAATAATGTATAACTAAAATAACCAAACACACTTCACAACCCCCTTAAACATTACACTCCCATAATTTCCATACATAGAATATATATTTCATAGTCCAACCAAGCAGTAATTACAAAGGGTCAATATTATTAACAAAGCATTATCTATATTCTTCATTGTCCAAAAACCAATATATTTTTGTTCATTTCTAGTAATCATCATCACATGTAACTGAGTAATTGAACAGAGTACCAACCCCCAATAATAGACGACACAAATGGAAGCTAAAATCTCACCGCAACCAATTCCCAAAAGCATGAATCCAATTTACAGTACATATTTCATTCAATAAAAACCATGGTATTAATACCATTATAAGAAGCAGTAAACCAACCTTTCGTCGGTAGAACATCAATTCCAATATTGAAGGATTCCACATAGAACCAAAAACAATACACAATGGAGTATTATTATCCAACTAACCAATAACTATCCATTAATCTCACCATTTAATCACTTCTCCATCACATATATCAGAGAGTAACTAAGACAGAGAACCAAGTTTCATTCATAGATCAACCATTTCTAGAAATTCAAAGAGAACATATCTTTTCCATTTATAGAGCATACAACAAACCACCTTTAGCAGTACAATATCTTTTCCAGCATCAAGAATCAGAAGCAAAATACAATAACAGAATTACAATCCAATTGCACAGCAAAGAAAGTATAGAACATACTCCACAGTAGCAGAGCAACGTATTTGACAGAATCCATTTCATTAAAATCATCCATCAATAGGGAAGAAACCATTACCTACAGGTTTCGCAGCCTTGAAGGATTCCAACACTGCCACATATTTTCTTAAGAAACCTAAGAGGACCGAGAGCAGGGGTGGACCTTCACATTTTCTCCTCTTCTCACTCTGTATTTCTCTCTCCGCTTTCTCTCTTTCTCACTCCTTCACTTAGGCTCTATAAAAAAAAATACAAAATATCTCACGTGCTACTATTGATTTACAGCCAAGAAGCTTTACGGGGATGGACAATCACACATAACAATGGAGAAGGTCCAAACTGATTATGCCGTGTGGAAAGTCCTGATCGTTCTCTGAAGAAGCACGTGAAATTGTTGAAGAACCAGAAGACAAGCCGAGGGAGAAATCTGATTTTTCGCCGAATTTCGCCAACAATTCTAGCAAGTGGGCTTCCCTTCTGTAAAGGGAATATTGTGCATTATCGTGTTGGCCAGAACAAATGAACTGGGTTTACATTGCGGAACCAACAAGACCGGTTAAAAGACCGGCAACATGGTCTATCAACCGCAACTCTAACCGCCCCAACGCAGTCCATTCCCGACTCGCCCCTGTCCTTCGCCACTGCTAGTTTTTCTTCGCCAAATCAACACGCCGAATCTCCCAACAACAGAACGCCAGGGAGAAAAATTACAAAACAGAAAACTACCGACTTGCCTCGGCATGGCGTTGCAAAGCTGCAGCCCATGGAATTTCGGTCCAACTCGTCCCCACAGGCATGGTTACACCAAGCCCGCCTCGCAGTTTAGCAAGCCAAACTGTAACGATCCCATGCCTACTCGAGGCCGGTGAGCCCGTCGCACCTGCATCACAGAGCGCGCAGGAGCTCTCCCCTATCGCCCGAGCTCACACACAATTAGCTTTCCTCTTGTGTCTCTCACTCTCTCTCCTGATCTCCCTGTCTTTCTTCAACAATAAACTGTGGTTCCTCTCCTTTTTTCTTTTGTTTTCAAATCGGACATGTTCAAGATGAACCAGTTCAGCCCATCCCCTATTTATTTTATCTATTTCTCCTTTTAATTTAAATCTCCACATCATTTATTCCTTTATTTTTATTTCTAATTAAATCCCCTCCTATTTTATTTTAAATTCTTCTTTCATTTTCATTCTCATTTATTTAATTATCATATATATAAATAAAATATACGTATATTATATTAATCGACCCAATTCCAACTCTGACTTATTCCGAATATTGCTTGACAGTGATTATGGGTCCAATTTAAATTCTTTGATTATGTTCTCTAATTTAATTTTTTTCTATAATTTATAAAATAGTATATTCAAAATTGTAAGCCTATCACAACTCATGGATTCTGGGTATTACACAGCCATTCATCTTCTGTATTGGACGTCCCTTAATCTAATCCAACAGTCATCCTCTTTTCTTCCTTTATCCTTATTCTATCTGATCATCCATTTTCCTTCTGTCTCTTCTGACCACCCTACTTCGGCCTAACTTCCATTAACTGTGATTCTCATCTTCCCTCCCTATTCCATACCTGCCATATTCATTATCAAAAGTATTGGCTTGTCTCCATTGTTGTTTCTCTTCATTTGAAGTTGTATAGTTCCAAAGCTATTATGTTTCTCATAATTTCGTATAAAAGTTTTCGTTTTCCCATCATAACTTCATGTAAAAGTTATTCATTTGAAGTTGTATACAATATTCATTTGAAGTTGTTGTAGGATGGATGCAAGGTGCGGATATCAAAAGTGCACAATATGTGGATGTGTCAGTGTCCACAATGAACAGTAAAACTACTAAAGGGAGAGAATTAAGTGAAGTAAACGTCATTTTTCATTAAGTCCTTGGAAGGAAACATATCCGCGAAAGGAAAATGTTAGGAGGAATGACATAGATCGGTTGGGTAAAAGAGTGGATGAAAAAGGAGTCGTTGAATCGGAAGGATGCTTCTGTGAAAAGATGCTTTGCAAGAGAGAAAGATGCTTTGTGGGAGGAAGAATAATTGTTGGATTAAATAAATAGGAGAATCATAGCTGTTGAATTAAGAAGGCAGAGAAGAAAGATGCTTTTGCATAAAGTTGCTTTGGGGGGAGAGAAAGATGTCGTGCCAGAGGATAAATCGCCACCAGATCAAATTTTAGGATGAAATAAGGACGATTAGATTAGGAGAATGATGCTCATGCAGATGGGAAAGATCCCTTGTGAGAGGGAAAGTGGTCGCTTTTAGTAGTAAACGTCATCGTTTTAGGTTATAGAATGTGACTGTAGTAGCAAACATAACCGTGACAATGTTTTATTAAGAGGAAACGTCATCAATTTAGATAAACAACACACGTTGAACAGTGAACATGCAGGAGCATAAGCATGTAATACCCTGATAATATTTTCCTGTGTATGATATGAAATTAATGGGCGAAATAATTTGTATGCTACGTTGTATGACGGTACGTGTTATTTTATGTCGTGTTATTTTATGGAGCATTTAAAGTATGAAATTTTGATGAAAAAGGGGTAAACACAAGATTTCAGACGCAGCGAATATCCTGTGTATTTGGGTTTTCTGATGCATACGGATGATGAGCTGCGTTTGAAAACGCATTTTAGAACGTCCCCCAAGTTTTGGGACGATGCAGGATGAGGCTTCGTATCCCAATTTGTCCTTCAATGTGAGAAGTCGGATGTACCATGTTGAGGGCGGACGCACGCGGACGATGAAGGTTTGAATCTGTCCAATTTCTGGACAGTTTTGGATGCACACAGATGAAGATGAGGATGACTTCCTTTGTCCAAAAATGCAAATATGCCTAAGGAATGTCAAATTCGGACACACGCAGACGAGGCAAGGATGCACTCCCTCATCCGAAAAGTCCCAGATTTATGAAAATATAGGGTTTAAATATTATACTTCCTTGTCGTTTTGTCATTTAAAACCCACTTATTTGACACTGGAGGACGACTCCCCACGCCTTAGCCATGCCTCCTCCACGTTATAGTCATCTCTTCCTTGCCGTTTGGTGTACGAATGTCGCTTCCAGGTATGGTTCGTTTATTAAATTGTCCAGCCAAACCATTTTCTACATTTCTCCTTTTCTTCTCCATGCGTGGGAGTTCTCTGGCAAGAGGGTCCTGCGTGAGCTGAGTGGAGTGAACAATCGTGCTTTAGGATTCAGCTCCTACTCTCGGATGTCCTAGTTCGTCTTGGTTCTTCCTCTAGGTAATCCATTTCTCCTCTGTAATTTTATTCTGAGGCATGTTAAGGATAAATATTATGAATGGATTTGATGTGATCCAAGTAGCACAAAAAAAGACCAAGATCCGTTAAGAGACATAGGAGGCCCAATGACTAGAGCAAAGAGAAAGAAGATGAATGAAAAACTTCAACTTTTAGTGGCTGAAATACAAGAGAAAGAGTTTGTGATCCATGAACCAAGAACAATAAACTTATTAAGCATTGGAGATGACGTAATAGAGGAAATACATGCTCAAGAACATAAATGGGCCGGGAAGACATTTTCAAGCTCATGTCAAGCACATGCCGAGCACATGTCCTGCACATGCCATTAATTAGTTACTAAGTACATGCTATTAATTAGTTAGATCTTATCTTATTTTAAGTTATTTTTTTAAATCACGTTGGAATTTATTTTATCCTAGTTTATCTTAAGATTAGATATAGTTTTGTTAGGATTAGATCTACTTTATGTTTAGCTTATAAAAGCACCTTAGGGAACAATTGTTGAGACCTTTTGACAAATTAAATTGAGAGCTTTTGCTTTTTTGGGAGATTTCCTTCTCTTGAGTTCTTTGCGAAGAACTTGATCTCTTCAAGTGGATTCTTGAAAGATCGAACCTTTTGATAGCTTTGGTTCTAGCCGACAGGTTTGGTTAGGGCCAAGCTCCTCTTCGAAATACTCCGGTTCTAGTCGACAGGTTTGGCTAGGGTCGTAGTTCCACCTTTTTGATCTTGAAATCGTGAGACGATCCGTCTAATTCCGCAAAAGTTGTTGGGTCTAGGTTCGTATACCCTAGGTTCGCATTAGGATTGTTGGACGTAGGAAATGTTAAGTTGATGCTCTGAATCAAATTGTTGGATGATAGAAATTGTGTATGAGATGCTCTGTTGTTGGATTAAGATTCGACTGTTGTTGGAATAAGATTCGATAAACTCTTTGTAGCGAATATCGTAGACCAATTGTTTGGATATAGCACTGTCCTTATTGTTCTATGTGAAGCATGAAATGTTGGATTCATGCCTGATTGATACGTTAATGCCTCTGTTGAGGATAATGGAAAATTATATTGAAGATTTCATGTTCTATTAACTATACATGTGTATTGTTCTCCGTCGTAGCTATTTGAAACTGTTAAATGGTTAAGGAAAAATATTGGACGTATGCTTTCTATTTCCTTGGAATGTGCAATCTATTGATAGTTCAAATGAAATGGGTCATGTTCTGTTTAGGCGTCAAAGAAGTTCTTAGAATTATTGTATAAGTTAGAATATGAAAAGGAAATGAAAGTTATAAGTCGTAATTATTAATGATAGATGTTTTGATTATAAAGGTATTGAAAAGAGAAGAATGA
>CM039477.1:14960420-14979561 GCA_022433065.1 Begonia loranthoides | reverse complement strand
ATAATTCATCATCTTTCTCCTTTGAATCTTTTGTTGGATTTCTTCCTCAAAAAGTGGATGTCTTTCATTCATCTTCTTCATCCTTGCTCTAGTCTTTCGGTCTCCAATGTCTCCTAATGAATCATTTTATTTGTAAGTTTTCTGGATCACATCATATAATTAAGATGAGATTGTGAGATAAATTGGGAAACTGTGGATGAATATGTGATGAGTATATAGTTTGGAATTGTGTTCGATTGGTCTTAATAAGTTCTACAATTAGATTATATGTTCTAGAATTGTGGATTTAGACTTTGGTAATGACACGTAAATCTCCATATGTCAATTAAAGGAAGAATAAGTTTGAGAAATTGGTGAAAGTATGGAATAGGATTATAATATAATGCTGACTTCATATATATATATTTGATAATTACGATATGAAAGGAAAAATGGAAGTTAAGGTTTATGGAAATTCAGTGGTTAGTTATTAATGAATAAATATTGGTTAAATTGGTCGATTTAAATAATTGGATGAAAATGTGAAATAATTAAGTGGTAATTAAATTATGAAATAATTAACGAGTAAAAATGGTATTAAAGTTGTGATTTATAATTGATAATATATTAATAAATAAATGATAATAGATTAATAAATAAATAGATACGAAAATGGTTTCCATGCATAGTTTTGAAAAGGAAACAAAGAAGAAACGAAACGGTTATGAAATGTAAAGAAATGAACGTAAATGGGTGTGATGAGATGTGAGGTTGGGTTGCCTGCTCCTCCTCGTCAAGTTTAGATATCTCCAACACTTTCAAGATAAAGATAAATATAATGGGGTCGTCTGGGAATGAGATGTTGAGTTGACTGCTCCTCCTCGTCAAGTTTAGGCATCTCCAACGCCTTTCAAGATAAAATAAAGATAAAGATAAAATGGGTCGTCTGAGGATGTGAGGTTGAGTTGGCTGCTCCTCGTCTTCAAGTTTACACTTCTCCAATGCCTTTCAAGATAAAGTGAAGATAAAGATAAAAGGTGTTGTCTGGGGATGTGAGGTTGAGTTGGCTGCTCCTCCTTGTCAAGTTTAGACATCTCCAAAGCCTTTCAAGATAAAATAAAGATAAAGATAAAAGGGGTCATCTGGGGGTGTGAGGTTAAGTTGGCTGCTCTTCTCAAATCCACAATATATCATCCAATGATATTGAGTACACTTGTGAATCTACGATACCGAATATAAACGAAATACCTATCATCACTAAGTCCATGTTATCTCCTAGCAATTCATCTATCGAATTAGAATAAGAAATCATGCATTAGTAAAGTATTAGGAAGTATACTTACAATGATGAAGGATCTTACACGTTGAGGCTTGTGTTGGCAGGCAGGCAGGTTACAGTATCAGTTGACTTTTACCAAAATCGTTTTACTCAGCAAAATGTATCAGAGCGAGCTATAGATTTAGTTTTTAAAATGATTATCAGAGTAGCACACAAGAATCGATTTTACAACCACTGTTCTTATACTAACTGTAACGACCCAGTTTTTTTGTAAATCCTTTAAAATACGTGAAAATTTGAACTTTTATAAAACCGTTGAAATCTCTTTTAAAACAGATCAGAGCACGACATTAAACTGGCCCACTACTAACCTTTCGTTAAACTCCTAGTGAATATCCAATTAATAAAAAGCTTTATAAAATCGTTTATTGAAATCATAGCGGAAGCATAAATAATTAAATGAAAGAAACTAAACAATTCAAATTAAAACAATAAAACTTAATTGAATTACAACTATTTCTTCTTTTACTCTTTTAGCCTAGCCAGCCACGAGTCTCGTGCATGCAAATCTTCATCCCTGCTTTATTATCTGCTTATTTATCTGTGTCATTTTTGCATACAAGTACCTACACCTACACCACAAGTAAACTATAAGCCCGAGGGCTTAGTAAGGAAAATGGTTTATGCAATATGATATGTCTCTCTTTAGTCCTTTTGGAATGGGGGCCACCCAAACCAATCCTTTCATTAAGCCATTTATTCGTTTATTACTTTACCTTACTTTAATCCATTTGTTCGTTACTCGTACTTTGAGCTGGAGATTGAGGGATTTTCTCATGCAATGGTGTAGTGGATCGGATCTAACATTTTTCTTGCAACTAGAACTCTCGTACCATATGAGGGAGGGGTTTCGCCTAGTTACATACTAGACCCGCTACCTATCCGCCACCAACTCCCTTTTTTTCTTCATTTTCTTAACATTTTACCTCACTTATGCATGTGTGAGTACCACCACCAAGATGACACTCCCTACTAGTTTCTATTAACATGATGCATGACCATACATTCTCATCCTAACATGATGCATGATGCTTTATAACATAACATTATTAAAAATTGAAGTGCATATAAGTAATTGAAAGCAACTGTAATTGAAAGCGCATATAAAGAAAGTAAAGTATGATAGAAGGAAATAACTGCGCACAACAGAAAACAAGTACAACATCGAATTGCAACAGCGAATGCATACGAATAAGGGAATGGTACCGTAAACATGCAAGTAATTTAACTAAACTAACATGCTTTGGCAATTAAAAATAGAGATATGCATAGACAACAAATAACGGAAACATGCTCATAAATTGGTAATCTATATTCTAGTTGATTAAACATGCTTTTATGCTAGTTAGATATTTTGTAACTACATTTATCATTCTAGTTAGGTATCCTAGTTAACTAACGTGCTTAAGTCAAATTACAATTGTTAATCTAGTTGATGGATTAAACATGCATAGCTAATTTATAATTAATTCGACATGCTTGACTAGTCGTATTAAAGTCTAGTTAATTACTAGTTAATTCATTCTAGTTAATTACATGCTGCTAATTGATTTGAACATGCCAATTAACGATAAATTAGCTAATTCAACATGCTACTTAATTAGTTCAACATGTTTGAGTCTAGTTGGTTATTCTAGCTAAGTTAATTAACATGCTTTTAAGTTAATTAATATGTTTGAATAATGATTAACATGTTCAATTCTAATTACTTACTTTAGTTAGTTACCCGAGTTAACTAACATACCGCTAATTGATTTACACGTGTTATGCTAGTTAGTTAATTTAAACATACTAGTTAAATAAATATAAATATGCTAGTTAATTAATTAGATATGCTAGTGGTTACTTATTAGTCAATTTACATGCTCAAGAAATAACAACACTTACCTAAGCATATTTTAATTAGACAAGTTAGTTATTTCATAGGTTTAGACTAATCAAATTGGATTAACTAACTAGTTAACATGCCCAATTAATTATCGTTTAGCTAAGTTGGTTGACGAGTAAACATGCTGGATATAAAGTAAGACAACCAAATGGTAACGGAACAATAATGATGGAAATATCAGTTTATAATTAATAACTAAACAGAAGTCAAACTGCAAGAATTAAGTCGTCACTCATTTGTCTAACATTTCAAACTTAACCCATTCATGTAAGCATTTCTCATTCGTCAACTGTTTATGTCTAAGCATTTATAACAAAGCTAATAACAAAGAACAGAGAAAATAACAAAGGAAATGACAAGGAAATCCACGGACTACCAACAAGGAAACATTACAGGGCAACAATAATCTACAGAACTAACAAGGAAATATCATAGAGTTAGAAATAATCCACAGCATATTAGCATTCTACACTATCTATCAAGGAATTATCTAACAGCAAGGAAGATAATCACAACCAAGAAATCAATAGGAATGCATTTAAACACAGAACCAGTCAAGGAAATATCATAGAACTATCAATAATCTACAACATATTAACATATCTACACTATCAACATCAAAGAACACACTCACGCACACTATTTGCGGTGTAGGGCCTCCAAATGGCCAAGACACTTCTAATTCCTTACCACTAAGAAGACACAAGACAAGGACAACTTTCCACAACAGCTCACAAACAGCAGCAGCAGCTCCAGCTCCAAAGCAACTCCCACTCCTAAGCTCACACCTCACAGCTCACTTTCACGAGTCTCTCTCTCTCTCTCACTCTCTCACTCTAGAGCTCACTCTTCTCTCGCAGGTCTCTCTCTCGCTGGAAGGAAGGATAAGCTGAAAATGAAGGGAAGCCAGAGAAGAAATGGCATATGCCTGAAGGGAGAGGGGACATCGTACACTAGAGAGATAGAGAGGGGATGGCTGGGCATGGAGGTCGTCGCTTACGCTAGAGAGGGTGAGGGGAGGGTCGACTCTTGTCGTCAATTAATGACTAAACGACAAAGAATCAGATTTTAAATCCCTAAATTTACGCTGAACTGGGTTATTTCGGACGAGTGCAGACGCATTGGTCTCGCCTGCATTCGTCCGCAAGTGTAAAATCTCACAGGCTAAATCGTGGCTTTGGACAAGAACTGGAGTCCTCGCCCCCTTTCGTACTGTCTGGAGACGAGGTTCGGACGCGAAGTGGCGTCCGCACGTAGCATCCCCAGGCATCCGAAAGTGTCCATAAATTGGACAGAGGCAAAACGGACGAGGTCATCCCAAGTCCACAGTCGTCCGAACTCGTCCGGAAGTCCACTGCACAGTGAAGTCAGGATGCAGAATCACGTCCTGAGTTGTCCCAACCCATTCTTCGTGTGTGCAACGCATTTGCGAACGATACAACTCGTCCGCTGGCATCCAGAAACGCCTTGGATAGCTTTTCCTCACATTTTCTCACTTAGCTTCTACCCTATAACACTTTTCCCATAAATACGCGTCATAAATAAAACGTATCAATACACAATGTAATGTCCCAACTACCCCGTCCCTTAATTACATCGCGTACACGGGAAAAAAATGTAACAGAATATCGCTAGACTTATCGCTTGGTAATACCCCGATAATTATCCAACTTAAAAAGTCGGGGTGTTAGAAGACTTGTTCAGGATATGTTGTCCATGGCCGCCCATGCTAGATCTAAGCTATTCACTTGTATTTCATTTCTATTTTTTTTCTTTTCCCTTTTAGGAAAGAGTGACTCCACGGCACCATAACATGTATTTTCTTGCCATGGTGGAGATGATCCAGATTGCTCTTTAGGGGAAAGGACATGATTACATGCAGACGCCCTATCGAACGATGTAATTTGCTGTTAATCAATGAACAAACTTTTTACATACAAATTCTCTTTATACTTACTATGTTCAATGACGCTCTTTTCGATTAATTTCACTTGCTTACTGCTCGCTCGTTAGATACAAAGCTCGCTCTAACGTCCTGGGCAGTTGGTGCCATTGGCACACCTTGTAGCCTGGCTCGTTGTTCTTCCTAACAATGAGTGTCGCACGGTCCGTCTGAAGCCCCTTGAAAGTAGTACCATGACACCTGGCAAAGGTCAAATGTCCGTTGGCAGTTGGGGGATCGGGGGAGGCGGCCCTGGACCGGGTCAAAAATACTAGGCCTGGCTCGGCTCGTCGCTCGGGCCCTAATGCCCAGCTCATTATTGTAGCACGTCGAGCCTCCCCACCCCATCTTTAAAACCTCGAGATGCATCCAAGTAGAATCGACGTGTCGTTCTGGTGCGATTTCTTGAGTGCACCACTGCCTTCTTCCCTTCTTTCTTCCCGATTTCTAATTTTGACGGAGACCATGCCCTTTTTTCTGTTTGAGGATTGTCGTTAGGGCGATCTGCTTTTGTTTTTGGGAAGCTCATCAATGGAGGCTTCGAAGGAGCTGGAGGGCGGATTAATGCATCACATTCTTCCACCGCGTCTTGAAGACGCTGGCCTCGAAGACTGTGCCCTACCTCCTGACGCAATTAGAGAAGCTTTTCTTAGAGCCGCTAACGCCGCAAAATCGCGAGCCTCTTCAATTTTCACCTCCGACGTAGACGAAGACGAAGACGAAGAAAGCGAAGGTTACTGCGTCAAGGACCCGTCGACCGTCGAGGATAAACCGACCGATGTAGTGGTCGGGATTTTTCCGGAACTAGAACCTCCAGGTTCGTGTGCGGGTGCAAAGGGATTAGAATTTCCAGATATTGGGGAAGATGAGTTAGTAGTGGGTGGCGGTGAAATCGACGGAGGAGGAATTCTGGATAGGCTTGTTGGAGGAGATGAGAGGAAGGAGGGGGAGAAACCTTGTGTGGATGGATGGCAAGTGATTGCGGAGAAAGGAGGAAAATCGCAGAACAAATATGACGGTGAAGAGTAAGCAGAAGATAAGGAGGCTGAACGACCTGTATTAACTGAAGGTTTTGCTTAAATCTCTGGTATTGAAAGTTAAAACTTGAATGAGTTTGTTTGGGTAATTGTCATCTTACTTTACTTTGTGAATTTAGCAATAAACTCCATTAGCACGGAGATTGGAAGCTGAGATTGGAAATATTAGTATTAGTTAAATTGCAATGAGTGATCTTATTGATTGTTGCCGACACAACATCAACCCAGGCTTTTAAGGCAAATCTAACATACGTGTGTTTGAGTTGATGATTAGCTGAAGAAAGATATTTCTGGTGGAGTTTTGACCTCAACTAGTTGTCGTGGATTATAGTAATCTACTGGAGATAGCTTTTTGTATTTTAAAGCTAATAAGCCCTGTTAATCGGCCTTGCACGGATCTCCAATGACACCAAATGGGAAGTGATCTTTTTTTAGACGCCTAAAGTTGTCAAAATAAATGAAAATGTGAAGTGGAAGAGATAGTTTTGCCAAATCTTTACAGTATGCCGGCTAGTTCCTCCACTATCATCATCTTAATCACTTGATCATGGAGATTTAGCAATATTGATGAGAAGTAGCAAATTTGAGAACATGGGTTGATGCTATTTTGGTTGTCTGATCATAAACCATCCTTGAAGGTTAGCTCCACGGACTTGCTTCTTGTGTTAAGAGTCTCCACAACCATCCAACTAAGTGTAAATCTTAGTACCGACTAATAGGCATTGACTATTGCCTCTCGCTAAACTAGGCATGGAGCGTGGTGTTATGCTTGGTTGTTGGTATTTTGCTCTCTGTTTATCTTTTTAATTTGAAAAAAGTCTTAGCCGTTGTTTTTCACTTATTGTAAATTTCTGCAGTATGGTGTAGTTTGTTTAACTGCTTCTTCGTCCTCTGTCTTCTTCAATCAATAGATATTGAGTGCAACTCCATTAGTGTCGTCTCTATTAGATGAAATGTTGTCACAAGTAAGACATTACTTGCATTTGTGTTGGCCCTTTATCGTAGTAGAGGCATTAAATGAGTCTCTATGAAGCTAGACTAAAAATGTCTGGTTCGTCGAGTATAATGATGCAAGTTTAATGAGTCAATAAAAACAAGTTAACTGAACTGGCTTTCCTTGGTTAAATAAGCTGCACTTAACAAATTGTATTGGCATATGGGACAACAATATTTTCAACTTTTATATATATGTATATAACAAATGTATTGGCATATGGGACTACAACATTTTCAACTTATATATATAGATACATACATATATTATACATATATACACACACACATACATATCTCCCACTTGTTCTGCATTTTCTAATTTTACTATAGTAAGAAAACATAATACATGAATCATAGCGATAAATTCTCTTAATGTTATCAAGAATTATCTTCTATGTATCACAATGCATTATTTTTTTGTCTTTATTGACCATAAACTTAATGAATAAACCCTATGTTTATTTGAGGTTCAAAAACTGAAGTATATATATCAAACTGAATGTGTACACAATAAATATTATAATGAGAAATATTATAAGAAGAGTTATAAACATTCGTTCTTAAAATGAATAATTACATAATGGACTTAAGTCTCATTTTAACTACATGATCCTTAAATATTAACGATGACATGCCCTTAGTCAAAGGATTGGCGACTATCAATTCAATGCTAATGTGTTCGATGACCATTGAACCATCCCTAACACGTTCTCTTATGGCTAAATACTTAATGGCGATATACTTATTTCGACTACCACTTTTGTTGTTTTTAGCCATAAAAACTACAGCGGAATTATCACAATATATCTTCAGCGATCTAGAAATCGAATTAACGATTTTAAACCCTAAAATAAAACTCTTCATCTATACACCATGCGAAGTAGCCTCAAAACACGATACGAACTCAGCCTCCATATTGGATGTGGCAGTCAAACCCTGTTTAGCACCCCTCCAAGATACAACTTCATTGGCCAACATAAAAATGTATCCTGATGTTGATTTACGAGAATCAACGCAGCCAGCAAAATCTGAATCGGAGTATCCAATCACGTCCAAGCTATCTGTGCGTCTGTAGGTAAGCATGTAGTCTTTGGTCCCTTAAAGGTACCGTAACTTTCTTTGCAACAGTCCAATGGTCTTTACAGGATTACTCTAATATCGACCTAACATTCCAACAACAAATCCAATGCCAGGTCTTGTGCAGACTTGAGCATACATCAGGCTTCCAACAACAGAAGCATAAGGAATATTCCTCATTTGCTCCCTCTCAAGATTGTTCTTCGGGCATTGGTTCTCATGAAACCTGTTACCCTTCACTATGGAAGCAACACTATGTGAACAATCTTTCATCTGATATCTCTCTAAAACTTTATTGATATAAATTTCCTGAGACAATCCCAAGCAACCTTGGAATCTTTCTCGATGAATCTTAATACCAATGACATAGGAAGCATCACCCATGTCCTTCATATAAAAGTTTTCAGAGAAAAATTATTTCACCTCATGCAATATACATTTATCATTAGTTGTAAGTAAAATATCATCCACATATAGGAGCACTAAGAAACAAATTTTGCTCCCACTAACCTTCTGGTATATACATTGATCCATAATGTTCTCTATGAAACCGAATGAAGAGATAACATTATGAAACTTTAAATACCACTGACGGGAGGCTTATTTTAATCCATATATGGATTCCTTAAGCTTGCACACTAAATGCTCACCATCACTAGAGGATAATCCTTCAAGTTGTTTCATATAAACCTCTTCCTCTATCTCTCTATTGAGAAAAATTGTTTTCACATCCATTTGTTACAAATCAAAATCAAAATGTTTAAATTAAGGCCAAAATTATGTGAAGAGAATCTTTCTTAGATACAGGAGAAAAAATCTCTGTGTAGTCGATTCCTTCTCTTTGTGTGAATCCTTTAGCAACGATCTTGCTTTATATTTTTGATGTTGCCTAATGAGTCTTTCTTAGTCTTAAAAACCCATTTACAACCAATGGCTTTTACACCATTGGGCAACTTGACAAGATCCCAGACTCCGTTTGAATTCATAGAATTCATTTCATCTTTCATGGTATCACACCATAGACTTGATACACAACAACTTATGGCCTGTGAAAACGTCTCAGGATCATTTTTGGCTTCTATATTGTAATCTGACTCTTGTAGATACGTGACATAATCACTAGGAATAGCTGATTTTCTTTCTCTAGTAGATCTCTGTAATGTTGTTCCAACATTTTCTTGAGAAATTTGTTGTTCAACTGGTTGATCAACAATTTCTGAAACTTCCTCAAGAATTCGATCTATTGGATTGTAATCAGCAGCTTGTGGAATATCATTTATTGGTTGTTCAACACTCGTTTGAACTCTAGGACTGTTGTGCACAACAATCAATCTATCACTTGAGTAAGAAGGTTGAACAACAATGTGATTTCTTTCAGAAACAATATCCTAAAATTGATCACTCCCCCTAATCAAGTCATTTTCGAGAAATTTTGCATTTCCTGATTCCACAATCCTAGTATTGTGAGATGGACAGTAGAATCTATATCCCTTAGACCTCTTGGCATATCCAATGAAATAGCCACTAATGGTCCTTGGGTCTAATTTCTTTTTTGTGGATTATAAATTCTAACTTCGGACGGGCATCCCCAAATGCGTATATGTCTCAAACTTAGTTTCCAACCTTTCCATAAGTCAAATGGCGTCTTTTCGACAACCTTGGTTGGAACTCGATTTAATATATACACTGTCATCTTAAGTGCATCAGGCCACAAGAAATCTAAAAGTTTGGAGTTGCTACGCATACTTCTCACCATGTCCAATAATGTTCAATTTCTTCTTTCTGCCACACCATTTTGATCCGGAGAACTAGAGATGGTGTATTGAATAACAATTCCATGCTTTTGAAGAAATTTAGCAAATGGACCAGGTGCTTGTCCATCCTTAGTATATCTACCGTAATATTCTCCACCTTTATCAGTCCTCACGATCCTAATTTGCTTACCTCATTGTTTCTCTACTTCTGCCTTGAGAACTTTAAAGGCATCCAATGCTTCATTTTTGTTTTGAAGCAAGTAGATATACATGTATTGTGAGTAATTATCAATAAAAGAGATGAAGTATCTCGAACCATTTGAGTCTATAACTGGACTATAAATGTATGAATGTATGATCTCTAATATCTCTAAACTCCTCTTAGCACTTTTCTTAGATACGTTAGTTTGTTTTTCCCTAATGCAATCCAAACATGTATCAAAATCGATAAAGTCTAAAGTTGTAACATCCCGGTTTTTATTTTCTTGAAAATCGTAAGAAATTTAAAAATTTTCTTTTATAATATCAGAGTAAACATTTTCTTTTAAAACCGAGTGTTAAATCCATTCCTTGAAATCCTTTTTCCCATTTATGAAATAATAGTAGCAAAATAACTTTCATTTATAAAATAATTTTTCTTGAAATATAGCGGAAGCATTAAATAAAACAATTAAAACTGTTTATTTATTATTTACAAAACCATTTACTCTTTAGTCTAGCCAGTCACAAGATTTGCTACGTGTAAATCCTTCATCAACTGCTCTGTATATTGATCGTTTACTTTCCAGCATATACCTACATCGCAAGATAGTAAGTTATGAGCCTAATGCCCAGTAAGTGATAGGAATAAAAACTGTATAATGATCATGGTATACTCTTTTCAAAACCATATGCATTTCCGTTTTGTATTTTTTGTTTACATTTATATTTTAGTCTGTCCTGATTTTTGTTCAGGACTTAAGTCTTATCAGTCTATCCCGGTCTTTGTCCAGGGATTTCGCAACTGGTATGGCAACAATGGCTTGCTCCGAAAGCTTAGCTAGTGGACAATGGCTTTCTCCGAAAGCCCACTAGCGATTGTGTCCCAGCCTTTGTCCACGGACTTGAACAGTCTCACGCATACCATTTGCCTTGTATTAAGTCTTTTATGTTTATTCTGTTTTAGTCGGATCAAGGGATAATCCTACAGCCAAAATGATGGTCATTCACTTTGGGTGATCAGCCTTTCACAAATACCATACACTTAGTATGTATGAACATCCATTAAACCACCTTTTAAAACTATGCATGTAAAATCATTTTCGTATCCTTTTTAAACCATGATGCATGATGCTCATGAATACATACAGTATAAAATCTCTAAGCATGCTCGTCCATTAAACATATCATTAAAAGAACCTAATTCTAATAAACATCCAATAACCAATAGCACAATATACAGAACATGCTCAATTTCTGGTAAAGTAGTAAACAACCTAAATATTCTATGAAAGTAGTAAACAGTCAGCATACAACTCCTAAGTCTTTGTGATGTAGGGTCCGAAGACCAAAACACATGCATATCAACTTACCTGTGGTCCTTAGTGTGTTTCTTTATCCTTTTCCCTTTTAATACCTTCAAAATAATTATCGTTTATTTATTAGTATATTTATCCATTAGAAACTCAAACTTTGATACAACTAATTCCTTATTTATTAATTATCATTTATCGTATATCTTGTTTATTAATTACTTCTTATCATATTTCTATTTATTACTTTTTACTGTATGTCTATGTAGTCTTATTTCCTGTATTTATATTTATTACTAATTACCACTTAACAACTTTCTATTTGTTTATCTTTCTTAATTTCATGTTTACTAAACATATATATTTCATTTACACATTTTTCCCTTTTTATACATTCTCAATTTTTTTAAATACGTTTTTAACAACAACGTGAAAATAATAGTGTGATAATACTAATAATAATAATAGTGAAACTAATATTTATTCACTAATTATTAGGATAGGAATATATATTACCACAATAATCCAAGAGCTACTGTGTAACTTCTCCTGATTCCTGAGTAACTCCTCCTCCATACTTACACCCTCAAATATCCGAGACCCGACAACAATATAGATTGTTCACAGGACGCCTTGGAGATTCAAATGGATTAAGAGTTCGACCCGTTATCTATTGAGAGATAAGAACCGAAACTACCAAAGAAAGGAGTTTGACCCAAACTACGCTTGTTAGTTGAACCAAAGCAATCAACTTTGATCTCTTGAAGCAAACAAATTGTAGAAGATCAAGTCCTCAAAGAGAACTCAAGAAGAGAACCACTCTCTAAGCAAAAATGCTCTCAAATTTCAAGTTGGAAGTTGTGATTTACATTGAAGGTTTGTCCATCTATTTATAGGCAACTCAAGGGGACATGGAGACATTATAAAGTTACATAAATTTTGCAAAAGAATGCAAAAAATCAATGTTAGGTGAAGGTTTGCCATGGGTGGCATGTGGGAGGCGGCATTGGGCGCGCTGTCAAGGCAGCTGGCGCAGCAGTCAACCTTGGTGGGCATACGGTCAAGGCAGGCGGGAACGGTGTCGTGCAGCGCGCACGTGTCACTGGTATGCTGTCGGGCGGCATGCGTGTGTCGGCAAGTGCGCTGTCGGACGGCTGTCTAGGCGGTGCGCCCATTGACTTCTGGGCGGCGCGCCCAGTGGGCCTGGGGCTTGGGCTGCTTCGGTCTATCTTCAATTTTATCTCTTTTTTATTCAATTCATTCCTTCCTTGAGCCTCCATTGGACCCTCCTCAATCCCTAACACCACCATGGGCCATGACTTTCCATTCAATGAGTCTTTGAATTGGACTTCATAGATTAAAACATGTATGCTTTTGTCCATCTTATTTGTTATGGATCCTTTCATTGGTCTTCTCATATTTCGTAATGTATCAATTTGGGTATAACATCCCGATTTATTTTTGGGATATTACAAAAGTACTAAGTACTTTATCATTTACCAATCACTTAATTCTCTGTATGGAGATATGTTCTGATCTCCAATGCCACAATAGAGAGGAATCCTCATTTATAAACCACATCTTTCAACACCAGTATGAACATGCATATCATCATGAGTGGTATCATGTTGCAAATTAATAGAGAAAAGACCATTAGACATTGTACCATTTTCAACAAGATCAGATTTGTAAAGTAAACTGAAATTTACATTTGAAAACGTAAAGGAAAAACCCAAAGATACAAGACTTTAAAGTAAAATTAAGCTCCTTGAAAAACTAGGAACAAACAAAGTCTTTTTCAAATTCAAAATAAAACCACCGTTGAGAACTAAACTGCATGTTCAAATAGCTTCCACATATGAACGCATCTTGCTCCCTGAATAAATGCTCTATTCACTTCCCATTGGTTTCCGAAGGTTTCGCATATCCTGCAAGGTATTCGAAATATGGATTGTAGAACCAAGATCTATCCACCAAGTGTTATAAATAATATGAGACATATTAGATTCATAACAAACAAATGAGATTGATGTACCTTTTCTTTCAAGCTATGCCTTAAATTTGGTGCAATATTTCTTAATGTGCCCTTTCTTGTTACAGAAATAGCATTTGATTTCCTTTTTGATTTCACCAGATTGGATTGGTATTTTACCTTTCCCTTTATTTTTCTTTTTGGCTTGTGTCTTTTTCTTTCCATGGGTCATTATGAATGCACTATCACCTCTTTCCATTACCAACTTCCATTCCTCTTGAATACACATGGTCATTAATTCATTAATGGACCATTTATCGTTGTGTGTTATAAGAGATTTTAAAAGGACCGTATGATTGTGGAAAGAGTATTCGGAATAGAGTGCACTAGGAAAGAATCTGAAATATCAACCTTAAGCGTCTTAAGTTGAGCTGCAATGTCTCTCATTTGCATGATGTGCTCACGCACACCCGTAACTGAAGTGAGCCTTAAGGATGAAAATTTCATGATGAGTGTACTGACAAGTGCCTTATTTGAAATTACAAATTGCTCTTCTATAGCCTTTAGTAATGACACAACATCATTATACTGCTCGATAGAACTACGAATACCAGCAACAATCTTAGTCTTTATGAACATCACACTAAGGTGATTTGAACATTCCCAATGTTCATAAAAAGCAAGATCATCTAGAGTGCTGGTCGGAATAATTACTGGTTTGTCTTTCCGTATAGCATAATCAAGTTCACACACCCCAAATGAAGAAGAACTCTCTCCTTCCATACTTTATAATTTTCGCCTCTTAACTCCAGTATATTGCATTTTATATCAGATAAACTCAAAGAATTTATGGTTGCAAAAAGTAAATAACATGCTTAAAAAAAGAGGCAAAACTGAATGTCATATTTTACCAATGTAAATCATGCAATAATAATAAATTTAAAAACATAAAACTTGTCTATGGACTAAAGTTTTAATTTAATAAAATTTATTTTCATCGAATTAATAAAACTCTCAAGTTATATCCATTTTCTTAATCCTGTGGGTAATCAAGAAAAAATAACTTGATATTTTATTCTAATTAATCAGATAAATACAATAAAATTCCTATAGGATAAATTTTACCATATTTATAAAATTAATTACAATAAATGTCATAATGTGATTTTAATACTTAACATATAATTTTATTTAATTAAAGATGTTGTGATTATTCTTCAATAAAATAAAATTATATTAAATCACTCGACATTAAATTTACTTAATGTTAATGTTATTAAATAGCGTGCTATTTAATTGACAAAATTAAATTCAATAGAATATTTTAGGCACTTATTTTTACATATGAAAGCAATAATTAAATACAGCAAAACATAGACCATTATTTAATATTTAATTTTACTTTCCATTATGAGCCATTAAAAGCAATTTATTATAAATGAAAAAGTTAATTATCCAAGTGGCAACCCACTAAGAAATTATTCTCCAAGGCGCGGCTTCGATCCCTAGTATCACCCTTGTTAACAATTAAAATGACACAACCAATTAATATATTTAATAAATTCATAATAACTCTAGAATTGAATCTGGATGAAGTGGCCACCCACTTCCTTCCCTCTATGGCAGATCCAGGGTCGACTCACAAGATACACTTTTCTATAGAGCATTGCAATGAAACTACACTTAGTTTCTGCCATTCTGCCTTACATATGCATCGTCCAAATGCCAAATACGACCTGTCGTCCCAAAGTCATCTTCTACTTTTAGCAGGTCTGCGTGACCCGGTTCAACCCGAAGTTGGACCCACATCAACGATAGTTTCTCATAATTTTGAGCACCAAAATCAACAATTTTTGTTTCAAAATATTCATAAGAAAATTTCTTGATGATTCATAACAATAAAATGCTTTAAAAACATCTAAAACTTAATCTTTAAAAATTTAAAATTTTTCCAAAACTTTGATTTTCAACACAGCAAGATAGAGGTTTCACATAGACGATCTAAATATGCTTTATCAATCAAAATTGAAGCATTTAGAACAAATTGTGGAAATTGATCAAAATACCTTCGGTCATTGATGTTGAAATCAGGGACAGCTGCTTCCTTCTTCTATAGAGTTTCTTCCAAACCAATCGCTCTATACGATGGTGTATTTATTGAATGAAATCGAAGGTCAGTGGAACCTCTCCTTAAACGTTTTATGAATATGAAAACTCTCTGTAAAACCTTTCTATCAATGTTCTTTTATCAAGAACATTAATCAAGTTTTTAATGGGTGTGTTGTGGATAGTTTTTCTTAATGAAAACTGCTCAGAAAACCAAACCACAATTTTAATTGGCAGTTAACAAAAACAAAAGTAACTGCCAACACTCTCTCCATTGGTAAGTAAAAATCTGGGATAAAAATTGACTCAATTGAGAACATAAAAAAAACTCAACTGTCAAATTAAAGTGCGAGAAAGAGAAAGACAAAGAAAGTAATACCCCGTCTCCCTGTTGGTTATTTAATACCCCAAGAGAGAGAAATCCCCCACGAGAGAGAATGAGAGAGATAGTACTGTTTTTCCCCCCCTCTCTCTCTCTAGGTGTATTACTCTGTAATATTACTTCAAGAGAAATATCTCTCGAGGTATTACTCTCTATCTCTATACAACCTACCCCAAGAGAATGAGAGTAATAAGTAGAGAGAGAGAGAGTAATAATATTGAATATATGAGAGTATTAAGAGAGGGGTATTACTATCTCTCATTTAGGGTATTACTCTCTTTCTCTCTTGGGATAATTACTCTCTCTTGGGTTCAAGGGTGTGCAAACCAAATCGGAACCTAAGAACCAAACCGAAACTGGTGGTTTCAGGTCTGTTTGGTTTGGTTTTACACATAATAACTGAATTTTGGTTCTTTTTAGTAAGAACCAAAATTCTCGGTTCGATTTTCGGTTCCAGATTCTCATAACCAAAAAACCGAAACTGAACCACGAGGCTGAAATTAGGGCTTCATTCTTCCTTTCCAGTTTGGGACTCCACTTTTTGTTCTCCTGCAGACTCTCCCAAATGCTCCCGACTCTTGACTCTCTATCCTGATCTCCTGAAATCGCTAGTTTGTCTTTATCTTTGGTTTGTCTTCATCTTCCATCTTTGTCTTCAGTCTTCACAGTCGGTCACTTGCTCGCTGCTCTACTTCGTAGTTTGCACACTCACAATTTGGTAATTTCATGATGTTGATCGCTGTAGTTTCTCAAATTTGTCGTTCTACCAAAGCCTACATATAAATATTTGATATTTATGTAGTTTCTCTCTTTCTATCGTCTTTGACAACGAAAGGAAATTAGGTCACCGTCATATAAATATTTGATATTTCTGCATATAAATATTTGATATTTCCCTCCTTTTATCACAGCCACTTCCTTGCTGAGAAGAAGCTGTTTTTCCACGTACTCCGAAAATCGCTTCATTGAACGGGTTTCGCCAACAAAAGCATATACAGTTTTGATTTGAGATATCGTCTGCAAGTTTATGGATGGAGCCTATGAAACACCACATTTTAGCGAAATGGAAGGTGAAATAGTTTTCTAACCTGTTCCACTAGTGAAGAAGCTTCTGATTGGGAAAGCATTTTAAGGGAAGAAATGGAGCCCAATCGCTTGGTGTAAGTAGCTCCGATCAGAAGAATCAACGGAACCACCAAAAAAGTGAGCAACACCACTCCCCAGCAGCAAATCGCAACAATTAAAATTCCAAAAAAAGAAAGCGCAAATCAAGAAAGAAAATGACTGAGCTGAAAATTAGGTACACATTTAGAGAAACTCTAGAGACCAATCTAGCAAAATGAGAGGGAAGAAACCCAACCTTTTCTCCGATTGCATCTTTAATGAGATTGATGTGGGAGCTGATTCCATTGCTGATTGTGGAAGGAGTAAAATCAGTATGAAAATGCTTGAATGTCTTGGCTAAGAACAGATCGGAGGAAGTAATATTAAAAAAAAAAATTTAATTAGGGAAAACAAGAACCGAACAGAAATCGGAACCAAAATTCTTGTTCGGTTCTAGTTTTCCATATAACCAGTTTCGGTTTTGAAATTACTAAACCAAAACTAACCAGTTCGGTTCGGTTCCACGTCGAAACCGAACTGAACTAGACCATGCACACACCTACTTTGGTTACTATTCTCTAGTAATATAGTAATACCTCAAAGAAACAAAGAGAGAGATACCTAAGGGTATTACTATTCTCCATCTCTCTTACTCTCTGTTTGTCTCATTACTCTAGGTGAATACCCCAAGAGAGAGAAAGAGAGTAATATACAAGACAGAGTAATGTAGTATTACTTTCTCTCTATCTCTCTCTTGGAGTATTACTCTATTAATACCACAAGAGGGAGGGAGAAATGGTAATACTCTCTATTTCTTGGAGTAATACTCAAGAGAGAAATAATACCCTAGTAGAGTATCACTAAGGTATTACTATCTCTCTTGGGGGGCAAGATTACTCTCTGTCTTGGGGTATTTCTCTCTTTTGATACATTAACAGAGTAATACCCGAGACAAGGAAGAAGGAGATATACATTAAGGTATTACTTTCTCTATCTTACTATCTTGGGGTATCAAGAGAGAAAGTAATGTGATCTAGACCAGCTACATGGACCTAGGACCCATAGAGAATAATGGAGGCCAAGGATTGAAGTAAAGACAAGGAAGATGACGGGAAAAACCCTAATTTTTGTGAGAGAGATCCGAGAAAAGGAGCCTAAAGTCCATGATTCAAAAGCCTTGAAAAGCTTGCTAAGCATTGTTGGAGAGATAAAGAAGGAAGCACAAGTCAAAGGATGCAAAAAGAGGGTATTTTTCAAGAAGGCCTGAAGGGCCTTCTGTAGTGAGCATAGTGCGCACAATGTGCTTAGCGCGCAGCCTAGCAAAGCCCAACGAGCAGGCTAGCGCGTAGCCCAGCGCCCAACCCAGCTCCTGGGTTCAGCGTGAGGCCCAGCCCGTCAGCACCCCCGGTCACTGCGCCACATCAGCGGGCGCCTCCCGCAAATCTCGTGCCCTGTCACCGCACCACGTCCATCACCCAAGCCCGATCCAGCCCCGCCCTACAGTGCACCTAACGTCACCCAACCCAAACCTTGTCAGTGCGCCCTGTCAACGCGCATCCTGTAATATCCGTGCCATGTTAGCGAGCCTCATCAGCACGTGCATCCCGCGAATACCATTCCCAATCAGTGCCGCACTGACCCGTCACTCAGCGTTCACCCCCGCGCGCCCGATCCAGAGGCCCGACCAGTTCCACCGCACACATCTAGGTCCAGCGTGCCCCCATAGTACCTTCGACTCCAAACCCTAATTGTTATGAATTTTCTTGGTTATTTTGGTCTTTTTGCAATGTTTTATGGTTAACCTAATATTTTTCTATTTAACCAAGTGTAAGGCCTCATTTGAGGGATTAGAATTATGAATTAAACTTGTGTGTTTTGGTGAGGTTTCCTATCTTTTTCTTCTTTACGAAGAGCTTGGTCTCTTCAATCTTCAATCTTGAAAGATCAAAACCTTTGATAGCTTTGGTTCAACCAATCGGTTTGATTAGGGTCAATCTCCTCTTCTGATAACTATGGTTCTAGTCGACAGGTTTGGCTAGGGTCAAGTTCCTTTC
>CM039477.1:14937135-14959927 GCA_022433065.1 Begonia loranthoides | reverse complement strand
TATATACCACAAGAGAAAAATACCCCAAGAGTATTACTCTATCTTTCTCTTTCTCTCTCGAGTTATTATCCTCTCTCTTTGGAGTATTACTCTATCTCTTGAGAGTAATACCCTGAGAGACAGACAAAAAGAGAGAGAGAAATACCCCAAGAGAGAGAGTAATACCCTTATTCTCTCTCTCTTTCTCTCTCTTGGGTTATTACACTATTACTATTCTCTTGGAGAGAAATACCACAAGAGAGAGATAGTAATACTCTCTCTATCTCTCTTGGGGTATAACTGTCTTTCTCTATTACATATTCTGTGTCTCTCACTCTCTCTCATGGGGTATCATTATCTCTCTATCTAATGCGAACGTAGGGTATACAAACCCTAGACCCAAGAACAAGCGCAAAATTTGACAATGGATCGTCGTACGAATCAAGAAAGTGTAGAAAGTAACTTCGCCCTAGCAACAAAAAACCTGTCGACTAGACCCCAAGTTATTAGAAGAGGAGCTTGACCAAAATCAAACCAGTTGATTGAACCAAAGCTATTAAAGGTTTGATCTTTCAAGATTGAAGCTTGAAGAGACCAAGTTCTTCGTAAAGAAGAAAAAGAGACGAAGACCTCACAAACACACAAGTTTATTTCAAAATTCAATCCCCTTCTAAAGAGAGGCCATACACTTGTTTAAATAGGTAAATATTAGGTTAACCCTAAAACATTGTAAAATGACTAAAATAACACAAAATCAACTAAAAATTATGGTTTAGAGTTGAAAGGGCGGCGGGGGCGCGTTGAGCCTGGCCAGCACGATGCTGGACAAGTCCGGGTGGGAGCTGGGCTAGGCCGCACGCGCAGGGCAGAGTGGGAGTGCGGTACTGTGCAGGCTGGATAGGGTACAAAGGGGTAGGTGCTGGCGGGTGCGCTCAGGTTGGCGCACTGTCGGGCATGGTCGAGTTGGGCACGAGCGGCTACAGGGAGGGCTGACGGGGCGTATGACTGGTACGGACATTGCAGGATGTGCGCGGTGATGTGGCGCTGGGCAGGAGACGCTGGGCTCTCTATCAGGTGGTGCCGGATCGGGCGCTGATGGCAAATGTGGTGCGCTGGCAGTGCACAAGATGCGCGCGATGTGCGTGCCGACAAGGCGAGGTGGCAGGTCGCCACCAGAATTGGTCGTGCGCTGCGCTCAGGCGATGAGCTACGCATTGGGCTGCGAACACAGTAGATGGGCCTTTGGGCCTTCTTGAAAAATAACTTCGTTTCGCATCCTTTGACTTGTATTTTCTCTTTTATTATCCCTCCTCCAATGTTTAGCAAGCTATTCAAGGTCATTGGGTCATAGATTTTGGGCTCCATTTCTTCAACTTCTTGTACAAAAAAGAAGTGTCCAACTTTCAAGAAGAGTCTAATTGGCGAAGGCATCCAACAAGAGTTAAAAGTGTCACCACTTTCTATTTTTGGCCAATCAACTTCTTCAGCATATATTTCCAAATCTGTGAATTTTCTTATTCTTATTTTTGGAGGAGTTATTATTCACTTATCAAGGAAGTTGTTGTCAAATATGTAATGACCCGGTTTTTCATAAGTCTTTTTAAAATACGTGAAAATTTAAAACTTTGGTCAAACCGCTAAAACCTTAAATTAAAACCTTTTTAATATAATATCAGAGTGTGAAACCAGACCGTTAAAACGTTTTTCTTTAAAACATAGCAGAAACAATTGTAAAGTCTTTTGTGCAAAACATAATGGAGTTTTTAAAACATAGCGGAAGCAGCTGTAAAGTCTTTTGTGAAAACATAATGGAGTTATTAAAACATAGCAGAAGCGTAAATACTTTGAAACATGAAAGCTAAACAATTTAATACTGCGTTTCGGAGAAATGAAAATAAAACCATTAATACAACTTAATTACAACTGTTTTCTCTTTTACTCCCTTAAGCCGGGACAGCCATGAGTCCCTCACGTGCAAATCCTTCATCCTTGCTACTTTGATTTGTGGATTGTTTTCGCCTTGACTCCTAATTCTGTGCTTTCGTGTACAAGTACCAACACCTACACCACAAGTAAAACATGAGTCTAATGGCTTAGTAAGGAAAAGGGTTTATGCAATATGCTTATGACTCTCTTTAGTTCTTTCTAGAGTGGGCACCACCCCAAACCAGTCTTTTCATTACGTTCATTGGTTCTTTACTCATACTTCAAGCTGGAGATTGGAGAAATCCGTTGATAGGGTAGATCTTTGTCGGCTTAAACCTCCTAAAGTAGACAGTCTTGTAGTCCCGACAGGTGAAAGGTAATGGTCTCTTTTAAATTTTGTCTACCTAGCTGATCCGTACTTACCCTACCATCCCCCAACTCCCTTTTCTTCTTCTTTAAGTTCTTTGTCCTCTTTTTCTTCATTTTACCTCACTTAATGCATGTGTGAGTACCACCCCAGGCGGCACTCCCTCTTGATTTTTATTAACATGTGCATGACTATACATTCTCACCCTAACATGATGCATGATGTGTAACGACCCGGATTTTCGTCAATCCTCGAAAATGTGTGAAAATTTGAAATTTCCCTTTTAAAACAAATCAGAGAGCGCCTAAGTCCGAATTGCAACCAACCGTTTGTAAAACTCGTTATAAAAGTCTCATTAATAAAACTTATGCGGAAGCGTTATAAAACAAAGTCTTTTCTTGAAAATGTTTGCGGAAGCGCAGATAAAATTGTTTGTTTAAAACTTTGCGGAAGCGTAAATAACTAAATTAAAGAAAAAAATACTAAACCATTGAAATACTTCTTTTTATACAACTCACTACTTAATTTAATTACATCTTTGAAAACTTAACATAATTAAACGGTTTCTCTTTTACCCATTTTCTATGCCTGGCCAACCATGATCTTCCTCGCGCATGCTAATCCATCATCCACTGCCTTTATTGTCTGATTATTATCTTTTGCTACTCCTAGTCCATGCATTCCTCATAGTGTACTAGTACCTACATCTACACCACAAGCAACTGTAAGTTTGAAGGCTTAGTAAGGAAAAAGGAAATACATGTAATGCCTCTCTTTAGTCCATTTGGAATGGGGTCTCCCAAACCAATCCTCTCATTACGCCATTTACCCGCTTATTATTTACTTTTCCAATCCCTGTGCTGGGCTAAGCTACCGGTACCACAGAAACCTTTATCGTTTCACGGTTTTTATCGTTTTCTTATCCAGTTTCTGTGCCCGGCTAAGCTGACGATCCCACAGAAACCTTTATTATCTTATTATTTCTTTTCCCAGTTCCAGTGCTGGGCTAAGCTACCAATACCACAGGAACCTTTATTATCTTAATGTTTTTACCCATTTTCGTCATTTATCCTCACTCATGCATGTGTGCGTACCACCCTCGTGGCACTCCCTATTAGCCTCTATTAACATGATGCATGAACATACATTCTCAATCTATCGTGATGCATGATGATTCACAAACATACATTCATAATAATTGAAGTGCGCATATAAGTAATTGAAAGCGCATATAACCGTAAGCGTATATGAAAGTAAAGCATTCAATAAAAGAGACAACCAAGAAGACAATAACAAAAGCGCCTATTAGTTACATTCAAGAGTGTCGATTCAATTACTAAGCTAGTCATTTGATTACATGCTCAACTATTAGTTGCGTTTATTATTCTAACTTAATTTCCTATTCCAATTACATGCTTCCTATATTTATTTCTAGGCGATTAGTCTTCTTTACTTGGTTATCCTAGGTGATTTACATGCTCAAGTTAATTACTTTAGTTAACTGTTTTAGTTAATTAACATGCTCAATTTTCACCTTAGGCACTTATGCTGGTTCATTACATGCTTAGCCTTTAAGTAATTAGTTATGCTAATCAATTAACAAGCTCATCTTACCAATTACTCTAATTAATTCTAGTTTAGTTACTTAGCATGCTCATTGTTACTTCTCTAATTAGTTTAACGTGCTCTTGTTCATTAGTTTCTATTAATAAGCTAATTCTTCAAATCAACTTCCTAATCCATTTACATGCTTCCTATATTCATCTCTAGGTAATTAGTCTATTTTACTTAGTTATCCTTTGTTCGTTACAGGCTCGAGTTTGATTACTTTAGTTACGTTCGCTAATTCATTAACATGCTACCCTATTATCTAGGTTCTTTAACATGCTTAAATCAATTAACATGCTTGTCTATTAATTGAGTTAATTAAACCCGTTAGTGAGCAAATTAAATATACTAGTACATTGGTCAATTTGCATTTTAAGTAGTTTCATGGCGTACTTAATTAATCAATCTGCTCAAGTTAATTTATTATCTTAGTTGATTTATCACCAGAAGAACTCACCTACTTAGTTAATCACATGCTTAAGCTACTTAATCACTTTAGCAAACTATTGTATAGATAATTAAACATTCAAGCTAAGTTAGACATGCTATGATTTCTCTAGATAGATTAACATGTTCAACTAATTAAAAATTTGTTGTAATCTACTTTAATTGATTTACTAATCCTACTTAACTAACTGCTTTACGTATTAGGCTAATTGTTAACATGTTTATTAATTCACTAATTCACAGCAAGCAGGAAAATCACCCACAAGAGAAGCTAAATGAGGAAATATAACTCATTCCTACTTAACTCAACATTTATATTTCACTTCTACTTTATTTTGCTTGACTCATTGTTAGACTTCACATCTTAGATTTCACTTAAGCATTTCCTTACCTCACTATACTATAGGCTAACAAGCTAACACAACCAATAAAGAGTACATAAAGCAATCATAGAGCAATTCAATAACCAAGAAATTCATTACAGCAGGGGATTCACGACAACTACTCTAACGCAATTCACAGAGCCTTAAATACTATCAATAACTAACAATGGCACTCAAGGCAACCTACATACTACTAGAAATAAACAAGGCAATTAACATGCTTAACAACTAATAATAAACATTCTAACAGCTGGCAGTAAACGCACTAACAAAACATACTAACAGTTGGAAGTAAACTTCACTAACATTAAGCATAAGTATTGAACTAACAGTAGCTAACATTAACGTTAAACTCACCCACCCATACTTGTGGTGTAGGGCCTCAATGGCCAAAACACCCCTTAATCCTTACCAATTTGAAGAACACTCAAGAAACAGGGAACGTTGCCACTCCCCAGCAAGCAGCAGCTCACTGACTCGTTCCTCACTGCCCTCACGTAGCTCACTCACGGTTCCAGCAGGGAGCCACTCCAACAGCTCAACTCTTTCCCCCTCACACAACTCAATACTTAGCCCACCACACCTTTTTCATTCACCAGTCTCACTCTCGCTCTCTCTGGATTTCTCACGCAGGAAAAGAAGACTTGAAGACAAAAGCTGAAGAGTGGAAGGGGTATTACTTGGGTTGAAGGGAGGGACACCATGATCACCATAAGGGAGGAGGGCAGGACAGCTATGGCGTAGAGGGGTCAATTTTCGTCGCCAGGGTTGGGGAAAGTCGCTTCCTGTCGGATTTCTATCGATTTTCTTCGATTTTCATCATTTTCTCCTTATTTTATTTCATAGGTTTGGGCTATTTCGGATGAGTACGAACACATAGGTCTCGTTCGCATGTCGTCCGCAAGGCTAAATCACTCAGGCTAAAACGGGCTTCGGACGGAAGAATGCGTCCCAGTCCTATTTGTACTGTCCGCAAGCGTTATTCGAACGCCACATCGCATCCGCACCTAGCGTTCACGTGTCATCTGAAAGTGTCAAAAAATTGGACAGAGGCAAATCAGACGAGGTTTCATCTTGTTCGCAACCGTCCGGACTTGTCCAAAACTATCCAGGTTTAGAACATAGTCGATGCGGAAGCAACTCTTCTCGTACGCATCATCCGGACCCTCGTCCACAACACTACAACATAGTGTACTCAGGACGCCAAATCATGTCCTGAGTCTCGTCCCAACTCTTCCCTGTGTGTGCAACGTGAGTGCAGACGATACATCATGTCCGCATGTCCTCCGAAACTTCACAATGCAGTGAAGTCAGGACAAGACATCGCGTCCCCAAGTCGTCCCAAACTCTCGGGATGACGTTCCACACGTTTGCGGACGACATGACTCATCCGCAGAGTCGTCCGAAACACCCAGGACAGCTCTTCTCACGTTTTTCTCGCTAACTCCTATCTCTTAACCATTCCCCCATGAATACCCGTCACAAAAGGACACGTATAAATATGTGATGCAATACTCCCAAGCTCCCAACACTTGATTACATCACGTATACGAGAGAAACATTAGCAGAATTACCCCTAAACTTAACATTGTAGAATGTCTTTGGTAATACCCCGATAATCGTCTGACTTAAAAATATTGGGGTGTTACATGATGCCTTAAATCGTAACACTAACATGTATTGAATTGCGCATAGAAATGAAAGTAACTGTAATTGAAATTGTGCATAGAATGAATAAAAATAATTAAGAGCGCACCACAGAGAACAATTATGAAACAACGAACATCATAAGGAAATTAAGCAACGAACATTAAGGAAATTGAATAGCAATTCATGGAGGGCTAACAGAAATTAAACACACATATCAGATAATATACAATAAATTAAAACGACTAGTGGCATGCTTGAACTTACAGTTAGGACATACTATTAATTAACATGCTAGTTATCCTAATTTATTTACATGCTCAGGAAATAACTACATTTGTCATTCTAGTTAGATATCCAATTTAATTAACACGCTCGAGTAGAATTACAATTATCATTCTAGTTAGTTATCCTAATTAATTAATTTACATGCTCAAGAAGGGTTACAGTTATTATTCTAGTTAATTACATGTTCAAGAAAGATTACAATTGTTATCTTAATTAGTTAGCCTAGTTAACTAACATGCTCAGATTTGGTCATTGACATGCATTGAATTTTAAACTAACCAGGGAAGAGCAATATTATCACTACGATATAATGAAACTGCCACTACAACGATTAAATAATAGATGTACAGAACTTAACCATTGTTAAGGACACTATCATCATTCAAGCACTAAGCATTTATCACATTCCATCATTAAGCTTTTGTCATAGCATTGGTCTCTATCAAACCTCTATCAAAGTAAAGAATTTGAAATAAAGAGAATTAAGAGAATTGCAGGAATTACAGGAAACTAACAACAAAGGAGTTAATATCAAACAATTCTAAACATTCATTTATTATGCTAGTAAAGAATAGTAAGTGCGTTCTGCATTAACATGTTACGATTATTATTCTAGTTAATTAACATGCTTGTCTAGTTAATTATTTTAGCTAGTTAATTGCTCTAATTAATTGACATGCATTAAGAAATAATCAACTTAATTAAACATGCTCAGGATTCTAGTTAATTACTCTAGTTAAAATATGCTCGAGTGAGATTATAATTGTGAATCTAGTTAATTACATTAGTTACTTTAATTTATTATCTAATTAGTTGACATACGTAGATTAAATAAATGGAATACTTAAACTACACTAAGTTGATTGACATGATCCAAATCAATACTTAGTTCATTGTTGTTGATACAAGTTCAGCTAAGTTGGTTAACATGCTCTAGTTAATTAGTAATTAAACAGGCTCCAAGGTATGGGGCAACACAATATATATTTATTGAATAAAGGAAATGACAGTTTATAAATGACACATGGATAATTAGCTAAATCTAGCAGAATATTATAGCAAGTAAAAATATGAAAACAGGGTCATACTCAAAGGCATAGTTTTTAACTTGTTTGTTCATACTTTTTGAGCCATTAACTCACTTCTCAACTTGTTTGTTCATTCATCCATTGTCTATGAAAGTGAAGCATTGATAACAAAATTAACAATAAAGATAGAGAACTAACAATAATGGAAATCACAGAGCGAATAACGAAGGAACAGAGCTAACAACCAAGGGAATATCACAGAGCTAGCAGCAATCTACAGAGCACTAACGAATCTACACTATCATCAACAAGGAAACACAATTCACGCACACTACTTATGGGTAGGGCCTCCACTGGCCAAGATATACCCATTTTCCTTACCTCAAATCTTTATTGCGGTTTTCACCTAATCTTCATCCTCTATCTCTTTCCGATACCTTCACAATTTAATACCAATATCAATATTTTCTAATCTTATCAAGGCAGCAAACTTTCCATATTAGCACACAGCAACTTTTCAACAACCAACACAACTACGCAGTAGGACGAAATCCAATAGATTCATACTTTTGGAAACAAATGACAGACCAATAACTCAAGTCCAGCCACTAATACCAATTCTACATATCAATACTCAAACAATTCCAAACCTCCATCGATATTTCACTATCCACTATGCAGTAATTAACAGAGGTATTAATCATCTAAAATTCACCCAGAACATTAATATTAGTGTATTTGCAGACCAACCGAAAGCATTCCAACCCTAACAGGTTATTCCATCCAATACACATTCAGAAATCCAAAACATCAGACTATTCCATCCAACCAAATCACAACTATTCATTCCAAGTAATCAGAGTTATACATAATCTTAAAACAAGAATTAAAGGCCCAAAATAGAATCCAATTGACTAATTACAGAGAAAGGAAGCTCACCATCTGGACAGGGTAGACCCGAGCCTTTCATCCTCTCTTCTCTCGGCCTCATCACCCTTTTAATCCAGCAAACACCGCCCCTTTTCCCTTAAATAAAACACAAACTCAATCCTCCATAATCTGCCAACCAACAATCCATTAATAAATTCATTCCTCCATACCTCATTAATCGCCAGTGAACAACAAGCTGAAAAGGAAGAAGAGCAGCCTGGAGATTCGTCCTTGCCACTTGGTGGTTCAACTTGAGTCGGGTCAAACCAAAATTGCTCAGACTTGGGTCAGAGCACCTGATCACAGCCAGACTGTAGCCCGATTCGACGACAGAAATCGCCGCCAGCAAAATCCCGAACCTGAGCTTTGGACTACGACCCGCGGCGCCTTTAACAGCACGTCCACCCTCCGTTCGCCTGGACGTCACACACGTCGTGAGGAAGCCATCCCGAACATGCCAACGCTCGCTGCACACCGGACCACGACCCACCGTCGCGAAGAAGTCCACCCGCGACCAAAGATAAGTAAACAGTTGTGGATCGGTTGGTTATGTCCAGCACAGAAACCAAAGATAAGTAAACAACTGTGGACTGGTTTGTTACGCTTAGCACAGAAACTAATGATAAGTAAATAACTGTGGTCTAGTTGGATACGCCCTCCACATAAACAGTAAAAGACAAGAACACTAAGCAGATGTTTATGCTATCTGGTTGGATACGCCCGACACATAAACAGATTAAATAATAGCAAAAGACATGAACAGTAACAAATAAACCAAACAGAAAACTGTATACGATGTTATAGAAATTGTATGTGTTTTACGTTTATACCATGTACTGAGCTTTAGGCTCATAGTTAGATCCCGTTGATGTAAGTATGGAGCCAATGATTGGATAAAGCTGTTAAAGGACGTAGCTAATGGAGTATTGCTGTGTGGGCGTTTATGCTGTTGGCGATATTGACCTTGGGTTATGGCTCACAAAAATGGAATAAAAATGTTTAAATTGTTTTAAGTATTATTAGCTTTAAATGGAATTTAAATAAATGTTTTAACGGTACTTGTTGAAATAGTTTTTAAAACTGTTGGTTTATGGTATTAAATTGTAAAAGACTTCCACTGTATGTTTACTCTATATTTTATACGATTGAGACTTCCAATGTTTATTACTCTAGTGTTCTATCACGCAATGGTTTTAAAGAAAAGAAAATTTTTATACATAAAAGGTTACGGGAAGTTACAATAATGATTTAGGGCAAGGTACATGGCACATCAGAAGGATGAACACATGGACAACTCACGTTAATTAGGAAGGAAATAGATTTACGTGAACAATGAAGCAGATATCAATAGCGAAAGGAATCACGTGCATGACACACGCGATTTAATGAGAAAATAGAAACGAATGGAGAAGGGGGAGCATCCACAGAGAGACACGTGGATGGCTCATGTTAATTGAGGAGGAAGCAGATTCTGTAGCAGAAAGGAATCACATGCATGACACACGCAATTTAATGAAGAAGTAGAAACGAATGGAGAATGAGGCATCCATGGTAGGTGTGTTCATAAACCGGTTCGGTTCAGTTTTGATATGGAACAGAATCAAACCGGTGGGTTTCGATTTTTATATGAAAGAAACGAAACCGAGTTTATAGTTTTTTGGAACTGAACTAGAACCGAACTACAATTTTAGTTTCGGTTTCGGTTATGTAATATTCCAAATTTTTGTGGAGCTGAGCACGAGGCTTAGGTAATAATTTGGTATGATAAGAGCGGAATTGGACAACTTAAGATACTGTTCAAGTAAATTATGTTTGGATAAAGTGAACCGTGATACTCGGATTATATGGCTTTAGGGAGAAAGAGATTAAGGTTATTTATGAATTATTCGGGGACACTGTAAATTAGACAGGATAACAATAGAATTAGTGAGAATGATAGTCCGTGAAATTGGAGATGATTGGTGAAAGCTTTTCGGTAAGAGAAATTATAATTGGATATAGAAAGGTTGAGAATGATAAGGTTGTTAACGTTTAGGGGTCTATTGAATTTAGTGTTAGTTTTGAAAGTAGGACTTATTTATGTGATACAATAATTGATACCAGAATAAATTGGAGATTTAGTAGATGAAGTTAGAGTTAAAGGAAGTAATATTAGAAGTAGATAGTAATGAAGATATAAATATATTGATATATTGAAAATATAATTCTGAAGAAGAAAATGTTTGGCGGTCGATTGAATGTGATTGGCGGTCGATCGGCCAAAGAGGATTCGATCGACTGGCGTTAATATATGTAGTTTTCTGATTGGTTGGCTGTTGATCGCCCAAACAGAAACGATCATCTGCGATCGTCCCTGATTTGGATGGTCGTTTGAAAATATTAGACCGACGCCTGTCGTCTGAAGCATCTGGACGATCTGACATCCCTTTTATGGCCTCTTCACCTTTATTGGACGCTGAAGAGTCATGGTTAGTGGCCTATAATTAAAGAAGTGAAGGAACGAGGATTCACAAAGAACAAAAGCTATGGGGTTACTCTGCTGAAATGTTGAGAGAAACAGTGAGGGTGTGAGGAGTTGCTATGAGTTCTGGAGTTTCTGAAGGAGAATGAAAGTTTGAGGAAGAGTTTGTGAGGCTCTGATGGATTGATCTGTGAATTGTTTGTGAAGGAAAGTGAGGAGGTGAGTGAGAGAAATATCGTGAGACTCTGAATGGATTCTAGAGCAAGAGAGAAGTGGTTTGGAAATCACACTGAAGGATGGACAGTGTTGTGTGACTCACAGGGAAGGATTAACAATTGAGGTAAGAAGTCTGATCACAAGAAAAATAGGGGTTTCCTTGCTGATGTTTGCTTTTGTTATTCTAATTGTTGTAGGTTAAGAGTTTGTTTAAAGTTATATGGTTTAGTTGCATGGATAAAGTTTGATGAAAATAGAATAAGTCCTATTGAAGCTCTGTGATGTCTAAAATTGTCTCTGTTTATTAAGATGTGGAGAAGAGTTAATTGAAATTAATATCCTGTAGATAAAGAATTAATCTGTACATATCATAGGTTAGATTTTGGAAGTGTTATCTGATGTGGTTGAGAATAAATTATTTGGTTAAGGAATGTACGTATGATTGGAATTGTTCTATCGATTCTTGTTTGAGAGGAAGTGATTGGACTAAGTCTCTATTGAATGGAAATTTCTCTCGGCTGGAATTTGTTATTAATCTAGATTTATTCTTGGATCATTCCCTATTTCTTCTTAGAGACGTTCACAATAGAATAGAAATACTCTGCTGTGTTTGGTTGTTAGAGTGCATGACTATACATATGAGCTGTTAAAAGATTAAGACATATCGTCAAATTATGCTGCTGTGTTGTGGAATACTAGATGTGTAAATTTTTAATAAGGTTATTACGTTGTGGAGCTATTCCATGCAGATGGAAATATGAAGATAGTCATTGTCTGGAATCAATATAACTATTAAGTTAATTATTGGATGGTGTTAGACGAGGGTTACTCGCTGGTTGTAGTTTGAAGTTGGAGATTTATTATTAATAGTTGTTGTCTATTAATGAATAGGTATTGAAGAGAAGAAACTTTAAGAGCTAACTCTTTAAAGCTAAAGACTCCAGATAAGTGGTACTGCATGTGTTTTGTCCGAAAAGGCCTACATCACAAGAATTAGGGGGTGTTTGTTTGATGCTTGTTTACTAGATGTATAGGTTATGTTATATTTGGGAGACGTACTGTTGAATGATTGCTTGTATGAATTGTATGTTTTTTAGATTTAAGTTCAGTTCTTTAGTCAGGATGTTGTGCATATTTTGAGGTTACAATAACACACGATAGATAGAATTGTATGCTTGCATCATTGTTCTTAATGTACACGAAAATACAAACATAACCGAATTATGAATAAACGAGGAAACAAACCCATACAAGTGAGTTCGGATACTGAAGTGGTTGCTCTCATTCAACGAGCGGGTGAGTTCAAAAATTGAAAAGGTTGCCCTCACCCAATTGTGAATAAACGTTAACATAAATGGTTAGTTTTTACGTGAGTTCAAAAACTGAAGAGGTTGCTCTCACATGGAAACAAATTACATAATAAATAACAGTAAAAGACAAATAAGTAAAAGATAAACAGAAACAGAAACGGTTTAAGTTCATCATGATGGAATAAGTTCACAATCATGATACAAGTTCACCGTTGCGGTATAAGTTAATCGATCTAGTTTAAGTTCACCAGTATGGTTCAAGTTCGCCGCTAAAATATAAGTTCACCGATCTGGTTGAAATTCACCAATAAGGTACAAATTAATTGCCAAAATACACGTTCACGGTTATATTATAAAGTTCATCACTATTTAATAAAGAGTAATGAGATAATGAACATTGAGAAAACTGTATGTGTTTTAAAAAACATTATATGTGCACTTTTATTTTTATACTGCTTACTGAGCGTTAGGTTAATAGTCAGGTCCTATGATGTAAGTATGCATGGGATCGAGGATTGAAGCAGTTGATGAGGTGTTTGTACGTTGTGGGCTTGGCGGTTGGTTAGGCTAAAAGATTAAAGAATAAATGTAGTGATTGGTAATAACATTTTTTTTTTAGGAAAATGAACCTTTGTTATAGCATTTCGTTTTATTAAGAATGTTTTTAAATTGTGTTTAATTTTTTTGGTATTGTAAATACAAGTCTTCCGCTGTTATAAATATTTTAAAGCTTTACAATATGACTTGTTTTAAGTAATAAATAGTTTAACAAAAATGAGTTTATTTACACACTTCTTATTTAAACTAGTTTTCAAATAAAAAGTATTTCGCTGTGATTCTAAAAAAAAAATTTTTAAAGTTATAAGTTTTAAATTATAAGAATAACAGACGTGACGGATTTGATTCCAAATTTTTCTTGTTTATTTTTTTTTAAATATGTAAATAAGCAAGACTCTCCCTCTCTTCTTAAACTGATGCTATAGTCAGAATTACTTTAATAATTACAAAGAAAAATTAGATAGAAAATAACCTAAACCGTAAGATTCTCGCTCTCTTCTACGCCTACCGCCTCTCTCTCTCTCTCTCTCTCTCTCTCTCTCTCTCTCTCTCTCTCTCACAATCGCCCAACCCTCCTTCCTCTCCTCCTCCCCTCTTTGCCCTTCTTTTTTCTTCATCTTTGCCAATTTTCTCCTGCCCAATTACCTACCAAAACTCTCTTTCATCTCCATGTTTGAATTGTCACTCGCCACTGCTCTTTTTTGCCACTTTTTCGACCATCCAGTATCAGCTGGGTCAGTTGAAAACTGCTTTTCGAGCTTGTGATTCCAAAGGTAGGAGAAACCCAAACCTTGTTTTCGTGAGTTTTGGGTCACCAGTGGCTGCTTCAAGTGACTGGAGCAAATTCGAGCGACTGGAACAAAGCGACAAGCGACGAAGACGAACCACGAGGCGGAGCAGATTGCGGAGGCACGAACGAACACGAAACACTCGAACAACGAACACGGAACGGGACAGACAACAACCCTAAAACTAGCTCACATGCAGTTCAGTTTCAGTTTGTCGGTTTTGAGAAACCAAAGCCCTAAACCGAATTGAAACACCCGATTCTCCCCAAAATGAACTGAAATTTGGTTTTTTGATGTTCAAACCGAACCGAACAGACCCGAATCAACTGGTTCCGATTCGGTTCTTTTGTTCTGATTTGGTTTTCACACCCCTATTCATGGAGAGAATGATAGACATATGGACAACTCAATTTAAGTAGGGATGAAGCATATATAAAAGGGTATAATAAGACGTATGCTAGTGGCAGGAGCATTCAAGATACCCTTTTTAGCGAAAAACATAACTGAAATTTTTGTTTCATTTCTCAAAGTTTTAAGTTTTAGATGTTAACAAAATTAGTTAAAGAATTGATTTGTCATAATCTTAAAATTCACGGGTTTATTTTTTTGGGTTAATTACCCTATTTAGATTCCAAAAATTTGACGTGAAAAAAGGGCAACTGTTCATGCTCTCTGACAGGACAACAGCCGAACTATCTCTTCATTATATTGCAAATGACATAACAAACATGGCCCAGCTGCTGAATGTTCTCGTACATCTTTTTACATGTTTCCCGATAGTTGAAACCTCAGAACATCTAGGAATGAACAAGCCCGAATTGAAAATCTCAAAGATTCAGAAACATGAGCTCATATGCCCATCCAGTACCTTTTGCATTTTAGATTTGAGCAAATAACATTCAATTAAATGATATCAAATGGAAAGATCCAACCATTCTATTCATCCCATCAACAAAATTCAAGGTGATTACAGCACAAATCGACCAAAATTTAAATAAAACCAGTAACATGAAAAAAAAAAAAAACATTCATTATATCTGTTTCCTAACAGTAAAGATGCTAGAAAGCTTAAAATCGAGTACACAACTTATGCCCTATCGGCTTCAAAATCGTCTTAGGCAGAGGTCGCTGCTCCCTTGCTCCTTGGTGCAGCTTCGGTGCCTATTCAAGCAAGCCAAATCAAATTCTAAGATGACTCATTTCTACATGAGAAAACCCAGAAATCTCTAGAAAAATAAAATATTCCCTTAATTACACTTGAGCCATTGGAGTACCTTCTCTAAAACCACCCTTGAACCTGCGAGGGACATTGCGAAGGTACCTCATCCGGCCAGTTCCAGTGGTCTTTCTGCGGATTGCCTTTACACTCCAATTATCTGAAACCCCATCGCACAATCACAAATCAACATCAAATTTTTCAAAAAATTCAAGACAAAGATTTCTTGCTCATCACATATACAGTTTGACCACTCAAAATCAAACTCCCAAAAACCAACTAATAACGACTGTACCAAAATATTACCGAAACTAGAGAAAACAATTCAAGATTAAACACTAAGACGCCCAATTATGCCGCTCTAACCACTATTATGTTAAAAAATAATCCGATCCCTTTACATTCCAGGATATCAATAAACCAAAAATGTGACCAGAAAACTACAAAAAGAACGAGATCGTAAACACAAGGCAAACACAGAAAGAACAGCATATTACATTTGCGCTTGCAAGCAGCCGGGAAGGCACAGGCAGAGCATCGACTCTTCTGGAGGTGAAAACTGCGTCGGCCACACCTAACACACAGCGTGTGGGTTTTGTTTCTCCTCTTACCAAAGCTCCCCGTTCCCTTTCCCTGTTTCCATTATCCAATTCATATAAACACACTATCGATAACAACAATGGCGAGAAATCAGAACAGTATGGAGTACCATTTAAGCAGTAGCAGAAGCCCTAGCAGAGTCGAACGAATTCAGTGTTGGGTATAGAGGTAAGAAAACACCTACGGCAGTCGGCAGAGGAAGAGATGCGCTTTATACCACAGCAAGAAAATTCACCCTTTTAGGGCTCGAAGGGATTGACAAAGGTTTGAGGCTCCTTTGGACGGGCCTTAAGGCCTTTGCTTACGTGGTAACCTATTATATATACTATCTAATTTTTTAAAAAGAATTAATAGTTTATTAGAGATAAATTAACAAAATGACAGGAATTATGAGGATAAAATAAATATTAAATAATTTTTGATAAAAGATAAAATGATAAAATATAAAAAATAAATGTTACAAATATCGTTATCATGTATTTTATTTAAAATTTAATTTTTTTTTGCAACAGAAAATATTTTTTTCTTTTCCACAATGAAAAGTGTATCTTCCGTAACAAAACATATTTTTTGTAAAATATTAATTAAATTGGTAATTAGTTTTTGAGATATTCGTCTAATTTGATAATTAATTAACAGATCAATTATTAGGTAATTAATTTGATTAATTATCAAATTAATTACCAATTAATTAATTATAAGTTGAAATTAATTATCAAATTAATTACTAATTTAATTAATTACCAAATCAAAATTTGAAAATACTCTTTCCACTGCAGAATGAGTATATTCCGCAATAAAAAGTATATTTTCTGCAATGAAAAATATATCGTTCGCAGCCTAAAGTTATTCTGTAGTGAAATTTTATTTTTTTATAGCAAAAACATATTTTGCACAGAATATTAATTAAACTAGAATTTAATTTTTAAGATACTTATTCAATTTGGTAATTACATGTAATTGATTATAAGGTGAACTTAATTACCAATTTAATTAATTACTAATTATGAGTATTCAAAAATTAATTACAAATTTATTGAATATTTTTCAGAAATTAAAATGGGTAATTAATTTAAATTTATAATTAATTATTTGATAATTAATTGAATTAACTACTAAATTAGACTAGTGTCTCAAAATTTAGTTAGCAATTTAATTAATATTTTATGGAAAATAAGTTTATGTTGCATAAGATATGTTTTGTGCTATGGAAGATACATTTTTCACTACATAACATACACTTTTCATTGCGAAAACAAACACTTTCTACACTATTTCCCATGGTGGGAAAAAAAAATTTTAACAAAAAATATAATAACGATGTTTAGGGGTTTATTTTTCATATTTTAGTATTTATTTATTAGTAAAAATTGTTTAATGTTTATATTGTCACTAATTTCATATTTTAGCTATTGTTTTGTTAATGTCTCTTTATTATATTATTTATTTACTAATCCTGCACCCGCATTGATTTTCTTTTTCTTCTCAATACACTAACACATGAGGCAACAACAATGAAAAGGTAATGCGTAAAAAAAAGTGTTACAACATGCGGACCATAAATTTTGAATATGTAAAAATTAATTTATATAAATTTTGAAATCAGATGTGTGAATAAGAAAAAGATGAGGAGGAGATATTTGACTTTAAACTTGAGTGGTTGTTGGAATGCAGTGACATCAGATTGTATGTCAGAAATTTCTCTTTAAATAATATTTTTAGTGACAGACATTGCAAAGCTTCTTATGATTTGTCTAATTAACAGTTTAATTGAACACAATGTCTTTGCTTTACATGTAATTTGTCCATGAAAAACAGAGTGTTCAAGCAAGTGAACTCCCATGAAGTCAAGAGTTTGTCCTTTGAGCTTTATTGATATTAAAATACTATTTAAAGTGAAGATCACATATAAGATTTCACCAATTTATTAATTATTACATTTCCTGATATTTTGGCAACACTGGTAGAATCTGTTAAAAATCTCTTAGAACTACAATTTTCCCTTAAAACAGCAACCCATTTTCATTCCCAGCTTGCAATGTGCACTCAAATGCTTCAATTGATACTCTACAACACATTTAAACATGTAACAATTTAAAACTACTAATTCATTCATGGGGCCAAAAAAATTAAAAACACACACCTACACTTTAATGTACAAGTCGCATTATTTACAAAACTTTTATTCAAAATATGTGAGATGGTCATATTAAAGACTATAATACCAAAAACAATAAGATAAACCACTGCATTAAAAAATAATAAGTCAACTACTCTCTAGTCTATGTTGCGCTCAAACCACCATAATAGTTTACCTTTACCTTGTCACCCAAGCTATTGGTATTTGGTCCTGCAAAATAAAGAGGGACAATGTAACGTCCAAATTCCAAAATTTCAATTTGAAGCAATTTTTCAACCCAAGAAATTAATCCCATTACATTTTCTCAATTGGAGCTCAATCAAAACCCTAAATCAATGTTGATTTCCAGTTTTCTACGTGAGAATAATTCATACCAGAAATCAATTCATTTGCTTAATCATCAGTGAATCTAACTACTATGAGGGACAAATTCATATCATTCTTTCTAAAAAAAAAATTTGGAAGACCTCTCTTATAAATTGAGAGTCTCAATGTGTAGGAAAACTCACACCAAAAGACAGAACTCTCTCGAGCTCTGTGAGAAGAAAATTCAGAGTCATACCTTCATCGTCGAATTTGTTGCAATCAAACTATGACCACCACGCACCATCCAGAACCAAGCAAAAACCACCGAGAAACTTCATGCTCAAGCTCTGTGAGAAGAAAATTTGGAGTCATACCTTCATCGCCAGAGTTGTTGCAATCAAACTTCGACCACCACGCACCATCTAGAACCGGTCGAAAACCATCGAGAAACATCGTGCTTTATACCACAGCAGAAAATTCGGAGTCATACCTTCATCGCAGGAGGTGTTGCAATCAAACTCCGACCACCACACACCATCCAAAACTGAGCGAAAACCACCAAGAAACTTCGCGGAGGTGGAGGCCGAGCCCTAGCCAAGAACACTTTGAGCGAGCTCTCATTTCCAACACAAATGCTTTCCTCCAGCAAACGACAAAGCTTCTGTGTCAGCGAACCCTCACTCGTTGGCAACATAACCTCACTTCCGATTGAGAGATGAAGTCCTCTCTCGTCGCAAAACTGTGAAGACGAAGAAGAAGAACAAAGAAGAAGAAGAGGAGAATCGAGTTTTGAAAGCCAAAACTGAACCGGCTAGCAACCAAACCAAACTGGTCTACTAGAACCAAACCGGCCAGCATCCAAACCGAACGTGTCCAGCCAATACCAAACCAATTAGCATCCAAACCAAACAAATCCAGCCAAAAATGAACCAAACCAATCCAACCAAACCAGTCTAGCCAAATCAAACTGACCCGGTCCGAATTCAACTTCGGTCCATCTAAGATTTTTACGAGTAAGGAATTTATGCCCAAATTCTTCAAGGTTTTCTTTAAAATTTAAGTAAGAATTTAATCACAAATTTATTTAGATAAGAAAGATTATTTAATAACAAATTTATTTAAGTAAGGTTTTCTTCAAGGTTTTCACAACATATATTTACGCAGAAAGAGTTAAACATGAGGCAGCGGCGGTGGCTAAAATTTGTGAAAGATTATGACTGTAAAATCAAATACCATCTAGGAAAGGCAAACATTATGGCTGACGCTCTAAGCATGAAGGTTGCTATAATGAGCATAATATATGAAGAGATGCTTTGCGGGATTGCAGACAGACATGCGAGAGTTGGATGTGCAGTTAGCTCCTACACAGTTGGTGGATGTTTTATCAGCTCTGACACTTAAGCCCTCCATACTCGAAAGAATTAAGGAAGCTCAGGAGAAAGACGCCTAATGTGTGGATTTCAAATTGAATCTGACTCTACCTGAGTTCCAGGATTATTCTATATCTGCAGATAGAATTGTGAAATTTAAAAACTGATGGTATGTGCTTGCCGACTCACAGTTACGATTGGCGATATTGAAAGAAGCTCATTCTTCAAGTTTTTTCATCCATCTTGTGATGAAGTACGACATTGTCGACTATGTTGCACTATGCCAAATATGTCAACAAGTAAAGGCCAAACATCAACAACCAGGTGAAATGCTCCAACCAATACCAAAACCTGAATGGAAATGGGAGCACATAATAATGAATTTTGTTACTAGATTACAAAAGACTGCAAGAGAACATGAAGCGATATGGGTGATTGTTGACAGACTGACCAAGGTTGGCCATTTCTTACCAATACAGATGACCTACAAAATGAATCAGTTTGCAGACCTATATGTTAAAGAGATTGTGCGACTGCATGGGGTCCTAGTCTCCATTGTATCTGAGTAGGATCCGCGATTTACATCTATGTTTTTGAAGAGCTTGAACAAGGCTATGGGTACAAAATTGAAGTTTAGTACTACCTTTCATCTGCAAACTGATGGCCAAAGTGAACGAACAATCCAGATATTGGAAGAGATGTTACATGCATGCGGTCTGGAATTCCAAGTTTGGATGAGGAAAGATGCTACCATTGGTTGAATTTGCCTACAATAACAGTTTTCAAGCAACTATTGGTATGGCACCCTATGAAGCATTGTATGGCAAGAAGTGCATATCCCCTCTATATTGGAGTGAAGTTGGTGAAGCTGAATACTATGGGTCGGACATGATACAACAAACAGCCGAATTAGTGGCGATCATCCGACAAAGAATGTTTTCTGCTCAAAGTCGCCAGAAAAGCTATGCTGACCATCGTCGTCGAGACCTAGAATTCAATGTTGGAGGCTGGGTTTATCTAAAGTTATCACCGTTTAAGGGTGTTATGCAGTTTGGGTGGAAAGGGAAACTCAATCCGCAATATATTGGCCCCTTTGTGATCGCAGAAAGGGTTGGCAAAGTGGCGTATCGATTGCAACTACCAACTACCATGGCTGGCATGCACAACATGTTCCACATATCGATGTTGAAAACATGTCTTGGGGAAACCATCCAATAGAACCTCCAGAATAAATTGAAATCCAAGCCAACTTGAGCTAAAAGGAGAGACTGGTTAAAATGATGGACTCTAGAGTAAAAGAACTACATCATAAGCAAATTCCACTCGTTAAGGTATTATGGCAAAACCAAATTTTAAAAGAAGAAGCCACATGGGAAAGGAGGGAAGACATGGAAGCCAAGTATCTGGAATTATTTACTTAGCCAAATTTTGAGGATAAAATTTTGTTAAGGAAGGGTGATTGTAATATCTCGGGATTTAATCAGAATTAAAAAATAATATTATGTTTGAATTTTGAAGATTTTGGAATAATTTTTCTCATGGGACATAATACCCTAATTTCCTGTTGCAAAATTAAGTAAAGAAAATGGGAAATTATTTAGGTGTAAAATGGGATAAGACAAAGGAAATTAAAATAAATGAAAATTAAATAAATGGGAAGGAGAGTATTTATAAATTAATGAAAGAAATAAATTAAAAGAAAAAGAAGGAAAATCGGTTGAAGGAGAAGTGGGGACTTGAAACAGTTCTCCTTGAACCGGTTCGGTCTGGATTTTATAGTCAAATGGCCCGCAGCCATTTGTCAGAGAGAGATCAGAACCGAGCGAGGAGAGTTAATTTCATGGCTCGTGATCTCTTTCAGCCGATGGCTCGTGGGGGAACAAATGGCGCAAGCTCGGAAGGAGCTCGGCCACTGGGTGTCGACGCAGGGAGGAGGTGCGGCGACGCGTTCTGTGGTGCGTCGGGCTCGGGCGTGCATGGTTCGTCGCCGTGTGGCCAGTGGAACAGTGGGCTGGAGCTTCGCAACTCCTAGTCGAAGTAAGTCGGCAATTTTCTATTTTGCTTTCGTCTCCCTGGCATTCTGTTGATTGGGCAATTTGGCATGTTGATTTGGCAAAGGAAAACTAGCAGTGGCGAAGGACAGGAAAGAGCCGTGACTTGTGCGTTTCACGCTAGACTGGACCGGACCGGAGCTGGTTTTCTTCAGCAGCTCCTTCGACCATCTTCACGTGATTCTCCAGAGATGATAAGGCACCTCATCCCTAGGGCTGATGTCTACCCATCCCTTGTTGCTCCCCGTAAGCTCCTTCTTGTCTATAAATCATAGGCAGCTAGTGAAGTGTTCTGTCATTGTTATTTACAGAGTGAACGAGAGGCAATGCAGGAGCTGCTATCTTAGATTGTTTTAGAACTGTGAGCTGCTGAGATATAGAAGGAAAAGCTTGAGACTATTGTTTGATATCGCACATTTCTTTGGTTTAGTCGCTATGACATGTAGGTTGGTTTGTTGTTGATATTGGACTCTTATTTGGTTTACTCCTTGTGAAACATTATTGTGGTGTGAACTAATGAGGTGGTATTGAATTGGTTTAAGCATGAAGGATTGGGTTGTTAGATAGGATGTTGAGATTATTTTGTGAAGGACTGTCTTGTTAATGCTAAACATATTTTGGGATGGATTTTTTGTCTCTAATTCATGTCTAATACTATTCTATCTGGGCATTACAAACTGAATCTATGAATGTTTGGATTTAAGCATGAAAGGAACTTGTGAATGTTTGGATTTAAGCATGAAATGAACTCGTGAATGTTTGGATTAAGCATGATTTGAACCTGTGAATTGTTAGACAAAGTTTAGCCAAACCATGTTGTCCTTGAACTCCCCATGAACTTACAAGTTGTTTCCTTATTATTAATATTAGGATTTGAATTGATAATTGTTTTTATTTCTCTACCAATACACATAAGTTAAACCATGTTAGGAAGCGTATGATTTACTTGATAATTAGTGAATAAATCATATATATATTAGTCTCTCTTGACTTTTAAATTATTATTCATGATTTATTGATAAATGCTATGTTTTCAGTTTATATATGTGTGTGTGTGTGTATGGGGTCGAGTAATATACGATATATATAGTTGGTATGTCTGTGTGTGTAGAGTCGAGTAATATACGATATATATAGTTTGTTTTCGGTTTATATATATGTGTGTGTGTGTAT
>CM039477.1:14848074-14917145 GCA_022433065.1 Begonia loranthoides | reverse complement strand
CCGGAGTCGCCAGTTCGCCTCGGCCTGCCCTTCCCCGCGACACTCTCCCCTCGGAACCCGTCTCTCCCCTCTCCATCTCGCACTCAACCGGGATTTCCAGAAGAAGAAGAGAAAAACATGTTGAAGAAGCCTTCTGAATTTTCAATTTTCCTTTAAAGAAATATATAAAATTTTATAAATTTATATAATATACAATATATAACATAAATTATTATGTTATTATGAATTACAGAAAAATTAATTCATAATTATTATGAATTACACGCTAATTATTTGATCTCTTAATTAACAAACAAAAGAATCTATAAAAATATATTATATAGTATCAATATTAACATTCTCCACTCTTCATTTTAATTTATTCCTAAAATAAAAGGTATTCATATTGTAACTTATATAAAACTTTATTGAGTAAAGCAAAAACTAAAATAACATAAAATAGAAGTTTTAAATACAATACATTAATATCATACATATATAATATCGTTAAGGTAAAGCTTATTACTCTTTATTTAACTGAAATTATCACAAAAATATAATTTCATATGTTATATCCTATATATTTATATTACATAAAACATATTTATCTTATGTCGCTACATATATAGTCGAGATATGACCATATGTTCTTAATGGGATGAACTATATTTATAATTTTATATTATTTGAAGATTTTATATTTCAAATATAAATCCAAGACTTATTTTGAATTATTATTTTTATATTTTGTTTAAGATATATATATTATATACGTTAATATAAATTTTGTATAAATAACCAATGAATTTTAAAAAGCATATCCTATAATGAAAATATAATATTTATCAATAAAAATTTATTCATTTATACAAAAATTGTTCTATTATATTTGCATGTTGGACATATAATTCTCAATACAATGGCAGTATTGAATGAGTTGGACAAGCTTTACCACTTATTCATGAAGACACCCTTTTGTCCAATCCATAAGTTGTGATGACCGATGAGTTATCATATTAAAGGCTGTCAATGTCGACTGCTTATATGTTGATTTGGCCTATCTCCAATTGAAGATACCCCTTTGTTCCAACTATTGAGGTAGCATTATCCTTCTCTGTGTACTTGAGGACTAGTTTGCTAAAGAGAAGTGTGATGTTATGACTTATAGTCAAGAGTCAAGAAGAATCAATCAAAGTAGATCCTTATTTGGAAAGAGTTATATGCGCTAATTGAGTGGGACAAAGAAGATGAATTGAAGATGGATCGAAGATTTAAATGAGATGAGTTTTCCAATTTAAATTTTAAATTATTGTTTAAAATAGTATTATCTTTCAATTTTAGATTTTAAATTCTTGTAGCTTAAATAAAGTGATAACTTCGTTCAATTCTTTTTAAATTTATGCATAGATAATTCGTTCAAATTGTATTTAAACATTGGTGAAAAATAAAAGGAGACAGCTAAAATATCACTTTAGAATTGAGTTTCCTTAATACTCAAATATCAAAGGGTTCTTTCTAACAAACCATGTTTTTCAATTTTACATCATAGGTCAGAATTACGAGGGAAGGAATACCAACAAATTGCAACACGATCAAAAATCCAATGTAACATACTAAATTTAAAATTTCCAAAATTTATTCAATCTTTCCAAAAAAAAAAAGAATCAATCAAACCCTAATTATAATCAATCATATTCAATTTCTTTAATTTGGGAAAATTAACCCTAATCGAGAGATTTTCCCTTCCATTTCTGAAGCAATCACCCAAATCAAGAATTTTCCTAAAATTCACTGCAAACCTAGACTTATTTTGAGTCTGATTCAAATCCCCAAAATGGAAAGCAACCCAACTCTCCCTTTATAAATTGAAGGCTCCGAGGAATGAAATATTTTCCTCTAGAGAAGCTCAAAATCTCACTACTAAAGTTCCAACCACTTCATCACCTTCTGTCAGCCTCTGGAACGAAAATTTCCCCATCGGTCGAAGTCGTGCCTTGCTACGATGAAATGCCTCTCTGTCCAAACTCCCTCTTCTCGTCCAAACCCTTTTTCTCAGGCAAATGACAAACCTTCCACTCAGGCAAACCATCACTCGACGACGAACGGCGAAGCAGAGCTCTCTCACTCCCTCTCTCTCGAAGCTATGAAGACCGTGAAGAAGAAGAAGAAGAACGAAGAAGAGAAGAACAGTTCCTTTAAGTTGGAGTTACTGAACCAGTCTAGAACAACGAACTGAACCGACCAACCAAATGAACCTGACCCAGTCAGTGAACCGAACCGGTCACGAAGAACCGAACCAAACAGGCCAACCGAATCCAACTAGACCCAGACCAACGAATCGAACTAAATCGGTCTAGCCAAATTGAACCAACCCGATCCGAATTCAACTCTGATCAATCTAAGATTTTTATTGGTAATGAATTTCTGCCCAAATTTCTTTCAAGAGTTATTGTTTTTAAGAAGAAATTTAATCGATAAATCTTTTAGGCAGACTAGATTATTCAAAGACTTAGGAAATCCCTATAATCCTATTTTTCTCAGAATCTAGGTAAGTAGAACATAAATTTTCAATGTTTTGGCCATAAGCCCTACATCACAAGGAAAATATTATTTTCTTTATACTCATATTGTTATTTTATTCTGATATTTTACTTGGACATACATTGTTAGACATTGACATATGATATTTAAAAGATAAAATTTATAGGACATCATGTATGTGAGTATGAATGTATGAATTTGATGGAATAGACTGTAATATCCCAATTTTTCCACAACGAAAATTAAATAAGAAAAAGAGAAATTAATCGGGAAAAATCTGGATATTAGCATACTCGGATAACTTAAATATTATTTTCAATAATTATTGATGATTTAATATAAAAGAAAATTATTAAGATAAATTAATTAGGATATTTGGACGTTTATTTTAAAAATTAAATTAGGGAGCGAATATAATAAATTAAATTAAACGAGTAATTAATATCGAGAAATATTTGAAATAAATCGTGAGTAGAGATTGGGTCGAATAAATTACATTACATATTCTGGAATAAATAATAAAAGAATAAAATAAATAATTAAAGGAGATGATTTGGTGTGGAACGGTGTCGTTGGAGAAGATATGATGAGCGCCGTTAGACCGATCACATTTCATTCTCCGTTGGACCGGTCAAAATAGGTACGTTGGTCGCATAGTGGGTTGCGATTGGTACCACGCTTTTTGCAGAAAATCATGATTTTCTTTGAGAGCGGCTGCATAAGTTTTCTTTGGGATCGGTTGGAACCTCCAGTTTGGTTGGAAGCCATGCGACCAGACCCAAGGGGTGCCAACTGAAATCCCTGTTCCAAGAAATCGCCTAATTTTTCCCTTTTGTGGCAGCTTCCCATGGACGTGCAAATGCCTATAAATAGAGGCATTTGTTGAAGAGAAAATCACACCAAAGGCGAGAGAAGAGAGAGGAGCCAGAGAGAGAAGGAGAGGAGAGAAATAGGACTGATTGTGAGAGTTTTGGGTTGCAAAATTTAGGGGTGGATTCGTTACTTCGACACTGAAGCGGGGATTTCGAATGGAGAAATTACATGGTTGCTCTTGGATTATTTTTGTAATATTTCTATCCTTAAATAAGTCGATAATTAGTTAATAAATATTAGTTGCACTATTATTATTATTATTATAGCACTATTAGAATCACATTATTATTAATGAATATTATTAGTGGTGTAATTGTACTGTGCAAGTAAGTTCTGTCTAAGGAGACTGGTAAATAATAAGGACCATTGTGACCGTCCAGTCTTTTCTGGAAACTTATTTGGAAAGGATATTCTGTCTAAAGAGTTTGCTATGCATTCTTTCATGGGAATATTCCTAATCGGTACATCCACAATTAATAAAAGAGATAAAATATAGAAAATGATAGTTAAAATAATTATAAATTAATTATAGTAATTATGGATTAAACTATTACGCTTAGGTTACTAAACGTAATTAAGAAGATAGAAAATGTATAAATTAGATAAGCAAATAAAAAGGGAAAAATGTGTAAATTAAATATGTACTTTAAATAAACATGAAATTAAGAAAGATAAACAAATAAGAAAGTTGTTAAGTGGTAATTAGTAATAAATATAAATACAGTAAATAGTAATACATAGAAATATGGTAAGAAGTAATAAATAGAAATACGATAAGTATTAATTAACTAATAAGACATACGATAAATGGTAACTCATAATAAGGAAGCAGCGGTATTAAAGTTAGGACTATAACTAATAAATAAAATGATAATTATTTTGAAGGTATTAACGAAGAAAAATGATAAAGAGATAGACGTTAAGGAACGAGGGGAAATTCACAAAGGTAAAAAATAGGATGCGGTGGCTAGTGGAGGCCCTGCATCGCAGGACTACTTTTATGTTTTAGTGTACTATATACTTCGATGTTTCTTATGAAATGAATATGAACTGTCATACATACATCATGATAGGATTTATGAAACTGCTAACATATGCATAACATGTTAATAAATGAACCAATAAACATAAATAGGTATATGAGATCAAGTAGTGACATCCTTAATAGATGTATCTCCTTGTCAAAGTGACGGTTAAGCCACTAGACTGAATAATGGATCCAGCTTCCTAGACTGATAGATCTCCTATATTTGGACTGTTAAGTGAAACTAAAGTTGCATTAAGAGGAGATAAGTTCTTCTCTAACATGACTGCATACGCATTGCATACTCATTCATTCTATTTCTTGCTAAGCCTCGGCACATGATATTGACCGTGATGTAGGTAGATGTTATTACGATAAAAGGAGGACGCATTGCCAGATGATCCATTGAGTTATTACCTGGGTGCCACCTAGAAGGTTGTGGCTCAAAGAATGTAAAAAGAGTTGTTTAAATTATAATTTTATTTACTAAAATATTTTTAAAGAAATGTTTTATAAGCAGACTTTTATGAAATAATGCTTTCATATTATTCTGTTAATTTACTCTGATATTAAATAAGTTTTTTAAAAGAAAGAAAGAGAAAATTTTTATTACAAAATAAGAGGTTTTACAAAACGGGATGTTACATAGACGAAAAGCACGATATGAGATGGTCGATGAAACTTATGAGGGTAAGAAATCACTGATTCTTTGAAAGACTGAACACATGGTTATGAGATGGCTAATGAAAGTCTGAACGCATGGTAAGGTTGGAAAATGAGTTCCAACCAATATGTAACTTAAAGCATAGAAACTTGGTAATGTATGAAATTAAAACATATATGAATGTGTTTTTACTTACTGAGTTATCTCACCTTTAGTTTTGTGATGTAGGTGAGTTTTTATTCGAAAATGAATTGGCAATGATAGAGGATTTTCTAGAAGCAGAATAACATATAGAAAAAGGCATTGAGAATATCGTTGATGGGTCAGATAATTAAATTTTATTTATACTTCAGTTTTAATGTTTTAAAATAAATTTTACTTAGTATTTCAATTACTAAGGTGATTTGAATAAATTTCGATTGTAGTTGGATTTTAAATAATTTTTTTTTATTTAATGAAGTTTTAAATAAATGTTTAGTAATGTTTTGACTCATAAAATTTATTTAATAAAGTAGAATTAATTAATAAGTACACTTAAACTATTTTGCTAATAAATATAGTTATTTTCTTAAATGCTTCTGCCTTAAAAAATGATTTTTTTTTTTATTTTCAATGATTAACAAAATGTTGTATTTAGGGTTTATAACAACTTAATTAAACCTAATTTGTAAGTCAATTTGGAGAAAATTTTAGGGTTTACAATTTTGGAAAAATAAAATTTAGGGTTGTTATACCCACTTCCAGATATTTCTTTTAACTATCCTGAACTCATTCCCAAACTCAAAGTCAAAACTCATTTCTAATTATTTTTCATTAGAGTTTTATTTACTTTGGAGAGTTCTCTTATCAGATGGTTTTAGGTTTACCAGTTATAGTGACATGCTCAAGTACTGGGCGAATTTTAAGTAGGGAGTGAGTGAGTAATTAGCAGACAACATTGCCCATGAGCGAGCATCAAACTGCTCAAATAAACAGCAGAGGTCCAATGTGGTTTCAAACCAAACAGGGGAGTGCACGGAGAGCAGAGGATGCGGCCTCCGGGCTGAGAAGAAGAGCGTGCAACAGGCGCTGGCAAAAGTGAATGTTCTAAGGATATAGGGACATGTTCATCCCATAAATGGAGATCAATTACTACCAGGCTTGCCTGAGCGTGAAAGGTGAAGTATATCAACCTACAGAATTCAATGGCTTCAACGAATCAGATCTCAACGACAAACTACATTCTTGTCACAAAACTTATATATCATATGAAATTGAATAATGAGCGCAAGTATTCTGAATTCATATGAAAATTCAAAATACTTATGAAATATCCAAATGGAATGTACTAAATTGATGAATCATCCAACAAATCTAATTGAATGTTCAAAATTTGTTGTCACAAAAAACAATATTAAAAATCATCACCAGACCAAAATAAGCTCGCGTATTAAAGAAGCTTGAGTTGAGTATATCTCATGGAGGCATGTGAATTACTAGCCAGAAGATGATACTAGGACATCATGATCCTTTAAGCGCTTCTCAAAATGAGCCAAACGATTTTGTAGTTGCAAGATTCCGGCTGACTTTTGGGATAGAATCAAATTCAGTCTCGATATATAATCATCCAGTTGATTCCCTGGTTGATCTGCTTCGACCAAGAGGTTCATCTCCTACAGAAGTTTAAAATTGAAAATCTTAACAGAATTAATCAACTCTGGTTTATAAGCACAAGAGGCCAATCAAGGTACACAGTTTAATGACAGGTTTCTAGAGATGCAATGATAGTAGTAGAACTTCAACTGAGACTAATGCTTGAGAGAAAGAGCTTTGTAAGTACCTCTCTAACTATATTCATTGTCTCCTCCACCAGCTTACGATGAGCGTTTACAAGATCTTCCTCTTCCTGCAAATACGCATTCCAAACCATGGTCAAATATGAAGCTAAAAGTTTAAATAATTTAAATTTTTTCTGTGCATTTTACTTTTTACCTGCAACAAGACATTCAGATCAGTGTCTGCTCTTGAATGACTAAGATCAACTTTTGGTAGGTCCTTCCTCGTCTGACCACTGGGCCTGCAGAATTTTTCATCCAAAGTGGAGACACTGAATGGCTCTTGTTTGCCATTCTTTTTCCACAATGGTTTCTCTTGCTCATATGAATCCTCCAGTGCATCAAAATCATCTTCCATTTGCTCAGGTGACATGTCATCATCCTCGTATGCGGATCTAGTAGGTAACGCTGATGATAATGGTAAAGCAATTGATTCTTTAATGTTTAAGGTTGAAGAAAATACATCTTTCTTTTGGTTGTTTCCTTTTGAAAGACTCTTAACCCTGCGTTGAAAGTTTCAAAGGGGTGATTCCAGAGATCGAAAAAGACCAGGCAAAAATGATATTCCTAGTACACCATAATTAAAAAAGACAAATTTCTCCACACCTATCAGCATATCTTAAGGTGTTGAGAGTATGTTCACATGATCCTGAGCTTGGCGATATGCATGAGATCATCACAGTTCGTGAGTCTCCAACGAATGAATCCCTCAGAACCTCAGTTAATTTACTACCTCTGAAAGGAATATGACCTTGGTCATTGTCAAGAGCTCTTATGCATTCCTTTAAAGCAAGTAAGCTCTTATTGATTTCTGCGCCTTCCATTCTGCGTTGTATTTTTCAAAGCACTAATAAAGCTAAAGACATGAATATCTGATATCTGCTATACTAATATTATGAAGATAGAACAAGCAATTTCCAGTATTTAACCTTTCAGACAACTTAATATTCTCTATCCATTAAAATATGAAACTTCAAATAAAACTTCCTAGCGAAATTATATTTAGATGCCACAAGATTACTCTTATTAGTTATTATCATAAAAGTAAAATTAGATTTACCCTTTAATTTTACATTCTAATTTTAGCTCATAGAACATTGCTTATCAATCGATATAATAACTAAAACAAATTATAAATAGTTAAAAAAAACATTAATTGCACGAATTAATGTGTCACATCAAGGAGAAAAAATTAAGTGTAAAATTAGAAAGTAAACTTAGGATTACTATTATCATTAAATCTTATTCATCAAAACATCAAATGTGGAGAAGTTTCTGCTTAACAATGTAGACCTACATATTGATTGTACTCTAAATATAATTTCTTGTAATTAAAAAATTAACACAAACAAATAAGGAGAAGAAGATGAAGTTAACACACCTTGTCAGTTTGTCATTGTCTGTGGTATCCGCCCCACGTTCACTTCCAGCAAGATCTATAAAGGAAAGCTTCCCAACTACACGGGGAGGCTTTGATTCACTTCCAGGAACAGCCCTCTTGAGGGCAAGCTGGAGTATAGCATGTGAACGAGAGGATTCTTCGTTTGCTCCTGTTGTTCCAGTACTTCTTGTGGTATTTCCTTTCTCGATTAGCTCTTTGATGGTTTCCACATCTGATACCCTGTATTCTAGCAAGCCCACAATGCAAACTTGCTGCTTACCATCTTCTCTCATGCAAAGCTTCCTGCAAATTGAATCTTGAATTTTAAAAGAACTTAATGAAATATAAGTCACGAGCATGGGAGCATGTGGAATAGCAACTTACTTTCGATCATTCAGGAGATCAAAAAGCTTTCCACCGTATATTTCAAAGAAGCTCACAAATAACTGAAGTCCCTGATTCCTGTAAGTATGGTGCATCAACCTCAAGATATCACGAGATGCTTTAAGTGGCAAGGGCTTCATAGTATAAGTTTTTCCACTACCTGGCAGATGATAAAGCAAACAGAAGAAAGTAGAATAATGATTGGACTGTACCACACCAGCACTAGCATACTGAGCAATATTAATATGACAGAAAATGAATAATAGAATCTATTTTTTGTTCAACAAGATACAATGTCAGCGCCAGTAAGCAAATTATTATTGTAAGTAATGAGACCGACAAAAATTTCACTCCAAAGCATACAAGATTTTTCAAGTGAAAAATATCAATAAGTAACTCATTCTTCATGCATTATGAGAGTGATATGATATAAACTGCTATTACTGAATTCTTGAACAATAACTAATACAACAGTACAATTGTCTTTACTATTACACACCATAGGAGATATTCGAGAGACCTTTTACTCTTCACACAAAATCCATTCACCCCCCACAAATCCCCTCCCTTCTCCCTAATTATTAACTTTCCTTTAATAACTACTCAACAACCCAATAATTATAATAATTACCTAACAGTTATAATATAATAATTACTCAAATAATATTAATTAAAACTATTATTTATTAAATACTCTATCACTACTCCTGCTCTAAAAAGTCATCTTGTCCTCAAGGTGGAAAAAAATGAAAAATGAGCTTCTTATCTATATCTTCACAATTTTTCTCACTAATGTATTTCAATTCGTAAAACTTTGTCAAGATCAAATCATCTTTGATCAAGGCATCTTCAAGATTCTTCAAAGAAAATAGGCTAGAATAAAATCCAAAATTTTGCTTTTTTAATTTAGCCCAATAACTCTTGGTGAAATGGTTTCTTTTGTAAGCCTCCATTCTTTATCTAAATGGGCCATAGGGGAACATGGCCCAACAATGTCCTTCCCGCAATATGTTGCATTATGTTTTTTTTTTAAAACAAATGTTTCTTCTGTCGCCTCTTCTGTTTCATCTTCCAGCAACAATTTCCTTCCATTTTCCATTTTACAATTTTGTCTCCTCCAACCGCTGCCTCCTCCCTTACAACTGACGAAAACAAATTATTTTCGTCTTCTGTTGCCTCCTCTATTTCTGTTGTCACCGGCTCCTTCATGTCCACTGTCGCCGGCGCCTCCATTTCCACTCTCGCTGGCGCTTCCCTTTCCACCATCACCGACTCCTCTCTTGTCATCACGACTTTCCCATCTTTTTTTTTCCAATTTTTCCTGTCACAAACTCTTCGCGTGTGATTGTTTGCTTCTAACAATTGTCCTCGGGTGTTGATTCTCCTTCTCCTTTCATGATAGCTTCCTCTTCGGCTGTGCGTGCGATTGTTTGCTCGCAACAAATGTCCTCGGGTGTTGATTCTCCTTCTCCTTCGTGATAGCTTCCTCTTCTGTTGATTTCTCATTTTCTACTGGTGCTTCCTCTTCTGTCGTCTTCTCATTTTCTGCCAGTTCGATTTTCGCATCCACGGTCTCCCCAAGTTCATTTTCCCTCTTGGCCTTCTTCAGTGCCTTTGACCTTTCTTCATGGATCATTATTTTTTCGTATTTTTCCCACTCTTTCAGATTTTGTGACTGAACTCGTACATCTCCGATTTGCTCGCATGGAAATTTCCCGAGAGCCCTTGGTTGTCTGTCTTCGAACTTTGCAACCAATTGATCTAATAGTTCTTGGATTACCAACAAGCTTTTTTCTATAGCAGAAAGTTTATCCAGATCTTTCAATTCTTTCCTAATAGTAACGACTTTCTTCTGCCAATCATTCATAGCCTCCTTCTGTGATAATTCTAAACTTGTTAGCATACTCTATAGCCTTCCAAAATCATGCTCTGATACCAAATTGATATGATATAAACTGTTTTACTGAATTCTTGAACATCAAGTAATACAACAGTACAATTGTCTTCATTATTACACACCCTAAAGGATATTTGAGAGACCCTTTACTCTCCACACAAAATCTATTCACCCCTCACAAATCCCCTTCCTCCCCCTAATTATTAACTTCCCTTTAATAACTACTCAATAACCCAATAATTATAATAATCACCCAACAGTTACAATATAATAATTATTCAACTAATATTAATTAAAACTACTATTTATTAAATACTCTATCAGAGAGGAAATAATCAAAACGCAACAATACTTTATTCAAGAGGTTCAAAAAAATATGCATCCCTCATCAATGACTTGCATAAATTCCACACTCATTGACTAATGCATAGCATAATAATTGAAAATTAAAAAAAAAAAGCTTTTAGAATATGCAAGATAGTTGCAACAAGTGACTTGCACACAGGCATGCTAGTAGGACGCATCACATTTAAAGAAGTTACCTGTTTGCCCGTATGCAAAACACGTTGCCTTTGTGCGTTGAAAAATTATTGGAACTATTGGTTCCACGGTCTCACGATATACCTGTAAATAAAGTTAAGAAGCAGAAGCAATGTTAAAATGCAATTAGTTCTAACAATCACTATGGAATGTAAAGTATACTCACTTCATCATTAGAGACTTCTTCATTCAATACTGCATCAAAAACAAATTCATGCTTCTCTAAATATTCTGTCAAGTCAACCTGCAGTCAAATTTATGTCATGCAGAAACAAGACTACAAAGAATTGAAAATTATGAATTACAGCATGTGAGACTACCTTAAGCTTTGTTTCATGAACTGTAAGACAGTTGGAAAGTGTTTCTATTATATCTTCCTCATTTTTTGCCAGCTCCTTTTTGTTAAGAGGTCTCTTCCGTACCTGCATACAAGCAACAAACATTTTAGAGTCAATCAAAGCCACCAAATGAAGTTATGAGTGGGTGTAGAGTGTACAAACTTTTAATTATAGTAAATGACATTGCTGTGCTAATGCTTTCATCCCATTTTTTATTACATAGTAATAAAATCGATACAATTTCCTTTTCCTAAAAGTGGACTTTCTTGGTGAATTTAGATTGGAACCTTTTCTTTAGAAGGAACATTTTCCCTTCAAAAAGTTGCAAACATTCTAACCTTTTATCCTTTTTTTCTGTTATTTGAGACATCAAGTGATTGATAAACATCGCGGATGATTGTTGTTGGAATCTTTCATGTTCTGTATTTTTTTTTGGTAAATCCTTCTGATCTTTGGCAACCTCCTCCTCCGTTTGACGCTTTGAGTATCATGATTTTATTTGGAAATCAAGAATTGCCACTTGAGTTTTGAATTCTCTCTTTAGTTAGTTAATCCAAGGGATACAACCCACAAGAAAAATCCCTGTGTGAATTTGTCTTTTGGATATTTTATTTTATTAAGATTAAGAAGAGTGAGGAGAAACCGAGGCAATTTTTCTTTTGTGAATTTCATTGTTTTTTTCTAGAAGAAACTAAAGTAGTACTAAAAAAAGCACAAATATGAGAAAAATGAAACATGCTCTTCCAAAAAACAACTACCGAATGAGATTCATTTTTATGATGACAATCACAAGGATATGAGGATTAAAGGCACTATTGCCACCTTTTGAACTGCGTGGCTAGCCCTTGATCATTATGGCACTTGCACTAGTAGTTTTTAAATTGGTAGAGGGGTTTTTCAGTCCAATATATTCCAAATTGTCTTTTCTCTTTTAGCTTTTCAACTAGAATATGTAGGTATTAGTTGATGTCTTTTCTTTTTTAGCTTTTCCACTAGAATATGTAGGTATTAGTTGATTGCATTTGCTTTTGAAGGAGCTCTTATCCTCAATATATACATTTGCATTCAATGTAATTTTATATCCTATAAAAAAAGTTCAAAGGTAAAGAGTTCAGAACTTAAATATCATCAATGCAACAAGAGCAATTTGCAATATAAATTAGGGAGCATCAATATAATGTTCTTGATGTACACAAACGAAAAAGAGCATACCACAACTTTAATCTTTGCAACAGAACTACTCTTTTCTTTGTCTGCAGCAAAGCTTTTCAGGAGGTCATTCTCAGGTAAACCTCGAGCTCTGCCCCCAGCCTGTTTTTTATTAGTAAAGTAAGTCTCAGAGTCATCAAAGCTTCTGACTTCAACAGGATGATGCATAGAAGAGCTGTCATACATCCCAGTGATTGGCATCTAACATTCAAAACATGAGCATAAGAAAAAAATACATATACTTGAAATTAGATGAACAAGTGGATAGGCATTTTATACCAATAAATACAGCTAGGTCGCTCACTTGACTCTATGAGATTGTTATCAAACGCGTGCATTTTGGAAAATATTTTTAGAACCCAATAAGTCTAACGCTGGTTCTAAAAGGATAGGAAAAACAATACAAAAGGTGATTTCCATTTTCATCGGTTTACTTGTAAGAACATCAAAAAATTAAACATTCTGATCCTATCAGATGAGGGCTCAGACAATACAACTGTTCCTGGCTGTTGTTTTCATATTCATGTAGCAGCATAGCAGCACTAAATTGCAAGTTTGTACAAAACTAGATCTCATTGTTGTTGTAGACATATAAATGATCAATGGAAGATTTAACTGCAGATTCACATTACATTAAAATTATCCAAATATCATAGAAAACAATGTTCCAAAATCTTGAACCCTTGCAACACACACATCTCGAAAGACAAAAAAAAGAAAAATTTAAGGCAACCAAAGTAAATTTGGAAAGAAAACTGGTATGCAAGTTCAAACATACCTGAGGCAACAATTCCGTATCTACAGAGTGCAGATCCAGGAGTCCAGGACTGAACTCAGTTGGTGAATCATCTCCACCCTTCCCCTGACTCAATGGCCTTGAATTAACAGGAGGCGTTGATGGCTCCATATAAAACTCATTCACCCCATTAAAACTGACTTGTGCATTCCTGTACATTCTCGAACCCTGCCCTCCAACACCAACACCAACACCACCATTGTATCCATAGTGCTGTTATCAGTCAACAAGGAAAGTATTAAAAATCATAAGGCTAATCCAGATCTGAGATAATGATTACGCTGAACCTAAGCTTATGGAAACAACTGGCTGTTCGAATTCTAGGTGAAACTTTCAAAGAGAGAGAAATCCAAAACCTGAAAAGCCGAGGTATTGGACTGCAGATGTTGAAGACCAGCTGACTGCAGCCACCTCCCATTAGACGAGCTCTCCAAGAAATTTTCAGCATACTGCCTCTGATGGTGCATCCCTGCTGTACCAGATCTCTGCCCTTGCCTCTCCGCCACGTTCATCTCTCTCAAATCCAATCACCAAACAATCCAAAAATCTCGATTCAATTTCTCTCCACCCCCTCTCTGTCTCTCTCACTCTCAAATCACGATTCGAACTTTTGCCAGACTCTTTCTCACTCTTTGCTTCAATCAGAAATCCCTTTCTCTCTCTAAGAGCTCATCAGAAGCTAACATTGCTTGCTTCTTCACTTTCTCCACCATTTGCACTTCAATGGAGACTGGAATTAGCTTGGTAAAACCGAGAGAGGGATAGATGCAGCAAGTGAGCGTCCGAGCGTAGCTTTAAAATTCGAGAATACAAATTTCAGCACGTGTGTGAGGAGCGGAAGCACGTGCGAATAAAGTTAGTGCTGGTGGTAGACGCGGCGGAGGACGGCGGCAGTGGACGACGATTCGTTGGAGCCATATTTCGTTTGAACTTTCTTTGAATATCCACCGTCCACGTGGTGGGGCCATTTGCATTTTAGTTGATTTTATTTTTAAAATAAATAATTATTTATTTGGTTTGGCGCTTGGCTTTCTCGTTCAAAATTCTTGGCTTTATGTTGGAGAAAGCAATAGAGACTGGGGGCCCCATAAGTTGGATTGAACGGCAGCAGATCTGAGACTTCAACACTATTATTAAAAATGATATTATTGTTTATTATTTTTGGTAAAATGACATACCAACTATCATATTTTACTATTAATGATAAATTAATTATTAAACTATTTTTACTAATAAATTAACTACTAAATTATGAAAAAAAAGTCGTTGCTAACAACGCTGTCACGTTTACCATTAAACGCTTTGATTTCGATCTGCAGTAGATCGTGTAGTAATCGCAGCGGATTGATTAGAAGGAAATTCCTTTATACTCACCTAGAAAAATGGTGAATCCTTGCAGATCGATAATTCTCTCAATTTTCAATGGTTTTGGACGCTTGAGGACTTGTTTTCCATCGTCTTTTCGAGATGCACAAGTAGGAAACATATGTTTTGTCATTCGATGCTTATCAGAGCAGATTCGGGCAAGAAAAAAATGAGATTGTTTCATCTTTCTGCTTTCCTCTCTCATGTGCCCAGATTTCGCAACATCTTGCTTCGCCATGAAAATGCTATCTACACACTATGATACAGCGCCATTTTTGGAGACGTGTCACCCATGTGTATTAGGAGAAGATTAACGTGACATGTGCAAAAAACGCTCGCCACAGCAGGGAGAAACTGGCAGTTGAACATGCAGAGCTTCACGATTTTGAATTGTGTAAGGCAAATTGGAGTAGGTAGAAGCATTTTTAGCCCTCGAAAGTGGGACAAGCTATCTTTGGCACTTGCTAGCACGTAGATCTTGAAAAGTTATGCGAAATAAAAAAAAATTAGCCCAAATCGGTCAACTAAGCACAAAGTTATGACCTTCTAAAGTTTTTGAGTAAATGATCTCATTTTTTTCGTGCTCGAATATGCTATGATATGCAACGAATGAAAAAATAGATCTCTCCTACCTGTACATCATGAAAAAAATGATGGAAAACAAGTCCTCAAGCGTCCAAAACTATTGAAAATGAAGAGAATTATTGATTTGCAAAGATTTACTGTTTCTCTAAGTGAAAGAACTGAATTTCCTTTTTATCAATTCGCTGGGGATCGTGGTCAATCCGTCGCAGATTACTACACAATCAGCTGCAAATCAAAATCAAATCATTAAAAGGCAAACGTGACAGCGATGTTACTAGTGATTTTTTTTTCCATAGTTCAGTGGTTAATTTTTATCAAAAATAGTTTAATGGTTGACTTGTCATTGATCACAAAGTACGATGGTTGGTTTGTCATTTTCCCATTAGGGCCTATTTTGCGAGAATGCTCTAGAGATGATAAAACTGGTGGGTTATCCAGGCTTGCCCTGTAACATCCCATTTCCTTTTATACATTTTCATATTCATTTCACGGCAATATAAAAATTTCGATCATTTTAAAAACCATTTAATTATACTTAAAAGAAATTATTAGAGTTATTTACATGGAATAATAAAAATATTTAAATTATTTTCCAAAAACAACATAATTTAAAATATTTAAAACCATAAAGTAGATTCTTTAAGCAATTTAAACAACTTTTATTCTTTTGAGCAACAACCCTTGAGGTCGATTTGCACATGATAACACAAGCTTGCATTGCATCACACTTTTTCCCTATTCACATCACCTAGATCATCATCGATACCTACATCACAGGAGGAATAATAAGTCTATTGCCCAGTAAGGAATACTAATGAAATGCAATGCAATACCTATGATTCTCTACATGCATAAGTTTAATAGATCTGTAAGCTGGGTGAGAGCAACCTCTACAGTCTCCGAACTCATCACTTGGATTCTTTTTTACGTGAGAGCAACCTCTTTAGTCTCCAAACTCACTTAAAAACGAATCCACTTACATTTACGTTCCTTCACCTTTTGGGTGATAGCAACGTCTTCAGTCTTCGAATTCACTCACCCAATGAGTGAGAGCAACCTTTTCAATCTCCGAACCCACGTAGAAAATGCTCATTTATTATCTTCATTATTATTTCGTGCAATGCATGATATGCAACCCTATTGACATGCCTATATAAATGTCACACGACAATTCATATATCACAAACAATTTAACAAACAATGAGTAGGAATATTGAATTAATAATTATTTAATACTATGCATGCATTACTACTGATATATTACCAAAGTAGAACACTAACTATGATCGTCAACAAATATCAGTATCGACAAATATCACTATTTCCTTACATATTATTCACTACTTTTCTTCCGAAAGGATATTAATATATTATTTACAATTTGTTTGGCTGTGAAATACTAACACTTAGCAACAATAATTACACAACAAACCTACCATGCAACGATAGCTCTCCAGCAACATACTAACAAGTTCCATCTATCTAACTTTTTAATAGAGAGCACACAATGAGTATTCATTCAATGAGAACATTTTTACTTAAGGTTTAATTGTCACAGAGACATATACTTTCTAAAAGAATTTCCCAACACCCATTTTTTCATGAATATACTATTAACATATTTTTTTTATCAAGGAAGAGAGACTCACTACGAGGTTCCCATTGAAGAAAGACAACTTGTATGCAAGGAAGTATCAACAAAGGCATAATACCGAGAGAATAAATCAAGAAATCTAACAAATATGTAGAACTCATTTCCTCACAAACAATCCTATTAGCAGGGAAGAAAAATCATAGAAAAATAGGTTATCAATCATGTAAACATATTTCCTCTTCACGATTAATTACCGACAGATTATCTCTATCATTTAGCATATGAAACCTAATTTAACAAAGAGCATAAGAACAACAAAACTATCAAGCTATTAACAGAAAATACTACCAATAGCAGTACGACCTAATGGTTAAAGACCAAAACCTAAACAAATTTATTTAAACAATCTGTCTCTCCTAATGATAGGTTCATTATGCAGGGAAAACAACAGAAGCACATATATATAACAGGTTATATTGCTTAGATATATCCAACAAAATAACAGAATATGCACACTCATTCATTCACTTCAAATGATTATACATTGATTATCCTTACCACCAATTATATGTATATAAACTATCAAACAGACTACATCTGAGCATGAAAACCATCACTTAAACCAACATCTACGAAGAACAAACGATTTACAGAGAGCAACATATTCACAAAAATCCTACTCCTGCGATGTAGGTCCTTTAGGACAAACCACATGCATTATTCCTTACCACCTACTATATGTATATCAACTATCAAACAAATAGTATCTGAGCATGAAAACCATTACTTAAACCAACATCTACAAAGAACAAACGATTTACAAAGAGCAACATATTCACAAAAATCCTACTATTGTGATATAGGTCCTTTCAGACAAACCACATGCATTATTCCTTAACACCTATTATATGTATATAAACTATTAAACATACAGTATCTGAGCATGAAAACCATTATTTAAACCAACATCTACAAAGAACAAACGATTTACATAGAGCAACATATTCACAAAAATCTTACTCCTGCGATGTAGGTCCTTTCGGACAAACCACATGCATTATTCCTTACCACCTATTATATGTATATAAACTATCAAATAGACAGTATCTGAGTATGAAAACCATTACTTAAACCAACATCTACGAAAAACAAACGATTTACAGAGAGCAACATATTCACAAAAATCCTAATCCGGTGATGTAGGTCGACAAACCACATGCATTATTCTTTACCACCTATTATATGTATATAAACTATCAAACAGACAGCATCTAAGCATGAAAACCATCACTTAAACCAACATCTACGAAGAAGAAACGATTTACAGAGAGCAACATATTCACAAAAATCCTACTTCTATGATGTAGGTCCTTTCAGACAAACTACATGCATTATTCCTTACCACCTATTATATGTATATAAACTATCAAACAGACAGTATATGAGCATGAAAACCATTACTTAGACCAACAATCTACGAAAAACAAACAATTTATAGAGAGCAACTGTAACGACCCGGTTTTTCTTTTCCCATTAAAAATTTGCTAAAATTTAAAACTTTTATCAAGCCGCTAAAGCCTTTATTAAAACATTTTTAAAGTAATATCATAGTGCAAAACTGGAACGTCAAAACTATTTTTTGTAAAAACATAGCGGAAGCAGTTATAAAATCTTTTATGAAAACATAACAAATTTATTAAAACATAGCGAAAGTGTAAATTCTTAAGAAATGAAACTAAACAATTTAACACTGTGTTTTGAAAAATGAAAACTAAACACTTAATTAAAATTCATTTACAATCTTTTTCTTTTTTATTCTCTTTAGCCTGGCCAGCCAATACACCCGCTCTTGCAAATCCTTCATCCCGGCGTTTTGGTCTATTAGCCGTCTCCTCGTATAAATTCCTACACCTACACCACAAGTAAACTGTAAGCCCAAAGACTTAGTAAGGAAAAGGGTTTATGCAGTATGATATGCCTCTCTTTAGTCCTTTTTGGAATGGGGGCCACTCAAACAAATCTTTTCATTAAGTCATTAGTTCTTTGGTTCTTTACTCGTACATCGAGCTAGAGATTGCAGGATTTCCTTTGTGATGGAATAGTGATCCAATCTAACCTTTTACTTGCAACTAGAACTCCTGTACCCTGAGAAGGAGGGGCTTCGACTAGATTGCAGACTAGACCCGCTACCCATCCGCCCCCAACTCCTTTTTTCTTCTTTTTCTCATCTCATCATTTTCTTAATGTTTTTCCCTCACATTATGCATGTGTGAGTACCACTCGATGGTACTGCCTACTAGATTTCTATTAACATGATGCATGATGACACATTCTCTCTATCACATGATGCATGATACAGTGTAATGTAACATTAACAGAAATTGAATTTGAGCATATATAAGAATGTAGATGAATAATAATTGAGTGCGCATGTAAAAGAAAGTAATTGAATAGTAGGAATTGAAAGGGCATAGAATGAAAGCCACCAGTAATTGAATGACAAAGATTGAAAGCAAGGCACATGAAGGAGACAACTATAGAAATAATTAAACAGCAAGAGATATGCTTTAACATCTAGATGCAACAATAAAAGAAACGTAGAGGAAACATCGAATACAGCATGCTACACAAGAGTGTGACGACAATAAATAGATATGGATAACCAGAACTAAAGGAAACGTGCATCTAAAGTAAGGTAGAGTATTAAAATTAACAACTTAGTTCCAATTATTTTTCTAATTTATTAAACATGCTCAAGAAAGATAAGATTTATATTCTAGTTCGTTATCCTAGTTAAGTTACATGCTCAAGAAAGATTACATGCTAGTTAGTTATTCTAGTTAATTACATGCTCAAAAAAGATTACAAACATGCTTAGATTAGGTTATTGACATGTATTGAATTCTAAACTAACAAAAGAAGAGTAATATTATCACTACAGTATAAGGAAGCTGTCATTACAATGACTAAATAATAAATGTACAGAACAGAATCATTGTTAAGGAAATTATCATCATTCAAGCACTACGCATTTATCACATTCCATCTTTAAGCTTTCATCATAGCAATGATTTCTATCAAATCTCTATCAAAGTAAAGCATTTGTAATAAAGGAAATTAAGAGAAGTTGTAGGAATTGTAGGAAACTAACAACAAAAGAGTTAATATTAAACAATTTTAAACATTCATTTATTATACTAGTAAAGAATAGTAAGTGTGTTCTGCATTAACATGTTACAATTATTATTCTAGTTAATTAACATGCTTGAAGATTAAACAAGTAATAGTTAACTAGCATGCGTGAAGATTAATTGTAAACATGTTCGGATTGATTTATAATTTAATTGATTAATCAAACAACCAAGTTAATTAACATGCTGTTAATATTATAAACATGCTAACTAGTTGATCGCTTGTTATCTTAGTAATTTATCATGCTCAAGTCTAGCTAGTTACTCTAGTTAAGTTAATTAATTAACATGCTTGAGTCTAGTTAATTATTTTAGTTAATTAATTACTCTAATTAATTGACATGCATCAAGAAATAATCAAGTTGATTAAACATGCTCAACTAGTTAATTAACATGCTCAACTCTAATTGATTAAGTCTAGCTAATTATGGATGCTTAAGTAAGTGAACATGAAAGTGATTAGCAACTGTTAATTAAACAACTAGTTAAGTTAATTAATATACTTAAGTAATAATTAACATGCTTAAGTTAATTAACATGCTTAAGTTGATTAACATACTTAAGTCTAATTAATTACTCTAGTTAAGCTAATTAATATGCTCAATTAATAATTATAATTTGGATTCTAATTGCTTAACAATTAAACATGCTTAAGGCCTAATTAAGTTAACGTACAATTTAACATGCTATATAGTTGCTTAAACATAGAGTTTAGTAAACACATAGATATCAAACAATGTAACAGTTGAACAATATATGCATTAAATAAAGGAAATGAAAATTTATAATTAACACAAGGAAATTAAACTAAGCAATAAAGAATAGAATCATTCTCTTGACCTAGCTCTTAACTCGTTCAACTCATCGTTCTACACTACACACTTGACTCATTCATCCAAGCAGTAAATGTCCATTGCCCCTCTAAGTATTCATCAATAAAGGAATTGTAAGAAACTACAGAGAACTAGCAGCAGTCACTAACAACAGTATATCAACTAGCAGGAACTATTAGCAAGTAACGTAGCAAAGGAAATTACAGGGAATTAAACACTAAACTCACGCACTCTACTTGTGGGTAGGGCCTTCAAATGGCCAAGACACACCAAAGTCCTTACCTTGAAACTTTATCATGCATTAGCACTAAATCTTTATCCTCCTCTTTCCTTTTCCAATACCTTCATAATTCACACATTTATTCATTAATAACTTCTTATCGAATTCTACACATTTTAACACTTAACAAATTTCAATATTCACAACTTAGCAATCATCAAAGCATGCTCATTATTCTTTTTATCCAAATAGAATGGCAGCAGATAGATTATTCCAACATACATAACTAACAATTCATAAACTTGTCATAACCAATAGTAGAGAGCACATTCACAACTTCGTACTAATCACATGAAGATTATAAACAACTCGTCAATCTAATCCAATTTAACGGCTTATTCCAATTCTTAACCAGTAATTCGTTCAGCGATGACAACCACCAAGGTACAGACTTTACTTTAACAAAACAATATCCATTCCCAAATAAACAGAGAGCATACATAATCCTCATTCTTCAATATCCCTAGACTTAGGCAACCAACCATTTAACAGATTCTAATAATTTCAACAGACAATAAATCCAATTTACGTAGAGACAAGCAGCATAAAACAATGGAGGGTGTTAACAGGGCATCCAACAGAATTATCCAACAGAAGCAATAACTTAAGGAAAACAGGAAACTCAACCAACATCCAATACATGGTATAAATCTCAAGGAACAGAGGGCCAAAATCCAAACCAGACATTCATAATATTCCTCACAGAACCAAGCAACAGTCAACCATGGAGAATATTTTCCAACAACAGAACATAAACATGTTAAAACATTGAACGAAAGTTAGCTATAAACTTTCCTGCCAATTGAAGAGTTCATAAAATCAATAAGGGAGAAGCTGGATACCTGAAATTACAGAACTCGAGAGTAGCCGCCCAACCTCCTCCCTTCTCTAATGTTTCTCATCACTTTTCTCCAGCTTCAGTTTCAGACTTCTCCATTCTTCCTTCACGTAGGAGCTCACTTGAGAGCATTTCTACACTGCCAACCCTCACTGCCTCTCCTCTCCCATTTCTGCCTTTCCTTCCTCTTTGTCTCATTCTCCAGATTGCAGCACCTGAGAGGAAATTACTCTCTGCCAACATAAAGGGCAGAGAGTACAAGCTCTCTCTCACGCCCGATAGTTCCTGCCTCCACTCTGTCCATCTCCAGTAATTCATCCCATGCTTCTCCAACTTTTTAGAGGTTGTCCACCACACGGGGTGCGATTCCAGGCTGGAAGGGTGTACGGGGTTGTCTGCATAGTACACAACAATTCATCCCAACTGGTCAAGCTGGACCTGGTTCCAGATGCAGCTGGGTCAGAGCACCCAATCGTAGCCCGACCCAATCCGATTCGATGCCAATCCATGCCCTGCCAGCGTTCGACCATCAGAACACAAAGGAGAAGAAAACCCGACTAAACATACCTCCAATCATCGCTGAAAAACACACTGCGGGAGTTCCGACTTCGAGCCCTAGCTCTGCACCCGTGCAACACCGGAACAAATCCAAGCAGCCCGAGCTTTCCATTGCCTGCTCGTTCTTCTTCTTCGCCTATCGATCCTCGTCACCCAATCGTCTCCCTCCCTCATTGTTCTCTCTTCTCTCCCTCGTTCTTTCTTCCTCTTTGCGAATGGCTAGGGGCCAAATGAGAAATTCCCTTTTTGATTTCCAGCCAAGCCCATCAGACAGAACTGGTTCAGCGTGAACCGGTTATGCTCCCCACACCACCAATTAATCCTTCCTTTTTCATTTATTTTAAAGCCCATTTTAATCTCTCACTTAAATCCCCCTTATTTTTTAATTTCTTCACTTAAATATCCCATTTCTAAATTATCTCCCAAACATTGTAATTTAATTCATTAAATTAATATTTTTTATAATTACATTAATTTCCATAAATTATAATCTAATGAATACGTCATTGGTAATACCCCAATAATTATCCAATAAATCTAAATATCCCCAATTACTTTCCAATTAATCTTTTAAAATTCTGATATAAAAGTCGGGGTATTATAGCAACATATTCACAAAAATCATACTCCTGCGATGTAGGTCATTTCGGACAAACCACATGCATTATTCCTTACCTAGTGCGTTTCTCCTCTTCACTTTCCTCAGCTCTGATTCCTCATCGTGGCAGTAATCCTTCACTGGAGCTCTCTCTCTCTCTCCCTCTCTCTCTCTCTTTGTTCCCAGTTTTTCCACAAAAAAACCTCACCTCACATCTTATTTATACACACTTTAAATGACTCTCAATTTACTCCTTGAATATAAAGCGTAGGGGAAGACATTGGAAGACACTGGAACGCCAAAGGTCGTGCGTTCAGTGTTTCAAGCGATCGAATATCGCTTCCAGACATTGAAAATTTATGGCGGATGATCCACTCAGCTGAAGGATGATCGACCACGCTTTCATTGAACGTCCTTCAAAATTAACTCCCAGCAACACTGGCTGATCGTGTCGGTCAATCATTACCTGTTTAAACAATGTAATCGACTATGAAGATGAAATTTCATATAGGGTTGGGCAACTCGGTTCTCGGTTCCAGTTCCGGATCTTTCGGAACCGACCGTTCGTTTCTCGGTTCCGAGAGTAAGGAACCGGAACTAGAACCGCAAGGAACCGGAACTGGAACAGAGAACCGAACTCGGTTCCTGTTCGGTTCTGGTCGGTTCCAGTTCCCAGATGTGCCAACTCCCATTCATAATGCAGTAAACTCAATAGCAACAACTCATAAATGAATACCAAATACACCAAAAATTAACTCATCTGCTAAATTTGATGAACAATCCAATACATAATACTAACAGCAACCAAATATTCAAATCCATTTTCACTATCTGAAGCAAGCATACTCCTTCAACTCAAACAAAACCCAAAACGCCATTTATTGGCAACACATTATTCTAAACCCCAATTACTGAGCTCCATAGGACAAAGTAATAAACTTTCCAACAATAATCTACGAGATAAGCATTTTAATTTCAAAAATCGACAGAATGAGTAACAAGCACACATGGGTAAGCTGGAATTTCACAAGTTTCAAGTACCCTGAAATACTAACCAAGTCACTGAAGATTAAACAAGAAACAAATACTGCCCAAATAAATTAAAAAGCTTACTAGATTACTTACAGATCGAATTCAAAAACAAAAGCAGATTTCATCAGATTGCAATGATATATGCAGTTTAGAAATCAAAAATCAGATTCATCAGAAATAAAAAATTGCAAAATTGCAAACCCTAAAACAGATTCATCATAAATCAAAAACAGATTCATATATCAGAAATCAAAAAAACTAAATTCATTAGATTTGCAAACCCTAAACACTCGGAAACCTTAAATCGCAAACCCTAACCCCAAAAATTGCAAACACTAAAACAAATTCATCAATCATTAGAAATTAAAAACAGATTTCATCTATCAGATATCAGAATAACCCTAAACACTCGGAATTGGGGGAGCAATCTCGGTCTCGGACTTCGGTTCTAGATTTCGCAGTCTCAATCGCCTTCACAATCGCAACTTCACAAATCGCAGTTGCAATCGTCACTGCAGCTTCGTAATCACAATCGCAGACGCAGCTTTGCAAATCGCAGTCGCAAATCGTCGTCGCAGCAGTCGCAGTCGCAACTTCGAATCGCAAATCACAGCTAGGTCTCAGTTCTAGCTTTCCAACTTTGCTTCGCCGACCCTTGCGTTTTAAAATCTTCGGTTCTGGGTTCTTGACTTATGGAACCAAGAACCGAACCACAAAATATAAAAAAAACCGAAACTGAAAAAACATAAAATTGTAGGAACCGAGAACCAGAACCGAGCTTCAGTTCCGGGTTGGTTCTCGGTTCTGGTCGGTTCCTGCCTAGTCCGAATTTCATATTCCCTTCCGTCTCTATGCGTGTTCAGTCATGGCGTGTAATTATGGGGAATTAAGTTGGAATAGAAAGTTGGTGAAAAATCGTGAAGGAAATGGAATTTTGGTCTATTCAGACAGATTCGGACGACTTCGGATGATGCAGACGCAGGCGGAAGTTGTAAGTTTGAATCTGTTTGAATTCTGGACGAATTCGAAAGATTTCGAACGATGCGGACGCAGACAGACGTTGTGAGGTTTGAATCTATCTAAATTCTGGACGAATTCGGACGCACGCGGACGATATCTTGGACGTCATTTTCCATCCGAATTCTAAATTTGGACTGTACGGGCATAATTCGGCTGCATCCTCTCGTCTGAATCCTCCCAGAACAGCGACAGAACTGATTTAAAATCAGGAGAAAATGATGCTCAACCAATAGAAACACAGAACACTTGACCTCACTCCCACGATCCCGACCAGCTGAGAATGTCGCTTGCCCACCCCCCCCCCCCCCCTCTGCCACAGTACGATTTGTTCCCCCTAAGGTGAGTCTATTACATCTTCAGCTTCTTCTCCTTCTTCTTCTTTGTTGTTCTTCTTGGAGAGAATTTGGAGGGCTGCTGCTTGGAGTGGAGGGAGAGCTGCCGTGTGAGGAAGAGTTTTCAAGGGTAAGGAATGAGTTGTCTTGTCTAGGTGGAGGGCCCACACCTAAGTATAGAGTGTGTTTGTGTGTGAAGAATTCAGTAGTTCTGTAGTTATCTTAAAGTCTTGATGCATTGTTGCTTGCTGCTCACTAGTAGACGCATTGAACTCCCCGTTTTCCTTAGATGTTCCATTGATTGTTGTTGCGTTTCATTCTTACTGGAAGAATGTATTTCTTTACTATTTCCCTGTTGATATTTGCTGATATAACCCTTCACTGCTAACATTCACGTCAATAGAAAAGTTGGGATTGAGCTTGAATGAACCAAGGAGAAGATGTTCAATGGATGAGAAATATGAATAAATGACTAATGGGTTCCTATTATTGTTAATAATGGTGATTTCGTCTTATTAGTACTCTCTGAGAAATCTTCCACTTAATATCTTTATGTGTTTCTTACTGTTACTGTTTCATTAGGAAGTATGTTGTCGTCGTCCATGTTCGAATATTTAATACTGTAAAATTAGTTGTTAATGAGTATGTTTTTCACTGCATTATTCTTTAATTTTCCTGCTAACTATGGTCATTAGACTCTCGTTTCACCACTCGTTACAGTCTTATTTACTACTGGTTAAATCCTGTTAAGAAGCATGATCTATAGCATTGTTATGTTACTTTACATCATTGTTCTACCTGTCATTAAGAAGCATGGACCATAACTCCATTCCGTTACTTTGCGCTACTGTTCTGTCATCATTAAAAAGCAGGACTTGTAGTTTCATTTACATTACTCGTACGGCTGCTGTCGTTAACTTTTGTTGTTTCAACATGATCTATAGTTTATATAGTCATGTATCATTCCTATTTTCCCTTTCGATAAACGCACGATAAATGTTCTCACTTGCTGCTGTTTTTTCCTAGGATAAATGCATGTTTAAATGTTCCAATATACTACCGTTATAGTCGATTTAAAACATGCTTAAATGCTGATATTTTCTACTGTTTCATTTTAGTCATTAAAAGCATGATTAGTCCTGTTGTGTAGTTGATTAAAAAGCATGTTAGACTTTTTCTGTTGTATAGTCGATTAAGAACATGTTTAGATATTCGTATAGTTGATTAAAAGCGTACTTTCGTTACTCGCACCTTTACCGCTAAATAGTTGAATAAAAACATGCTTAGTTTTGTTACATAGTCGATAAAGAAAAAGCATGCTTAGGTGAAGTATGATTAATGTTTGCTTCCTGCTATGTTAGTAGCCATGTAAGCTGCACGTTTTCATTGTCTTGTTCAAGTATTTTCGCTGCTATGTTCTAACGTTATTGCTGCTATTTTAGTCGATAATAAGCATGTTTTGCCGTCTTAAATTCGACATTGTTCACTGCTGTTTTCTTTGGGTTTAAAAAGCATGATCGTTGTTCTAATTCGACATTGGTTCATTATCCTATGCCGTCGTTACCTTCACTATATAAAAGCATGTTCTATTACTTGTTTTATTTATTATTTATTGTGAATGCTCTAAAGCATTGTCATTTACTTTCCGCATATATGTTATTTAATTGAAAGTACTATGTTGTATTCATATTAATAGAAACCAAGTAGGGGGTACCCCCTCAGGGTGGTACCCACATGCATGAGTAAGGAAAAATGCTAAGAAAAAGAATGTTTCAGGATGGGCGGGATACGCCTATCACTGAAAGAAACCTTGAAGGCGGGATACGCCAGAAGGGAAGAAACCTTGAAGATGAGATACATCAGAAAGGGAAAGAATAGGGAGTTGGGATAGATGGGTAGTTCGGGTCTAGCCTGGCAGCTAAGATACACCCTCACTTAGCTGGGAAAGGGACTAGTATGCACACAGGAGGTTAGAAGCCAATCAAACTAGGCCATCTCAAAGGACAACCTCCAATCTCTAGCTCGAAGTACGAGTAAAGAACCAAGAACCAATGACCATAATGAAAGAGTTGGTTTGGGTGGCCCCCCATTCCAAGAGGAATTAAAGATAGACATGTATAATTGTTTTCCCCTATTTCCTTACTGGGCGTAAGCTCACGTCCTTACTTGTGGTGTAGGTAATGAGATGGTGTTACCAGGAACAGTGGAGGAGGCCATTCCCATGGAGCCTGCGGTGTATCCGAAGGGGACGCAAGCTGAGTAATAGTACGACATCAAGTAAAAGAGGAAGAAGTAAAATTTTTGTAAGGCATAACGCAAAGTTGTTTTGTGAATGTTAATTACCTTTTTACCCTTATTTGAGTACTTATTCGGAATATTATGTGGATTTCTCTTTGAAAACTCAAACTTTGGATTTAGAATTAGTATTTTAAATTGATGCTTTAAGTTACGCTTCTGCTAAATTTATTAATTATAGTTTTTCCTCGATTTAATTGACTGTTTTTAGTAAGTTGGTAACGATCGGATTTTGGCACTCTGATTTTAAGATCTTTTACACAACGTTTTTAGTCATTTTACAAAATTTTAGATTGTAACGTATTTCCAAGATAAGTAAGAATCCGGGTCGTTACATATATATATATATATAAATTCCAATACTCTATAAAATGCCAATAACTCATATTTCCACCTAATTCAATAATTACACGAATTTAAATATTTGGGACATTACATCCTCCCCTCTTTATTTAACATTTTTTCCTCAAAATTTTAGTTACTGAAACAATTCGGGGTATTTAGCTTCTATCTCATCTTTTCTTTCCCAAGTAGCCCCATGAATAACATGATTCTGCCACAACACCTTGATAAGTGGAATATTTTTGTGTCTCAATTCCTTGACTCTTGAATCCAAAATCCGTACTGGTCTTTCCTTATAACTTAAATTTGCTTGAAGAATAACATGATCCTTAGGTTCCACCTGGATTGGATTTCCCAAACATTTTCTTAACATAGACACATGGAATATGTTATGATGCACCTCAAAATGCGAGGATCTCGAAATGAAGATAATCACAAAAAGAGCTAGGTCAATTTTTGCAAACAAAAATTCAAACAGGTCTAATTTCCAATGCAGGGATCCAATTGGTTTCAAATTTCAGGAGATCTCAATCTATCAATGAAGTAAGTGCACACCAAATTTCTAGGTCAAATTTATGAGGTAGCGAAAGTTATCTAAATAACAACACGCTGCTCATAAATAGAATCAACAAAGAAAGTTTCGACCCAACAGATTAAAGGGCCATTAACTTTTGTTTCTGAAGGCCTATTGAAGTCAAATTTGGAGGGCAACTAGTAATCACAAAAATAAATGTAAAATCACTTTCAAATTCACCAAATAAACAGAGTTATGCTTTCTGCAAGTTGTTATACGGAAAACAGAATTATAGAACAAAATTAGGGACCAAATTTGAAAATGCAATATATTTCAATTCTGAAAACCAATGGACACCAAATTTTCAGGGGTTCAAGAAATAACCAAGAAAAAGGTCCAGTCCAAAATTCACATTAAAAAACACAAGAGAACGAACGTTATGCTCAAAACAACACTCTACCCCAAAAAATAGATTCCATAAAATAGTTTCAGCAACTCATAGACAACAATGCATAAAATCACGAGTTTAAATCCAATCTTCACCTAAATTATATCCAAATCACCATAGTCTAGAGGAGAAGAACATTCTTAAATTTCTAGAATCAACTTTGTTCGAAAAACAACAAAAAAAATAGAAATAAAAAACATACAAGTCGGTCCGCTAATCTCCCAAGCTCGAAAATAGTGACTTCCACGGACCCTTGAGCAAAGGCCACTCTAACTTGCTTTTTCACCAATCTTCTGGGTCTTCTCTCTGGAATAATACTTCTAAGGAAGTATTGGAAGACACCAACATAAGATTCCTCCTCCTAAGAATGGCAGAAATGTGAAGAAGAGAATTGTTGAAGTCGAGTCTTCGCCTTGACAAGAACTCCGATTGGGGCTTCGAGAGAGAACTTCACAAAACGAGTTTGCAGCTGCAAATTAGGGTTCTAAAACTGATTCAAAATAGCCATAAGGGAGGCTTATAATCTCCACAAAAAATTAGGTTTGTTGAGTTGTCAAATTAGAAAAATATCGTTAATATTAAACACACAAAGAAAAGGAGTCCGAGGTTGGGATTTTTGTCTCTGTAACAGCAATGTTTGACATAGCAAATAAACTTCAACTTTAACGTCAAATATCATTCTAGAAAGCTTAGATGTTGGTAACAATCTTCATGAAGGACGTATTTTGATATAAGATCTTCTAGAATGTCAAAAATGCCCTTGAATGCTCGGAGGTCAGATTCTAGGGGGAAATGAAAAGTCTACCATTTCTTCTATGTTTTTGCATGACCTCCATTTTCCAAATGCATGGACTCCTCTTTGTGTGATTGATTAAAATTCTCCTCCAAGCTAGTTAGAAAAGAGACACCTACAAAATAAATAAAAAAGTTAGAAAGAAAGTAGCCCTTGACTTGGGCTCGAGCATCCCGATTTGGGGTGCATCATGTTATGAACTCCATCCATCTTAGTTGGTTGTAGTAACTGATATGTCATTTTCCCAATCCTCTTAGTAATGGGGAACAGACCAACTTACTATGGACACAACTTACCCTTCTTCCCAAATCCCATGACTCCCTTAAATGGCGATATTTTGAGAAATACGAAGTCCCCTTCCTCAAATTCTAATTCCCTGCGATGATTATCAGCATAACTTTTTTGGCAACTTTATGCAGCTAACATTTGTTGACGAATAATTTCAACAGACTCTTTAGTTTGTCATATCATATCTGGTCCGTTGAACTCCGCTTCACCACCTTCATCCCAATGTAAGGGAGACCTACACTTCCTTCCGTACAAGGCCTCATAAGGCGCCATTCCTATCGTAGCTTGAAAGCTATTATTGTAAGCAAATTCCACCAATGGAAGCATTTTTCCCCATCCAACATGAAATTCCAACACACATGACCGTAAAATATCCTCCAATATTTGAATTGTTCGTTCACTTTGTCGGTTAGTTTGAAGATGGAAATCTGTACTGAACTTTAGCTCCATACCCATAGCCTTGTTTAAACTTTTTCAAAACGTGGCGGTAAATCTTGAATCTCGGTCAAATAACTCATTTCCTTGTGAAACTTGGATAGAAGCAACTCCACAATGTCAGTAAGAATTCCTCAAAATATCTGGCTGAATAATAAGGGAATCAGGAGATATTGCAAAAATGGCAGAGATGGTCGGAGACAAAGTTGCACCTTTTGGTCAAAATTAGGATCCACTTGGGAAAATGAGATCTTGGTCAAAAGAGATCCTCTTGAAGTGATTTTTGGACAATTTCTCCCTCTATTTCTGTTGAAGCCTTCATCCAAAAATCATAACCAGAAACAATATGGAAGTAAGGTTATGGATGAAAGGACACAAGTATGTCTGACAAGGCACTAAAATGCACCTCTCAACTACTTTGGCTTCCTTGCAAGAGGAAGCTCTCCAACTTGGGCTTTTTGAGAGTTTATACACCCTTGCTAAATGTTCCACCTCTATGGGAAAAGGATGGAAAAGGGAATAATATAAAATGAATCCACCTATAAAATAGATCCTCTTGAAGTGTTGTTGGACAGTTTCTCCCTCTATTTCTGTTGAAGCCTTCCTCTAAATATCATAACCAGAAACAATATGGAAGTAAGGGTATGGACGAAAGGACACAAGTATGTTGCACTATAAAGCACCTCTCGACTTCTTTGGCTTCCTTGCAAGAGGAAGCTCTCCAACTTAGGCTTTTTGAGAGTTTATACGCCCTTGCTGAATGTTTTACCTCTATGGGAAGAGGATGGAAAGGGGAATAATATAAAATGAATCCACCTATACTCACAAAAAGTGAAAACAAGAAGACACACACAATCACTTGGATATTGTTCACCAGCGAGAGGCGGCAACTTGAACAAAACTCCAAGCTTTGGAGAAGAAAACTTCACACAATTTTTTCTATTCTAAAATGTCCTCCATTTACAACAACATTATGGGGTTATATACACCCTAAAATTAGGGCCATAGTACTTAAAAGAAAAGACTAAAATGACCATTATGAAGGAGCACACAATCAGCTAAACTAGCCATAGCCGAATAGCTAAAAAAGTCCCACTTACACAAAATTCAAATAATATAAATGAAATGATTATCTTTCTTATTTATTAGTTAGCACCAAGGGCAAAAATGGAATGACTTAGAACACATGTTATGCTTTATAATCGGTTTTGGGAAAGATTAACTTTGAGCGTAGGCAAGATTGTGTAATACCCCAACTTTTTATATCAGAATTTAATAATGATAATTAGAAAGTAATTGGGGAAATTTGGATTTATTGGATAATTATCAGGGTATTTCTTCTTTGAATAGGAAGATTTCGATTTTTTTCGTTCCTTCTATTCGATAAGAATAGGGATTTGAAAAGATAAAAATTCCTCTTCATTCTGTTATGCTCAGCGAAGGAACTGCCTAAGCATACTTTTTCCGATCCAAACTTCTTTGTTCTTTTTAAGTCTTCTTCTTGCATAGAAGAACGCAACTGTTGCAAAAACTGGGATTACCAATGACGTATTCATAATATCTTAATTTAAAGAATTTATTGGAGGATGAATAAGATTAATTTAGAAGAAGTATTATATTGGATAATTAAATGGAATTATAATTTAAAGGCTAGAAATATGGATTTAACCGAGTTGGTTCGGCTCGGTCCGAAAAGTATTGGACGACTCGATTTTCTTTTAATTAAAAGAGGAAGTAAGATTATGGGAGATTTATGAGATAAATCTGATTATTTAGAATGAAATATGTAAAGGGATTGAAATAGATTTAATTTCTTGGATTAAAGATTATTTAAGGGGGATATGGAAGGCATGAATCAATTCAATGGAACCGATTCACACCATGTGGTCCAGCGGATTAAAAGGAGAATGGCCATCGGGCCATTTTGGGGAATCAGACCCGAGAGAGAGAGGGAGCCTAGAGGTGAGAGAGAGAGAGAGGGAGAAGGAGATCGGGCTCTGGGGGTGTTCGGCAGAGGGACGGTGATGCGAGCTCGGCTCAGTTGCCTATCGTTCGGTGAATGGCGAGCGACGGCAGGCTCGGGTGGCAGTTTCACGGGTAGACTCGGTGCGGCTTCAGGTCATCGATGCTCTGTCAATCTCTAGCGACCGGCGTCGATAGATGGCAATGGTGAAGGAGTAGTGAATGGCGAGGGTGATGGGTGAACGGATTGGCTACTATTTCAAGCCTCGGGTTGAGCTCCAACCCTGGTGTGACCGGGTCTAGATTGACTGGTTCGGGTGGATCGTTGTCTACTATGCAGAGAACCCCACGCCTCCTTCTAGCCTGGAACTGCACCCCGCGTGGTGGACAACCTCTAAAAAGTTGAATGGAATCAAGGAGGGATGTCGAGCGTGAGAGAGAGAGAGCTTGTACTCTCTGCCCTTTATTTTGGCAGAGAGTAATTATCTCTCGGGTGCTGTAATCTGGAGATGTTGAACCAAGAGCTATGGAAATAGAAGTCGAGAGTGGTGACAGAGGAAGAAGGTGGGGAAGAGCCTTGCGCTTCTCGGATGATCCTCTGGTAACTCACACTTCCTTCTCTGTTTTATTGATTTTGGGTGTTTGCTCTCTGTCCGTTATAGGTACCCTCTGTTTTTTTCTGTTTACTGCTCTTTTATTGGTCAATAAGTGGATAAATACACTCTGTTGTTGGAAGATTTATCTATGTTGTGTTAGTCTTCAGTTTGACTATGCACTGTGGGTGTATGTTTTGGAAGATTAATGCTTTGTTGCTTGCGTTAATGTGTTGTGATATTGAATATTCGCTCTGTTTTTGGGATTAATAATATGAAGCATATTATTAGATGTAGGAAAATGATAAATTGTTGTTCTGAACCATATTGGATGATAGAAATTGTGTATGAAATGCTATGATATTAGAAGATTTCTCTCTGCTGTTGGTGATAGTCTTTGGTTGAGTCTACAACTATGAATATGTTGGAATGATCTGTCTGCTACCATTCTATTTGGATAAAAAAAATAATGAGCATGTTTTATTGGTTGCTAAGTTGTGAATGTTGGAATTTGTTAAGTGTTAAAGTACGTAGAATTTGATGAGAAGATATTAATGGATAGATGTGTTAATTATGAAGGTATTGGAAAAAGGAGATAAGAAGGATAGAGATTAAATGCAATATGCGATAAAGTTTGAGGTAAGGACTTGGGTGTGTCTTGGCCAGTGGAGGCCTTATCCACAAGTAGTGTGTGTGAGTGTTATGTCTAGTGCTCTATGATTTCCTTATTGTTACTGCTGCGTTAAATGTTAGTTGATATTATTAGTCGATAGTCCCTTGGTTGATCCGCTGCTGTTATTCATTGGATGACATTTTGTTGTTATTTCTTTGTTGGTGTAGACTTCTTTACTGTTAGTTGTTAGATAACAAATGCTGATAGAGTAGCGAACGATGGGTGTAGAATAATGAACTGAGGATTATGAATGAGCTAAGAGACCCCTTAACTGTTCTGTTCTTTAATAATTCCTTGCTGTTTGTTGTCATTCTATGGTTCTATGTATATAATGTTCTGCAAATATTGTTCTGTGATTTCATTTCCATAATCTGAAAATGTACAGTTAATTAGTGTAACAATTGTTCAACTTGTAATATTTCTTTGAGCATGTTAATCGATGTACGTTAAATAAATGGAATCGTAATTGTATTTCTTTGAGCATGCAAATTAATTACATTAACTAATCAACTGGAATAATAAGCGTAACAATTTTAATTAATTAGACTAGTTGTTAAATATCTAATCCGAGCATGTTCAACTTGTCGTTTAATTAACAGTTGTTAATCATCCTTAAGCATGTTCAATCGCTAATCAATTAGCATCCTAAGTACAATTATTACATGAGCACATTAACTAACTAGAGTAATTAACTAGACTTGAGCATGTTAATTTACTAGAATAATTAACTAGACTCACAATCGTAATTCATTTAAGCATATTCAATTGAACATGTTTAATTAACTAATTGGAAATAACATGTTAATTAACTATAATAAAAGCATGCTTAATCATCTAGGGTAATGATTGTAATTAGTTCTTGAGCATGTAAATTGTAATTAATCCGAGCATGTTAATTAACTCAGTCATGCCATGTTTAATTAACTAATTGACTATACGCAATCCAAGCATATCTAACTGAGTAACCAATTAATCTAATTGGTGTTGAATTCCTTTGTTGATATTCCGTTAATTGTCTTTTACTACAATTTCCTTTATTGCAATTTGATGCTTCACTTTATGAGAGGATAATAAAGAAGATGATGTATGTTGCCCATGTCTGTTCACATTTATGTTGCCCATGTCTATTCTATACCGTTATGCTCATCAGAAGCATGTTTTAGTTAGCGAATAGTCATTTGATTTATAATCTCCGTTTAATTAGCGAATAGTCATTTGACTAATAATCTCCGTTTAATAGCATGTTCTGAGTTCCGTTCGTTTATTGTTGTGTTCTACAAGTTCAAGCATGCCATAAATTCATTGTATATAACTCCTTCATGATTCGCTACTTAAATTCCTTCATGTTCGTTTTCTGATTTCCTTATGTGTTCGTTGTGTTCAATCCAATACCATACTTGCTTCCATTTCTATGCGCTTTCAATTTCTGCTACTCGATTATTATGCGTTTTCAATTTCTGTTATTCAATTATTGTTATGTACTTTCCTTATATGCGCAATTCAATTTAATGATACGTTACACTACAGCATGCATCATGTTAGTTTGAGAATATATCGTCATGCATCATGGTAATAGAAATCAATAGAGAGTGCTACCTTGGTGGTGGTACTCACACATACATTATGCAAGGAAAAATATTAAGAAAATGTTCAAAATTGGCAGGATACGTCTATCACTGGAATCAGCCTTGAGGGCAGGATATGCCCAAGAGGAAAGGGAAAATATTAAGAAAATGTTCAGGATGGGCGGGATACATCTATCACTAGAATAAGCCTTGAGGGTGGGATACACCCAAGAGGAAAGCAAAGAGAGTTGGGGGGGAGGAGGGAGGGGATTGGTAGCGGATTTAGTCTGCTGTTAGGTGAATCCCCCTACCTTGACGGGAAAAGGGACCTAGTTGCAAGTAAAGGGTCAGGTCTGATCAACTATTCCATCTCCTATGAACCCTCCAATCTCCAGTTCGATGTACGAGTAAAGAACCAAAGAACCAACGACTTAATGAAAAGGATTTGGTTTGGGTAGCCTCCATTCCAAAAGGACTAAAGAGAGACATATCATATTGCATAAACCATTTTCCTTACTAAGCCATTAGGCTCACGTATTACTTGTGGTGTAGGTACAAATGACGAATAGATAAAAACGTAGGGATTAGGGTTTTGAACGCGCGAGACTCGTGGCTTGCTAGACTAAAGAGAATAAAAGAGAAAAAGATTGTAAATGAATTTTGTTTAAGTGTTTAGTTTTCATTTCTCAAAACATAGTGTTAAATTGTTTTGTTTCCTTTCTTAAAGAATTTATGCTTCCGCCATGATTTGCTAAATCCGCTATGTTTTCATAAAAGATTTTACAACGTTTCTGCAATGATTTTATAACGGTTTTTGTAGTGGGTAGAACGAAAAGAGTTTTAACGATCCGGTTTGGCACTCTGATATCGTTTTAAAAATGAGTCTTTTAAAAGTTTTAAATTTCACGCATTTTAAAGAAATTATGAAAAACGAGGTCGTTACAGATTGGGCCTCTACTTATATGTGTTTAAGAGCTTGATGATCCGAGTAGATGACAAACTCTTTGGAGATAAGATAATGATGCCACAGTTCAAGAGAACGGATAACCGCATAGAACTCCTTGTCGTAAGTAGAATAGTTTAAAGCTGCCCCTTTGACCTTCTCACTAAAATAGGCAATTAGTCGGCTCACTTGCATAAGGACAACACCAATGCCAAACCTTGAGGCATCACACTACCCCTCAAACACTTTAGCAAAGTCTGGTAAGGCTAGGGTGCGTGACATAGTTTCTCTTTAATGGTCTCAAAGCTAGCTTGACACGCTTTAGACCATTGGAAATTCTTCCCTTTCTTGGTGCAATCAATAATAGAAGCCATGATTGTGCTGAAGTTTTGAATAAATCTCTAATAAAATAAATCTAACCCATGGAAACTCCTCACATCGGAGATACTTTTAGGAATTGGCCATTCTCAGATGGCTTCAATCTTGGCTTCATCAACCTCCATACCGTGATTGGTGATGATAAAACCCAAGAAGTAAACCCTCTCTTAAGCAAAAGAGCACTTCTTCAAGTTGCCATAAAGCTTGGTAGACTTTAAAGTGTCAAATAGAAGCCAGAGGGGCTCCACATGTGATGGAAGATCAATGTTATACACAAGAATATCGTCGAAGTACACCACAATGAACCATCCCATAAAGTCTTTAAGGACATGATGCATAACCCTCATGAATGTTCTCAGAGCATTTGATAACCAAATGAGCATAACCATCCACTCATATAAGCCATACTTTGTTTTGATTCATCCCCTTCTCGCATCCGGGTTTGGTGATAACCATTTTTTAGATCAATTTTGGAGAAGATAGAAGCACCACTAAGCTTATCCAACATGTCCTAAACTCTAGGTATTAGAAACCTATACTTCATGGTAATATTATTTATGGCTCCACTATCCACACACATTGGCATGAAACCATCTTTCTTAGGTACAAGCAAGGATGGTACGACACAAGGACTGAGGGACTGTCATGACCGGAAGACGGGCTGGACAGAACCGCCGGGTCAGGCGACCCGATCCTCGTAGAGAACCTGATCACCCAGCCCAAGGTGTGTGTTTTAGCGGAAGACTTATAAATAGTTTGTTCAGCCCAAAAGATATGGACCTAGGTCCGAATAATAATCACAAGAAAATAACAGTGTATAAATTAAAATGAAATCCAAGTACTGCACAACAAATCCAATCCAACAATATTAATGTTTACAGACCCAAATATAAATATCCTTAGCAGATAACAATAAATCACTCAAGTGGAAATAACATAACACCTCAGCTCCTGATCCTCAGCTACTCTTGACTTTACTTGAAGTTTTAGGAAAGGAGTCGTTTGGGATTAGTGACTAACTCAATAAAGTATAACTATACTAGATGCACCTCATGCAAAACTGGTTTTTCTCAATTTTAGAAAACATGGTTATGCTTCTCTTTTTATCCGTACATGAATTTTTAAATCATTTCAAAACTCTTTACCATTTTATCAAATCGGCCCATGGGCCCTAATGTGGCTGCATTAAGATCTCATTGTATACATATACAACTATATTGATGCGAACCTAGGGTATACGAACCCTAGACTTAACAACTTATGCGGCATTAGACGGATCGTCTCATGATTTCAAGATCAAAGGGTTGGAACTATGACCCTAGCCACTACAAAGACAATGATTCATTTGGAGGTATTAGAGGCCGAAAGACTAGAGCAAGGATAAAGAAGATGAATGACAGACTTCAACTTTTTGAGGAAGAAATCCTAGAAAAGATTCAAAGGAGAAAGATGATGAATAACATTCATCTATCATTCAAATATATTATGGTATTCTTCAAGATGAAGCATATGTGGAAAATCAAGCACAAGATTGAGAGACTTCTGGTAAAATGCAGAATCGTTGATTCGACCTCCGAGTCTTATTGGGCAACTTCGATGACCTTAAGTATTTTATATGGGAAAGTGTGTTTCATAAAGATTGTAGCTGACATCCCAAGGTTTCCAGAATGGGCTGGTTTGTTAAATTCGGAGTTTGTTTACTATGTCAAAAGGTCGATGAACAAAGACTTACGATTCTGTTTAAGAAGTCCGATTTCACTTACCCGAATTCGAGGCTCAAATCAATATGAAGACCAACTTATGATGTGGCCCAATGAATTCTTACAAGGCCTAATTCAAATAATCTTTCAAAGGATTATTTGGATTACCGTTTTTAAGATTCAAAGATTCAAGATGAAGACCCACCTAAAGAGGTGGATCGAGCACATGCCGAGCACATGTCGAGCACATGCCGCGAACATGCAATTAATTAGTTACTAAGCACATGCAGAGCACATGCCATAATTAGTTAGATCTTATCTTATTTTATTTTATTTTGAATTATTTTTTTTATTTTATTAGGATTAGATTTACTTTATGTTTATCTTATAAAAGCACCGTAGGGAACAATTGTTGAAAACTTTTGACAAATTGAATTGAGAGCTTTTGCTTTTTGGGGAGATTTTCTTCTCTTGAGTTCTTTGCAAAGAACTTGGTCTCTTCAAGTGGATTCTTGAAAGATTGAACAATTTGATAGTTTTGGTTCTAGCCGACAGGTTTGGTTAGGGTCAAGCTCCTCTTTGGAATACTCTGGTTCTAGTCGACAGGTTTGACTAGGGTCATAGTTCCAACCCTTTGATCTTGAAATCGTGAGACGATCCGTCTAATTCTGCATAAGTTGTTGGGTCTAGGGTTCGTATACCCTAGGTTCACATCATATATCGTAAAAATATGCCAACATCGTTTTCCGTACGAAAACGTCATCAGTGAAAAAGGATGATCACTCATGGACTCATCCGCCACTCTACATAGAAGAGGTGGTCACCCGTCGATGATGGCACCTCATGAGGCAGGAATAATGACGACTATCCAAAGATTCTGCACGTCACCCGAGTTGCCGGCGCACCTGGCTGCACGACACAACTCATATAATCATATAATCAAATAAAACGAATACAGTTGCTCGCTATTTGTGGACTTAAGATAAACAAGTCTCAGTGACTGACAACCGTCTAATCTGTAAGACAAATAATGGCCAGGAGTTTCATCACCCTCCCATACGAATTTACGACTTTCAGGAGTTTCAACTTGAGGACACGTCACTAATGCCCCACCTATATTTTTCCATGTCAAACAATCAACCTTCACGCAACAGAAGGTATCAAAGGGGATAGTGGACTCATCCCTCAAAATATGCACAATAAATTTCAAACCATGTACGAAATTAAACGTGAGAAAACATACTACTAATAAAAACTGAAGTGCTGTCGAACAGTCCTCGTCATTTTTCAAGTGTGGTATTCCATAAAATAATCATTTTGAAAACGAGATGTGATACAATGCAATACAAGAGGTATAAAAATCCCTACCTTTTTGGCATTCTTTCTTGTTGAGCAGAGCAACTATCTCCTCAGGAATTGTGTCACATTCACCGAAATCGTTCAAGCCTGACAAAGGTATGAATGCGAAAATTTATAAATTAATTGTAGAAAAATAAGCAGAGGGTCCTATATTGGGAATAGGAACCCAACCGAAGTGTAAGTGACCCCAATAAAATCTCCAATTTTATCTAATAACATTTCTTAAACTCAGAATCCAAATCATGAACACCTACACAACTTTAGAAATCCAAAGTCTCATTCGTCAGAACATACATCCCTATCAGAACTACCAACTTAAATTCCAAGATCCAAGACAACACTTAATTTCTCAACACTTATTACCAAACAGAGAGAATAAAATGATTACTTTCTACCAAACGTGAGTTCTCAAAACCCTTATCATAGCAACAATAGCAATGTAACAGGATTCATTCAATTGGGCTAACTAAACAAAATGTCCTCAACTCGACAATTAATGACTCCAATATATTAGCAATACAACACCCTCATTTCGATGTTATTATAAGCTGGAGCTCACCATTTTGCAGAACAATCCAATAATACATCAGTTTTCTCAATAATGTCCATCCAACATATTATTATAAGCCCACAGCTAACATCCAGAAATTTAGCACTCAAGATAGAAGCCTAACAGAACAGTGGAAATTCAGAATTTATTCAATTCAACAACAAAATAGAACCAATCAGTTTTCCAAGAACATGCTCTAAATCCAACGTGCACCACTGTAATCGATAAAATGTTCAAGAGTTATCATCCAAATCAAAAACCCAATGCTGAACCCAATACAGGAAACTTCAACACAACTGAACCTATACAGAAGCATTCTATCGATACATTCATGTTAACAGCAATAAAATGTAGAAGTCATTTAGCCCAATCAACAGAACAGAACATAATTCACACCCATTACTCCGACGAAAATTTGTTCATCCTACAGAACAGAACCGAGGTTCTGTTTCACTCACTGGAAAAATTTGGAAAAACAAACTCGGTTGGAGCTGCCTTGCCGTCGCTGGAGTGTTGTCCCTATGGAATCTCTCAGACGAAACAACCGCTGTAAAACCCGCAACAGAAATCAACCAATGGCATTTCAAACAGGACTTAACATTAGAAACAAAAACTCAAACCAAAATGCCTCACCAACAGAACAGAACCGAGTGTTCTATTTTTGCTTGGCGGAATAAAAAAATAGGCTCGATTTTGGAGCTGTTCTGTCACCGGTTCAGAAACGCCCGCTCGTCGTCGGTTTGAAATGCTCTCGGACCAAAATCGCAGGAGCTTCCAGTCGCCGACGTCGCTCGGAATGTCGAGGTCTCCCATCCCTGTCCCGACTACCCTTCGTTCGCAACGTTCTCGGTGTAGCTTGAACTCCTCAGACGACGACTCCTCAGACGACGTCAACCGTCGTCGTCCAGTCGCCCGTCTCGTCGCCTCTCGCAGTCTCTCTCTCAGTATCTCTTTGGCAGAGTGTCGAAGTGAGGGGGGTGGGGTGGGGGGAAGAAGGCAACCTTCATTGCTTTCCTTCACCTTCCCTAATTGCTTTCCTTCCCCTTCTTCAAATTTCTCTTCTTTTTTTTTTTTTTCTATTTTCGAATTAGCCCATAAACTTTCTAGCTCCAATGTCTTGGCGGGATTTTCCCCCCCTTTTCCTCCATCTTCATTTTTCATTTTTAATCCTTCAACTTCCCTTTATTTCATTTAATCCCCACTTATTCATTTCTTTTATCCAAATAAATTCCTTCATTCTTTTCCATCATCTTTATATAAATGTATATACCCCAATTATATATATTATATATTATACAGTCTGCTCAAATTTTCAACTAGTTTTATCATCACCTAACAATGTTATAGCTCCAATTTTGTTTCTTAACTGAATTTTTTGTTTGGGAAACTCTAATTACACCAACTTTGACAAATTAACCAAATTCGCGTACGTGGCCGCTATGCGACAATTCGATCAACCTTTCAAACCGCTTTTAACTCGAAAAATTAACACGTGGAATTTTCATATTTAAAAATTCACGAGTTTTACATGGACTCTCGGATGTACTCTTTCTCTAGGAGTTCACTGACTTGCTTATGCAACTCCTTCGCTTCTTTTAGATTTAGCCTATAGGATGGCCGGTTTGGTAAAGTAGCTTCCAACACAAGGTCTATTTGATGCTCATTTCCACAAAGGGAAGGAAAGGCCTTGGGAAGCTCCTCAGGAAACAAGTCTTGAAATTCTTGAATCAAGTGCATAATGGAATCAGGTATATCTCCCAATTCTTCCATTCTTTCTCTAAATAAGATCAATACGAAGGGAACCCCCTGCAATATAGTCTTCTTCAACTCCTTCTTGGACATAAAGAGTGAAGAGTCTGTCCTACCGGGTTTCATGCTTTCATAATCTTGTGCAACTTGATCGAGCCGAAGAGGAGATAGGTTGACAATTCTTCCATTCATCTTAAAAGAATAGTCGTTAGTGAATCCATCATGAGTAACTCTCCTATCAAATTTCCATGGCCTCCCCAACAACATGTGGCTGGCACTCATAGGAAAAACATCAAATAGGACTTCATCTTCATATCCACCAATAGAGAAAGCTATATGGGCTTGTTTAGTCACCTTGATGGATTCTCAGTCGTTGAGCCAATTTAGCTTGTAGGGGGTGGGGTGCACCATGGTTTCTAATCCTAACTTTTCAATAACTTCTTGAGAGGCAACATTTGTACAACTCCTCCCATCTATAATCATAGAACAAATATTTTCCTTCACCTTGAATCGGGTGTGGAAAATATTTTCCCATTGATATTCCTCCTCTCGGTTTTGCACTCTCAAGGATCTCCTCATAACTACAAGGAGTAGTCCCTCTTGTTCATAATATGTGATGTGAAATGGGACCATTCTATTATTGATCAAGCCTCAAAGATTATCATGGGTAAATGCAAGGTCAAGCATAGGTGGAAATTCAAGAGAATAATTAAAGGACTTTTCAAAACTGTCCTCCTTTTGACCTCTGAGGCGTATTTGATTAGTTTGGCATTCCAAACGATGTCATTTCAAAATGTATTTTCATGAAAATTGTAGCTAACATTTTAAGCTTTCTAACACATGTTAGATCGTTCAATTCGAAGTCCATTTGCTATGGTAAAAGCCCAATGAATAGAGACCAAAAGTTTAAGGGAAGCCCGAGTTTCCAAACTTGGAAATCAAGAAACTCAAGATGCGGAAGCCATTCAAGTGTACGGTTTCAACAAGGCCCAATGACAAGAGCAAAGGCCCAAACCCATGAAGATCAAGTGAAGCTCATTCACTAAGTACAATGGAAAGAAGCCCAAGAAGACATGCTTGAAAGATAAGAAAGTCAATAAAAAGATATCAAGTCAAAGATCTAGGAAACTTTTCAAATCGGTTGAGAATCACAACAAAAGATCCACTTATCTAGGAGATCTAGATCCACTTATCTGAGTTATCTTTTATTTAGTTTTTTAATTTGTGTTCGTAAAAGGCTATATAAAGCCACCTAATTTTATGTTTTAGATAGTTGAGAATTGAATACAAATTAAAGCTTTGCTTTGATTCAGAAATTGGAGTCATCCTTTTCCTTTCTTTGGTGAGTTATCCAAAGGCCTTTGGTGAGTCATATCCAAAGATCCTCTTGTGTGAGTTATATCACGAGAGAACATTGCATCCGCATCCTTATCCAAGGAGGTGAGAAGTGGTGCATTCATCCATAGTCCATCTGTCGGCATTTCGTGCGCGCATCAATATGTGTCCTCTTGGGGTTCTTCCACTGTACAAGATGCTTCACTATCTTCATCTTTAGTGATAATTTCCTTAGAGTGCCTCCTCATCACCATAAATAGCTGTTGGGACATTGGGAGGCTATATGTCCAAGGCCGAGACATTTAAAACACTTGATGTCCCTCGACCTTGGTTTAGTGGTCTCAACATTAGCTTTCTTCTCATCATTGCCCCTGCCTTCATGTATCTTCAAGGCTACACTTCTTTCACCAATCTTGGTAGGAGGCTTGTAAAGACTTACATTTTTTTGAAAAGGCCTAGTGGTGTCCTCCTTCAATTTTCTTTTCCTTTGCCTTTCCATCTTCAAGGCCAATTGAACTACATAATCCATCATCTCAAACGGTTGTAGTTCCACCAAATCACCTATCTCCTTATTAAGACCCTTGATGAATCTAGCAATGGTTTGTTCCTTGGTTCTTCCAAGGCACACCTGATCTTCAATTCTTCAAACTCGGTTAAGTACTCTTCCACAGATTGTGCACCTTGCTTGAGGTTTTGGATTTGAAGAAATAATTCTTGTTTGTAGTGGATGGGGACAAATCTTTTCTTCATCAAGGCTTTCATAGTTCTCTGGCTTTGAATGTCATCATAGCCTTACCTCCTCCATTAAGCCTTTAGATCCTCCCACCATAAGCTAGCATAACTGAAAAGTTCTAATGTCACCATTTGTATCTTTACCCTTTCGGTATAATCATAGCATTCAAATACTCTCTCAACCTTATCAAGCCAATCTAGGAATTCATCACCAATGTTGGACCCTTTAAAGGGAGGAATGGCCTCCTTCACATGCCTCATATCATCCTTTACCAAAGTTCTTCTTCTCGGACTTGGTAACTCCTCCACGTTGGTTTCATCTTCATCAAGATCATAATTCCTTTCTTTTTGGCCCCTTCAGACAATTGAAGTGCTGATTCTTCTCCTTTGCCTACGAGTTTTAAGGCCCCTCACATGCACATTAGAAGGCTCTTCCAGCCTTTGTTGAAGCTTAGACATCGTATCATGAATTTCATCAAGTTGATGTTGAAAACTAACATTGACCTTGTCTTGTGCTTTCTCAGGTGGTAGATTTGTTGGCGGCATTGTGTCTTTGTTGTGAGCAATGTTGGCACCACTTTTTGTGTTCATGTTCCAAAGAAAAAGTACACTTACAGAGTTGAGAAAATAGGGCACTTGTGTGCTGATACTAGATGACACATGAAGAGGGTGCAAAGGAACAACAATGGTAGCAAGCAAGTGGCTGTTTATTCTAAAAATTGGGCACCCGAATTGAAGATTCTATAACTTCCTCTCCAAAGATCCAGTTGATGCGAATTTTGGAGGGGACCTCAAAATAACATACTAAATTATCTCCATCAAAAATCACAATCAAACTCATTATAATGCAAAAGTTTTGCTAACGAAACTTTACTGCTCGAAAGGGTGCCAATGAAATAGTTTCAGACATCAAAAAGGAAGTTGCACAATATCTATGATTCAAGTCCAATTAACACCAAAATTTGCATACTTTTCTTTTATCTAGTAATCAACAATATCCCAAATTTCTAGAATCCAATTCACAACACAAATTAAGAAAAAGGTTTGAACCTACCAGCTGGTTTAACATTGTCAAAACCGACAACCTTGACTTCAACGGATTTTTTATCTAAGAGACCTTTCCACCTTGCTTCAATGCTAGCCTTGCTCATGCTAGATACCACCCCTGGAAGAGATGATGGAGAACTTAGTATAAGAGCCTCACTCCAAGACCAAGCTATGAACTTGAGTGAGGCAATCTTTGAATTACAAGTTTGGGTTGCCCTAGAACATGTAAGCCGAGAGCTTAGAGAGAAACCTCCAAAAAATGAGTTGTAGCTGCGTTTTTAATTCCAAAAATTCTTGTCTTAGGATAGCTTTAAGAGAGTTTAAATACTTCCTTAAGAGTTGCCCTAAAACAAAAATTACAAAAATACCCTTAAGAGGAAAAATTTGAGCATGAGTGCTCGGCTAACACACTAGCCGAGCACACCAAACGTCTAAAATCCAAACAGCAAAGAAAACAACCAAAATAGATCCAAATACTAATATTTTAGTAAAATATAGAATAACTAAACATGTCAAAGTGCTGGAGGAACTTATCTTCAGCTCGTGATCCATCTTAGGCCTCGACAATATGGTCTTCATGGTTAGCCTCGGGTGTACTTGCAAACCGAGTGTGTGCAAGGGCACACAAATTGAGGAGATGTTTTTGCCTCTCATTATCTTCATGGTTAGGCTCCCCTTCAAGTCCTTCTAATGTGATGCCAATTGCAAAGTATAATAACTTGTTAAAAGAATAATGATCTTCTTGGCAAGAGCTCAAGTAACTGGGCTTTATGGTGCACCATATCCTCATTGAGCTGAACTCTTCGAGCTAGACTTTCAATTCACTTAATTCTATTGGCGCCATCCCATATGGGTTTTTGGATATAGGCTCAGTGCTAGGATGTAGATCGATCATGAACTCGACTTCTCTATCTGGTGGCAATCCTAGAAGATCGTACACCAAAACTCTCGGAAAATCTTGAACGATGAGAATTTCTTCAAGCTTTGCCTTTGATACTACCATCGTGTCCATCACATTAACAAGGAATCCTTCACATCCATTTCTCATTAATTGGTTTGCCTTAAGTGTAGAGATTACAGCCAATCTACCTTCTTCCTTCACGAAATGTGTGCTGTTTAGTATTTGGGCAGAGAAAGTATACTTCTGCCTTTCTATAATTTATCATTACTTGGTGCTGGGATAACCAATTAATTCCTAGAATAATATCATGTCGCTTTATGTCCATGACAATCAGATCAGCATAAAAAATATGATTGTTTATTCTAACTACATATGCCTTTAGCATTTCAAAACATTTGCTAAAGGGTAAGAGTATTGATGGATTATGAGTCCATTCCATCATTAATCAAACTTCCAACCTTATCGTGGAGAGCAAAGGTGGAAGTTCAAGAACAATTGGAGGATAATTGAAGGACTTTCCAAAACTTTCTTCTTTCTGACCTTTAACAAGTGTTTGACTATTTTGGCATTCAAAATGATGTCATTTTAAGAAGAGTACTTCATGAAGTTTGTAACTGACTTTCTAAGCTTTCTAAAATGTGCTAGAATGTTAAACTTTGAGTTTGTTTACTCTATTAAAATCCCACAGAACAGAGAGCAAAGATTTAGGAAAATCCAAGTGTCCAAGCTTGGAGACCAATGAAGTCTATACATAGAAACCATCCAAGTGATCGAGCACCGATAAGGAATAGCTACCAAAAGACCTCTAGACTTGGAAAAGAAGAAAGGAAAAGATTATTTAAATATTTTTTTTAGTTAACTTACCTAGTAACCACTAAGTAAAGAACCCGACAACTTATACTATGAACTGATTTAGGGTTATTGTGGCTTATTTAGTTTATTATTATTTTATATTTTGTAATTAGCAATTTAGAGCCACCCTTGTGCTTATATTTTGGACATTGAATTTTGAATACAAAGAGTTTTTGCTTAGCTGTCAACATTGGAGTGATTCCTTCTTCAAACATTTTCGTTAGTTACATCCAAAGTTCCATGTATAAGTAACATCACCAGATTGGGCTCAGTTGGAGTTGAGTGAGTTCTCCTATTGGCATCTGCAACACTACTCCTTGTAAGAAGGCTGTGTTAAGTGGTTTCCAACCATCAAGAGGTGTTTCCATCAACAAATCATCCATTCAGAAGTTGCAAGCTCCTTACTTGCTATTTCCAACCACTTGAAAATCTTTCTAGAATATTTCCTTATCCTTAAAGGTTATTTCTATTATTCTTGAAGGAGTTCTTTCCTTATTCAATCAAGAATGTGTGGTCCAAATTTCAGCTCAAAATCTTCTAAAACATAGGAGTTATTGGTTTCCAAAGTTGACTTTCCAAAACTGACTTTTGCAACCAAATAAGGAAATAGAAGAATAGTTGATCAACTCGACTGCTCGCTCGAGCGATTCCTTCATCAGCTTTCTATTACCTTTTATGAGGTTGACCTTCTACTCAACCATCAAGTCTAGTCAATCCAAATCCTTCAAGAACCAGTCAATCTCTGCCTATGTTGTTTCCTCTTGATCGATTGGCAGAGCTTCTTCTTCCCAACCGGTTGATCAACATCAAAGAATCCTTCACCAACACTTCAACAATACTTCATCATATTTCTTCAACATATTGTACATGTTATTTATCCTTTAGCTAGTGCACCATATGGTATTAGGGCTAAAATTCCTACTAATTTATGATATCTCTTTACAATGACGAGGGGCCGAAGTTATGCATGGAATTATTTTTCGGATGAGAAAAATTCACCACCATCTATTCTGACTTTTAGTGGTGCCAAATATTATTACGTTTGGGAAGACAACTTCCAAGAGAATATTCAAGGAGCGTACTATTTGGAAAGGGATTTGAAAAAAATTATTTCTTCTAAATTTCAAGGACGAGCTTTATTATGGTGGAATAATTTGGTTACCAACCGAAGAGAATAAGGGGAAGACGACATCAAAACATGGTATGAGATGAAGAAACTTTTGAGACAAAGGTATACTCCTCATTTTATCAAAACTGTCACACTCACACCACCAATCACAAGATATGAAAGTTCTTCTGAAAGTCAACAATATCAAGTCAATAAAATTAGCACCTTGCTATGACGACTTGAAGCAAATATATCGAACACTTCAACCTTACAAAGAAAAGACCACGAGAACGTCTAAGAAGGTACTCTAGAGCAAATTTAAGAAGAGTTTATTTATGCCAAAGAAAGACCATTACTATCTTTGGAGTCTCAAATAGAAGAGGATGAATGTGAAGAAGAGCAAGTAACTGAGACTATAATAGACCAAATTGACTCCTTGGTGACAACAACACAAAAGGAGCAATCTTTTCATATTCCATACTCCAACGTGAACAAGGTTTGTTCTTTATTTATTAAGAATGAAGTTTTTGCTAACATGGTTCCTTTGATCAGGTTTAAGGTGCTTAGCTTGGAATTATTGATGCATGGTATTACTTATAAATTTTTCCTTTAATCATAGATGGAAAGAGTGAAGACAATTTGCCTTCCATGGATTTCAAGGAAAGTTTGAGTTGGTTAAATGAAAAAAGAGACATCGAGGTAAATTGAACTTGGACTGAATTTTATAGAAGTTTTACTAATATATTGATTTGTGATGTGGCAAGTACAAGTGATACTCTATGGGAATTACCATGGCATGGACATGATGAACATCCTAACTACCCTCCTAATTGTTATGCATTGAAAGATGGTAGGAGGAGGAACAAGCTAGCACTAATTCAGCTTAAGCAGCCTGCAATGGCATATGATACAATAAAAAGAAACTGGATAAAAATTACTTTGTTTAAAACAAAGAGGTATGTGCCATTAGACAACTTAATTACTTGGATATTTAAAGTTGGATGGATAACAACTTCTTATTTCATTGGCATGATATTTGGTGGAAGTTCCCTTGTGGTTGTGCATAGTAGAATATTCTTGATCTTAATAAATCTTGTTGTTGAAGTTGATTACTGTGGAAACATATTGCATCTCATGGACAACTTTACAATTGCATGAAGATAATCAATGGATTCTATGGCAACAAAGATAATCTCAATATTCAATTGTTTTATGGCTTCAACTACTACTTGCCTAGTTTTGCATTATTGTCTAAGAATAAATTGCTGGATTATTTTCCTTATATGATCAAATGCAAAAGGGGAAAGACAAAACTAGTGGTCAATTACTTCAATTCAAAAATTATGTTTCCAAAGATGAAAAGCTTGGTATGACAACTCATGGAATTCAAAAATCACTAGCAAGGAAAGTTCTTAGTGGAGACTTAGCATGCCATATTAGAGGCGAGATAATTTAGGAAACTAACAAGAAAACACAAAAAAGTAAAGTTCATGGTGGGGGTCTAGCAAGCTCAATTAGAGAAAGGACAACTTTTGGAGTTACAAAAAATTGTTCTTTTGGCCAACATACTCAAAGATATTCTCACAACTATATTTATGGAAATTATGGAAATACAAAGGGGTATCCACGACATTCCTAAGCTATTGTTCAATGGTAGGAAGTGGTTTGTGAATATCTTACTATTATTGGCTTACCACATCATACAAGAGTTTTTTCCTTATTTCATTCATGGGGATTTCAAAATCAATGCAAATCTCAAAGACCATGACACATCTTCTTATTTTGTGGATGAAGATTATAAAGGAATTACCCTATTCCCACATATACTTAAAGGTGTTCTCAAGATTTTATTAATGGTCATTATTATTGTAGTCTACATTATTTCTAACTCAAAGACAAAGAATGAGAATCTATTATTCGAGTTATTGCTTAAGCATGGGAAAATGTTTATGGGAGATCTTAATATCATTAGCCCACTAGAAAGAAGATTTGTTTCCTTATCATGGAGATATTGAAGATATTGCAAAGATGATAGTCCACGATGATTCTATTTTTTTTTTATGGTAATAAAGATTATGGTGAAACAAGATATGATTCGAAGGTCGAATCTTTTTCAACCCCGAGAGGATGATGGACTACAAGTCCATTCCATCACTAATCAAACCTCCAAAATTATCATGGAGAGATTCAAAGTCAAGCATAGGTGGAAGTTCAAGAACAATTGGAGCATAATTGAAGGACTTTTCAAAACTGTCTTCTTTTTTACCTTCAATAAGTGTTTGACTATTTTGGCATTCACAATGATATCATTTCAAGAAGAGTGATTTATGAAGGTTGTAGCTGACTTTTGAAGCTTTCTATAATAGGTTAGATCATTAAAATTGAAGTTGGTTTGCTATTTCAAACGACCACAAAACCGAGAGCAAAGATTAAGGAAAGTCTAAGTGTCCAAACTTGGAGACCAAGGAAGTCTTTACATGGAAACCATCCAAGTGGCAAAGCACCAACAAGGAATAGCTATCAAAAGACCTCTATACTTGGAGAAGAAGAAAGGAAAAGATTATTTAAATATTCTTTTAGTTAACTTGCCTAGTAACTACTAAGTAAAGAACCAGATAATTTATACTATGAGTCGATTTAGGGTTATTGTTGCTTATTTAGTTTACTATTATTTTATAGTTTGTAATTGGCTATTTAGAGCCACCCTAGTGCTTATATTTTGGACATTGAATTTTGAATACAAATAGCTTTTGCTTAGCTATTGAAATTGGAGTGATTCCTTTTTCAAACACTTTAGTGAGTTACATCCTAAGTTATCCTTGTGTGAGTAACATCACAAGATTGGGCTCACTTGGAGTTGAGTGAGTTCTCTTATTGGCATCTGCAACCCTAATCCTTGCAAGAAGGCTATGTGAAGTGGTGTCCAACCATCAAGAGGTGTTTCCATCAACAAATCATCCATTCAAAAGTTACAAGCTCCTTACTTGCTATTTCTGACCACTTGAAGATCTTTCTAGAATATTTCCTAATCCTTGAAGCTTTTTTCCATTATTCTTGAAGGAGTTCTTTTCTTATTCCTTCAAGAAGCCGTGTTCCAAATTTCAGTTTATAAGCTTCTAAAACGTGGGAGTTATTGGTTTCTAAAGTTGACTTTCCAAAAGTGAGTTTTGCAGCCAAATAAGGAAATAGATGAATCAATCGATCAGCTCGACTGCCTGCTCAACCGATCCTTTCATTAGTTTGCAATTGCCTTTTTGAAGGTTGACCCTCTACTCGACCATGAAGTTTGGTTGATCCAAATCATTCTAGAACCGATCGATCGTGTTGTTTCCTCTTGATCGACCGCCAGAGCTGCTTCTTACCAACCGATTGATCAACATCAAAGAATCCTTCACCAACACTTCAACGATACTTCATCATATTTCTTTAACATATTTTACAGGTTATTTCTTTACCCTTCCACTGGTGCATCAAGTTCTCTATACTCACTCTTTTCTAGTTTGGGGAAACAATTTATTTTTGTACAAAATTCCTTCGCAATGAAGGAATGAGTAGTTCCAGAATCAAATAAAACTTAAGCGGCTACATCACTAACATAAATTGTACCTGGCATCACTGCAAGCTGATCTTCCTCCTCCTCATCGCCATATAAAGCTTCATTATCATATAGAGAGAAGACCCTTGGTGCCACCCTTTTTGGTCCTCCACTCATGGTTGGGAAAAATTTCGTAATGTCCCTAAGCTCTTTACACTTAAAACGCTGTCTAGTTCCCACTTTGCACTCTACAAATTGACTCTTCTTGCACTTTGGACATTGATTTGTCTTACATGTTCTCACATTAGGTGGGGCAGCAATTGCTTCATTCATAGTGCATTTGTCTTTCCTTTGTTGTGCCTCATTATTTGATGGTCTCTTTGTCCTTTTGTTTACCATCGGTGCACCTCTTTGTTGTTGGCCCTGTTTGGTCTTCCAGAACCACTGATTTATTTCTCGCTTTTAGCCACCATCATTTTGGCATCCTCGACCTCTAACACCTTAGAGACAAGCCTTGTATATGGGATATCCTGAATGCTAGAGATTTTGAATCATCAAATAATTCCAACTTTCAGTCCTTAGATTAGAGGTGGCTAACGAGCCGAGCCGAGCCGGCCGAGCCTGAAAAAGTCTGGCTCGTCGAGCCTGCCGAGCTTAACGAGCCGAGCCTAACAAGCCTGCCGAGCCTAACGAGCGGAGCCTTAACGAGCCGAGCGAGCCTAACGAGCCTTAACGAGCCGAGCCTAACGAGCCAAATATACATAAATAATAATATCTTATATAATGTTTCGTAATTGATAAATACTATTGTTGCATACTATTGCATACTATTGTTGCATACTATTGTTTCATAATTGGTGTGCGGTATCATTTATTATTATAATAATTTATTATAATGTAAAAATACTATAATTAATAATTTAATTGAATAAATATTTTTATTGAATTGAATAAATACTTTTATTACAATTTCAAAATGAAAATGAAAATGAAAATTTCAAATATAAATTACAATTTCAAATCACAACTCACAAGATAAAGAAAATATATAAAAATGAAAATTACAATTTCAAATTTAAATAAAAATTTAGTCTTCGACATCCAAATTTTTGAATTCTTCAACTATGTCATCTTCTCGTTGTTGATCTCTCGTCACAGCGTCGTTCCAATCCTTCATGCAAATGAGTGCCTCAACGATTTCTGGTGCAAGTCTTCCTCGTTTATCATCGTACACACGTCCACCTGCACTAAAAGCAGACTCCGATGCTACTGTAGAGACCGGAGGTGTTAGTAGATCACGTGCCATTCTAGAAAGAATAGGAAATGAAATAGAGTTGACTTTCCACCAAACCAAAATATCAAAATCCTCGGGGCAAGAAATGTTATGGTAGGTGTTAAGATAAATATCGAGTTCATTTCTTTGTGAATTATAAGAATGAACATTGCTATCTATTTGCTTAAATATATCATACATAAAATCTTGTGGATCTCCACCACAAGCACCACTACTAGAATTAGCATGCATATCATATGAAGGAATTGAACGATTATTAGAATATTTAATTTCATAAGAAGAAAATAAATTATCAATTTCATTTCTTAATTGAGCACCATTAATTGAAGAATAAATACCTAAATTAGAAGAAATTCTATCAAGCATTATACGCACTCCATCTAATTTAAATCTAGGATGCATTATGCATGCAAAACAAAAAATATGAGGTATGTTAAGCCAATATTTTTTAAATTTTTTTTCCATTTTTTCAATTAATGCACAAAATTCGTTTCTTTGTTTAAATATTTGAAAAGTACCCGTTAATTTTATAAAAATTGGGAGAACAAGATGAGTAGTGGGATAATAAATTCCCGAACATTTATTTGTAGCTTCATAAAATGGTTTTAAAAAATCAAGAAATAAATTAGCAATATCGCAACTATTATGATCAAGAGTAATACATTCTGTTTTTTCACTAATATAAGCACAAATAACTAACCAATATGGCTTAGCATTTTCTAACATTAAATAAGTCGAATTCCACCTTGTATCTACATCGGTTTTTAATTTTCTTGGTTTAAGTTGAGCAATTTTACAATATTCTTTATATTCTTGTTGTCGCGTATTAGATGAAGTAATAAAAGAAATTGCAGATCGAATAGACTCAATATGTAGCGAAATGTGTGACATGCCATCTCGAACAACTAAATTTAAAATATGACAAATACATCTCATATGAAAAAGAGTATTATGAGCCGTATATAATTGAAATAACCTTTTAAATTCAAAAATTGCAACATCGTTAGCAGCAGCATTATCTAGCGTAATACTAAAAATTCTATCTCTAATAGCATATTCTTGCAAAATTCCAACAATATATCTATAAATGGTAACGCCACTATGTGGATATTCACAACTACGAAATCCTAATATTCTTTTATTTAATTGCCAAGAGTCATCAATAAAATGAGAAGTTACGACAATATATCCTAAAGCATTAGGTGCATTCCATAAATCAGAAGTAATACAAATAGACATAGACGGAGCATTTGAAAAAAACTCAATTAATTCATTTTTCATATGATTATACATTTTAATAATATCACTTCGCGTCGTACTTCTAGGGACTCGTCTAAAACTAGGATTAATATACTCTTTCATAAAATTTTCAAATAACTCGCTATCAAACATAAATAAAGGTGCTTCAGATTGTGATATATATTTTGCTACTCCTTCTCTCATTTTATTATGTGAATACATAAAATTGCCACTGCCACTAGCATTTATGAGTGTTTGTGTAGGGTCTTTCACTTGCTTGTTAGCGTGACATTTTTCATAATGCCTACCAAGTGTGCTAGTAGAACTACCGGATACGTATGCATAATGTTTAATACAATATTTACATTGTGCTCTACTTTCTCTTTTTCCACCAATTTTAATATCTTTTATTTCAAAATTATTCCATACCGCCGATGTTTTACTTCTTTTTTTTCTAGGTGACGATGTGGATGCATGTGCCGATGATTGATCAATCGCAATTGTGAGATTGTCTTCCCTAATTTCTTCAATATCATCGTTAGTGTCATTAAAAGTGTCAATCAAAAAATCACGAGGATCCATAATTAAAAAAATTGACTACTACGAAACAATTAATAAATAAAATGATACCGCACACCAATTACGCAACAATAGTATGCAATTGTTGTGAATTGTGATCACCTCCTCCCCGAATACGAGTCCTACAAAAATTGCAAAAAAAAAATTAGTTGTTTTGTAATACACATTAAATTAAAAGAATTAAAATTATAAAAATAAAATATACCTTTGAAATTGGGAGAATGATGGAGAGATTAAGCAATTGAGAAGGAGATATTGAGAGAAAAAGAGAAAAATTTGTGAAAAGATTGAGAGAATGTGAGAAAGCTGGGATGAAAAATTTGAGAGATAATGAGGAGTATATATAGAAAAAAATTTTCCAACCGTTGGCATTTGGCAGCCAAGTTGGCTGAGCCAACTTCAATGACCAGTGAGCGGTGCTCACTGAGCACTGAGCCCTCAGGGAGCTTCAGTGACCTCCAGGCAACGGTCTAGAGACCGTTGCCATCGCCCCTCGCCAACGGTCTTCAGACCGTTGCTTCTCTGCTTCGGGGCAGAGTCGCGACGTCGGGAGTTCGAGACGTCGGGACAGAGTCGGCGAGCTCTGTCTTGCCGGCGATCGCCATTGACGCAGTCCTCGTCGTCGCGACTCAGTCCTCGTCGTCGCGAGCCCGTTCCTTCACACGAGCTCTGTCCCCGTCGTCGCGAGCTCTGTCCCCTGTCCGGCTCAGGCTGTGCGCTGTCCCCGTCGTCGTGACTCGTGAGCTCGGGCTCACTGAAGATCTGGCGGGCTGGCTCGCGTGCTGGCTAGCTGGGCCAGCCCGCCAGGCTCGCGAGCCAGCCCGCCAGGCAAGCTCGCGAGCCAGGCTCGCCGAGCTCGCGAGCCAGGGTGTTTGGGCTCGGCTCGGCCCGTCTACCGGGCCCGGGCTGAGCCCGCTCGGTACTGTAGCGATCCGAGCCGAGCTCGGACTGCTACAGTACCGAGCCGAGTGGGCGGGCTGGCGAGCCAGCCCGCCCATTAGACACCTCTACCTTAGATGAATTGTTGGACCTTGTGTTCATTGTTCACCACCAGGAGTGATGTAAATCGAGATAGCTCTTTAAATTTTCTTCCATACTCTGATATAGTTTCAGTTTCACATAGCAGCACAAATTCCACCAATTTCTTCGATCGGATTTTCTAGTTGAAATACTTCTCATAGAAGATCTGCTTGAATTGGTCCCACATCAGAGCTCAATCATTTTGTGTTGCCTTAACAGTATCCCACAAGAACATCGCGTCCTGAATCAGCAAGTACGCAACACATGAAACTTTCTCGATCTCTCTAATTCTCACATATTTAAACATGTCCTCTAGAGATCAAATCCATTTTTTTGCTCCCATGGCATCAACAATATTTCTACTAAAGCTTGGAGGCTTAAGTCTCCTAAACTTTTCCCAATCAGCTTCCTCGGGAACCACCACTTGTCGTTGATTTTCATTCTTGTTCTCCCTCTTTATAATACATTCCATAAACTAGAATTAACGATCAATAATAGTAGTAAAGCGACCAAGAATGTCATTTCTGCCATCCTGTGGGACAACAGGTTATTGACCAATAATAGTTTTGTGGCCAACAACTTTGTCTCTCACATTATTGATCCCAATAGCTTTGTTCCCCCAATATTGGCTTGAACGTTTCCTCTAGTTCCCCTTACCATTCTATTATCTTACAAGAATTTTTATATTGTTTAGCATTAACTATTACAAAACATTAAACTAGTTATTCTATAGGAAATTTATATTAGGAAGCATTAAACTTATTATTCTTTAGGAATTTTACACACACACACACACACACACACACACACACACACACACATTTTAAATCATTAACCTATTAAACGAATTAGTTACTGGAATTTCATATCAGTAGTAAGGCTAATTATTTTACAGAAATTTTTATATTTTGAAGTATTAAACTAACAAAGCAATTTAAACTAACAAAACAAATTAAACTAACATATCAATTTAAACTAACAAGCAATTTAAACTAACAAAGCAATTTAACAAAACACTTACAGTTGAAAAACTATTCCACGACAAGTCTTATGTTACCAGTAGTATACATAATCGCGTTAGACCCATTTATGCTCTGATACCATAATTGTAACATCCTGTTTTTGTTTTACTTTCCAATAAAATTTTTCTTTTTAAAACTTACCCAAAAATGATTGAAGTAAATTATTAGAGTTAATAAATGCAATATATTAAAGCAACAATTATACTTAAAAACAACATTGTCAACCAAACAGTTAAACACTTGAAAATAAACTATTAAAAGTCTTTGAACATATTTAAATACTTTTATTCCAATTGTTAGCCATAAACCACCAAGTCATCACGCGTTGGGTAACACAAGCCTTCATCGCATCATACTTCCTCCACGTACACTTTATTTGGATCACAATCGTTACCTAGATCACGGAAGAGATAATGAGTCTAATGCCTTGTAAGACATATAAATGAAATGCAAAATGCTTATGATGACTCCATGCACATGTATGTCATGTCCGAAGAGAACCTATCTCTTATGTTCTTTAACTAAAGTCTCACTTTCAACCAGAACATTGGAGATATTTCCCACAAAGAGATAGATACATCCTGGAGATCTAACCTGAGCAGAATACTCGAGCCATCCCTACGTGGGAGGAGGCAATACTCACAAGAAAATCCGTCACGAAACTCCCCAACCTGCAACATTTATTTACATACATTTGATTCATTATTATCCCGTGCAATGCATGATTTGCAACCCTAACTGACATGCCTATATGATGCTTGATATGAATGAATGTCAAACAATAGTTCATATAATACTATAAAACAATACAATTCACAACAAACCATGGAAGCATGAATCATTAAACAACTACAAATTAATCCTATGCATGTTGTAACTAGTATTTCAACAAAGTAGAAAATCTACATGAGCATCATTATTTCTAACAATTTTATTCACTCAATATCAAGCTCTTAATCATGCTGCAAACTAACGTCCTAACTTAATATTAACAACACACAAACATGCTGTAAATTAGCATCCTAACATAGCATTATTCTAACAACTTACCAATCTTTGATATGCATTATGTTATAAAAACCATAGATGACCGAAATCACAAAGTAGTGACAGTTCTATTCTCAACATCAAAGAGCAAACAAGGCAATTCTCTCTTATTCATTATCAAAAATCGAAAGCAGATAAACTCTATAAATACTAACAAGAAGCAAAAAAGTTCTATGATTCATAACAGTGAATGAAACTAATAATTTCTATCAAAGAATTCTCAACGTTAATTATCTAGAACATGCTAACCTTTTCTCATATTTTCTTCTTAGTGTTTTATCAACATATGAGAAGATCGCATAATAGAGAACTATCTAATTCCTCAACACTATATCATTGACAAGTTTTAGCAATATCAGAAAACAAACACAGAACCAACAACACAAAACCTAAACCTGTGATGTAGGCTCTTTCGGACAAAATGCATGCATATCTCTTACCATCCTCCTTGCTAAAACTTAAGAATTTTCTCCAGTTAAAGCCCTTCTTCTTCCACACACTAATTTCAAAAACCAGAAGGAGAAAAGCCGAGAATACAGAGAGAGTAAAACTCTAGAAGACTATACAACCTTTCTTTTTTGATTTCCCTCTCTTATACACTCTCTAACTCTTAGAGGAGGTTTCCAAGTGACTCCTCAAGCATCTAGACGTCGATTACCACCAGATTACAATTTTTTATGTCCATGGTCAATTGTGTGATCATCCGCAAAACCACCTGATTATAATATTTTTACAACCATGATTGACCGACGCTCCCATATGATCAACTGCAATCCAACTTTTCAGTATTACCTGTCGATCACTGGCTTAGAAGCCGATCCACCACCCTAGAATTTGTTGCACTCTAGAGTTAATTTGCTTTGGAGCCAGTCGATCAACTTTCTTTGGTTGATCGACCGCCTCACATATAAATTCATATATTCTGCAATTTTGTTAATTCCTTTTCTATATAAATAATTACATTAATCCATATCACTAATTTATTAATAATTCCATTGTCTTCAATGATATAACTACTTTAAAATTACAATATCCCATAACCAAGTACCACATTTGATCTAACTGAGGTTTAACATGTAGATGAATTCTTCGGGTATTACATATTCTCCATCTTAATAAAATTTTATCCTCAAAATTTCAGCTAGTGAAATAATTTCGGATACCTTGAGTAACAACCCGGATTCTTAACTTGTCTTAAGATACGTTAAAATTTTTCTTTTGAAAATCCATTCTTAAATCTTTTGGAAAATGATAAAAACATTGTTTAAAATCCTTTCGACCTTAAAAATCAGAGTGTGAAAAATCCGATCGTTACTAACTTGCTAAAACAGCCAATTAAATAGGGGAAAAGCTATGATTCATAAATTTAGCGGAAGCATAATTAAAGCATCACTTAAAAGCATTAATTAAAAGTCTACGATTTACTTTCCAAAGTGTAACCTACATAATATCCCGAATGAGTATTCTAAATGGGTTAAAATAGTAATTTAACGTTTACAAACCAAGTTTGATGTTAGTACCCTTACAAAACGACTTTTCCTTCTTTCTCGTGATGTTATACTACTCTCGGCTTGCGTTTTCTCCGGATATGCCGGAGGCTCCATGGGCATGGCCTCCTCTGCTGCTCCTGGAATTTGAAGAAGGGGATTGTGTATTCTTGAAAGTGTCTCCTTTCAAGGGCATTGTTTGGTTTGGCAAGAGGGGAAAGCTGAACGCCAGATATGTGGGACCTTATATGTTCACGAAGAAAGTGGGACCGGTCGCATATAAGCTACAGTTGCCGGTTTCCATGGCAGGTGTGCATGACGTCTTCCATGTATCCATGCTCAAGAAGTGCCTTGGTAATGTAGTCGTGTTGACTCCTTCCGAGGATAACAGCATGGTACAACCCAACCTGAGCTACAATGAGAAGCCGGTCCAGATCCTCAACTCAAGGGTAAAAGAGATACGACACAAACGAATATCACTAGTTAAGGTCTTATTGCAGAATCACTACAGCAAAGAGACCACTTGGGAAAAGGAAGATGACATGTGGGCTATGTACCTCGAGCTGTTTAGTAGCTAAATTTTGAGGACAAAATTTTTTGTAAGGGGGGTAGTATGTAATGGTGAAATACTTATTTTTCCGTTAGACGATGTAATCAAACTTTAGAGATAAAATTTGCGCAATATATTTCGTCCTTATATGCATTAAGTTGTGACTTGTAATTACGTGGGAATCAAATTCAGATAAAAACATAGTAAAAAATGCAAAGGAAGTGGAATTTGGTCTATTCGGACGCATGCGGACGACCTTGCGGACGTGAAGTGTCGTCCGCAACACACATGGAATGTCGCCCAACCTTAGGATGACTTGGAATGCAATTCAGCATCCTAACTTCGCTCTGTCATAGAGTCACGGACGAGGATGCGGACGATGCGGATAAGGGCAGGACGCATCTGCATCGAATCTGTCCTAGTCTAGGGACTTTCGGATGAGTCTAGATGCCTGCAGACGAGAAGGGACATGGTCTGATTTGCCTCTATCCAAATCCTGGACACTTTCGAACGACACTTCGGACGACTCTGGACGAGGTGAGGCTTCGTCGGCATCGACTCTGTCCAATTTAGGGACACTTTCGGATGCCGCAGACGCTATTGTAGACACCAAATCACGTCTGAAAGACGTTGCAGACAGTACAGACAAGAATGGGGATGCCATTTCTCATCCGAGACTTCAGGATTTGCCTGCAAAATTTACTCTTGCGAACGAGACCAAGTCGTCCGCACTCGTCTGAATCATTGCAGATTTGTGACAAAATAAATTAAAACCAGAATAAAAACGACGTGGAACCAATAAAAAACGTAGCTCGACGCCTCTCACTCCCATGATCCCAACCTGCAGAGATTTGTCGCTTGCACCTCCTCTGCCACAGTATGATTTGTCCCCAAGGTGAGCCCCATTTCTTCTCCAACTCCTTCATCTTCTGGGGAGTGTTCTGTGTTCTTCCAAGGAGAAGTATTCCTACGTGGGTGTGGAGATAAGGAGGGAGCTGCTATTTCGTGTGAAGAGGAGTCTTCAAGGGTAAGGGAATGGTGTAGTCTTGGTCATTTGGAGGCCCTACATCCAAGTAGACGTGTGCGTGAGTAGTGGTTTTGGGTTTCAACAAGTTTTTCTGTAAATCTTTTGTTGACTCATTCTCATAGTTTTCTTTCTACCGTTATTACCAAATGACTTTCTCATTGCTTTGCAGATGTTTTATCTCATAGTTGCTCTCTGTTTATCCCTGTTAGTTCCATTTCTTACAGCTTAGTGCTTGATTTACGGTTTTGGAAATGTTGAGGTTGGTAAGTGTTAAGCCTAACTGACATTAAGATTGGAATTAAAGGACTATGAGCTGAGAACTTCATAGTGAATGTAAAGGATGAATGACCCAAACTCTGTGTTACTTGAAAAGTATGAGATTGTTCATTTGTAGTATATTGTTCTGGAAATTATTTCTATTTCAAAACATGATTTCTCCTTGGATACACATGATTTATTTTCTACGTTACACATGTCAGCTATATTATTTTCTCCATTGATATGTTCGTTGATATGTTCGTTACCACTTTCGATAATAAACACGTTAGTTCTATCGTTTTGCTGCTATTCCATTCGATGCAATATTCATTGTTTTTTTTTCTTTAGGTCACCTTATTAGCCTACGTTTGGTCACTGTTATCAAGCATGTTCGGTTAAGTATTGTTGCCACTGAATCCCTAGTCGTTCATGAGCATATTTTGATGTGTTTTTCGATATTGTCGCAGTAGATTGTAGTTGTTATGGAATATGTCTTTTTGCCACCTTGTTCACTATTAGTCTTTGTGATAGTGGCATGTCTTGTTGTACCATTTCTCCATTAAACACTGCTGTTTATTATCCAATTAAAAGCATGATTTCGTTGTTTCGTTCTCGATATTCTCACTGTTGTGATTATCAAGTTAAAAGCCTGATTAGTAGAAATTTTCATTGTTTCGTTTCGATATTACTTGTTGTTTTTAGCTATTCAAAAGTATGATCCGTAGTTTTTTATAGTTGTGCATCATCATCATTTCTAATTGTCGGTTAAACACATGATTAGATGTTCTAATTCTCTACTGTGTTAGTTGGATAACACATGTCTAGATATACTAAATATCTGCTGTGATAGTCGGATTAAATGCATGCTTGGATGTTCTAATTTTATGCTCTTATAGTTGATTAAAAACATGCTTAGCTGTACATATTTTTTGCTGTTCATTTTACTTGTTAAAAGCATGTTCTCGGTATTTCATTTCGATTAATATTCGCTGCTATTTTAGATGTTTAAACGCATGTTTTGATGTTTTAATTTGACTTAATTCGCTGCTGTTTTTAGATGTGTAAAGCATGTTTATTGTTTGTTTCATCACTAGTTTCTACTGTAAATTAGTCGAGTAATAAGCATGTTCTGCTGTTCTACCTTCGATATATTGCTGTTGTAGTAGTCAATTAAAAGCATGATTAGAGTTTATTTTTTTGCTGTATTATTAGCCGTTTAGAAGCATGATTAGTATTTATTTTTCCGCTGTGTTATTAGCTGTTCGTTTTTGCTGTATATTTGTCATCCTAAGAAGCACGTTTCATTATTTTATTTCGTTGATCGTACGCTGCTATACGTTGTCAAGCCTGTTCCGTTGTTCAACTCGCTGTTGCATGATTTCGTTGAGTTAATAGCATGAAAATTGCCAGCCATTTCAATCGTAGTTGATTACTAAGCATGCTGTAAATTTCTAGTATTTATTAAGCATTGTTAAGTTTTGTTGCATTTAGACAAGTGTGCCTAGTCAACCTTAATTAGCCGCTTTGTAGTAATAAATCAAGCCCATTTCTATTGGTTAGTTATTTAGCATGTTCTAGAAATTTATTTTTGAAATACTCCCAGGAATTGATTTCTAAGTTCTTTCTATGTGTTTCCTTTTGTAAGTGCTCTATATATATGTGAATACACCCTCATTCTTCTTATGTGTTTTGAATTCTGCTCTTTAATTATCAATTGTCAATTCTTTAAAGCTCGTCATTTAGCTTCCACGTATGTGTTATTCAATTTGAATGTGTCTACATGCATGTGGTTAATAGAAACAACTAGGGGGTGCCACCTTGGGGTGGTGCCCATATGCCCTAAGTGAGAAAAAGAAATTATAGAAGAATGAAGGGAGTTGGGGAATTGGGAGGGGGGGGGGGGGGGGTGGTAAGTATAGATGAGTCAGCTATACAAGAATTTGAGAAACGATACCTTTCCCTTGACGGGACTTGCGAGGCTATTTACCCTAGGTGGCTGAAGCCGACAAAGATCTACTCTCCCACCATAGATTCTTCCAATCTCCAGCTCGATGTACGAGTACGAACAAAATATGTAAGAAAAGATTGGTTTGGATGACCCCCATTCCAAGAAAAACTAAAGAAAGTCATAAGCATAATTGTATTAACTCATTTCTTTACTAGGCGTAAGTTCATGTCCTTACTTGTGGTGTAGGTAACGAGGTGATTGTGCCAGGAAAAGAAGAGGAGGCCATTCCCGTGGAGCCTGCGGCATAACCGGAGGAGACGCAAGCCGAGTAGTAGTACAACATCATGAGAAAGAAGGAAAAGTCGTTTTGTAAGGATAGTAACGTCAAACTTGGTTTGTAAACGTTGAATTACTATTTTAACCCTTTTAGAGTACTCATTCGGGATTTTATGTAGGTTACACTTTGGAAATTAAATTGTAGACTTTTAATTAATGCTTTTAAGTGATGCTTCAATTATGCCTCCGCTAAATTTATGAATCATAGTTTTTACCTGATTTAATTGGTTGTTTTAGCACTCTGATTTTTAAGGTCGAAAGGATATTAAACAACGTTTTTATCATTTTCCAAAAGATTTAAGAGTAGATTTTCAAAACAAAAATTTTAACGTATCTTAAGAAAAGTTGAGAATCTGGGTTGTTACACCTTGCTTCCATTTCTTCTTTTCACTACCGTGTAGCCTCCTTAGTTGAATGATTCTGCCATGACAATTTAACTAGCAGAATCCTTTTTTGTCGTACTTTCTTAATCCTTGAATCTAGAATCCAAACTGGTTTTTCTTTGTAACTTATGTTCGATTGAACTTCAATGTTTTCTTGAGGTTCTAATTCAATTGAATTTCATAGGCACTTTTTTAACATAGACATATGAAATATGTTATGAACTCCATCAATAGAGGCTGGCAATAGTAATTAATATGCCATTTTTCCTATTCTCTTTGTGATTTGAAACAGACCAATGTACCTTGGAATGAAACGGTGATATTTTAAGAAACACTAAGTCTCATTCGTTAAATTCTAATTCCCTTCAACGAAGATCCACATAACTTTTCTAGCAACTTTGAGCTGCCAACACCTTTGACAAATAATCACGACAGATTCACTGGTTTGCTGTATCATATCTATTCCGTAAAATTCATCATCTCCAACCTCATTCCAATGTAATGGAGATCGTCACTTTTTGCATACAAAGCCTCGTAGGGTGTCATTTCGATCGTAGCTTGGAAGCTATTGTTGTAGGCCAATTCCACAAAATTTAGTACCTTTCCCCATCCAATTTGAAATTATAATATGCAAGCTCTAAATATATCTTCCAATATCTGAATTGTTCGCTACCTTTGACCATCAGTTTTTAGGTGAATGGTAGTAGTAAATGTAATACCCGGATAAATCCCTCTATGTATAATGTAAAGAATTTTACAGAATAAATATTTTGATTAAAGAAAATATGTTTCAAAATATGCATGGTACACTTGATATAATGCAATGAAAATTAAGGTAGAAGTATTACAAGATTAATTAAAATGTGAAAGTGACTTAGAAGCAATGAAGAATTAAGGTGATTAATTAAAGGAAGTATTAAATTAATTAAGAAAACAATGGAGGAGAGAGAAGATAAGGATTTGTGAAAATGATTAAATTGGTGAAAGAGCGGGCAAGATATAGGTCATGATAGCGGTTGGCACATTCCCGGCCAAGCGATTGACTGTGCATTTCGATTGGGATTTCACAGTCGACATCGATGTCGACCGGTTCCAAAGGATTTTCAAAAATTTTTAGTTTATTCAGCAGCAATTTTGTGAAGCTTCCGATGATTTCTCTCGATTCTCATGAAGCGATAAGAGATTTTCCACGTGGCAACATTGGATAGGACCATGTCTCATGGTTGATGAGACGTTTTGTCACTAAAGCTTCTCTAGAAAGCTTCCCCGCTTGCTGATATATAGAGGAAGGCAAAGTTGTGTTGGTCATAGAGGAGAAGCACTCTGGTTATTTTATAGAGAACCGAAGAGAGAAAGGGAAGTGAGGGTGAGAAAGCAAATGAGAAGTTGAGAGAAATAAGAGAGTTGTTTCGGTTATTATAATATCTCAAATTTTCATTGAGCTGAAGGCATAGCTTAAGTGAAAATTTTGGGAATGATAGGAGCTGAGTTGGAAAAGTAAAGATATTGGTCAAGAGAAATGCATTTGGAATAAGTGAACTAAGATAACCCGTTATGTTCATAATTAGCTTATGGGAAGAATTGAAGCCAATTGGAAAATTATTTGATGATATTTGGAGTTAGATTAGATGATATCAATTGGATTGATAGTCAACGGAAATAGTAAGAGAAAACATATTTGGACGCAATTTGATATAATAAGGTTGAAGGTATACGATTTATTATATTTTAGGACTTATTGGATTTAGTAAGGAATAATGTAAAGGAGGAATGGTGAGACATTTGGTATATGATGAGGTTTGGATAATTTGGAAAAGTGAATTATGGATTATTAAGGGTAATGTGTATATATATATGGAGATAATATATATGAATAATTAGAGAATTAAATGAAAATATGTGTTTGGAGTCGGCGGTCGATTGAGGTGGTCGATCGACGAGGTGTCGATCGACCGGCATTGATCGATCGACATGAAGAGCAATTTTCTGAAGGAAAACGCGGCTGTTTGTGGCGATTGTTTGGCATGGGAAGATCGATCGGCGTATAAATGGGTAGTTTTCTGATGAATGCTTGGCAGTTGGTCGCCATGGAGAGGAGATCATCCGCTGCGATCAACCACCATTTATTGAACATCATCTGGAAGGTTTAACCAACACCTAGAATCATAGGAGACGTCATTAAACACGTCTAAAGTTGAAGGGATTGACGTTATATGCGTTTGGAAGATGAAGAGTTTTGTAACGTCTAGATGTTGTAGAGTTGTTGGAAGATGAAGAGTTTTGTAACGTCTAGAAGTCAAAGAGTTGTTGGATGATGAAGAGTTTTATAACATCTAAAAGTTGAAAAGTTGTTGGACGTCGAAGGGTTGCAAGTCCTTTGGCTTTCTGTCTTCACATTAATGGGCATTGATGGACTACAAGTCTTATGGCTTTCCATCTTCATATTAATGGCCTGCAAGTCCATTAGCTTTCCGCCTTCAGAGAGTTAATGATGGGTCAAGTTTTGCAGCCAATAAATAGAGGGTGAAGGGTGTGAAGTTTCAGAGAGAAGGAAGAGTGGGAAACCTCTGTCAAATTGTTGTGAGGAGGTCTTGCTTCTAGAGTTGTGAGAGTTTGTATTTGTGAGACTATGAATGTGTAGGTCTTTTGAGGAAAGGAGAGTGTGAGGATAGAAAACCATGAGTGATGAGAATTATGCTTTTGGAGGCGTGAGTCTGTGAGAAATGGAAACTATGTGAGTGCATGGTTGTGGAGAAACAACTATAATGGAATTGTTTGTGAGGAAAAATGAAGGAAAGTAAGGTTCCATGATTTTTGGAAGAAAGGAGAATAGCGTATAAGGATTGTTGTTCTGTGGTCTCTCGAGTTCTTCAAATTCATGGTGTTGTGGTAAGCTTGATTTCCCTCTCCTATTATGTTAGGTCATTATAATGGAATTGTTTGTGAGGGAAAATGAAGGAAAGTAAGGTTCCATGATTTTTGGAAGAAAGGAGAATAGTGTATAAGGATTGTTGTTCTGTGGTCTCTCGAGTTCTTCAAATTCATGGTGTTGTGGTAAGCTTGATTTCCCTCTCCTATTATGTTAGGTCATTTGGGGGGTGTTATGTATATATATAATAATTAGTTAGATTTTTGTTGTGCTGACTATTGGATATAGTTGGGTTTGCATGATTTTATGTGACAAAGATTGTTAGTGAGTTTAGTTAGACTCTAGGGACATTAATTGGTTAAGGTATTATTTTGTTGGACGTTCGAGAATGTTTCGGTTTTCATACTCTCTATAAGGATAAGTGGTTATTGTATTAGTGATTTGGTTTTATTATGTTGGATTTTGGTGAAGATAATTATTGGATTAAGAGTTGTCATTGTTGGATAAAGTGATTGTTGGAAAATAAGGTTCTTTAATAGTTTGGACATAATAGGAAGTTATCCATTATTGGAAGTTTGAGCATGTTAGTTGAAGCTAGGGGAATTTATTATTAAAAAGTAATTATTAATAGCCATATATGTTAATCATGATTAGGTTTCTTTGTGAAGAATCTTAAAGTGTTAAACCATTAAAGCTAAGGATTTTAAGTACGTGGTACTACATGTATTTTTTCCGAAAGGGCCTACATTCACGGGAATTAGGGGGTATTTACTGTTTCTTTTATTGATTGTTATGAATTGTATGATATAGATTTAAGTTCAGTTCCTTAGTTAAGACGAATCACATTTTAAGGTTACGATTAAGGAACACGTTAGATAGGATTGTATGTGCACGATAACTGTAACACCCCGATATTTTTAAGTTGGGTAATTATCGGGGTATTACTGAGGACATTTAGAGCGTTAGGACTAGGAGTGATTTCCATTACGTTTCCCTCGTATACGTAATGTGATTGAAGTGTTGGAGTTAAGGATATTACATGACGTATCTATACGTGTCATCTTATGACATGTATTTATGGGGGAAAAGGTGAGAAAGGCTGTCCAGGGCTTTTTTGGACGCCTGCGGATGACACTGCAGACGCATTATGTCATCCGCAAGTGCATTGCATCACGTCCTCGATGCTTGGGATGAGTTTGGGGACGCAAGGTGTTGTCTTGATTTCACTGTGCTGTGAAGTTGCGGATGAGGCCCCGGACGATGCGGACGAGACGAGGCCCTGGACGATGCATTGCAAAATCTCCCTTACCTTTGGGACGAGCCTTAGGACGAGGTTTCTCGTCCTAACTTCCATTTGCAGTGGAGTCGCAGACGAGTGTCCGGATGGTGCAGACGAGAGGAGTAGCATCTGCATCGAATCTGTTCTAAACCTGGACAGTTTAGGACGAGTCCGGATGGCTGCGGACGAGTTGAAGTATCGTCTGAATTGAATCTGTCCGATTTATGGACACTTTCGGATGCATGCAGACACCATGTGTGGAAGCGGATCGGTGTCCAAATTCGGGTTTCGGACGGTATGGCCAAGGACGAGGACACAACACCTCATCCGAATTCCCATTTTAGCCTTAGGACTTTAGTCTTTCAGACGAATGCGGTTTAGACCACTGCGTCCGCACGTGTCCGAAATAGCTCGGTTCAGCGAATAGAATAGGGTTAAAATGATAAACGGGGTATTTTAATATGAAGGGAATAAATGAGATTTAATTTGATAAATTAAATTAATAATGGGGATTAATTAGATTTATTTTAAGGGAAGAATTAGTGAAGGTCAATTGGGGAAAAATTTAAAGGGATGAATTGGTTGGGGGCTGAACCGGTTTAGCAGAATTGGTCCAGCAACTCGGTTAACGGAATGGCTTATGGCCATTCTGTTCTGGGCAATGCCCGAGTGGGCGAGAGAGTGGGAGACAGGGGAGAGACGGGCTAGACGGGAGACGATGGGTGACGAGACGACCGGCGAGCGACGAGTGACGGGAGGAGCGGTATGGGAGAGGCTCCGGCGTGTGGCGGCGGGAGGGCGTCGGGCTTCGAGGGGATTTTCCGCGGTGCGGCTTCGGGATTTTGACGGGGATGTTAGGCTGTTGTTTTCTATGGCCGGTGATGGCCAATTGGAGAGGATGACAGGTTGGCAACGACGAAGGGACGACGGGCATCACGTAGGCGGTGTCGAATCGACGGCGATGAATGGC
>CM039477.1:14812044-14843088 GCA_022433065.1 Begonia loranthoides | reverse complement strand
AGGGGGGATTGGCCGTGTTTCCTGCCTCAGGTCGTTGGGGGTGGTCTGATGGTTCATGCTGGACCGGCTTGAAGCCATGGTCCAGCCTGCTGGTTCTCCACACATAATCGGCTTCCTCCTCTTCTGGTGCGTGTTCCGCGGGAGGCCGACAGCATGGAGTACGAGAGTGGTGCGAATGTCAAACCTCCACCTCTCCCTACGTCTCCAACTACTCCTTAGACCATTGCCCTACGCGTACGATGGTTTCCTCTTCCTTCGAGGTAAATCTTCATTTGCTTTCTTCTTCAATTCGTTGTCTTCCGCCGAGAGAAGGAAGTCCAGAGAGCTCCCTGTGAGCTGAGGGTGGCCGAGAATGAGAGTGAGGTGAGTGAGAGAGAAATTGTGTGTGCTAAGTGTTACGTGAGTGCTATGTGTGAGTTGAGTGAGCTACTGTGAACTGGGAGAGGAATCCGTGGCTGGTGAGCTACTGTCTGCGGGAAGGGGAGAGCTGTCCGTGAGTTTGAAATCGTTGATAGGTAAGGAGTAAGGGGTGTTTTGGCCATTGAGGCCCTACACCACAAGTGGGTGCGTGTGTTTAGTGTTAAAATATTTACTGCTGTGTAAAACGTTTACTGCTAATAATATGTTGTTTGCCTTGAAATACTACTGTTAGTTATTGATAGTGTTACTAATGCTCTATAGAATGCTCTGCGATTTTGTGTTAGAGTAGTGTTGAATTCCTTGCTGCAAAGGATTTCTTTGGTTGTTAGCTTGTGATTTGTGTTCTGTAATTTCTGTGATGTTTCCCTTGGTTAATGTGTTTTGTTTAATTGTCCGTTAAGTGATGCAAATATATTGATAGTAATGGAAAAAGGAGCGATAAAAGGGCTAAAACGTGAAAAGAGAAATGCTCATGGTCTAATTACTTCTTGTTACTTTCGATGTTGTCGTCTTTTACTTATTGTTACTTATGAAGCATGAAATTAATTATTAATTAGAGCATGTTAATCGACTAATGCATACCACATTAATTAATCAGCATGTCCAGTAAATGACTAGCATGTGTAAGTAGCAAATTAACATGTTTAATTAGTTTGTGCAATTCAACTAAACAACATGTTAGCTAACTAGTGTAATTAACCTAATTAGAAACTCAGCATGTTAATTAAACTAGCATGTTAAATATTAGTCCATGAAAGTTAATCCTTGAGTATGCTAACTACCTTAGTTATCTAATTCATCTAGTTCAATACCTAATCAAGCATGTTAATAACTAGAATAGCATAAATCAATTAGTTAAGCATGTTAAATAACTAGGCTAATATCAATGTATTGGGTAATTGAAGCAATTAATAACTAAACCTTGATCATGATAATGAACCAATTAGTAAAGTAATAACTAGAGCAACAATAATTGTATGAGCATGAGCATGTAATTGCTTAGGATAATGTAAACTTACTGAATCACTTAACTAGAATAAAGTAATTACTTAAAGTAATCAACTAAGCTTGAGTATGTTAACTAATTAGAATAATTAATTAATTAGACCTATGTTAATTAGAATTGAACATAACTAGTATAGAATCATGTTTAGATCGCCTAGAGTAATAAATGTAGGAAGCATGTAAAAGGATTAGGAAATTAACTAAGATAATTAGCATGTTAATTAATAGAACTATATTCAACTAATTCGAGCATGCTTCCCTACTTAAGTTTGTTGTACACTGTTCTGCTATGGGTGTTCAACTGATGTTACTTGACTTGAGTGTGCTATTCCATTTCAGCTATTTTATATTCCATTCAACTGTTGTCTACCTATCTTCATATGCGCTTTCAATTCCTATTCTTTATTTTATGTGCTTTTAATTTAAGTAGCTTTCAATTACTTATCTACGCACTTCAATTATGATGAATGTTATATAGTGAATCATCATGCATCACGTTAGGTTGAGAATGCATGTTCATGCATCATGCTAATAGAAAGTATAGGGAGTGCCACCTTGGTGAGGGTATGTAAGCATGCATAAGTGAGGTAAAAAGTTAAGAAAGGAAGAAGAAAAGAGAATTGGGAGTGGATGGGTAGCGGATCTAGTCTGCGATCTAGGCATAGCCCCTCCCTCATAGGGTACGGGAGTTCTAGATGCGAGGAAAAAGGCTAGGTCCGACTACTATGCCATTGCACGAGAAAAAACTTCCAATTCCAGCTCGAAGTACGAGTATGGAATAATAGAATAATGGATCCCAAGGGATCAAAGTAAGATTTAGTAAAGAAATAAAACGGATTAATGACTTAATGAAAGGATTGGTCTGGGTGGCCCCCATTCCAAAAAGGACTAAAGCGAGGCATTTCATGCATTTTCCCCCTTTCCTTAGTAAGCCTTCAGGCTTATAGTTGACTTGTGGTGTAGGTACAAACGAAGAATAGATAATAAGCAGATAATGACTAGATAACGAATAGAAAACAAACCTAGCATAAAGCTGGGATGAAGGGTTTGCACGCGCAAGGGAGCTCGTGGCTGGCCAGGCATAAAGAGGGTACAAGGAAAGTAGTTATATGAAATTATGTTCTTTCAATTGTAATTTAAATGTTAGTTTATCTTATTATTTATGCTTCCATAGTGTTTTAAATAAAAAATTTTATAACGCTTCTGCATGACATTTGACTTTCACAACGAGTTTAAAGAAGGGTTAGTAGCGATCCGATTTTAGCGCCGCGCTCTTTAAAACGAAATTTTAAATTTTCAAGCATTTTAAAGGATTTAAGAAAATCTGGGTTGTTACAACAACGTTAAGAATTGAAGTACTAAAGTACATGAAAATAGAATATACGTAAACAGCTATGATCCAGTTAGTTACGCCTGACACAGAAATCAAAGTATACGAAAATGCTATGAACATAAATAGTTGTTTTTGTGGACCAATTTGTTAGTCCTGGCACAGAAACCAAAGATAAATAAATAGTTGTGGATTGATTTGTTACGTCTAGCACAGAAATCAAGATAAGTAAACATTTCCTACTGGTAGCCATGACATATAAGATGAATGAATTTACGGATTTGTATGTCAAGGAGATCATCCGACTTCACGGTGTTCTGGTTTCTATTGTATCAGATCGAGAACCGCGTTTTACTTTACCTTTCTAGAAGAATTTAAGCAAAGCTATGAGCACCGAATTGAAGCTTAGCACCGCATTTCATCCTTAGACAGACAGACAAAGTGAAAGAACAATTCAGACACTTAAGGACACGCTTCGTGCTTGCGTTCTTGAATTCTAAGTTGGATGGGGAAAAATTTTGCCATTTGTCGAGTTTGCTTATAACAATAGCTTTCAGGTCACAAATTGGCATGGCCCCATACGAAGCATTATATGGGAGGAAGTGCCGATCACCATTGCACTAGGATGAAACGGGAGAAGCTACATTCTATGGCCTCGAAAAGGTATTGAAGACTGCAGAGTTTGTGGCTCTGATTAAGCAGAGGATGGTGGCAGCCTAGAGCTGTCAAAAGAGCTATGCAGACAATCGATGACGGACCCTTGAATTTGATGAAGGAGACGACGTGTTCTTGAAGATATCTCCTTTCAAAGGTGTCGTGTGATTTGGAAAGAGAGGAAAGCTCAATCCTAGGTATATGGGGCCCTATGTAATCACAAAAAGAATAGGCCTTGTCGCTTATCAGCTATAGTTGCCTGACTCCATGGCTAGCGTGCACAACATCTTCCACGTGTCTATGCTCAAGAAGTTTCTGGGTGATGCAACTGTATTGAACCCTTCTGATAATATCTAGGTATAGCCCAACCTGAGTTACAATGAAAGGCCTGTTCAGATTCTTGACTCAAGAGTGAAAGAGCTATGGCGAAAGCATATCCCGTTAGTCAAGGTTTTATGGCAGAATCACAACTGTGAAGAGACCACTTGGGAGAAGGAAGATGACATGCGGGCCTTATACCCCGAATTGTTCAGTAGCTAATTTTGGGGACAAAATGTTTTTTAGGGGGGTAATATGTAATACCCCGATACTAATTTTTTCGTGTACACGATGTAATCAAACTTTGGAGATTACTATAGATTAAGATGATAAAAACATTTATGAGTTTATCTTAGGCAAATTTATGTTGCTCAATTATGATTATGTAAAGAATGCACTCGAGCAATTTAAGTTACACTAGATTGGTGCATGTAGCAAATCACCAAAAACCTTCTAGAAACCTTTTGTAATGGCTTAGGCAACTCCCTTACTCGGTGATTAAGGAAAAGTGACACCTCACTAACTTTGTGATCATGGAAAAGAGATACCTCATTGGACACTTGGAGGCACCATTCATCTTCAACCCTAAATGGGTGACACCTTAAAGGGTTGAGCACCACTTAAAGTTCTATAAATAAGGAGTTTGGCTTTCAAATTGAACACATGATTTGGATCCTCTTTCTTTTAGCTTATTGAAGGTTTTCAACTCAAGGAAATAATTCATAGTCACTGTGAATTATACTAAGATTTTAAGGTAAGTAATGACCACATGGGTTTGGGCTAATGACCTACATCACAAGATGCTAGGTTTTAGGTGATATGATACGTGTGATTATTTGGTTGATTAAGGATTTGTTATGTTGTGCTAATATTACTAATTATTAGAATAATATGTTGTTTGATGATGTAATGATTTATTATTACTCAATGTTATGTTATGATTATGCATGTAACAACCTGATACTAACTTTTTCCCGTTAAACGATGTAATCAAACTTTGGAGATAAAATTTTATAATACAACTCGTCTCTATACGTGTTAAATGGTGACTTGTAATTTCGTGGGAATTAATTTGGATGAAAGTCTAGGAAATGGAATTTTGGTCTATTCGGATGCATGCGGCAACACTACGGACGATCCGCAAAACGAATGGAACAACTCCTGAGAATTCGTATGACTTCAAACGATTTCGGACGACAGCGGATATGGGTGGACGTTGTAAGTTTGAATCTGTCAAGATTCTGGACGAATTCAGATGACTTCGAATGATTTCGGATGATGCAAACGCAGGCGGACATTGTAAATTTGAATTTGTCAAGATTCAGGATGAATTTGAATGACTTGGAACGATTTTCGACGATACGGACACAGGCGGACGTTGTAAGTTTGAATCTGTCCAAATTCTGGACGAATTCGGACGCATGCAGACGATATCTTGGATGCCATTTCGCATTCGAATTCTAAATTTGGATGGTACGGGCAGAATTGGGACGCATCCTCTCGTCTGAATCCTCATAGAGCAGCGACAGAACTGATTTTAAAATCAGAAGAAAGCGACGCCAACCAATGAAAACACAGCTTCTCGACACAAAATCACGTGTCTATGGTCGACAAACAGAGATTTGTCCACTACTTCCCCTGCAAAATGTATGGGTGGTCTTCAGGTAATTCTGCCTCCTCCCTATTTAGCTCTCCTTTATCTTCTTCTTCATGGTTCTTCCTAGAGAAGTTCTACTTGGAGTGTGGAAGAAGAGGGGGAGCTGCTGTCCGTGTGAAGACTTGTCTACAAGGGTAAGAGAATGGTGTAGTCTTGGCCATTTGGAGGCCCTACACCCAAGTAGATGTGTGCGTGAGTAGTGGTTTTGGTTGTAACAAGTTTTCTGTAAATCTCTTCTTGACTCATCCCTATGGTTTTCCTTCTGTCGTTATTTCAAGTAGATTTTCTCACTGCTTTTAGACGTTTAACCAAGTTGCTCTTTGTATCACTGTTAGTTTCATATTTTTTTTCTACAACTTAATGCTTGAGCTATAATTTTGGAATGACAAGTTGGTGAGTGTTAAACCCTGAATGATGTTAACATGAGTAGTAGGGAAACTTGAGCCAAGGATTTCAAGTGATTGTTAACAACTGAATGAACTAAACTCAGAACCTCTATTTACGCTATATAATGTTTCTCACTTGCAGTGTTTTATTCTGTGACATTGTTCCTGTTCAAAACATAGATCTACTTCTAGTGGTTCACAATTCTTTCTCTGCGTTAACTAGTTGTTCTATTGTTTATATATATAATCTCTATTTTTATTTTTTGGCCATTAGAGACCCCACACCCAAGTAAACGTGTGTGGGTGTTGATCGTGATTTCTTAGCTTTTGTGATAATATTCATCTCTGTGACCCCATGTATCTCTTGTTCTGTTGTAGACTTTTAGTTGTTCTTAAGTTAGATCTCTTGTTGTTCGTTTGTCATCTTTAATGCTTATTTATCTTCATAAGCGAATGTTACTCGGTTATGCATTCTGGATGTTAAGCCTTGAGTTTCTCTGTAGTTATATTTTCATAATTAAACTGTCAAGCTTAGTAGAGGAAAGTTACGAGACATGAGTAATGCCTAGCGACTGTTATTCAGAGATGAACTGAACTAAAAAGTAGTATTTTCTGTTTCTTTATTCTATGATATTTCTTTGTTGTTTTCATCACATTGTATATTACCTTGTTCATATACTTTGTTGCTGCTATGAACGGTCCTCTGTTATTATACTGCATATTATTCTCCGATGTTACTTCGTTGCTTAGCATGATAGAGTGTTGCTACTGCTGTGATATTATTGCTATTATTGTTGCTGCTGTTATATGTAAATCCTCTGCTACCATTATCTTGTAAAGTATGTAACTCACTATTACTTCATCCTACAAATGTATATAGTTAAACTGATTCACATGACTAGTTTCGTTAAGTCTTCCAACACGTTATCTATTTTGCCATTATTGTCAAACATGAGTATGAAGCATGTTCATTAGTATTTTTCTCCATTAACTAGCATGTAAACTAACCAATTTTCTTAAACTCGAGCATGTTAATCTATCACTTGTATAATCTTCAAATTTTCGACTACTTGTATTGAAGCATGTCAATTTCCTGTATACAATTCCTGCATATTAGTTATTATTAGTCTTCAAGCATGCTCGTTGGTTAAATTAATGTCTCTTGTGCTCTTCCAATAGTGAATCAACTATTGTTATCTCTTGAGCATGATGTTCTAATTTCGTGATTCCTGTTATGTTTATTGTCGTTGTTTAATAGCATGATTCGGATGTTGTTCTACATGTTTCCCTCTTACCATTGTGCCATAAATTATGCCTTCATGAATCGTTAATTTCTGCCCTTTATTATTGGATTGGAATTTCTGTTGCCTAGTTCCTATGAATGCGTTACTTAGATTTTTAGTGTTCTCATGCATGCACGTTAATAGAAACCAAGTATGGAGTGCCCCCTCGGGGTGGTACTAATGCGCGTGAGTGAGGGAAAAATGTTAAGAAGAGAAATGTTTCAGGATGGGCAGGATACGCTTATCACTGAAAGAAACCCTGAAGGCGGGATACACCGGAAGGAAAGAAACCTTGAAGGCAGGATACGTTAGAAAGGGAAAGGGAGTTGGGGAGATGGGTAGTTCGGATCTAGCCTGGCAGCTAGGATACACCCTCACCTAGTTGGGAAAGGGACTAGTGAGCACCCAGGAGGTTAGAAGCCGGTCAAACTAGGTCATCTCAAAGGACAACCTCCAATCTCCAGCCCGAAGTACGAGTAAAGAACGAACGAAAGAAAGAACGTAAGAAAAGATTGGCTTGTGTGACCCTCATTCCAAAAGAACTAAAGAGAGGCATAAGCATAATTGTATTAACCCATTTCCTTACAGAGTGTAAGCTCCGTCCTTACTTGTGGTGTAGGTAATGAGATGGTTGTACTATGAGCAGCGGAGGAGGCCATTCCCGTGGAGCTTGTGGAGCATCCAAAGGAGACGCAACCCGAGTAGTAGTACGACATCAAGTGACAAAGGAAGGAGTAATTTTGTAAGGGCTAACGTCAAGTTGTTTTACGAACGTTAAATCACCCTTTTGAAACCTTATTCGAGTATTTATTTGAGACATTATGTAGACTTCATTTTGAAAGCTCAAACCTTGAATTTTAAATTAATGCTTTACGTAATGTTTTAAATTACGTTTTCGTTAAATTTATTAATCATAGTTTCTCCTCGATTTAATTGATTGTTTTTAGTAAGTTGGCAACGATCGGATTTTTGGCACTCTGATTTTTAAATGTTGGAAGTTTTCTAAATAACGTTTTAATCGTTTAGTAAAACGTAAAACTTTAACATACTTTTATGACACGAAAGAATCCAGGTTGTTACAATGCATGCAACATGTTTTTAAAGAAAAAAGAATCATGCAACATGTTTTTAAAGAAAAAAGAATCATACATACAAGAAAGAAAGAATAAAGAAAATTAAAGGATACCCTTGAGTCCACTAGTGAGTCTTCGATTGATGTCAGGGTAGATAATCACTAGTGAGTCTTAAATGGATATCGAGACCAATAGTCGTGCATTGATATGCTAGCAAAGCCTTCGATTGATATCAGAGCTGATTTTACTGGAGGTAATAGGTCATTGTGCATCATGTGCATGACAGCTAATGGGCGATTCGATTGATATCGAGTCTATCAATAGATGTTGTATATTGATGTGCATGACCATTATTGAGTCTTCAATTAATGTTGGGATGAATAATCATTAGCGAAGCTTTTAATTGATGGTGAAAGTGATTATACAGGAAGAACAATAAGAAACAAAAAGAAAGAAAATTGAAATGTAAATGTTTTTATCATGTTTATATTTCTCTTTACTAGTGAGCGTTAGACTCGTAGATGAATATTTTGTTATGGGTAAAGGAAAGTTGGATGACAAGACTAATAATCGAGAACCATACAATTGATGGCACATGGCTTGTGGGGAGCTGTAATACCCCGAAAATAAGTTAATTGTGTATGATTTTTGGAAATTAAGTTTGGATTATTTTGATTTGGGAATAAATTAAAAATGGGATAAATTAGATACATAAATGAATGAGTTAAATTCAAATTGAGGTGAGTAAGAGAAATTAAAATAAAATGAAATAATTAATTAAATGAAGGGGAGGTTAATTAATTGAAAGAAGAATTAAAATAAGAGAAGGAGGTCTGGATTAAACTGCGTTTCCTAAACCGGTTTGGTTTTTGAAAAGAAGAAATAAAATGTGGCCTGCAGGCATTTAGAGAGAAAGAGATTAAAAGGGGAAGAAAAGATGCAGAAATCAAGGGAGCTCGAAAGAATACTCGGGTGACAAGGGCGGCGACGTGTGACGCGGAGCTAGATTCTGACGTGCGACAAGTGTGGCACTATCAGGTGAGCTGGGCTTCACGAAGGGAGAAGTACGAAGAATCGGGGAGGTAGGGCTCATCGTGACTGAACCCGATGGAGTTAGCAAACTACTCCCGCAGGCTAGAGTTTTACAGCGCCAGACCGAGTAGAATATTGATGAAGTGGGGGATTGGATCTCGGATGACAGGGGCCATCTTCTTCGGCGATAGTGTGAGGTAAATCCCCTGTGTGTTTTGATATTCGACTTCCAATGCCAAATGTCATTCTTCTTCCTCGTACTATTCTTTCTGTTGATAATGGGTATCGCTGGGAATTAGGGCTTCATTGTTTGGTTGGTGCTTATTATAGAGTTGAAGAAACTGAATTGAATCAGAAAAATGAACTATCTGATTACATTGAGAAATGACTAAAAGAGTATCTATACAAAGTTTCTAATAAACTGTAAAATAACTATCTCTCCACATCACTCTCCACATCAGTACTTACAGTCCACATCAGCTATATACAATCTAATGCTCTCCCTCAAGATGGAGAATGAATATTGATAATTCCCATCTTGCCTAACAAATCATGAAACAAATGAGGATGTAGAGCTTTGGTAAAAACATCAGCTAATTGAAATTTGGAGCTAACATAAAAGCACTTAATAGTACCGCACAGAAGTTCTTGACGAACAATGTGACAGTCGATTTCAATATGTTTAATCTGTTCATGGAAAACGGGATTAGCAGCTATGTGGAGAGCGGCCTGATTATCACAATACAGTAGAGCAGGCTGAAGAAGATTAATACGAAAATCTTTTAATAACGTAGAAATCCAAATGATCTCACAAGTTATAAAATCCATTGCCCGATACTCGGCTTCAGCAGAAGAGCGAGAAACTGTATGTTGCTTTTTGGATTTCCAGGAAATCAAGGAGTCACCAAGAAACACATATGAGCCATTGATAGAACGCCGAGAAGAAGGACATGACGCCCAATCAGAATCAGTAAACGCCTTTAGCTGCAAAACAGAATGCTTTGAAAAAACAAGCATTGACGAAGAGTTCCTTTCAAGTACCTTAAGACCTGATATGCAGCTTTCAAATGAGATGTCCAAGGAGCTGCAAGAAATTGACTGAGAGAATTGACGGCAAAAGAAATATCAGGTCGAGTAAAAGTAAGATACAAAAGATGACCAATAAGTCTACGAAAAACTTAAGCATCCTCTAAAAAAGAGCCAGAATTAGAAAGTTTGCAAGTAGAAGACATAGGAATAGAAGCAGGTTTGCAACCCAGTAAACCAGAATCAGACAGAAGCTCCAAAACATAATGCCTCTGAATCAATGTAATTCCAGTAGCATTTCTAGCAATTTTCAAACCAAGAAAAAATTGTAGATCACCCAAATTCTTCAATTTAAACTTGTCATTTAGCAAGGATTTAATGATAATGTAAACAACAGAACTCCCAGTAATTATAACATCATCCACATATATCAAAATGGCTGTAAAATGCTTAGATGTAGAATGAATGAATAAAGATGTAATACCCTGACTTTTTATATCAGAGTTTAAAAAGGATAAATTGGAAAAGGAGTTGGGAGTGTACGAATTAGTCGAATAATTGTCGGGGTATTACCGGGGAAGGAATTGTTAGATGGTAATTAATGGGAGTTATTGGATGATAATTATGTCATGTTGCGTGACGTACGCATTTAATTATGCTTGGAAATTATAGGATTAATATTGGGAAAATAATCTAAGAGTGAAACTTATGAGAAAATGTGTACAGTGTGTTTCGGACGAATGGCGGACGAAGAGGGCTCGCGTCCGTTTTGAATCTGTACAAATCTGGGACAATTTGGACGACTTGCGGACAAAGAGGACAAAGAGATTCGTGTCCGCAATGAATCTGTACAAATCTGGGCCAATTCAGACGACTTGCAGATGAAGCAGACGAAGAAATTCGCATCCGCAATGAATTTGTACAATTTTCTAGACGATTTCGGACGCCTCAGATTCGTCCGAAATTTGGCGTGGACGACCCGGACGTTGTCGATTTGAATCTGTATTTGATTTTATGCATTTTTGGACGCGTTGGTCCCATCCGAAATCTACCGCGGACGCCTGATAACGTCCAAAAAGTCAGAAATCTGCGACAAACCCATTTAAATTCTTCTTCTCTCTCTTCCGATTTCTTGTCTCACACACTGAACTTTCTCTCTCTGGACCTCATGCTGCAGCGCCAAGCCTCTCCCATAGGATTGGGAGGCTTCCACGTGGGGTTTCTTCAATGGGCCTCCCTTCCTTGGACTGTACGATGGTCAGTCTGTTCTTCCTACAGCTGCACAACTTCTCTCTCCTTCCTTCGTCTATATAGGTAAGTCCCCTCTACTGATTCCATCTTAGAAATGTGAGTGAGATGCTGTGACATGCCTCGGGGACCGAGGCCTATTACTCGATCGCAAACAAGGTCCTTACTTTCATTTAGCCAAATTACTGATGATCTTGTTTCTTTTGCAGGTATTAACTTCGAGGATGGTTCCATTTGGGATGTTGTCCCAACGGATAGGGAGCAGCCCGTGCATGTCTTGACTTGGGACACACGTGAGTGTTGTGAGCTTCATCAGACGGGAATTTGTCTTCCCGGCATCCCAAACGTGTAACCTTTCAATTCTGCATATTTTTATTTATTTCTTATTTTTATTTTCATGGCAAACATTGAGACTATTTTGTGAGGGTAAAGCATGGTTATAAGCTTTACTCATTCATGCATTTAGATTGTTGGTTAGGTTAGATGGTGATGATTGAGTTATGGGCTAAGTCCAATCCTTTTCAAGCCCAAGGAAAGAGCAAGCCCAAGGAAAGAGCAAGCCCAAAGAAAACATCAAGGAGCTGCCACGTGTACGCCATGCATGTTCTTCCACCAGCTTTAATCTCAGCCATTCATTCCACATTCATCCAAGAGCCTGCATATTGCCACCCACATGCCTCATCTTGGCCGTCCATCATCTGCCTCATCTCGACCGTCCATCACCCCTACTCATCATCACCTAGGTTATAAATTTCCATGGTTAGACGCATTGAAAGACAACTTTTGACGAGATTAATATATTACTATTTCCCTTCCCTGTGAGGAGATTCCTACTCCGTCGAGCGGCCGCCCCAGATCTTCGAATCCGAGACGAAGTAGAGGACTTCCTTGTTAGCAAGCTCGTGGTGCTTGAGCTAACTCGTAAGTTTTCCCTTTTCAAACTTCCATTGGGAGTTTGAGCGAGGGAAAACTGAACCATTGCCCTCGATCGGTAGATTTTCTTCGAAAATCTAGAATCCGTGAACCTAATGTTAGATAGTTCCCGGATCCGATCAAAGGTCTACATCTCCGTCCCTGTCATTCTTCGTGGGTTGCTAACACGTACTTCCTTTTGCAGGTCGTCTCGTGTCATGCTGGGAAGTGATTTTGGTGTGTGAAGTAAATTGTAGTGAGTGCAGAGTGGTGTAATTGTGTTGGACGAATTATACTACAGATTGTAAGGATTTTTCCTACTTGTAAAGACTGAAAGGTAAGACTGGATTTTGAGATTTTATTGTTACGTACACTTAGGTCAGAATTGAAAATAAAGAATTTGTCTAACCACTTGTACTGTTTTGCTTAGGGATAGAAAACTCATTGTGGTGGTTGTTTTGTTTGTGTTGGCTGTGGTTTCGCTATTGGATAAATGAACTGAAAGTTAAGGTAATAATTGGAATGTTGTTGACCAATGAATGGTCCTACATTACGGGTTTTGGATGATATTGGTTGCTTTGAAATGCTTTACTTGAAATGATAAATTTTGAACTAGTTGCTGGAAGTTGGGTTGTTATTCTTTTGATTAAACTGCCAATGCTTTGAGTTGCTCTTAAGTGACATGCACGAGGTGTTAAGTTTGATAATTTAGAAAAAGTGAAAGTCTAAATTGGTGATTGGTTGGAATCCTGGACTGTTTAATGTTGTTATTTATCATGCTAGATGTCACAAACTGTGGAAGGTAGTGAATGTTAAATTGGACTACATAGAATTTTGTTGAAGTTAATATTACCGTCACTGTCAAAGGGAAAGAATAGATTCAATGTTGAGAGCATAAGATCTAAAATGGAGAAATTGTTGGAATAATAGGTTGCTTGATGTTATGGGCTGTTTGTTTTGGGTATAATAGCATTATAAGCATGTTAAGGCAAATTGAAATATGTTGTAACTAAACTATGCTTTCCTTGCTCTAAATATTAAAAGAATGCCTCAAGAACTTGTAGAGCTATTGTACACTAAATCTAGTTAATAAAATGAAAATAAAATGTACACATTGCCTTTAAATTGCACTGCTCTCCAGTTTTGTAGATTAAAATAATTGTGTATTTTTGTGTGCTACTCCTATGCTTATTTTCTGGCATTCATGCATCATCCTAGGACTTATCAATTGTCAACATATTGCGTGTCATCATAATATATGTAAATAGGCGTGTGGGGGTTCGGGTGATCGGTGACACTTTCATACGGTAGTATTCTTCCCACATAGGGAGTGGTAGGTTTAGAGTTAGCTACGTGCAAGCGGGGTTCAACTTTACCCCATTCTGAAACCCCCAACGTCTTTAACAAAAGTGAGGATACCGGCATGTGGAACACCCCTGATGGATACATCTCTCCATCGGAGTGAAATGGTTCAGCCACATGACCCTGGGAGTATTCCACCCTGATTTCTAGAAGAGATACGTCTCTCTTCTGTAATGCATTGTGTGGTCACGCATCATTCGCATTGCATTTAAATTCTGATTCCTGCTGGATGTTAGGCTCATTGTTTTCCCTGTAATGTAGGTATACATATGTGAAATAGGTGAACAGGTCAAAGATAGTTGATGAAGTATTTGCGTGGTGGATCTTGTGGCTGGCTGGGCTAAAGAGTTTTAAAAAGGAAATGGTTTGTAAATTATTGAATATTCTTTAATGTTGTGTTTTAATTACGCTGCGTTTTATAAAAGAATTTTATTACTTTTTCTGCAAAATGTTTTAAGTAAAGAGTTTTAACGATCGGTTTTTATAAGAAAAGTTTCACTCTGATTTTATAAAAGAAAAAGTTTTAAATTTCATGCGATTTTAAGGTAAATAAAAACTGGGTCATTACAAAAGAACTATCAGCACTAGATTGAGAGAAACCAAGAGCAATAATGGCTGTAGAAAATTTAGAAAACCAATTATGAGAAGCTTGCCGTAAACCATACAAAGATTTGTTAAGTTTACAAACCATATTGGGCTCCCCCTGTCCAGAACAACACAACTCAGAATATCCAGGAGGTAGACTCATGTAAACTTCTTCAACTAAATCACCATGAAGAAATCCGTTATCAACATCCAATTGAACTAAAATCCAATCATGGATAGCAGCAAGGGCAAGCAAAAATTTAACAGTAATAGACTTCGCAACTAAAGAAAATATATCAAGAAAATCAATACCTTCCTGCTGAGTGTAACTCTTGGCAACTAACCGTGCCTTATAACATTCAATGGAACCATCAGCTCTCTGTTTTTTTTATAAACCCATTTGCAACCAATGGGACGCTTACCAGAAGACAACAATGTCATTATCCAAGTGTTACTATCCTCAAGAGCACTAAGTTTAGCACACATTGCATCTTTCCAATCAGATTTTTTAACAGCTTAATGAAAAAATTTTGGTTCAATGGAAGAAGAAGGAGCTAAGGTACAAGATTTATAAGGAAGAGATAAATGATTGTAAGAAATATAATTAGAAAGAGGGTAAGAACAATTGGAAAGAAAAGGAAAAGACAATTTGTCAGACAAAAAACAATGATAGTTAGCCAAATAAGATGGAGGTTTAGACAGCCTTTTAGATGGAGGATCTGGAGAATGAAAAACAGGAACAATGGGAGCTCGAATTATAGGTCCAGATTCTGGACTATCCGAAGAAACAGTACATGGAGAAGTAGGTACCACAAAATCAGAAAAAATAAGATCTTGAAATGTAGATGAAGGAGACTTGAAAGGAAAAATAGATTCATGAAAAACAACATTCCGTGAAATTGAAATTTTATTGGTTTCAAGATCCAAGACTTTATATCCTTTAAAACCAGATGGATAACCAAGAAAAACAATAGTTTTAGCTCGAGGAGAAAATTTAGCCCGAGAACTTTTCAAAGTGTAAACAAAATATAAACATCAAAACACTTTAAGATGATTATAAGTAGGGAATTTAGAATGTAACCTTTCAAAAGGGGACTGATTGGATATAACAATAGAAGGCAACCGGTTAATCAAATATACTGTAGTAGAAACACATTCACCACAGAATTTAAGAGGAATATGAGACTGAAATAAGAGAGAACGAGCAACATTCAAGATGTGTTGATTTTTCCTCTCAACAAAAAAATTTTGTTGAGGAGTTTCGACACAAGAATGATAATGAATAATACCTTTTTTGTTGTAAAAATCTGAAAGTGAAAATTCAGGAGCATTGTCTAATCTAATGTCTTTAATTTTTGTTTGAAATTGAGTTTCAATCATAGTGATAAAGGCAGAAATATATTTCAAAACTTCAGACTTGGAACGCAAAAAATACAGCCAAACAACCCTACTATGATCATCAACAATGGTTAAAAAATATCGAAAACCATCATGAGTTTCAATACGGAAAGGACCCTAAACATCATAATGAATCAAATCAAAACAATGTTCAGAAATATTATTAGCAGAAATAAAGGGTAAAGAACGCTGTTTAGCAAGAGGAAAAATAGGGCAAATGGAATCCTTTATTGAATTCAAATGTAAAATGTTATGTAAAGCTTGAACTTTAGAAAAAGAAGAATGGCCTAACCGATAATGCCAAAGAGAATTAGCGGCTGAGGATATGTGACCATTTATTGTGCATATAGAAACAGGAGAAGCAGTGGAAGTAGAGAAAGACTGAGGCAGTACATATAAATTGCCAACCCGACTAGATATCCCAATCGTTTTGGCAGACAGTCGGTCCTGAAATACACATAAATTAGAACACAAAAAGAAAGAAAAATTTGAGATAGAAGATAACATGCTAACAGACAATAGATTGAAATGAAAAGAGGGAACAAACAGCACATTAGAAAGGATAATGTTCTGATTAAGACGAACAGATCCTATTTTGTCAATTGCAACCTTGGAATTATTTGGTAAAGTGACAAAATGTTGACAAACAGGATAAGAAGTACAAAAAATGTCAAGATTAAAACAAACATGATGTCTGGCACCAGTATCCAAAATCCAACTTGAGGAATTAGAAATGGAAGGTTGTAAAGAAGAATTGTAAACAGATAAAATACCTATAAAGTTTGAAACAGAAGGTTCAACAACTGAGATGTCTCCTGAATTGAGTTGATGCAAAGTTTTCTGTAATTTAGAACTCAAGAGTGCAATGATTTGATGACATTGATCAGCTGAGAGATTCTTAACAAAAGGTAAGTCAATGGAAGGTAAAGGCCGAGCTTCAATAGAATTGACATCAGCAAAATTTCTTCGGGAATTTCTGTCTTTTAGCTTGTAACCCAGTGGGTAACCATGAAGTTTGAAGCATTTATTTACTGTATGAACCGTAACTTTGCAATGAGAGCAAAACAGTCTATCCCGCCTCTCCTTAGAAGAGGGATTATGACTCTAAGAGCTAGAATGAGACAAGAAAGCCAACTTATCAGTAGAATCTGTCAAAGAAATATTAATCATCTGTTGACGTTCCTCCTGAATGACTAAAGAGAAAACCTTACTCATGGAAGGCAAAGGATCTATCATTAAAATTTGACTTCTAATATGAGAGAAAGAATCATTGAGACCTATAAGAAATTGCATGAAAAACTCTTGTTGTTGATGCTCAATAAGTAAACGAGCACCTCCACAAGTACAATTAGGAATTGGTTTAAAATCTTGCAATTCATCCCATAAAGTCTTAAATTTTGTGTAATATCCAGTAACATCCAAAGCTCCTTGTGATAATGAAAGTAACAGATTACATTTGATAAACCCGTGGAGCACTGCCTTGATTAAATCTATCGTGCAAATCTTTCCAAATAGCTACGGATGAAGTCAAATACAGTAAACTATCTGCTATATCCTTGCTAATAGAATTCAAGATCTAAGAAGTTACCATACTATTGCATCAATTACATCTATTGAATTGAGGATCTGAAGGAGAAGGATGCTGCATCGTACCATCAACAAACTGGACTTAGTTCTTTGCGTTCAACTCCATGACCATCGCACACTTCCAAGTATGAAAATTAGCACTGTTCATTAAGTGAGAGACCAAGACAAGACCGGGATGATCGCTATTATGCAAGAAAAATGGATCACTGACATCCTTAGCAACGGAAGAAAAACTTGCGCTAGGGTTAGGAACCGCAGATGAACTGGCCCCTTTCCCTCTGCTCATCTGAAAATTACTGAACAAAGGACAAGAGAAAATGAAGAATCGTGTAGAAGAAGGAAACCTCTGCGTTGGAAACCGCTACAAAACAGAAGTAGTCTCCTAGACAAAGAAAAAGTCCAAAGGAAAAAGAAGCAGAGTTATTTCTGCTCTGATACCATATTACAGAGTTGAAGAAATAGAATTGAATCAGAAAAATGAACTATCTGATTACATTGAGAAATGACTAAAAGAGTATTTATACAAAGTTTCTAATAAACTGTAAAATAACTATCTCTCCACATCACTCTCCACATTAGCACTTATAGTCCACATCAGCTATATACAATCTAATAGTGCTACAGTGGAATTTTTGTGAGAAGCACAGGGGTGTGGGTGAGATAGAGGTGAAGAAAAAGGGCAGTGGCGAAGAAGCAGTGTGAAAGGGGCAGTGAGGTTTCGAAAGAAAGAAGCTCTCTGGAAAGATAGAGCTTAAGGGAAAGAGAAAGAGGAAGAAGGAAAGGGAAGGTGGAGGTCCTGGCTTTGGGTCTTCAGGTGAGAAGTTATTATCCTTGGTTAATCCCTCTGTTTTGTTTATGAATGCCTCAGATGTTATGCTTTGTTGATAGTTAGGGCTTTCTGTGTTGTATGCTTGATTGATAAATGCCCTCTGTTGATTACTGCCTTGTTGGACATCTTAGAGATATTGTTATTCGACGTTGAGAAATCTATGTATGCTTTGTTAATGGTTGTCTAGTTCCTATTTTAATTACTGCTTGGTTTATGGGTGTTTCAGATGTAACTTACTTGATGAATGGGAATGGTTCTCTATTATGTTTAGAGGTTACTAATTAATGTTGGGTGTGGATTATGAAACGCTGTTAAGTGATGAATAAAGAATAAGGGTATAAATAATGTTGAGATTGTTAAGTTGTGAATGTTAGAACTGTTAAGTGTTATTGTTAATAGAGTTCTATGAATGGTTAGTGGAAGTTTGGCTCCGTTGTTAAGTAGTTTAGTTGAGTATTGGAAACGTTAAGCATTAAGGTTTATGAAACTTTGTGAGTGGTAATAATGGTTAGTATTTAATTATTTTTTTGAAGGGATTAAAGAGGAAGGAGGAAGTGCAGAAACGTGTTATGGATGTTAGGTAAGAAATAGTGCATGTGATTGGCCAGTGGAGGCCTACATCATGAGATAGTGATTGTTGTGTTTAATTTACGTATTCTGGATTTTGTGGTATACGGTAGGTTGATAGATTCATTTGGTGATCCATGTTGTTATCACACGTACTATTTTCTTATATTGTGATGTCTGTTGTTATCGCACGTATTACTCTCCGTTGATTGTAATTCCTGTTAATATTACACGTATTGTCATCCACTATATTGTGATACATATGATTTTACTCTCTGTTGATTGTGATTCCTATGATCCATGTTGTTATAGTATTTATAAGCATTGTATGAACATGAATCATGATAATAGACATAAGGGTGATGCCATATTGGATTCATATTCACATTGCATGGGAGAGACATTTCATGGGAGAGACCGGAATTAATAAATGTTATGAGAATTAGGGGTTGGGGAGGTAGTTCAGACTCTAATAGAGATACTCGAGATTAAACCCTTCGCTCGTTCAGATGTAAGAGCCTGTCTCCTGAGAGTTAGTTTCCAGCTAAGAACTATTCTCCTCGATCAGACTCTAACTGGGAGACTCAAGATTAAACCCTTCCTTCTGTTGGATGCGAGAGCCTGTCTCCTGAGTAAAAGTTCACTCCCAATGTCCCAGCTCAATGTATGAGTTTAACGATATGAGACTATGAGTAAAATACAGTTTGGGTGGATTCCTTTCTGACATAATCAGACATGGGCATGCATCATAATGCATTTCTATTTCTTGCTGAGCGGTAGGCTCATGTTTGTCTCATGATGTAGGTATACCCACGATAACAGGTTAAGAAGTAGTTGATAAAGGATTTGCATGCGTGGATCTTATGACTGGCTAGGCTAAAGGCATTTAAAGGAAAATGATTGTAAAAGGTTTTATAAGAGAATGTAAAAGGTTTACTTACTTTGTTCTTCAAATATTTGGTTTTACTTATAAAAGCTTTCTGCTGCAATTTGTAAAAGGGTTTTATGAAAGAAGAGTCTTCCACTAATTTTATAAAAGAAAGATGTTATCAATTTCACGCGTTTTCAAAGGTAATAAAAACTAGGTCGTTACAGCTTGGAGTTGTTTCAACGACTTTGATTTGAGGAATCACCCACGATATGTAAAAAGAAATTTAAAGCAAAGCTATAATAAGTTATGAATGATTTTTTAAACTTGAATATTGATGATCAATTTAAATTTTATCGTATACCGTTGTGAAATTTTACTAATAACATACTACTGTGTTTAAAATAGAAAAGTTTTCTGCTACGTAAAGTTTGTTTTAAAAAGTTTCAAAAAGTTGTATTCAAAATGTTTGAGCATTTGTCAAAAATGACTAATGAATTTTGGGATGTGACAGGGGACCTCGTCCTCCAAAGCATCTATCATAGGAAGAAACATCCACCCAAAGCCTCTATATCATTGGGGAACTCGTCCTTCAAAGCCTCTATCATTGGAATTGTGTAACCAAAGCCTCTATTACATGTTACATTGCATTATTAGTCTTTTACTGATGAAAACATGAATGTTTATGTGCATGTTCATAATATCTATTCTCATGCCAAATCACACATTACATATATCACAAAGCATTACCTATACTATCAATGTCATCACGTCAATGTCATCACAAATCCTCAACCACATTATGTAATAGCTCCGATTTTCGTAATGCTAAGCATACGACTTAAGTAATAATTCTGGGGTGTAGGAGCAGAAATGGATGATTATAGTGTTGGTCAAGAGAAACAAATTTGGAGGAAGCGAATTATGATGCCCCGAATTATGTTCATATTAAACTTAGGAGAATGATTAAGGATTTATTAGAAATTGACTTGGATAATTTAAGTGTTGGTCAAGGAAAATTGGGTTATGTTTTAAGGATATATATATGGAGGAGAAGTATCGGGCGGTTGATAGTGGAAAATGGTGGTCGATCGTCCACTAAGGCGATGATCGATCGGTGTTGAAAATAAGCAATATTGTGGATGATTGGAGGTCGATCGTCCAAATGGATCGATTGACTGACATCATCCACCGGCATCAAGGACTGGCATTATCTTGGTGATTGGCTGTTGATCGTACAAAGGGAAATCGATCGACCGACAAGCTGAAAACCCGTCTGGAAGCAAAAACTGTCACATGGAAATGGAGTGGTTCGACGTTGGATGCGTCTAGGACGATCAAGTGTCCCTCATTTTTACCTTCCACCTTTGTTGGACGCTGAAGGGTCGAATCTTGTGGTCTATAAATAGTGGGGATGGATTGATGTTGGAGAAGTTTAGCAAATGGCTGAGAGGAATTATGGAGTTGAGTTTTAGAGAAAGTGGGTGGCATTGCTGTGTGGTTTGAAAGAGAGTCTGGGAGTTATATTGTTTTACAAAAAGGGAATCATAAGAGAAGGCTATGAGAAACAAAAGAGTGCTACTGAGAGATTCTAGAGTTTGGAGAAAGAGAGAAGTTGTGAGGGTTTGAGGGAGAGAGACTGTGAAGAAAGCAGTGTACTGCTGCGATTTGTGAGGAGCAATCTGAGGGTGAGTTATATTTGGATGATAAAAGTAGTGAGGTTCTAGAATTTTGGAGAGAAAAGAAGAGGAGTTCTCTTTGGTTTTCAATTTTTTGATGCTGGTAAACAGATCTTCACTCATGTTTCTTAAAAGAATTATTATTTGGAATGGTTTCTGTTTGTTAAGATCTCAATTGAAAGTAGAATTCAGACTGTTGATTATTGCTTGTACAATTTGATAGATTCTATTATTGTCAAAGTAGAATAAACTGTTAAGTTAAATTGTTTAGAGTTGGAAATCGATGAAAATGCCACCTATTGTTTTGTGCCCTGTGATCAGTATGGAATTTGGTTATTGCATGTGAATGAATTTACTACATATACTTGTTTTTTATTTTGGTGAATTGGGAATTCTATTAGGGTTAATGAGTTTTAGTTATACACTGTTTGCATGGACATTATAAAAAGTCCATGTTTTGGTGTTTGGGTTTTGGAAATTCTACGTTGTTGCTATCTTAATGGATGTTAAGGAATGGGGTGAGATAAGCATGTTCTGTTATTAGATTATATTGTTATCTTTTTCGTTGCTGAGTATTAAGATAATATTCCTTGAGGTATTGGGGATATGTAACATGATGATAGATGATAGCTTTAGAGAGTTACTATTAATAAGTAAATATGTATCTGATTTTTAATAGGTATTGAGGAGAAGAAACTTTAAGTGCTAACTCTCTAAAGCTAAGGACTCTAGGTAAGTGCTACTACATGTGTTTTTTGTCTAAAAAGACCTACATCACGGGAATTAAGGTTTTGTTTGATGCTTGTATTTACTAGAGATATAGGTTATGCTAATGTTATTAGGGAGATGTACTGCTGATGGATTGCTTTGTGTGAATTGTATGTTTATTAGATTTAAGTTCAGTTCCTTAGTTAAGAAATCATGTTTAAAGATATGGTAGATAGACATGTTAGATAGAATTGTATGCTCGCATCAACGTTTTCCTAAAGTATACTAAAATGAATAAATGTAATTAAACCTAAAGTACACAAAAATGAATAAACATAAGTAGGCCTATAGATATGTGGGTTCTTGACTTGGTCGCTTAGGTGTGTGCAATGGGATGGCCGCCTTGTGCATAAGTCACTCTACTTTGTCAAGTTGACATCTCTAACACTTGGATGAATGACTGGAATTAAATGAAAATGGAACTGTAATAGTATTAAATGGAATAAACGTAAATAGTTATTTTTGTGGTCTAGTAGGTTAAGCACGACACATAAACCAAAGATAAGTAAATAGTTATTTTTGTGATCCGGTAGGTTACGCCGCCCACCACAGAAATAAAAAAAATTATAGGAAAAGGAAAAAGAAACTAATATGTAAAAGATAAACGAAAACGAAAAGGAAAATAGAAAATTTCATACGAACTTATTAATATGTAAAAGATGCATGTGTATTTCTTGTTTTATGTTTATACCGCTTACTAATGGAGTGTTGCTGGGTTGAGTTGTTTGTGTTGTTGGCGATGTTGACCTTGGTGGTTTATGGCTCAAGGAATGATTTTAATGTGCTAAGTATTTCAATTGTTTTAAATAATGTTTAATTGAGACAACTGTTTTAAGTAGTTTTCAAGTATCAATGTTGGTTTACTTTGAATGTTTTCAAATTGGTGAATTGTATGGTTTTATATGGTTAAGACTTCCACTTTGTTTTACTTTGATATTCCCTCACACAAGTGTTTTAAAAGATCGAAAATTTTTATACGGTAAAAATGTTACGAGATGTTACACATTAACTATAACGGCTCGGTTTTTCTTTCTTAAAACATGGTGTTTTTAAAGTGCATTTATCTTTGGGAACGCGCATAAAAATAAAAACTTTTGTGTAGCGAAAGACTTTTCATTCCTAAAACCATTTAAAGACGATAAATAAAATCATTTTCTTAAAACATTTACAAGTTGGAAAACTTTGCTTTACTTAAAACAATAATCACTTTATACCTTTAACAATTACTTTACAAAACATTTTACATTTCCTCTTGATCTTTAGCCTAGCTAGCCACAAGGTCTGCACGTGCAAGTCCTTCATCAACTGTTCCTCATCCCAATTTTTGCGTGTACCTACATCACAAGACTTAAATTATGAGCCTAAGGATCAGTAAGCAGGCTCGGTAAGCGATATAAAATGTGAAATGCACATGTCATGCAGCTTTTATAGATCTGTATACAGTTTTCTGTTTTCAGAAAAGAACTTATCTTTTCTGTCCTTTCATTAAAATTTTATTTATCAATCCAAGCATTGAGAGTTTCTAGTACAGAAGAAAAGATACATCTATGGTCCACGTTGGACTTAACCGTCACTCAATCCCTACCTGGGATGAGCTGTATCCATCAAGGATCTTACCACTTAGGACCGTCACTAATCTCCTAAACCCCCACACCCTTATACATATAGATGCTAGGGGTATTCACCTTATGAGGTATAGTGGCATATGCACAAGGCAGCCATCTTGTGGCACGCACCTAAGCATCCATCCCGTCGCACACACCTAAGCAGCTATCTCAAGGATTCATGCCCTATAGCGTCTATTTATGTTTATTTCATTTAGTTCGTCTACCTTTAATGATGCAATGGATATTCCTACAACCCAAATGGATGTTGTCTGCTTTCGGTGATTAACCTTCAATGACTAGTTCTTAGGCTAGCGTCCCATGCCACTAATCCAGAACACCATCCACTTAGTATGTATGAGCATCCATTATACCATTTTCCAAAACTATGATTGAAAATCATTTCGTATCTTTTGAAATCCATGATGCATGAGCATGTATGCACTCACTTCTAGCATATCATCAATATAATCTTAGAGCATGATCAATATCAAATTTCTTAACTTAAGGAACTTAAATCTAATAAACTCATTGTCAAACAACAAGCTGCAATACATCGTCGAGCAATAGCATGATCAATAACTAAATAATCTGGTAAACGCACACAACAAACAAGTCTTAACTCTTGTGATATAGGCCATAAAGGCAAAACACAAACAATATCACTTACCTAGAAGCATTAGGGAGTTTTCGTACTTGATACTCTTCTTCTTAATACCTTAAAAACATTAACATTCAATCATTAATAACCATTCATAGTATTCCATTTTAACGTAATAATATTCGTTAACACTATTCATCATAGACTTAACCGATATGAATGACAAAACTTTAATCAAAAGATTATTATCCTCAACAATGAACTATCCTTGCTATCTATTCATCAAAACTGTAATAAAATACAGAACAAACTCCTCAACTGCATACATTCATAACTCAAGCAGTAACACAAACAAAGAACCAAACTTCCATTAATAGAGAATATATATATTCCTCAACATCCAATAACAATATCCTAAAAGTACAGAACCTTGAACTCACATTTTTTCTTCACTTCACTTGTTATCGTATACGTATACAACAGACATTACAAATTACACAAGTAAGCATCAAACACCACAACTCTAAAATAACCCCAAATAACAGAATAAAACTTCACAATATCTAGGAAGCATCACTAAACTTAATTGAACAGAGAAGATCATCGGGTATATTCAACATCGCATTTTGCAAAACCAAATCCTCAACAATGGCTACAACTAGTAATACCCAAACATACAAAACTAAAATCAAACAACAATACACTATATTCTTCATTCTTTTATCCTTTAATTTTAACAAGATCCTTTCATAAATCCATAAAATCTATAACAATAGTGAAGGGATTGTTCTTACCAGAAGCACCTGAGAAGACCTGAGACCTCTCAAGGATTGATCTTCCTTCTCTTTCTTCTTCCTTCTGCTTTCACACTTTTAGGCTATCACTCTCTCTTTCTCTCTATCTCAAATTTTCTCTCAGCTTTTCCCTTCTATTTCTCTCTCGATCCTTATTCCCCCTTCACCAAAGACCTTCCCCTTCTTTTCTCCTTTCTCTCGCGGCTCTCAGCTTTCTCAAGAAAGCTTCCCCTATAAGCTTCTTCATATATCTCGCCTAATCCCTCATCTATACTGCCATCTGTAAAGGAGGGACACATGGAGGGATGTAGAGCATCCATTTCATCCAATCGTAGACTGCATCGCAATTGATTCTAGGTGACAAATGAGGTTCCTTATCGATCAAAGCTCTTCCCATGATCTATCAGAACAACGCTAAAAACACAACTTCTAGAATTTCACGTGGAGCCGATCGATCTCATATCAACTGCAACTCAACTTTCTCGGTGGATCACTTGATCGACCGTTCCACCATTCATTTGCCACTAACACACTTTAGTGGTTGATCACTTGATCGGCCAATTTCAAATCGCCATTCAACTTATACGCCACTGCCATTTTAGCTAACTTAAAAATTTCTTTACTAACTTAACAATCTTCTAACCAACATCAACCACTTAACTTTAAAATCATCTAATAGATCTTCAATCCACTCCAATAATCATCATTAATTATACCAAACTTATTACGTATACTAAACTTATTTTTGGGATATTACATTAACAATTCAACACGTACAAACTATCACAACAAATTCTCAATTCCCAATAACATATACAATATTATAATTTTCTTAACATCTTGTGATGTAGGACAAAAGGGTCAAACGCACACAACATTACTTACCTTAACATCTTGGAACAACTTCCTACAATGTATGGAGTTATATCCTTGAACTAAAACCATAAAACATGATAAACTCCTTGTTAGTATTCATTTATGCACTAGTTTCTACTTTTCTCTTAACTATTTTTAACCAACTTCAAACATTCATAACTTAGACAATACTGAACAAAATTCACTAATTCTAAGGCTTATTATTTCCTTAAGATGTCTTATATAACATATTAGAATGGTTTTACATAATAACTTCATTAAGATGACCTTAGCTTCCATGTACCAAAATTATGCAATTTTAACCTATCTCATGTCATCCATCATTTTCTACCCATAAATCCAACCAAACTTCATGGAAACCTTCTCTTCTTCCCAAAGTTCACGGTTAAACATTACCCCACAAATGGATGGCTTCATATATATAACCTACCAACCCTAGCATGAAGTGTTTTCCTCTCCAACATCAAACATGCCAATTCATCATATTTAGACAACTTAAGTCATGACATCTAACCATATTTCAGGCGACCTTTCGCATTCTTAGTCGACCGCACTTAAACTTTAGTCGACCGATCCCTCAAATTTCAAAGAAAATCCTTTGGCAGATGAAATGTCGTAGACACTTAGCCTCATGTGGAAAGTCATTTTACACTATTATAGATGACCGCAACATCATGTCCAATCAACCGCTCCATTATATTTCAAAGGAAATCATATGTTGAGCCTTTCATTGCATATGCCTATCCTTCCATAGAAATTCATCTTTATACTATTGCAAATGATTCCAACCTCATGTCCGATCAATCGCATTTCTAGCCAAGGCTAAATCATTTCAATCTGTCCATGTTCTAGTCGACCACACCCTCAACACCTTGTGATCGCATAATGACCCAGGAACTTCTAGATATACTCTCGTGGTCATCCACACTTCTACAGTCATCTACATTTTCGTGAATACTTGGAACTGCCTTGGCCCCAGTCGATCGCACTCTTACTTCGGTTGATTGCAAACCTAAACCAAAGCTTCGAAACACGTAGTCCAAATGTCCACGTTTCAACAAATATCTAAGAGCAATTTAATTAAGTCCTTATGCATCAAATTTCCATCCTTCTTTTAACATCAATTTGTTTATAATACTAATCATATTCTACAAATACAATTCAATCATGTTAACATCCAACACCATTAAACATCCTCATAGCACAACCTTTTACTTAATATGATAAAATTTGGGGTATTACATAACTGTAGCCTCTCTATTGTCAATCCATAATTGCTTCATCCATGATAAAATCTTCACCTACATCACTAGATTTATCTGTAAGTCTAATGCTTAGGAAGAGATATAATAATGTCATGCTTGAGTAATGCAATTTCATACACACATGCATTTTCAGTTTCAATCTTTTCATTTTTCATTTTTCTATTTTTTTCACTTACCATCACTCCACTCGGGTATACCATAAAATGGAGAATGACACCTATTGTAATGATTCTTTTTGTAAATCTTATTTTTCATATAATTTTTTTAAATCACATTTATGACCTTTCACTTACATATTATTTGGAAAAACCATATTTTAAATCTACTACTAAACCATGAAAATGTAAAATCTTTACAGCGGAAGACCTTTATTGTAACGCCTTATTTTTTCTCTACTTTAAATATTTAGATTTGAAACACTTTTTCTTTGTAAAACGCATGACAAAATACTTTTTCATATTAAATAATTTTGAATAAATGAATATAGAAGCATTTGGAAATAATCATAAATAAAATTTCCTTTTTAAATTTTTACACTCTATAAGACATTTCATATCTTAAAACAATTTACATTTTTCCTTTTCTCTTTAGCCCGACCAGCACAATATCTACTTGCATGAATTCTTCATCAACTGCTCTTTTCATACTTCCTCTAGCATGCTTACCTACATCACAAGACATAAATTGGAAGTCTAATTCTTAGTAAGGAATGAAATGCATTACGAACTAATATATGTTCATTTATGAACTAATATTAGTTGATATATTAGTAAGGAATGAAATGCATTTTCTCAGTTGACCACCCCTGTATTTCTGGTCGACCGCTACTGTATTTCAACAAAAATCATTTCTTTCTGCGAAAAAAATACTCTTCTGCAAAAACCAACTATACATTCGTTCCGTGCATCCGCAAATCAAATTTTGAGCGACTGCAAATCTATCAAAGGCTAGCAAATTCTAATCTATCTCGATTCCGATCACCCAGTCTAGAATGTGTTTTTTCACATGTGGATGCTCGAACTTTGTCCAAAATTACATTTTCATACTAAAAACTCTCTGCAATGCCCCATTTTGTGAAATTTATTTTGTAGTAAATTCTTGTGATATATTTTTTTTCTTTAAAACCATCATACTAAAACGATGTTGCTTAAATTCTTTTGCTATAAAGTAATACCTTTAAAACCAACCACTAAATCATGTATTTATAAAACCTTTGCAGTCGAAGACTTTATCAATTAAAATACATTTCTAGTCAAAGTTCGAGTTTTTTACATTCTTTTACAAATCCATAAAATACACACTTCATAAAACAATAAGAGAAATTGTGGAAAATTACCCAACAACCACCAAGTCTTCTTCATAAGCAAGCTCCCTCAACGTGGCTTCGCCTTTGACATTTTCCTCTGTAATATTTATACCTACAATACAAGGTTCATCTATAAGTCTAAGACTTAGCATGTAATGCATGTGACCGTGAACATGACATGACGTGACACTTGTTTAATCTTTTCTTTATTTTCTTGTCTTTCTTTTCGTTTCTTTCATTTTTCTTTCACTTTTCGAATATAAGTAGGGTCCACAATGGAGTAAAAACTACTTTTCTTCACCCTTTTGGGAGACAGACTCTACCCTTTTGGGAGTCCTTCGTTAGTTGCTGTGCAATTTCATGCACAACGACCTAGTGGCCCTTTTGCGACAGTCAGCCCTAGGTTGCACCGGAAGCAAACTAACGGGCTAATATCCCACTGGTCCACCCTTTTGGGAAAACCTTTTATCAGTCACCATTTACGTCCATTTTATCTCTTTCATTTCTCTTTCACTTTTCGAATATGAGTAGGCTCTACAGTGGGGCACATAAAACCTTTCTCTACTCTTTTGGGAGGTCTCCACCATTTTGGGAGTCCGCCGTTAGTTGTTGTGCAATTTAATGCACAACAACCTAGTGGCCCTTTTGCACCAGTCATCTCCGAGTTGGGTTTGAAATAAACTAATGGGCAAATATCCCACTAACCCACCCTTTTGGGCCAACTTGTCCTCAATCCCCCTTTACATACATTTTATTGTCATTTTATCTTTTTTAAATGCATACTCATGCATGAACACACATCATAATGTATCATAAATATTTCCATATCATATCAAATATCAAACCACAATAACAATAAATCCTTCATATACTTAGCAATTAAAGAAAAGTAGTAACAGAAATTCTCCAAACATAGAGCATCAACAAATATAAGCTATAAAATCAAACTTCATTATCATAGATACAGGGAACATAACAGTATACCCATACTATATATCCTAATCCACTTTATACCATAAAATCTTTAAAATATCCTAGCTCTATGTTTTTATCACTTCCTTGGTTAATAATAAAAAGCAATTCCGAGAGAACAACATCACAACTTCTAGAATTTTAGTAGCGAACTATGAGCATAAACCTAACAGGACAATGTTACATTTCCTCATACCATGAAAATAAAATAGAGAGCAAGTCCTAATCAACATAGCCCTACCCTCAACAATTTCATCAGGCGGTAAACAAACAGAGAGTCATTTCGAAAACAGCAGGTTATCAGCCTCAATAATGTCCTTCAAGCTGTAAGTGGAACAGACATCAAAACTAAAATTATAGATTATTTTTCTCAACATCGTCCAACAAGCAGTAAGTGAAATACATATCAAAACCCAAGTCAACAGGTTAATATCCTCAACAAATGGTAAGCATCAACCGTGCATGGCAGTACACTAGCAAATCTTAAAGAAGACAACACATAAATCCATTAAGCTGTGAGTAGACCGCATGCCCTCAGAACCCATCATTTAAAACAGGGAACAAATATGCAAATCCTCGAATTCTCAGAATCAAAACCGTGCAGTAAAACATATCACCGAGTATCCACTTGTAAGCAACAAGCATAAAACAACAAAATCAATAGACCACATGTCCTTGGGAGATTATCCATAAAATTTAGCAAGTATTAAATAAACCCAATTAATAGAACAAAAATCCTCATCAGTGGCTATTAGCAGTACCCAACAATATAGAACCAAACTCGGCCAACAAAGCATATTTCATGAAGACATTTTATCAAAGTAGTAGATGAACAAAGAACGAAATCCAAACAATAGAGCACCATTCTCAATGAATTATCGAGGCAGTAACGACCAAAGAGAAATAATTCGACCAACAACTTGCATTATAGGGCCGATAAGGCCAAAACACAATCAGTGTATACTAACCTTTCAATGTCGTAGGAGAAAATTCCTCAATCCACCTGCTTCCCTCTCGGCCTAGGTAAGCCCTGTTCCCTTCTAAATATTGCGACGGTTCACCACAGTAGTCGAAATGAACTCTCCTTCCCCTGCTTTGTTAAACCATTGCTCTTGAACCCTCTATTAGGCGGTGCAAAAATCCCAGCTCACGATGGGCTTAGATGCACTTCGCCATTTGTACCCCATGGTTCAGTGGGTCAAACGACAATGTTCTCGCTCACCTGCTCTCAACGATGTCGTACGAGTGTTCGCACGATGGCGCCCTTTATCATGAAGAAAATTTTGGCCATGGGAGTCGCTTTTCCCTTCTCCCTTTTTCCTCAGCAATTTCTTTCTTTGTGTCTCTTTCCAGCCCTTAGCCAAATAACAAGCGTCTTCTTCTAATTTTCTTCAACAAAATGGCCGATAACCCATGTATCTCACATAGAGGTGGCTAACGAGCCGAGCCGAGCTGGCCGAGCTTGAAAAAGTCTGGCTCGTCGAGCCTGCCGAGCTTAACGAGCCGAGCCTAACGAGCCTGCCGAGCCTAACGAGCCGAGCCTTAACGAGCCGAGCGAGCCTAACGAGCCTTAACGAGCCAAATATACATAAATAATAATATCTTATATAATGTTTCGTAATTGATAAATACTATTGTT
>CM039477.1:14742715-14811669 GCA_022433065.1 Begonia loranthoides | reverse complement strand
CATAATTAAAAAAATTGACTACTACGAAACAATTAATAAATAAAATGATACTGCACACCAATTACGCAACAATAGTATGCAATTGTTGTGAATTGTGATCACCTCCTCCCCGAATACGAGTCCTACAAAAATTGCAAAAAAAAAAAAATAGTTGTTTTGTAATACACATTAAATTAAAAAAATTAAAATTATAAAAATAAAATATACCTTTGAAATTGGGAGAATGATGGAGAGATTAAGCAATTGAGAAGGAGATATTGAGAGAAAAAGAGAAACATTTGTGAAAAGATTGAGAGAATGTGAGAAAGTTGGGATGAAAAATTTGAGAGATAATGAGGAGTATATATAGAAAAATTTTTTCCAACCGTTGGCATTTGGCACTGCCAACTTGGCTGAGCCCTCAGGGAGGGAGCTCGCCTCCAGTGCGCTCCAGGCAACGGTCTAGAGACCGTTGCCATCGCCCCTCGCCAACGGTCTTCAGACCGTTGCAAGAAACGGTCTGAAGACCGTTGCTTCTCTGTGAGAAGTTCTCACAGAGAAGCAACGTTGCTTCTCTGTGAGAAATCTCACAGAGAAGCAGCGAATGCTTCTCTGTGAGAAATCTCACAGAGAAGCGGCGAAGGCTTCTCTGCGTCGGGACAGAGTCGCGACGTCGGGAGTTCGCGACGTCGGGACAGAGTCGGCGAGCTCTGTCTTGCCGGTGATTGCCATTGACGCAGTCCTCGTCGTCTCGACTCTGTCCTCGTCGTCGCGGGCCCGGTCCTTCACGCGAGCTCTGTCCCTTCGTCGCGAGCTCTGTCCCTGTCGTCGCGAGCTCCGTCCCCATCGTCGCGACTCGTCAGTTCAGGCCAGAGGTCTCCCCGTCGTCGTGGTGATTCGTGAGCTCGGGCTCACAGTGAAGATCTGGCGGGCTGGCTCGCCTGCTGGATGATTTCGATGATACTGGAACTGTTTGGGATTATTTTTTGTGCAGGATGTACGAGAGTAGCTTTGGGGGAGTAAAGAAACAAGGCATATTATGTCAAAATTTTTACAAAATTATGAAGTCAGGTCAATTGATTAGTTGTAACGCCCCTGGAATTGAAAAAAAAAACATTAACTTAGTAACCCAAAACTTTGAATTTGCAAAACTTCTTTTTATATCAGAAAAACACAACTTTACATCAGTGCCATTTCACTGTCATCTACATTTGTCGAAAGAAAAAACAATTGTATCACGGCAGGTTAAGGTCCACATTTGTGTACGTTTGTGTGGGAGGACCTTCCGTATCAGACTCCTGCAGATCACATTGAAAAGGAAATGAGCATATTTCAAATAACAATTGAAAGCATAACGTGATAATGCACGGACCTGCGTCTCATGAACTATATCAGGAACTCTGAACCCCATAAAGGTGTCCTCCGACCTTCCTCTGCCGCCTCTGCCTCTCCCTGTGTTGCCACTGCCAGCCCCTACACTGGATTGGCCTCCCCCTTCGCACGTGCGGGCATTGTGCCCCACACTACCACACCGCGCACACGTGACGCTCAAATGTCTTCTGCTTAGCACTGTCCGGCTGGGGGCCTCGTCCACATCCCGTATTCGACGGACGCGCGGCCTTCCTGGAAGCCTTTTAAAAGGCGGTGGGATAATTGGATCAAGATTCGTCACAGGAAGCCACTCGATTGGTCCATTAAGGGGGCGGAGAAAGTGGGAGTACATCACCATGTATGTTTCCCGGTGATAGCACCAATGCACAAAATCCTCAGGAGATCTCCTCATGAAGTGAATGCACGGGATTGCATGCACACACGGGATGCCGGTCAACTCCCACCGGTAACATGTACAGGTACACCTTTCCAAATCAACAGCGTACATGTCGGTACCGTTGCTGACCTCAAACTGGGCAGCTCCTGCAAACTGAAGGCTCCAATTTCTACTGGCATGTTGTACTTTGGCGAGGCGGTTGCTGATCATTGGACACAACCGTTTGGTCGACTGAGCCATCTTTTCATATTTTTTGACGATCCTACCCATGATGCCCTTTCGAATGATCTCGAACATACTTAGAATAGGTTTGTCCCGGGCGGGTAGGATGCAGGCATTGAAGGACTCGCTGAGGTTGTTGAGGCTTATGTCGCACTTTGGGATCGAAGAGAAGGCATGTTTGGCCCAGCATGTCGCCTCTATTCCACGTAAATAGTCATGGGCCGCCAGGTCAAGGACACGTAACTTGGCCATCTCTTTCTCAAATTGCCTCACTGTTGTGGCTCTTGATGCAGCCCACATTGCATCTTTCAACAACTTGCCTTTAAATTGTTTTTGAAAATTGGCATACAGGTGTCGGATGCAAAACCGCTGGTCTGCTTGCCATGCCACATCTCTCACAGCTGGCACTAGTCCCTGCAAAGATGCATAATATGAGACAGACATTGGTAATATATGACAAACATAAACACATAATGCAAAAGCAGTGCATAACACCTTACCTTTTGTCGATCAGAAATAATCGTCCACCCATTGCCAGAAGGGGTGTTTAGATCGTCCAGCAACAATTCTAGAAACCACCTCCATGAAGCCCTATTTTCTGCTTCAACAACTGCTACAGCAATCGGGTACATACCATCGTTCCCGTCGATGGTGACAGCAGTAAGCAGTTGCCCCGGAGTCGCTCCCTTCAAGTGGCAGCCATCTAAACAAATAATAGGTCTACCACCATTCAGCACTGCCCTTTTGCATGCATCCAAGCACATGTACATCCTTTTAAATACACTCATATCGAGGTCAACACGCAGTGAACTTCCGGGATTCGACCTCCGAATCTCCTCAGCATAGGACCATATGAGCTTATATTGCTCATTGGCATCCCCTTCGTTAATTTTCTTAGCCGCATTTCTTGCCCTTCTAGCAAGGCTGGAAGTAATGTTGACGTTGAAGTCCTTCCTGACAGTCTCAATTATGGAAGATATGGCCCAGTCGGCCTGACTTTTAAATCTGTCCAAGTAATGCGTTGCCACCCATTTGGCTGTGGCATGGCGGCTTTCCATTTGTCTGGAGCATGTGTGAACGTCGTTGTACATCTTTATTTGAAACGTCATTTCATTTTTTATTTGTGAGGCGTGCAGCCGCCACATGCACCCTTCTTGACAAGCAGCTCTCAATCGATGCGCATCACTGTGGGTGAATTTTATCCCGTACCCATTATCCATTGCATAATCAACAATTTCTTCTCTAATTTTATTCAAGGAACTATATTTTTTGCCTAGCCCCATACCAACAAATGTGCACTCTGCTTCTAGTTGGCGTCTCAATCTACTCTCTGCCATGTCCATCTCTTCATCACTAGTGGATTGGCATGCTGATCGGAGTTCCTCATCGTCCTCTTCGTTTAAATTTGCTGAGACAGAATGCAAAATAATAGCAACTTCGTTTCCAAAGCCACGTACCTCCTCATTGGCCAATAATGTCTCTGAAGGGCCCACTTCAGCTTCACGGTTAATACCACCTTCTGTAACACTCCAAGATGCCATTTTTTCCAACAAATTCTTCAACTTTTCCAAAATCCCTTTCTCTACTCGCTTCAGCGCAGCTCAGACTTCTCTAGGGTTAGCTAATAAGGGATAACGATAGAATACATGCGAATATCGTAGACCACTCGGATTACGTATTCTGCTGAATTAATTCACCTGACTTAACAGAGGGACGCAAATGGCCTGGAGGCAAATTGCCTGGACGCCGCGGCGTCCAGGCATACATGGTGGGGCCATCAGCTTTTTTTTACGGACAGGGATGGTGCATTTGTCATTTTCACATACGTTGGTGGTTAACTTGTTAGAAAACATACCACAGTGGTTGACTTGTCATTGACCGCAAACCACGATGGTTGATTTGTCATTTTCCCATGAATTTATAAAATGTGGTTTTAAAATTCCTCCATGGTTAATAACAATTCTTTTAATTTAAAAATTGTAAATCCCTATTGAGTTTAGTCAACTCATCCCAATGACCACTTTAAGGAATTTATCAGTCAGACTTCTAGTTGCCAAGTTAGGATTAGATCCGGTAGAGTTATTTAGTTTTTATCATTTTAATAATTTTTCTTGAGAGACTTTTTGTGAGGTATATTCATTTATTTGGATAACTGTATCCTTAAATTCCTAATTTATTTTCTGCACAGTTTTGCTTTTATTTGGACTATATTTCTTTACTATATGATTTCACTTGTAGACCTGTTAAGCCCATTATATGATGGGCCCTAGCTTTTAATATTTAAATTTTAGTTTTCCCCTGCTAAATATTAAATTCAAGTGAAATGGGTTGAATGATTAAGTTCTTTTGGGCTGAGTGGTTTCCCGTTCTGTCTCGGGTCCCTTGCAGGTCGTGACACAACTACCTGAGAAAAACCTTTCATCATGTAAATATCTCAGATGCTATTTTTCCGTAAACAACACAAGATGACCCCCTAACGATTCGCAAAGGATTTTGCAATCCATCTTCTCCTTATTGTCTAAAGAACAACTTTCCCCTCTTACCCAAAACCTCATTACTCCTTTAAATGGAGAGACCTTCATAAGGACCTAGCTCCCACGCTAAATTCTAGCCCTCAATGCTTTCGGTCAGCCTTGCTCCCTTGTTGACCTTTGAGCCACTAGCATTCACTGTTTTATCACCGACATTGCCTCTATGGTTGTGGAAAGAATCTCCAAACCAAGTAACTTAGCTTGCCAAGGTGATACTTAAATTTTACATTCATAGCCCTTACAAACTCTAGCGAACACCGCTATCTTAAGTTCAACTCTTCTTATGTGAAAATGTAATTTAGGCTTTTGTGGTCCAAGAAAATCTCGCACTACAATCCATAATAAATAATTGCTTCATCTTTTTAGTGCTTATTTGCCTATGAACCACATAAGATGGCCCATAACAATCTCCAAAATGTTTCCAATCCTTCTTTTCCTCATTGTATGAGAATCAACTCTCCTTTCATTCCTTGCTTAAGTCCTTGGCATCCAGACTCAATCAAAATTCCCAAGTTCATGACTCCTTGTCTTGCCAATCTTCTCACTTTAAGACCTTAGATAGACTGATCACCCCAGTACTAAAAACATTGAGGTTGCTAATGAATATGCCTAACTCTTTCGTCTATTGAGCATATTCAACAACACTACCAAACAACCTACTTAACACCATGATATGTTGCTCGACGATTAGCTCTAGTCCAAGTAAAACTCTTAGCACAACTTCCTCGTCCTAAAGGCAATTGATTGGTCCTTGGTTACATGACCAAAAATCCACTCATATGATTCCTAAGCACTTTTTGTTCCAAATCCATCAGACTGATTTCCTGTTGTACATTTAGCACCAAACAACAAATAGCGACCTGATGTTTAATTCTAACTTCATTGATCTTCTAAAATTATGTCTCATCCTTACACATCATTTCTGCACTACATGGAAGGTCTCTTAATTGTTTATTAAAGTCGGCCAATATTGTGACATCCCACTTAGACATTGCAGACTCACTCAACTAAATCCTCGCCCGCTTGCACTAAACATGTGCTATCTCACTTCACATTCTAGAGTTAGGGTTTATGCACCACCAAATATCCCCTGCACTAGGCTAAACACATTGCATGACGACCGGCGCGATCAATTGGTGTTGATGGAAGTCAATTTTGGTGGACGTTCAATAACGAGTGGTCAATCATCCTTCGTTGAATTGTTCAACAACCATTAATTGTGAACGTCTAGAAGCAATATTCAATTGCTAGAAGCACTGAATGCATGGCCATTGATGTTCCAGTGTTGTCCAACGTCTCTCCTGATGTTTTGTATTCAATGAGTAGCTGGTGCGTCATTTAAAGTGTGTATAAATAGGACGTGAGGTGAAGTTTTTCCTAGAAAAACTGGTAAGAAATAGAGAGAGTGAGAGAGAGAGAGAACTTCTGTGAAGGATCTGTAATGTCCCAAAATTTTAAAATACCATGTAAAACTCCGTTTATGACGTTGTAAAACTTTTTATAATGTAATATATTGTTCATATCATGTGGTTAATGCCATATAGTGGATAAAGTTCAATATCGTGTAAATTTTGAAGCTTAGAACGCCTCGAGATGAAAAGTGAATGTCCTAAATGTTGAGTGGTCGAAGTGCGAACGCTGGAATGGAACATTGCGGATGCTGCGGATGTCAACAGAGTCGTCCGATTTGACTCTGTCCAAATTCTAGAAACAAACGGACGCAGCGGAATGGCGGACGCAAAAAGACAGCGTCTGATTTGAATCTGTAATACTTTTTGAACATATGCGGACGCTGCGGACGATCTAGGCGGACAAAAAATCGCGTCCGCTAGGTTGAAAATAGCCAAAAAAACCCATTTAAATTTGGGGATTTTTTCGTTGATTTAAACAAAATTTCTGCAAAATATTTATTGATGCCACGATAACCTGAGGAAGGGGGAAGGAGTTTGGATGGGTGCCAACGAAAACATGCATTCGGTGGATTGTAGGGTGTGCAGCCACGTTGTTCGGGTCTTCTACCGTTCTATCGTGTCTTCCGGTATGCCTATAATAAGAGTTGGATACAGGGAAGCTTGGACGTTTGTGTGTACGGGTGTACGGGTGTGACGACAAGGATACAATTGGTGGTAAGTACCAGTATACCTCTTGTTACTGGCCTCCATTAAAAGCCGTTGTTTTCTTGTCTTTTGTCTTCATTGCTTCTTTTGTCTTCATTGCTAGTTGTTTCTACTGTGGGTGATGTACAGTGAGTAGCTGGAAGAATTACCACCAAACGTAGGGCTGTACATTGGACAAAGGTAAGAATTAGTGTGATGTGTGGCCAATGGAGGCCTACATCACGGGGTTTTGCTTGTGATTGTTGGAGTGCAATTATATGTTATCTCTGGATTGTGTTGAATTAGTTGCTTGATAAATGATTTATGGATTATCACTTTTGGATTACTTTAGCAAAATTTTGTGAGAAGTGGCATGATAGAAACTGAAGCATAACAATGCTCATTCATATGAGAAACTTGGTTTTATCAGCTTAAAAGATAATACACAGTGGATTAAATTGGGTGATTCATTAGGAAGTTATCACTTCTGAGTTAGCTTTAGAAGAAATACAGATTCTGCTAAGGACTGTTTATGTCTTGTACAATTGCCTTTTTATGCTTCATCGTTTATTACAAGTAGAAAGGAACTGTGAAGCATGAAGTGGAGTTAAACATCTCTTTAGGAGGGGATTATATTGAAAATGTTCTTTAAACCATGAACAATAACTTGTTTTAACATTTCATTTATGCTATGCATGTCCTTAGCATATTGGTTCTCTAGGCCATGTTCTATACCTTTAAGCATGCTAACTTACGGTATATGTTCTTACTGGTATGTTAACTTTATTTAATTTGATGGCATCATGCATCATAATGGGAATATAAACTTGTTCATAATGTGTGACATAGTTAATCTACTTAAATAGGCATGTGGGGTTTCGGGGAATAATGATGACCTATTAGGCCCATGTTGGATGGGTTTAGAATATTAGGCTCATGTTGGATGGGTTTAGAATATTAGGTCCATGTTGGATGGATTAGACGAAGGCTTATTGTTCCTTGTTTGGTAAATCCCCAATGTCCTCGTAACAAAGGAGTGTATGCGACTTGGGAACCCTGTATATGTATATATGATGATGTTGTGGAGATTGAGCGGGTTCCCATGGTCCCACGGTGTTTGTCATGTGTACACTCTTGGCTTAATTTGCATTGTATGACATGCATTGCATTACATAGCATTCATTCTAATTCTTGCTGAGCGTTAGGCTCATTGTTTTCCCCCGTGATGTAGGTAATGAGCTGGATGATAATAGTACTATGGTGGCGGTCTTCCAGGACAATGTTTTGGATTATCAGCCATTTTGACCTGTTGGTGATGGAGCATCACAGTTATACCATGATAATATGTCTTGAAATATACGATATAATAGTTTTATCGCAACTAGAATTTGTTATTTTGGTGTGGGTTGACTGAAGAAATAGATTTGAATGTTTTGGTAGTAATGACATAATTATAAACTTTTGGAAAAATGTAAGAAGGAATGTTTTGAAAACTTGATAATATCAGTCTTTTAATCAGTGTTTTATAATTATGTTAATTTTTATAAAGTTGTGAGAATTACTCTGATAAGAACATATATATAAAAAAAAAATTACTTTATAATAATTATAATACTTAAATAATGAGGTAAAAATGAGGGATGTTACTGGATCGCTGCCACATTGAGGAATCAGAGCTGAGGAAAGTAAAGAGGAGATGCACACGAGGTATGAAATATTGCTTGTGATTTGTCTGTAAGTTCCTACATTGCCGGAGTAGAACGTTTATGTGTTTTGCTGTGTTACGCAGCATTGTTTCATTGTTTATTCTCTAGAAAGTTTGCTTCTATGATAGAGTTATTGTTAAGGATTGTCTCTGCATGTTTTTGTTATTGAAGTTCACTGTATTAGTTATGCTTGGATGATAGACCTCTGTTTGTATGGCTGCTATCGATAATTTGCTAAAAGATTATTATGAAAATGAGTAAAAAGGTTGATGGACAATGCAAAAGAAGAAGTAGGTTGCATGTTGGTGCTCTCTATCGAATTTTTATTACTGTTATTCTTTACTAACATCAATAGGTGGATATTCCATAAAGACTTCTGCTATTTTTATGTCCTCTGCATGATGATAATTAAGGATAAATTGTCATTGTTATGTTTTAAGTTTAGAAAACCAAACTGCAGGACAAAGTTTGTAAGAAGCTAGTTAGGGATATAGGCATAGGTTTATATATGGATAAAATAGTTTTCATAGTTAACTCCCTATTATTTGTTATTAAATTATAATATTATTTTGGATAAATCTAGAGGTTAAATAGGTTAATTTTCTGTTGCTGATAAATTGTTAATAGACATTTTGTTTAGATTGATAACCCCGACTTGATGTAAAACAAATAGAGAATTTATTAGTTATGTTAGACAACAAATAATGATGTCTAAGTGTATAATATGAATATAGAAAAATTAGAATGATAATATTGTGTATTAGTATATCCGAAATAAATAGTTGTACAAATATGTTTAGAGTTAAGTTACAGTTAAAGCATGATGATGTTAATTCTTTGCTAATTGTTTGTGATATTGTTTGCAATATACAAACTGTTGTATATGACATTCATATGGACATGTTATTAGGATAATACGTAATGCATTGCATTGGATAATGATGAACATAATAATGGTGTTTTCTACGTGGGTTCAGAGACTTAAGAAGTTGTTCACACGTAGAAAACAACTCGTTTGATTAAGTTCAGAGACTGAAGAGGTTTCTCTTACTCAACGAGTTGTGATTTCGGATACTAAAGAGGTTGCTCTCACCCAAATGCTAATGAATGTAAATGTAGGCGGGTTTGTTTTTACTAAGTTCAGAGACTAAAGAGATTGCTCTCATGTAAAAACAAATACAAGTGGTGAGTTCAGAGACTGAAGAGGTTGCTCTCATCCAACTTACAAATATATTGGACTGATGCATATAGAGTCATTATAGAGGTTACAGTTACATTTCATTTTATATTCCTTATTGGGCAATAGGCTCGATATTCCTCCTGTGATGTAGGTATGGATTGTGAGTCGGTTGAAGTGAACGTTGAGGAAAAGTGATACGACGCAAACCTGTGTTAACATGCACAAAACGACCTCGGGAGTTAAGGCTCTAAATAAATAAAAGTTATTTTAAGTACATAAAGACTTTATTATGAATTTCAAGTGTTTATTTATGTTATTTCTGTAAAATAGTTTTATATTTTTATTCTGCGTATCGTACTCTGATGTTTTTCAATTAAGTATATTTTAAATGAGATTTAAAAATGTTAAAAAATTTACAAAAAATTTATAAACGGAAATTGGATATTATAATTATGGTAACAGAGCATAAGCGGGTCTAATGCGGTTCTGTAAACTTCTGGTAACACTAGATTGGTCGCGGCATACTCCTTCAACTGTAAGTGTTTTATTACATTGCTTTATTGCGCTAATTGTATGAATTTGTTCTGATGTGTTAGTATAATTTACCTGTAGTTACTTAGTTTTGTTAGTACTATTGATATAAAATGTTGTGTGGTAGATAATTTATTAAGCTTTCCCTAGTATAATTAGCTTAAGGTTTAATTAGGAACATTAACTATAAAACAATAAAATATAAGTACCCCTTTTTACCTAATAAACCTAAATGCTTCCTAATGTACATTTCCTACGACAATTAGTTAGCCTTTTGGAAGTAGCTAATACTGGACAGAAACAATATTATTGTAGGATAATAGGATAACACAAAGAACTAGAGAAAATGTTCAAGCCAATATTGAGAATGATAACAATAACGATGAAAATGGAGCTGTTGGATATGAGAACAATATTGGTCAAGAAAACAATGCTCCATGCGATGGCAGAAATGATATTTTGGATCGCTTGACAGTAATTGCAGAACACCTCGCGGAAAAGGAAAATGAGAATGGGTATCAACGACAATTGGTAGCTCTAGTAGAAGCTGATTGGGAGAAGTTTAGGAGACTTAAAAACCTCAATGCTTCAATGGGAATATGGCTGATGCTGTTTGTGCTAAGGTGTAATGACCCGAATTTTCATACATTTAAAAAATATGTTAAATTTAAAGAAAAACATATTGGAGTGCAGTCTGGGTCATTAAAAACACTTAAAACATTTCAGAATTTAAAAAACATTTGCGAAAGCGTAATTAATTTAAAGAAAATAAACTAAACATTTAATTATAATTTAAGAAAATGAAAACTTAATTTAATTACACATCACTGTCTCTCACATTACATAGTCTGGTCAACCACAAGCTCGGGCGCGTATTTTATCCTGCGGATACCTATACCACGAGTAAACTGTAAGCCTAAAAAGGCTTAGTAAAGAAAGGGTTAACAATCAAAAGAATTGAATTTAATTAACTAGACATGCTTGATATTGGTTAATTAAAGTGCTAGCTATTTGAACGTGCTTAAATTATGCAATTAACGGGATTAAGTTGATTAAACGTGCTTGAATTCATTAATAAAAGACTTAGTTAGTTACATAAGGCAAGGTAATGAGCGTCTCATACACAGCAAGAATAAAAGCATCCATAGATATATTAGAAACAAAATCATTATCAAGGAAATTCTTAGCTTATTTGTGCATAAATTCATTACATTCATTACCCCTCTAATCATGGATCAGCAAGGAAATAACAGGAACAAATGGCAGGAGATTGAATTGAAGGAAACTAACCATAAAATGAATAGCAGAAAACTAATCATAAAATAAATTACAGAGAACTACCATACAAAGCATTAAAATAACCTAAACACAGCATTCATGCATAGAAAAGATACCGAACATTATTTATACAATCCAGTGAACTACACACAATTTATACAGCAGCGAAATCACCAACAGAGAATTCACTAACAAGTTCATCCAACAGAGAATTCACAAACAGTGAACAGAAATCGACCAACCATACTCAACGCATGCACACATACTCGTGGGTAGGGCTTAGACGGCCAGACACACCCAATCCTTACCATTTAGGTGAACCAAGAACAAGGACAGCTCTTTGATGCACCCAACTCACATGGCAGCAGCTCCATCACACTCACTAAGGATTCCAATATTGTTTATTTCCTCTTTACTGCTCAGATTCCAGCTTCACCAAATTATACAGAAACTTAATCAAACTCACAGTCCTTAATTCCAAGAAAGAAGAAAACATTACCTGATGATCAGGTACTTCACTTGATCCAGATCTGCTTCTTCTAATTCCCATCATGAAATTTCATTCTCTGCTCAACACCCAAATCACTGACAGTCTTCCCTTCGCAGCTTCCCACAGCAACCCGCAGAACCCCTCATGGCAGAGAGCTCTACACTTTCTTCTCCTTCCACTGTAAGACTCTAATTCTCGCTGAATAAATACACAGAAGGAAATTTGAATGCACAATAACTCATCCCATGATTTCTAGCCACATAACCTGATATTTCGGCAACATCATCGTCGTTCAATCCTCCTTGTAACTGAACCACACTCTGTCGTATCCACCAAAGCAAGAACCGCGAACCGGCTCGGTCTAAATGTGAGTAAACCAAACCCGTAGCTGCCCTAGTCAAACCGAAGCCCTATCCAACCACAAGCCATCGTCGAACGCTCCCTGTTGACGTCCAATCAACAAAAAATGGGAGAGGAGAGAAGTCGATTCCGACCTACCTCGACCATTCGCCGGAAAAGATTGCACGCGGAAGCCCTGAAGCAGAAAATCGCAGTCTGGAAGTCCCGATCACGAGCCCTAATCGCGAACCGCCGTGACTCGCCGTTCCGCCTCGCCTAGATGTCACGCACGTCGGAAGCCCACCTCGTTGCGGTCACCGTTACCTTCATCTCTCGTCGCCTCTCATCCGATTGGCACTCGCCTCGACTCCCTCTCTCCCTTCTCTCGTTCACGATCGACGAAACAGAATGGCCTTTGGCCATTCTGTGTTTTATTTGCTAGATCGGTTTGGTTCTTACTGAACCGGTTCAGCATATACAACCACTAATTTAATTTAATTAATTAAATTTAATCCAATTTATCCAATTAATCTTCACTTAATTAATTATTCATAATTCTAATTAATTCCTCTATTACATTTTAATCTCAACTAATCCAATAAATCTCAAATGTTATCAATTTAAATTCGTTAAATTAATATTTATTTTCATTACAGTAAATTCCATTTAATTTTAATAAATGAAATTCTTACCAATACGCCATTCGTAATACCCCGATAATTATAATTACCCACGTTAAAATATCGGGGTGTTACATGAGGAGTGGATTCAATATTTAGAGGACATGTTCGAATACACAAGGATTAGGGAGACCAAGAATGTTACATGTGCTGCGTACCTGCTAATCCAAGATGCAAGGTTTTGGTGGGATACTGTTAAGGTAGCACACGATATTCGAGCTTTAACATGGGATCAATTTAAAGAGATCTTCTATGAGAAGTACTTCAGCCAGACTGTCTGATCGAAGAAGTTATTGGAGTTTGTCCTTTTGTGCAAATTTGAACTATGTCCAAATATGTGAGGAAGTTTGAAGCACTCTCTCGGTTTGCGTCTCACATAGTGGAAAACAATGAACACAAGGTCCATTAGTTTGTCCATGGACTAAGAGTTGAGATTCTCAGGGATTTAAGATTTCTAGTACTCAAGGTGTCCCTTATTCAAAGATTGTTGCTAAGACATTAGAAGTTGAGGATGTTGAGTTAATGGTGGCTCAACAGCGTGAGACAAATCAGAAATTTTGGAAGAATGCTCTTAATCAACAACAAAAGGGTGGCCCCATGATAAACAAAAGGACAAAAAGGGCTTCATAATATGAAGTGCAACAGATGAAGGATAAACGCCCAATGAATATGACAAACACTACCTCACCTAATATGAGGACCCAACAATTTAACCAATGTTCAAAGTGCAAGAAGAACCATTTTGGGGAATACAGAGTGGGTACTGGTCGGTGTTTTAAGTGTGGGGAATCTTGGCATAGTGCTAGATTTTGCTCAGCAGGAGTTAGTGGATCCGGTGGCACGACACCAAGAGTCTTTTCCTTATATGGTGAGGAAGCACCTAGAATAATAATATTGTGTATTAGTATATATCCTAAATAAATAGTTGTAGAAATATGTTTAGTGTTAATTTACAGTTAAAGCATGATCATGTTAATTGTTTGCTAATTGTTTTTTGGCATTGTTTGCGATATACAAATTGTTGTGTGTGACATTCATATAGACGTGTTATTAGGATAATACATAATGCATTGCATGTGCTAATAATGAAGATAATAATGGTTTTTTCTACATGGGTTTGGAGACTTAAGAGGTTGCTCACACGTAGAAACAGCTCGTTTGAGTAAGTTCAAAGACTGAAGAGGTTGCTCTTACTCAACGAGTGGTGAGTTCGGAGATTGAAGAGGTTGCTCTCACCCAAATGGTAATGAATGTAAATTTAGGTGGGTTTGTTTTTACTGAGTTCGGAGACTGAAGAGGTTGCTCTCATGTAAAAACGAATCCAAGTGGTGAGTTTGGAGACTAAAGAGGTTACTTTTCCCTAACTTACAAATATATTGGACTGATGCATATAGAGTCGTTATAGAGGTTACTGTTGCAATTCATTTTATATTCCTTACTGGGTAATAGGCTCGTTATTCCTCTTGTGTTGTAGGTATGGTGTAATACCCCGAACGTTTTATTTTAGAATTTAATAAGAATAATTAGACACAAATTGGAGATGTTCGGATTTATTGGATAATTATCGGGATATTACCAAACACGTATCCATTATATTTTAACTTACAAAAATTCATTTAACGATAATTAATATTAATTAAGTGGGAATTATTACTTAAGTGGAATTAATTGGATTTATTTGATTTAAGGATTGAGGGAATGTTTATTGTGGGGATTTAAGAGAGAGATTAAATAAAAATAGGTTAGATTGGGTGAAGTGGATGCATGAACCGGTTCACGCATATTATGGTCTGGACAATTAAAAGAGGAAGAGGGAGATGTTTGTCTTTGTGTGGCCTTCAGCCATTTGGGCGAAGAGACAGAGAATGAGAGGAGAAAGAGGGAGGGTGCGACAGAGAGTGGCGAGGGAGAGATCGGAGCAAGTGAGCCTGTGACGAAAGGGATGGCGACGGTGGAGGCTCGGGGTCGGACGGGTTTCTCTCGCTCGAGTTGTGGATGGCAAGCGAAAGGCGGGCTAGGGCTTGAATTCGGGACCTCCGCAGGCTGCGTTTCCGACGACGATTGGAGGTAAGTGAGGGCGATTTCTCCTTCCCCTTTGTGTTCTGGTGCTTGTATGGTAGCAGGGATGATCGGAGGTGGAGATTTGCGATTGGAGCTTGGCGATTCTCGGCTGGCAACTCGCGAGGGAGCCACTAGCAGGCTCATGGTTCGCGTTGGACCAGCTAAAGGCTAGGGTCCAGCTTCTGGTCCAACCCAAACCGGTCTGGCTCGTACCCTGTAGCAGGCGACAGCACTCTGGAAATTTCAGAGAGGCAGTCGGTGGCTAGTTGTCGCTGGCAGAATGTTGTCTCCTAGAAGGGGGATTCAGTTGCTAACCTTGACAGAGGGGCGAAGGATAAAAATGACAGAAGAGGAGGAGTTGGTCTGTCGAGTTCTTCCTAGAAGCCGAGAAGGAGAGCTGTGTGCAGAAAGTTTGGAGCTACCTGGGTTTGCTCTCGGGTTTGTCCTATCCTGTTGGGGAGATTTCTCTATGTTGTCTAAGTATTTGGTTTTTTAGTGTTGTCTTGGATATTTTGGCCGATTTGAGTTTAACTTGGATTATAGTTGTCTGTTGTGTTGGAAATAATATTGGCTGCTGTTTTGTTGGCTGGTTTTGTGATGGTCTTTGGTTTTGTTAGTTAACTTAGACTGTAGTTGTTTGTTGTGTTTGGATAGATTTGCTGTTGGATAATGGGTATTAAACTATTGATGGATAACCTGTTGGAAACGATAACTGGTTGCTGGGAAATCAATGCTTTGTTAATGTTCTGTGGGTGGAGGTTGAAGGATGGAATTGTATATTCTGTTAGTTGTGTTGAGTTGTAGTTGTCTATTAGGTGACTATGACCTTGTTGGAGATGCTTTGTTTGATTCATTCAAGAAATGTGTTCATGTTTTGGATGATATGTAATGAGTTTAGCCTTCTTTAATGGATTTAGTATTTTTGTTTGGATGATAAAGTAGTGCTTCAGTTGGACTTTCTGGATAAGTTGCTGGATGAGATTATTAATATGTTGGTTGAAAATGATACTAACTGCTTGTTGTAGTAGGCCATTGTTAGTAATCCTGCCTTTATTGCTCCGTGAAACTTGTTAATAGCTACCTCCGTTGGACTGAATGAATTTATTGGATGTGTTAAGTGTTATGTTGTGGGAAATAAACTTGTTTAGTTAAAACATTCATAATGTACTGTATTGGTTGGGAAGTTAAATCGTTGAATTGTACAATGTTATTAGAGGAAGAGTTGTTACTTGGTTAAGCATGAATATGGGGAGTAATTATGAAGTTAAGTCTAGGAGATTAATTAGTAAATTAACAAGTAGGTTAAATGATTTTAGTAATGACTAGATATTTTTAAATGTGAAGGCACTAAAAAGAAGAAAAGTTAGCTTTAAGCGTTGAACACTGTGAGAAACGCGGTAAGTGATATGCATGTGTTTTGGTCTTCGGACCCTACATCGCAAGATTAGGAGATGAACGTTTCGCTGGTTCCTGCTTTCCTAGCATGCTTCGTTGTTTACAGTTTTGATTTCACGTTTCGCTGCTTACTGCTTTCCTAGCATGCTTTGTTGTTTACAGTTTTAATCGCACGTTTTGTTGCTTACCACTTTCCAAGCATGTTTACAGTTTTAATCGCACGTTTCGTTGTTTACTACTTTTACAACATGCTTATAATTAGTAATTGCACGTTTCGTTGCTTACTGCTTTCTTAGCATGTTTCGTTGTTTATAGTTTTAATCGCACGTTTCGCTGTTTACTGCTTTTACAACATGCATATAGTTATTAATCGCACGTTTCGTTGCTTATCGCTTTCCAAGCATGTTTACAATTTTAATCACACGTTTCGCTGTTTATTGCTTTTACGATATATTTTGATGTTTATTTATGCTTTCAGAAATTGTATGCATTCATGAGTATCATACGAAACAGATACAAATAATGAACGAATAATAAGTCATAAAAGTAATAACGAACGAAGAAACAAATCCCGAACGAAGAAACAAATCATGAATGAAGAAACGATAACGAACGAATAATAAGCCATAAACAGTAAAGAGAAATGAGAAATAACTAATGCAATTAAAGTAAAGAAAAGACAAAGGCAACGATATGACGTGAGGCCGTTTAAGCCTTTGTGGCACTGGTGCTAGCGAGCTTTTGGATTAAGCCATTGTCGCTAGCAAGCTTTCGGATTATGCCATTGCTGCTCATATCTATTGCAAGGTCCCTAGATTATGACGGGACAAACGGCCAATGGTTAGTGGGCTTTCGGATTATGTCATCGCTTCTATATCGGAGGTCAACGATGAAAAGAACAACCAATGAAAGATAACAATTAAAATGCAAAAGACAAAAGATAAGGAGAAAAAGACAAAAATGATGATCTAAAACACAAAAGATAAAAAGATAAGATGAAAACGACAAAAACGATGATTAAAACGTAAAAGATAAGAAGATAAGAAAAAGACGAAAACGGAAACTGCATGTAGTATTATGATAGGTATTATCACTTACTGAGCATTAGACTCATAGCTTACGTCTTGCGATGTAGGAAAATGACGAACAGATGTAGGAGCAGCTGATGAAGGATTTACGCGAACGAGAATTGCAGCTGGTTGGCTAATTAAAGTAAAGATGAACAAGCTGTAAATATAAAGTAATATTTTATTGATTATTTTTAAATGATTAATTGTCCTTCCACTACGCTTTAAATAAAAAGGATTTTTATCAATTAAATTACTATTTACGCTTCCACCACATTTTCAAAGGAAAAGTAATTTACGTTTCCACTATGTTTTAAATTAAAGATCTTATAATACTTCCACATTTTATTAATTGGATTTTCATAGTGAGTTTAACGAATGGTTAGTAGCGGTTTGGTTAGACGCACTCTAATATTTCTTTAAAAGAGTTTTAAATAAAGAGGGTTTTAGTGGTTAAATAAAAATTTTAAATTTTAGCCTATTTTTGAAAGATTACAAAAAATCGGATCGTTACATATGGATTGTGAGTCGGTTGAAGTGAACAGTGTGGAAGTGTGATGCGATGCAAGCTTGTGTTACCATGCGCAAAATGATCTCGGGGGTTATGACTTTAAATAAATAAAAGTTATTTTAAGTACATAAAGACTTTATTATGAATTTCAAGTTTTTATTTATGTTATTTCTGTAAAACAGTTTAATGTTTTTATTCCGCGTAACGTACTTTAATGTTTTTCAATTAAGTATATTTTAAATGAGATTTTAAAATGTTCAAAAATTTACGAAAAATTTATAAACAGAAATGGGATGTTACATCCTTTCTCTCGGTAATAACAAAAAATATGTTCTTTTTTTAGAAAGATTGCATGAGCACCCTTTGAGCATGAGCATTTGATTCCACTCTATTTCTTGCTGAGCATTAGGCTCATTGTTTTATCCTATGATGTACGTGATTATTATGAGACTAGTGATATGCCAGTGGAGGAGGAGACATTAGAAGATGAGCTCTTGGGTTATCAGCCGATTTTGACCTCAGGGTTTTGGCTCACAGAAAGCAATACTGGTTATTTTGAATAGTTAATTATGATTTTAAAAAGGGTAAATTTTTTGTAAACCATGGACTTTTATTGGAAGTGTTGAAACCATGTTTTGGAAATTATTATCAGTTTCCGCTCAAATTACTCTGAATTGTTTTCTGATCTATTTTCTTCATACACATTTTAAATAAATTAAAGAAAATTTTTTATGTGGCTACAAATGAAAGTAAGGAAAAAATTTTTAACAACGCGGGGCATTACAATCGCTACCTGTTGCATAAAAGAGCAACAACAACTAATCACGTCTAGATATACCCCAACATCTTATACAAAGTAGCTCCCTCGCTAAGCTTTATATGTTCAACAATCCCAATCTTGTTACCTGGACGTTGTTATTACCAAATTCATTATCTTCTTCAATGTCTTAGAAATCCTTACATCCCAATAGCCCATCCAATAATTCTAGAATGCTCTTTACTTACTTCTATGGAGGTCTAATAAATCTTAAAATCTTTTGATCTACTCCAACAAATTTCCACCTTAGGTAACCTTTGAAGTTAAAGGTTACTATTCCTCCATGAACTTCGAGTCTTGATCCACACTTAGTTATTATTGTAATAGTAATTAAAATTTTTTTTACTAAGTCATCTACATTTGATTTGTAGGACTTAACGTAAAATTTAATAAACACACTTGACATATTTCATGAAAGATCTACGATGATACCTTTAAGTTCAAGGGTCATTATTTCTCCATAACTGTCATGTCCATATTCATCCTTAGCTATTTTGGTACTTAAGTCGCTCCATTCTAGAAATATCCCCTTAGGTTTACTAACAAAATTCCTAGTTTACAATGATCGTAACATCTAAAACAATATTTAACTTATATTCTACACTTTCTAGGTTTATTCCCTATTTCTATGGTACAAACAATTATGTAACAACCCAATTTTTATTAACTTTAAAAATGCGTTAAATTTAAAACTGTTATAAATCAACTGAATCCCTACTAAATCCCTTCAATTGAAATCAAAGTTCTTTTTCTAAAAAGCCGGACCTTTAAAAATCCTTTCTTTAGACTTATTATACAAATCATTATAAACAGTGAAAAACTATAGTTATAAAATCTTTTCTTAAAACATAGCGGAAGTGTAATTAATTCAATTAAGGAATACTAAACAATTTAATACAGATTAATTACAAAACGTTTTCTCTTTTACTCTCTTTAGCCTAGCCAGCCACAAGTCTCCCGCGTGCAAATCTCTCATCAACTGCTTCTTTATTTGTTCTCTTGGAAGCACTTACACCATTAGCAAACTGTGAGCCGAGGCCCAGTAAAAAATGAGATATGCAGTATGAACATGCCACTCTTTAATTCTTTTGGAATGAAGACCGCCCCAAAACAATCTTTTCTTTACGTATTTTATATAACTCGTACATCGAGCGGGAGATTGGGAAATCTTTAGGGAGAAGGTAGTCTTTGTCGGCTTTAACCACCTAGGGTAGACAGTCTCGCTATCCCGACAAGGGAAAGGTAATGTTCTTTTCGTCTTCTCATAACCTGTGAGAGGGTGACTTTGAGAGGGTAAAAATAATTCTGTCTACCTGGCTGATCCGTACTTACCCTTTCATTCCCCAACTCCCCATTCTTCTTCTTTAATTCTTTTGCCTCACACAATGCATATGAGTACCGACCCCAAAGGTGGCACTTTCTACATGTTTATATTAATATGATGCATGTCCATGAAGTTTCTAGCATTACAACTATATGCCATTCAATCCATTCATTAAGGAACAATAACAAAATGGGAAACAATAACGGTATAGATATACTTAGCAATTTAAAGGAAATAATAACAAGACAGATAGGCAATTTAAAGGAAACAATAAATATAGGCATGCTTGGTAATTTAGAGAAAGCGATAACGATATAGACATGTTTGACAATTTAAAGGAAATAATAATGAAGGCATGCTTAACAATTCAAAAGATATAACAATAACATAGGCATGCTTAGCGATTAAAAAGGCAATAATGTAAGCATGCTTGGAAATTCTAAAAAAACAATACTAATCTAGGTAGGCTCAGCAATTTAGAAGAAACAATAATCATAGGGTCATGCTTGGCAAGTTAAGAGGAAATAATAACAAAGTAAACATGCTCAGTAGTTCAAGGAAGAGTAGTAACAATGTAAATGTGCTTAGAAATTTAAAGGAAACTAAAGGAAATGAAACACTATGTTAATATCCTAAACATGCTCAGAGATTAATGTAACAACATGCAAACAATATAAATGATATGCTAACGTCCTAAACATGGTTAGGGATTAAACTAATAATGTGCAAACAACATTGGCATAATATGGCAACATAATAGAAATGCAAACAAACAATTTAAGGAAAGACACTACTAATGGTGTAGGGCCTCCACAGGCCAAAATCTCTACTTAATTTCTTACCTCAAATCTTTCTCGCGTTTGACACTTAATAGTTATCCTTCTTCTTTTTCAACACCTTCATAATCAAAATATCCCTCATTCTCAATTCACTCTTCCCTTTAGCTTCACAACTCTCCAGAGAGAGTTTTCTTTCCACATCTCACCTGAGAACACCTCACTGCCAGCCTCCCCCTTCTCCACTACATTTCAATCCACTAGAGAGGCATACCCTGCCACTGCCACAGACAACCGTGGGTATCCCAAGCCATGCCTTGTCCCTCCCCATTCCTCATGCACGTTCCACTATCGATTCTTCATAGCAGAACTAGAGGAAAGACCAGTTTGGGCCAAACCGTAATCCAGACCTAGCTTCTCCTCGCGAATCACCAGCCCATCCCTTTCTTCGACCTGAGTATCGTCCTTTCCGATCGCGAATCACCACCGAAATCACTCTTTACTGTTGCCATTCCGTCAACCCCGAGCCACACCGGACCCCAGAAAACAGCAGAGCATCACCACTCACCATGACCCGATGCCAAACCGCGATGACCTGAAGCCCTGCACCACATCATCTTGTGAAGCCGCACTTCTCGAGCCCTAGGCGCTTGCCATTCACTAGATGATGCATGACTCGATCGTCCTGAGCTCGCCGTCGCCCCTCTTTTATGTCTCCCCCTTTCTCCCTCGTCTTCGTCTCTCCCGTACCTGAGCTTTCTCTCCCTCCTCTGTTTTGCGAAATGGTTGAAGGCCAGATGAATTTTCCCCACTTCTTTTATTTTCCAGCCAACCATAATATGCATGAATTGGTTTAGCTGAACCGGTTCATGCCTTCCATTCACCCAATTTAACCCCTTTTAATTTAATCTCTCACTTAAATCCCTACTTTAATCATTCACTTAATTCTTAATTCAAATAAATCTAATTAATCCCATAAATCTCATTTGCTCTTCTTATTTTAATTAGAAGAAAGCCAAGCCACTTATTTGCTTCCGGACTGAGCTAGACCAAACCGGTTCAATTCATTATTCTCCTTCAGAATTGTGATTTCAGACAAAGAAAGGCGTCCGCGCCTCATTCGAAAAGTCAGATAATTTGAACAAATTCAAACTCCATTTGTCTGCCATCATCCGCGCTCGTCCTACATCATCCCAAAATGCAGGGGACGACATGAAAAGCATTTTTGGACGCAACCTCTCAGTCTTCGTGTCGTTCGCGTGCATCCAAAAACTCCAATATACACTTTCTAGTTTAATCCCAATTCATCTAATAAATTCCTTAAATTATAATCTTATGAATACGCCATTGGTAATACCCTGATAATTATCCAATTAATCAAAATACTCCCAATTACTTTCAAATTATTCTTATTATGTTTCGACATGAAATGTCATGGTATTACAAATTAATCCAGCCTTATGAACAAAACAAAGTAGGCAAACAACATATCCTCAAATATGGTAAAACAAAAAAAAAACTACTAACCTATCATACACAATGTTAGATAATATTTACAGATGAAAAGGCTTCTCCATGCTGAGATTTGGATTGTTGGACAATCTATAGAATCAATTTTAAAAAACTGGGGCTTTGATACCAAAGTTGTAACGCCCATTTTTGTAAAACTTATTTTATAGTAAATTCTTGTTGTGATATATTTTTTTGCTTAAAACCATCGTACTAAAACACTATTGCTTAAATTATTTGCAATAAAGTAATACCTTTAAAAGCAACCACTAAACCATGTATTTATAAAACCTTTGTAATGGAAGACTTTATCAATTAAAATACATTTCTTGCAAAAGCTTGTGTTTTTTACAGTCCTTAACAAATCGATAAAAACACACACTTCATAAAACAATGAGAGAAACTGTGGAAAATTACCAACAACCACCAAGTCTTCATCATGAGCAAGCTCCCTCAACATGACTTTGCCTTTGCCATTTTCATCTTTAATATTCATAACTACAATGCAAGGTTCATCGGAAAGTTTAAGACTTAACAAGTAATGCATGTGACCGTGAACATGACAGGACGTGACACTTATTTCATCTTTTTTTTTCTTTTCTTGTCTTTTTTTCTCTTTTCTTTTTTTTCATTTTTCTTTCACTTATTTGATATGAGTAGGCTCCACAGTAAAGCACACACAACTTTTTTCCACCTTTTTGGGAGGTCTCCACCCTTTTAAGAGATGACTCCACCATTTTGGTAGTCCTCCGTTAGTTGCTGTGCAATTTAATGCACAATGACTTAGCGACCCTTTTGCGCCAAGTCTGCCTCAGGTTGCGCTAGAAGCAAACTAATGACCTAATGTCCCACTGGCCCCTCCTTTTACGACAGCATGTCCTTAGTCACCATTTATATACATTTTATCTCTTTGATTTCTATTTCACTTTTCAAATATGAGTAGGCTTTACAGTGAGGCACACACTACCTTTCTCCACCCTTTTGGGAGGTCTCCACCCTTTTTGAAGACAAACTCCACCATTTTGGTTGTCCTCCGTTAGTTGCTGTGTAATTTAATGCACAACTACCTAGAGTCCCTTTTGCGCAAGTCAGCCCCGAGTTGCGCTGGAAACAAACTACCTAGCTAATGTCTCACTGGCCCACCATTTTGGGGCAACCTATCCTCATTCACCATTTACGTACATTTTATTGTCATTTTATCTTTCTTAAATGTAGACTCATGCATGAACACACATCATAATGTAACATGAACATTTCCATATCATATGCAAATATCAAACCACAGTAACAACAAATCCTCCATATACTCAGCAATTAAAGAAAGGCAGCAATAGAAATTCTCCAAAGATAAGAGCATCAACAAATATAAGCTATAAAATCATACTTAATTTGGATACAAGGAACATAATAGTATACCCACAATGTGTATAATAATCCACATTATACTATAAAATCTGTAAATATCCTAGCCTTATTTTTTATCACTTCCTCGATTAATTCAATAAAAAACAATTCTGGGAACAAAATCACAACCTCTAGAATTTCAGTAGCAAACTGTGAGCATAAACCTAACATTACCTTATTACATTTCCTCAGACCATCAAAATAAAACAGAGAGCAAGTCTTAATCAACATATAGCACTAGCCTCATCAATTTCATCAAGCATTAAACAAACAGAGTCATTCCCAAAACAACAGGTTATCAACATCAATAATGTCCATTAAGCAGTAAGTGAAATAGACATCAAAACCCAAGTCACATATTATTATTCTCAACATTGTCTAACAAGCAGTAAGTGAATTAAATATCAAAACCCAAGTCAACAGTTAATATCCTCAACAAATGGTAAGCATCAATAGTGCATGGCAATACACTAGCAATACCTAAAGAAGACAACACATAAACCCATCAAGCTGTGAATATACCAAATGCCCTCATAACCCATCATTTAAAACACGAAATAAATATTCAAATCCTCATATTCTCAAAATCAAAATCGTGGCAGTAAAACATATCCCCAAGTATCCATTTTTAAGCAACATGAATAAAACAACAAAATTAATAGAGCACACATCCTCGGGAGATTATCCATAAAATATAGCAAGCATTGAATAAATCAAATTAACAAAACAAAAATCCTCATCAGTGGCTATCAAAAGTACCCAATATTAAAGAACCAATAATAATAATTCCATTATGAAATTCCATAATTTCCTATTAAATCTCCATTATCATAAAATAATAAACTCTATCAATAGATTGATCTGAAAATTATTAAATACTCTGAATGACATCCTTAGTCATTTTAAAATTTTCCCAGAAGAAATTTCGGTCGTTACATTAATAGTCAATTGCTGGTGTCACTCAGTTATGACATGTCTAGCCGAGCATGTGTCTTTATGAGGACATTTTGGTAAGTTGTCTTTAAGAAGAGTGGCCTAATTTTTTGCGGGGTATTTAAGCTCTCTCTAAGGTCAGCCTAGGGGATGAATTTTTAGTTAAAGAACATATTCTGAGGAGTAGAGTTTCCCTCTCCTTTTGGTCATTCTCATTTGGTGGTGTTATCTGATTGAGTTTTGATTTTCAAATTGGTTTAACTGTTTTCTTGTAAGTTTTAGGTGATTCCTCTTAGAGTTGCTCGTTTCTCCACCTCTGTCTAGAGGTCAAAATCCTAGGCAAAGGATTAGAAAGCTTGCAAAGAACCAAGTTGGAGTGCTTCCACCATTGGAGGCCATTGAAATCAATAGGCATGGTTTAGGTGCCTATTTTGACCAACTGGTACCCTATCATCCATATCTTCCTCTCCCAATGGTTTCTTCCTCTGATTTTCGGAGGGATTCTTTTGAATTGCAAAGTGAGACGTGGTCCAAATTTCAAGTCATTGGAAGGCATATTGAACGAGTTATGCTTTCTACCATTTCAACCAAATCTTTCCTTAATAGGCACTAGGACCACTTTGTACCCCTTTGTCTATAACTTCCTCTCTAGAACGACTTTCCATGTGATTTTTGGAGCGCTTTATTTTCATTTATAGACATGTGTGTTATCTAAGTTTCACATCATTTGAACACATATTGACTGAGTTAAGCTAGTTTTCATTTATGGTCCGATTCTGCCCTAATAACAACTTGCATTTAGAGGTCTTCATATTCCCCCTATGCGTGGTGCATTATTGCCCTAATATGACCATCATTTCTCGTACATTCTTATTAAAATAACACGTGTTTTTCATGGATCATTATTTCTCCTCATTTTGCACCTTCTCCGTCCTTGATCTCAGTTGTTCATTGTCCACAACTAGTAGCCTCTTCTCTTCACGCAAGGGACTCTTTCCTTTTTGCAGGAGAATCTTTTCCTTCAGCCTTCTAATCGAATAGTCCTTGTCTCACTCGTGCTTTCTATCCAATGACCATTGTTTTATCTACTTTTCTCAATCATTTTGACTCATATATTCCCTTATGCGATTTTTTTCTGATAGTCGATGCTTCATCCTCTCCTCCCTTCCAATGGGCAAGGTCTTGCTCGCTTCTTTCACCAACTCCACATACAAGTTTTCTCCCGCGGTCTTTGTCTAACGGTCAACTTTTCTATTGTCCCTCCCATTCGATGGCCATTAATTTGATTGCCCTTCCATATCTTCCATGGGCACTTTCTTCCCACGAATTAATCCACCCAATGACATTGTTCTCGTTCACTCTGGACGAACTTCAAATTTTCCATATCTTTTACCCCTTAATTTTTGTCACTTTTGGCTTTCCACTACAACATTTCCAACTTTAACATTTTCAACAATCACTTATCAAATTGTACCCCCTACATACCAACTTTCATCTTGACCCTTAAACAATTAAAATACAAAAAATGTGAAGAATCATGAAAATTATAATCTTCCCTCCTGTTACAAATTTTGTTCTCAAAATTTAGTTGATCCTTAGTACCCGGCATTGGTATCCCTTGAAGAGTCACACTCCCTCATACTTCTTATATTATGATTATAAAAACATTATTCTATACTCAACAACATATTCTACACTATGATCAATTTAATCCTGCCATGACATATCATAAATCATTATCTCAATTCAATAGGTTGTAAAGTCTTAAATCATTATTTCAATTTAATAAACGAGAAAAATTTTGAGAAGAGAAAATTTCTCTTCGTTATTATGTGACGCCTTGCGTCAAATTCCATTCTTTCTTAAATATTCTCTTTAAATAATTTACGAGAAAATTTTTCTTTTCCTTTACTACTTAACTAGTAAAATTTTCATGTCTTGAAATTGATCATAAAATTTGAAGAATGACAATGAAATCAGAGTATGCGGAAAAACATTTTAAAACTTCAAATAAGTTTAAGATCAAGAATAAAAAATCATGAAAAACAACATCAAAATCAGGTTCAGGCAAATCTTGCCCTTTATTAAATCCTTACAATTTAAACAAAATGTTTGTCTTCTTCTTATGCCATTCTACTCATGTCGTGATTTATCCGGATACACCTCGGGCTCCACGGGAAATGCATCGTCTTCCACTCCAGGCGTTATCATTTCATTACCTACACCACAAGTAATACGTAAGTCTAAAAGACATAGTAAGGAAAGGGAATATGCCTATGTCATGCCTCTCTTTAGTTTACTTGGAATGAATCTGCCACAAACCAATCTTTCATTACATTCATAACTCATATTTCGAGCCGGAAGTTGAAGGAACACATAATAGATGGTATAATTTGATCGGCTTCTAGCCCTAAGTGGACTAGATCCGAACTACCCATCCGCCCTTCAACTCTCCATTGCATCATTCGTTTATTGCGTTCGTTCATTTCGTTTTCCTCACTCATGCATGTGAGTACCATACCAAATGACACTCCCTACTTGTTTCTATTACCATGATGCATGAGACATATTAATACAATGAAATAAAAGCAACAGAAATTGAAATAACTATACAATTAATAGAAAAAAATTTTAACAGTGAACTACAATAGCAGTATTCGTAATAAATAACTACAATTAAGATTACGCAAGGAAGACAATAGTAGCGAATATTACAATAGTAGAGAATATTTATTACAGCAAGTAACATGCCTGATTCTACTAAATGTAATAATAAAGATATGGGAAGAGGAATGATAAACATGCTCAACAAATTACTATCTTAAATAAATAATCTTCACATGCTTGCTAAATGAAATGGAGTAAGCATTAACAGTTTAAGAAAATTCAGTAAGTAACACAATAGAACGAAGTTCTCTACTTATTGTAGTCATACATGCATGTCATATCATCACTCTAGTCAACAAGTTAATGTCATCAATTATCATTATGTTATCACCTATTTATCAATGTAAACATTGTAGGAAAAGAGAATTAAAACTCCTAACCAGTACCAAGGAATGATAATATAATAAGCTAGAAGTCGAATGCTAAATAAATTATCGATGCATGCTTGTCTAATTAATTTCGAAAGTAAACATGCTCAATAAATTATGTACAAAATTCTATTTAACCAAATTACTATTAGAAACATGCTTGACAATTTGATATAATAAGAAAAGTGATAAAACAAATTGATGTCACTACATTCAGAGGTTTCTAACTCCTAACTAGAATCAAGGAACTAAATGATATGAGAGACAGTATTCGAGGTAAGTATTCCAAAATAAAATGTATAGAACAGAATCATCGAGAATCGCATTCATTACTCATTTAAGCTTATCATGAAATCTTATGTCCATACACTCATCATTCATCTTCTTTCTTTATGCTTTCATTTCAACATGTACAGTAAGATAATTTACAGTAAATAAATCAGACGACAAGAATTTTATCATTCAAAGGAAATTCATCGAAGCCTAGCAGCAAGGAATTCAACAATTCAATAAGGAAATATCCCGAAGTTTTATCCCCAATTCGTTATTTTTAAACTTTAAATCTCGTAGAGTTGGGCACTTTCGGACCCGACATTGCGTCCACACGTCGTCCGCACTGCGTCCGAAATGACACTGTACAGACATGAAATGAGGATTGGGACAAGAAGCTTTGTCCTGACTCCTTTGAAAGTCCATCCGTAGATGCGATTCAGACAAAAAACCTCCTCCGCATACATCGTCTGCATCTCGTCCGAATGCATCCTGATTTTGTACAGATTCAAATCAGACGACTCCCAATCCCGTCTACAGTAGTCCGTATCTCGTCCGTAAAGACGGGTCAGCTTCAAGACACAAGGACTCATCCCAACCTTCGTCCCCAAGCATTTCGTAATGGTACGGATGCCGAATCTCGTCCTCATGGCGTCCGCATTCATCCGGAATGACCCTTGGCAGTTTTTCTCTAATTTTTTCTTAACTTAAATTTTGTCTCGTTAAATAATCCACAATTTATACGTCATAAAATAACACGTATTGGAATGAAATGAACTACGTTAATTATTCCAAATTGATTGCATCGAAAAAATGGGAAAAAATGATAAAGGGGTGTTACACATGAAGTAATATATCTCACCAACAAACGACCATTATAGTTCATTAAGTCGTATGACATACTTAAATATTTATAAATCCGTCCAAAAGAAATTTCGCTCAGTACACTTATTGACCAATTTAAGACAGCGAGCTCAATCCATATACCCTCATTGTGTCTATTTACATTTTATTTAATATGTTTTAAGTTTTACTTTACTTTCACTTACCCATTCAGGCGCTGGGCGCAAAAAGGGAGAGTGACATCTATTGACCCATTTAAGGCAACCATCTCAAACCCAGCCATACAACGTATATTTATGTTTTTCAGTCTATTTTCAATTTAGCGATAAAAACAACAAAATTATTTTTTGCCCTTTCTTAGAAAACATTTTTATGCTGCATAAAAGATGCATGTAAACATAACAATGCACATCATTTTCTAAAGATTCTATATCATGATGACATATCACATTTCTTCATTTATCTTAGCATGTCAAACATTAAACAACCAACATTTTATTCTTCTTAATGATCAATACTATCCTCATATATCTCATAACATAATAATCACGGTAATAGCATACAAACAACCAAATCAATTATAATACTATCCTCATATAACACAACATGTCAAACACTTGTAATGTAGGCCAAAGAGATGAAAAACATACAAATATCTCTTACATTATGGCTTTAGCAAATGTGACCACAATCTATTCAAATGTTCCCTTGAATTGAAATACCTAAAACGTGTTAAACTTTTCATTAGCATCCATTCAAACATTTGTAACTTAAAATGCACGTAACTTTTAATATCCCAACCAAATCCCTTAATTCCAAAACATAAACTTAACAACCTGAGTGCATATTAACATAACAATTTAACTTGAATAAATCTTCATGCATGTTTAAGATAAAACACTTTAAAATTTAATCTAATATACACCAATTCTGGTTTTCTCTTCACTGTTTATATCCAACTTTAAAGGTTTATAACTTATAATATACTTAACAAATTCTATCAACTCTAACATAACATAGTAAAATGGTTTTGGATTTGAAATTTATTAAGACAACTATTAGCTTCCAAGTACCAAAACAACACAGTTTTGACCTATTTTACATCATATGAATAACATTCTTATTGTAGCAACGTATTCCCATACATAACAACCAACATGTTTTACCAACATTTCTTTACACTTTTAAAGCATAAAAACAAATCAATATTGTATTTCAAACTTCCCTAACAATCATCACAATACACACTTCATATCATCCATTAGTTTCAACTCACCATCTAAACCAAACTCTTAAAATTCCTTTAAACCATGAAGAAAACTTATCTTACCTTCAATGAGTACAAAGAAAACCACAACTACTTATGAACTTCTTCCTTCCCAAATGAATTACAGGTTGGAGTTTCTCAATAAAAAAGGATGACTCTTCTTGACATGTTAACTCATAAGGATGAGGGGTCTTCACTTGGTGTTGAGGTGTCAAAATTCTCAACAACATCTTCAGCTTCGTTAGTATGTTTTTCCCCTTAAAACGTTACACCGAATTCTATTTAGAGGTGACTCTTTTAATTCCTGGTATCCAACACTAAATCTCTTGTTATTCGCTCCTTTGTTTTTAAAGGAAATCCAATATCAGATATTTACCGTGAATGCTAACCCATCCATGGATGCAACTTATCCACAAAAGAAAGTCATTTATACATTAGTTGTAGATGACCGCAACTTCATCTCTAGTCGACTATGAACCTACATGAGTGATGTGCCACAAATTCCCTTTATTCACAACCAAGCACGGAGATTCTCTAATGATTTTTATTCTATTTATTTTGAAGAGATTCAAAGGAGAAAGAGGATGAATTACATTCATCCAACATGCAAATATATTATGGTGTTCTTCAACATGAAGCATAATTGGAAAATCAAGTATGAGATTGAAAGACTTGTGGCAAAATGCAAAATCAGGGATCTGACATTTGAGGCCTATTTGAAAATTTTGACAACGTTAAATATTTTATATCAAAAAGCATTCATCATGAAGATTGTTTCTGACATTCAAGCTTTCCAGAATGGGTAGGATCATTTAAGTTAAAGGTTGTTTGCTATGTCAAAAGATACACAAACAGAGAGCTACGTTTCTGTTTAAGAGGTCCGACTTCACTTACCCGAATTAGAAGCCTAAATCAATATGAAGACCAATTTATGTTGTGGCCCAAGGAATTATTACAAGGCCTAATTCAAAGAAGCTTTAAATGTATTATTTGGTTTATTATTTTTTAGATTTAAATATTCAAGATGAAGACACACCTAATGAAGTGGATCAACAGATGCCAACACATATGCATACTTAGAAATTTGATGAGTAATCCACAAAAAAGGAAGAAGGGCCACGAATTTGAATTCATTCAAATTGAATGAAGTTCAAATTCATTTAAATATCTAGTTAGATGATTTTCTTAATTTATTTTAAAGTTTTCCAAGATAATTTAAATTCAATTTATTTTAAATTTCAAATAGATAGATAAGGGTTGGTTAGGGATAACTATAAGTAAATCCTTTTCTATGAAGAATTGTTTTTCAAGGTGGGCTATTTATACTCCACCAAAACTCATTAAAAGTTTTTAGTTTTTGATAAATAAAAATCCTTTTTCGCTTCGGCTATTTCCTCTATTTCTCTTAGATTGTTGAAATCCTTGCATTGAAAAAGTAAAATATTGTGAGAATTACTTGATTTTTAGATTATTTTAATTCTTCTAGCAAATTTCGATTGGTGAACAAGTTTAAGATTGCAATCAAACTCATTATTTTGTTGGTGAGAATTCTCTTCTTAATTCATCAAAGAGAAGTTCTTTAGAGGAACAGGAAAATTGTAAAAGTGTAATGTTTTCCCAAGCCAACTACGGGTTGAAATCGATTATGTTTGAACCGTGTAACTAAACCAAACCAGTCAATTTTTATCTGTTCAGTTCAGTTTTGATATGAAAAAATAATAAATTTTAGGATTGACACGAACCTAACCAGTTTGGTTATCGATTGTAAGTGAGAAAAACCGAACTGAACCAAAAATAAAACTAAACCTGAAAACCTATTTGAGTCACTAATTTAATTCAAATTTTTTCTCTATAAACCGACCTTCTGTAAAATTAAACCTGAAAAAATCCTCATTCCTTCGACCTCCACTGCCTCTTGTATGCGCCATTTGAAGAGACGAAAGGTTATGTATTTCAACCGATAGCTATCATTTTGTTTCTCCATCAAGTATCAACTACCGAGTGGCATCATCATCGTTGTCATTGTTGCCTTTTTAGCGCAATCCTAACTCACAGTCAGCACTATCGCTTTGGATAGTTGTAGTTTGAAGTACGAATTTCACACAAGTTTGTCATATATATCTTCAATGTTTTGTTGTTTAAATTTTCATTCTCATTTCTCACTTTGTAGTTTGTATAGATTAGTTGCATATGAAAATTTTGAAATCTTGCTATGAAATCTGTTTTTTGGTATGAAATGTGAAATCTTGTTATGAAATTTTGTATGTTTTTGAACAAATGCGATAGGATATTTGTCTGTGTTTGAACAAACCAATCTTGCAATGAAATTTCTAAAATCTCTCTATAAAATTGGTTTTAGTTTGGTTTTATAATTCCCTTGAGAATTGATCCCCATTTTTCTCTTTATTTTTACTTCGCACAAACTCTATCTTCTCTTGGCTTTTCTTAGAAATTCAAAGACATTTTTCCAATCTGTAATTAGAAGTGAAAAACTAAAACTGAACTGAGGAAACGATTTATGATTAGTTTTTAGGTGGATTCGGTTCGGTTTTGGTTTTTCTTTTTCAAAACAAAACTAAATTGGTTCAGTTCAATTTGGTTTAAAACTAAACCAAACCGAATAGATTCCACCCCTAAAGCAAACCAGTCGCCCAACTTGCCCACATTGATCAACCGCTATTTCATCTTTCATCAACGGAAATTCAAATTATCTTTTGGACCATCGACCGACCGCCATTCCTTAATCGATCGCCACTGATTTTACTCGCCTTTGATCGACCAAGAGTTTGACCTCCATTTCTACAGATTGTCCGCTCAACCAAAATTTCAAGAATGTGATCGACCGTAAGTTCTAACGCTCTTTCCACAGATTGGTGCTAAGCTCTACTGCCTCTTCCTAAGGTTGACCTCTCGGCCTTATAATTTTATTCTAAGGCTTCTGTTTTGTCGTCATTTGGTATTAGAGCCAATTATTCAATTCTTTCAACCATGATGACAAGAGGCTACAATTATGATATGGATTACGTAGCGGAAGAGGATTTATAAGATTTCCATTCCTACTTTTAGCAGGTATGAATGGCCAAAAGATTACATAGATTTGGAAGAACAAGTGGAAGAGGTGTTTGCTTGCCACAAATATTTTGAAAGAACCAAAGTCCGATTGGATACTTTAGTGCTTATGAGGAATGCTAGCTTATTGTGGAAAAATCTTAAAGCTAATGAAAGCTGTGTAGGAGAACAAGACATTTGGACATGGAAAGGTATGAAGGGTTTGATGAGGCATCGGTTTGTACCTAACCACTATAGGAAAAAGCTATTTTTACAAGTTTAAAGCCTAAAGCAAAGAACTTTATCATTAGAGGAGTACATCACTGAGTTCGAGACCTTAAAAATAAGATGTTTCATCGAAGAACCAGAGGAACAAAAAATTGCTCATTTCATCAAGGGTTTGAATATTGAGATCGATAAGGTAGTGGAACTACAAATATATCGTAACATGGAACAGGTCATACAACTAGCACTCAAGTTAGAAAGACAAGCTCAACTTATTACCACATTGGAAAAGATAGCTCAACAACTTGACAATTTGCAAACAAGTTGTGCACGTGCTCCACCTTTGTATACATAAGAACATGATGAGCTATTAGAAGAAACCCTAGTAGCAGAAGAGCGGTTTGAAGAAGATGTAATATTACCTTAAGAAGGGCCATTCTTATCTTTTGATTCCCATAGCATGAAGGAAGAATTTTATGAAGAAAGAGTATCCGAAAATACATGCCTCTTTAGTGAAGAGCTTCTCTAGAAGAGAAAGAAGTGAAAGCTGAACACATAGATAGCAAAGTTGATTCCTTGATGACAACTATTGAAGATGGATTGTAGGTGGCAAATAATGAAGAGGAGGAACCACAAGAGGAATTATATTATACTCAAAGGAAGCCCCTCAATGTAAAGGTTCAAAGTGCTCTAATTCTCCAAATCCGAGAAGAGGAATCTCTAAATGAACAAACTTTTCACATCCAATGCTTCAACAAAATCAACTAAGACATTGATAAGGAGTAAACTTTTTATAGCCGATGTCAAATCAAGAAAAATGTATGTTCTTTATTCATTGATAGAAGAATTTGCACCAATGTGTCTTTCATGGATCTTGAGGAAAGATTAAAGTTAGAGACTACAAAGCATCCTACACTATATTGTTTTAATGTGAAGAAAGCAAAAGATAATTATTGGTTTCCAAGATGTATGTGTCATTAAATGAATTGATTGCTTGGATTCTCATAATTGGATGGATAAAAGAAAATAAGGATATTGGTGTTTATTTGGAAATTTATGATAGAAATTTTGATCATGTGACTAAGGATGAATTCTTTATTTCTTATGGAAGTTCATTTGAGGATAACAACTCTAGCATGATTAGTTTTGGCTTTAGAGAGTTGTTGAAATGAAAGTTTCTTGTTGGCTATTTGTGGGATAGAAGGAAAAATTCTAATTTGATGAAGCTTTTGAATTTTATTACTTATGATATTTATATGGAGGATAAAGAGATTGACTATGAAGAAGTCCATTGCAAAATGCATGAGAAGGGGTTCTTGGAAGTATCAACAGTGTCAGTGTAACATCCCATTTCCGTTTATGAATTTTTCGTAAAATTTTGAACATTTTAAAAATCCATTAAAATATACTTAATTTAAAAACATCAGAGTACGTTACGTGGAATAAAACATTTCACTATCTTATAGAAATAACATAAATAAAATACTTAAAATCCATAACAAAGTCTTTATGCATTTAAAATAACTTTTATTCATTAGAGCCATAACCCCTAAGGTCGTTTCACGCATGGTAACACATGCTTGCATCACATCACGCTTCTCCAACGTTCACCTCAATCGGCTCACAATTCATACCTACATCATAAGAGGAATAATGAGCCTATTGCCTAGTAAGGAATATAAAATGAAATGCAATTATAATCTCTATGACAACTCTACATGCTTAAGCCTGATATTACGTAAGCTGGGTGAGAGCAATCTCTCTAGTTTCCAAACTCACCACTTGCATTCATTTTTACGTGAGAGCAACCTCTTTAGTTTTCGAACTCACTAAAAAACGAGCCCACTTACATTTACATTCGTTTACTCTTGGGTGATAGCAACCTCCGCAGTTTCCGAACTCACCCCTTGTTGAGTAAGAGCAACCTCTTCAGTTTCCAAACTTACTAAAACGAGTTGTTTTCTACGTTGAGCAACCTATTCAGTTTTTGAACCCACGTAGAAAACACCATTTATTATCTTTATTATGAGCCCATGAAATGCATTACGTGCAATTTTACTAACATGTCTATATGAATGTCACACATAGCAGTTCAAATATCACAAAGAATATTACAAATCATACTACGACTATAATTTATCACTAAACCTGGTTTTACTAACATTTTATCGATTACTCTAAATTTTATGGAGAGCGTACGAAGAATTTACCCATTATCGGAGAACACTCAAACTATAACAAGCATATGTCTATTATAGGTAAAATCATGCAGAACTCACTTCATAGATTTCTAACACTTCTATGTTAACTTAGTAAACAAAGGATTTTCCTAAACTGAATAAATACATCCATAGGAGAGATCACACTCACTTGTATCTTCATATTCATTTGTTGATAAATTAATCAAGTGAAGAAATCAATTCATCTATTGGTTTTATTCTCCAAGGATAGGTTCACTAATAGGCAAGAATAATTGACAGCGGTATATAAGATTATACTAACAATCTATTCATATAGATCCATTCTAGAGGCCAATCATCGTGCAAAACCTCATTTCTACAAAGGCGACTAATAACATGTTAAACTAAATCAATAATAGATTACCTCTTTTCACTCAAATATGGGGATAAATTAAATAGATGGGAACATCACTGAAGTAATTCTTATAAGCAACAACAACAACCTGATCATGCTGAACCAATTCATCTTTACACTAATGTCCTTGGTTTATTATTATCAACATCTTTTGTAAACCAAACCATCACAGTTTAGCACAATAGGGAATTATCAGCGAAGACTAACATCACAGAGGATGAATAAGAGTAACAAGAAGTTCAAATAATAAGAACAGACAGACATCATCAACAAAACCATGTCATAAACCATAACTAGCAAAGAACAACGAACATCATATTCAGCAAACAATCCTACTCTTGCGATGTAGGCCCTTACGAACAAACCACATGCAATATTCCTTACCTTGTGTGTCCCTTTTCTTCGCTTCCAGTAGCTTAATAGACTCCTTCACCATCGACAGCAACTCACAGAAACTCTCTCTCTCTCTCGCCAATTTTTCACAGAAGGAAAAACTTAAGAATCTTATGCTATCTATATATACAGCACTCCAGACGACCATTCAGCCTCCCCTTGAAGGTGAGAAGTCGAGCAAGAAGGCATTTAGATACTCACTGAAGTGTCAAGGGACAAGAGTTTTCCATTTCTGCCATTCGAATATCTCTTCTAGAAGGTGATATAAATGGCGGTCGATCGATTAAACTCTTGGACAATCAATCACCATTTGCTGAACGTTCACCAAATTTTTCCTTTAATGCCACCGACTGATTGTGCTAATCAATCGACCTAGATGCGATCGACCGCCGCTATCGACTACCATTTCCATCCTCTATTTTTATCTAATATTTATTCTTTAATTCCTTTAAATCCTTATAACTAAATATTTATATACTTAAAATTCCAATCACTTTATAAAAACACCAATATCTCACATTTTCACTTAATTTAATAATTACATGAAATTAAATACGCAGGACATTATAGTTGGCCTACTACAACAAACAAAACTTGTCTTCTTATTTCACTCATGAAGATTTGAAAGCCTTTGCAATTTTTATGGTCCATGACTTGTGTCCTTATTATGGTAAAGAAGACTATGGAGGAGAAAATTTAGATTTGAGTCAAATCTTTTTCAACCCGAAGAGGATGATATGCCATGAATTCTCTGTATTCGCAAGCAAGCATAGAGATTCTCTAATGATTTTTATTATGTTTATTTTGAAGAGGTTCAAAGGAGAAAGAGGATGCATTACATTAATCCAACATTCAAATATATTATGGTGTTCTTCAACATGAAGGTAAGTGGAAAATCAAGCATGAGATTGAAAGACTTGTGGCAAAATGCAAAATCCAGGATTTGACCTTTGAGGCCCATTTGGAAATTTTGACAACATTAAATATTTTATATCAAAAAGCATTATTCATGAAGATTGTTGCTGATATCTCAAGCTTTCTAGAATGGGTAGGATCATTTAAGTCAAAGGTTGTTTGCTATGTCAAAAGATGCACAAATAGAGAACTACGTTTCTGTTTAAAAGGTCTGATTTCACTTACCCAAATTAGAAGCTCAAATCAATATGAAGACCAACTTATGTTGTGGCCCAAAGAATTCTTACAAGGCCTAATTCAAAGAAGCTTTAATAGTATTAAGTTTATTATTTTTTAGATTCAAAGATTCAAAATGAAGACACACCTAATGAAGTGGATCAAGAGATGCCAACACATATGCTTATCTGGCAATTTGATGAGTAATCAACGAAAGAGGAGGAAGGGCCATGAATTTGAAATCATTCAAATTGAATGAAGTTTAAATTCAATTAAATCTTTAGTTAGATGATTTTTTAAGTTATTTTAAAGTTTTCCGTGATAGTTTAAATTCAAGTTATTTTAAATTTCAAATATATAAATAAGGGTTGGTTAGAGATAACTATAAGTTAATCCTTTTCTTAGTCAAATCATTTTTCAAAGTGGGCTATTTATACCGCACCAAAACTCATTAGAAGTTTTTAGTTTTTGATAAATAAAAATCCTTTTTAGCTTTGACTATTTCCACTCTTTCTCTTGGATTGTTGAAATCCTTGGATTGAAAACTAAAGTTAGGTGTTGTGAGAATTACTTGATTTTTAGATTCTTACAATTCTTCTGGCCAATTTTTATTGGAGAACAAGTTTGAAGATTGCAATCAAACTCACTATTTTGTTGGTGAGAATTCTCTTCTTGATTCATAAAGGATAAGTTCTTTGGAAGAATAGGAAAATTGTAAAGGTGAAATTTTTATCGAAGCCAACTGGTCAACCAACTTTCCCACATTGATCGACTACTACTTCATCTTTCGTCAATGAAAATTCAAATTATCCTTTGGCCGATAAACCGCCCACCATTTCTTGATCGACCACCAGTAATTTTACTCGCCTTTGATCGATGGTGAAATAAACTACCATTTCTACAGATTATCCTCTCAGCCAAATTTTCAAGACTGTGATCAACCGCGAGTTTGACTACTCTTTCCACAGATTGGTGCCGAGCTCGACTGCCTCTTCCTATGATGCGCCCCAAGGTCGCGTCACCTGAGCCCAAGCCAATGGCTCATTTGTTTTCTAACCTTTTTATTTATTTTATAGGTGTTTCTTCTCTAGCTAACTTGGAAGAGAGTTTTGATCAATTTCACAAAGAGGAGTTGGTACATTTAGACTAGTGGATGTCATGCTAAGCATAGAAGAAATGGTGGGCTTTCTTTTCCCCTTAGAATCTGACCTCTAGTCATTCAAGGCCACTTTTGGCATTTGGGAAAACTTTATTTGAAATTTGACCCTCCATACAATTTGTAGCAGACATCTCGATGTTTCCAAAGTGGTATTTTACGTTATATTTGGGGTTTTTTTGCTATGTCAAACGTCCCATTTACATAGACAAAAATTTCAACAACGAAATTATTTTATGTGTTTTATTGTTGAGGTCATTTTTGTCATTTGAAGTTTAGGGTATTTTTGTAAATTGTAATTTTCCATTAGAGAGGTATTGTATCCTCCCCAATGAACCCTAATGTTCATATTAGAAATCTCCAAATTGAGATTGAACATTGGTTCTTGAGGAAAACCCTCATGGTGTTGGTAAGCTCTCGGCTACCTCACTTTTCTACATCTATCTTCTTATTCTTGTGTAGTCTTGAGAAGAAGGATTGTGCTACCTCTTCCAGCAGCCTCTTAGTGAAGCTATGCTCGTGGTGTGAAGGTAGAAGACCTCAGCAAAACCTGATTTGGAGTGTTGCTTCATTGAAGCTTCTGAACTTGTCGCCCTCTGGACCATTGGAGGGTTCTTCGGACCAAGTTGGTTTCTTTTATTGTGTTTTTAATTTTCTTGCAAGGTAATCTTTTGTTCTTGATTCTTGGGAGTTATCAATCTGTCCATTTGCGTTTGGTGAAGATTTCTCTTGGATTAGTTTTCGAAAATTGGAGCTATAGAAGGAAATAATTTGTTACTGCAAATTTGTTTCAGTGGAATTTAGATCCGAGCTAATGATTGCATCACGCATAATTCCATGTGTTCGTGATTTTTTAAGCTAAGTTTTGAGAGTGTTTATACCTTGATTGTTATCTGTTTGTCCTATAATTTTGGTGATCAAAAGACGTATGAAAATGGAGATATAGTCGTTTTAATATTGGTGGTTAGAATATGTTATATGAAACCCTAATCCGTGAATCATTTTCCTTGAAGAATAACTCGATTAGTGCAATGATTTTGGAGCTGAAATTTGAGAGTGATAATATATGGATTATTGGCTACTTGACCTATAATTTTGGGAGCCAAAGCGCATATGCAAGTCGAGTTATTTTTGTTCTAATCTGAGTGATTGAAAAGTGTTTTAATTGGTAAACTTCCGAACAGATTATTGCTGAGTGCATATCTCCGTGTGTATTACGATTTTGAGCGTGAACTTTTAAGGTCTCTTGTTTCCATATGTTATCTAAATCTTCTCCAAAATTGGGGATTATTGGTTGTATGAATTGAGAATTGACACCATTTCAATTGGAATCGTCGGATTAAACCTAGCAGATTGCTATCCTTGCCTACTCATTGTTTTGATCATAACTCCATTTGTGCTACGAGTTTGAGTGTGATTTTTAGAGGGCCCCTATTTCTTTATGTCCTCTAATTGCCCTCCAAAATTGTGACTGATTTGCTATATAAGTTGGGAGTTGTTAACATTTCATTGAGAGTGGACAGATTATTACACTAGTCGATTGGACCAAGAGTTGAATTGCCTCCTTGCAATTTTTGGAATCTATCATCTGGTATCAGAGCAAATTTGGCTTGCGTATACTCTATTATTTGGTGATTTGTATCCTACATTATGATGACCAGAGGCCAAACTTTTTCGAGAAGTTACCTTACTGAAGAAGAAGAGTTTCTAGTTTCTATTCCTTCCTTCAGTGGTTCAGAATGAATCGAAGACTATTTAGATTGGGAAGAGGAGTTGGACGAATTTTTTTCAAGTCATGAATTTTCAGATCAGGAAAAATTTAAGATTGTTTCTTCGATACTTAAAGGAAAAGCTTCCCTTTGGTGGAGAAGAATAAATTCTGACAGAAAGGATTGTGGCGAAGACCCTATAAATTCGTGGAAATTAATGAAGAGAATTTTGAGAAACAAATATGCTCCGAAGCTTACGAAGGTAGTCTCATCTTCTCCACAACTAAACAAACCCAAAAAGAGAGTTTCAAAAAGGCAACAGGCCCAAGTGTTGGATATCAAGGACTCTTTGCAACATATAGCTCAATAACTTGAAAAACTCTCAGCTTCAATAAAGTCTGCAAACTCTCAACCTATGCAACCAATTGATCATAAAGAAATAGTTGAAGAACATGTATGGGTTGAAGAAAAGAAGAATGATAACTCTTTAGTAATGGCCAAAGTTAAAGAATACTTTGAAAAAGAATATGTATTTCCACATGAAAATCCTCTTCTTGAAACTGAATCTTGCATGAAAAAGGAAGTCAAATCTGAAGAGTCGCATAGCCTGAGTTGTTCCAACCAAACTTTTCCTGTTTTAAGAAAAATTGAAGGACCCCTTCATGAAGAGGAATGTAAGGATTTCTCCCTGGTAGCCACTACTTAGAAAGAAGAAGTGTTGGTCACTGAGATTGTTCTCCCGAATGGTGGTCCACTATTCGAAATGAGTTCGGAGTTACAGACAACTGAAGAAAAAGAAGAAAAACATAAAGAAAAGGGTGTTTCACCCAATCAGAAAGTACACTTGGACTTTAACCACTCATCTTTATGCATTGTTCTGGAATCAGGGTATACAACATGCGACACTCCACTAGTGATGGTAAAAAGAGAGCAATTAGTGTTGAAGAGGCTTCAAAGTGATATTGATACGTACAGAAGTAAATAAGTGCAAAATAAATTTCCAGGAAAGCAAATTTTTCTTCACCGAGGTATAAGCCAAGAAAGGTACACTCCATCAATTTCCTTAATTGATTGGTTCTTTAAAATTGGATGGTTAAGAAATATTGTTGTTATTGAATCTGTTATGCCACTGCTAGATGTTAATGTTGTGGCTACTGTAGTTGATCACTCTTTTAATACTAGAATCTCAATTGGAGTTGATAACCTCAGCATGCCTAGTGGTGTAATGGAAAATGAGTTGATGGGCCATCTGAATATGTGGGATGAGAATTATGTTGACTCTGTTTTACTATTATCGCATCATCTTGTTTCTGATTGTTGTGGATCCAATCCCATTGAGCATGCACGCCAAGAAAGGTACATGGTGTTAAATTCCTTACTGACATGGTTCTTTAAAATTAGTTGGATGGGAGATTCTTTTGTTGTTGGTGCTATTTTTGAATTTTGGAAAGAAAGTTTAAATATTGTGGGTGTGGAACTTCCCTATTATTATGATGGTAGTTCATTTGTGGTTAACAACTTGTGGATGCCAAGTTCTAGAGACCGAAAAATTTTAATCTAGAAGATTCTTAGTGATGACCTCACGAGCTATTTTTTTGATAGAAGAAAAAATTTTAATTTGAGGGTACCTCTGAGTTTTATTACTATTGATATTGATATGGCTCTCGGACATGAGAGTTGTAAGATCATGAGTTCTGAGGTAATGAATGAAAAGAGATATGCACAATTTGATATGATGGAGCTGATTCTGAGGTCATGAATGAAAAGAGATATGCACAATCCTTTGTTTTCTAACATTTTTATTTATTTTGTAGGTGTTTCTTCTCTAGCTAACTTGGAGGAGAGTTTTGATCAATTTCACAAAGAGGAGTCGGTGCATTTGGACTAGTGGATGTCATGCTAAGCATAGAAGAAATGGTGGGCTTTCCTATCCGCCTAGAATCTGACCTCTGGCCGTTCAAGGCCACTTTTGGCATTCGGGAAGACTTTATTTCAAATTTCTCCTTCACACAATTTGTAGCAGACATCCAGAGCTTTCTAAAGTGGTATTTTGCGTTATATTTGGGGTTTGTTTGGGATGTCAAACGGCCTAGTTACAAAGACAAAAATCCAATAATGGAATTATTTTATGTGTTTTATTGTTGAGGACATTTTTGTCATTTGAAATTTAGGGTACTTTTGTAAATTGTAATTTTTCATTAGAGAGGTATTTTATCCTCTCTAATGAATCCTAATGTTCATATTAGAAACCCCCAAATTGAGATTGGATCTTTTGGCCTTACCAAACAAAGAGGTTGATAATTTTGATAGGGTGAAGAAGGCCGACATGATAAAGGAAATACATGAAAAAGCAAGGAAGATGATAGAAAGAAGGAATAAAACCTATGCAAAGGCAGACAACAATGGAAGAAAAGATATGATATTCAAGGAAGGTGACCTAGTATGACTTCATCTACACAAAGCACGATTCCTCAATAAAGAAAGTCCAAATTCATGCCAAGACCATGTAGTCCATTCAAAATATTAGAAAGAATCAACAATAATGCCTACAAGATTGATCTTCCAGAAGAATATGGAGTGTCATCCACTTTTAATGTACAAGACTTATCTCCTTACATTGATGATGAAGAAGTGCTTATAGAGCTGGAGCTTGAGGAAGATTTGAGGTCAAATCCTCGAAAACTCAAAGAGAATGATAGACTACAAGGTCTAATTACAAGAGCAAGGGCCTCAAGGCTCATCAATACCTACTTCACTAGCTATTCAGAAAGAGCTCAATCTTGGTCCAAATGGAGGATCTTCTAACCCATGAAGACCAAAGGAGGCTGTAATGACCTAGTTTTCCTTTCTTAAAATGTAGCATTTTTAAAGTGTGTAAAATTAAAAATGTTTCCTTTCATTAAATCCTTTTATTCGAGTTGCGTAGTGGAAGGCTTTTCATTCTTAAAACCATTTAGAAAGACAATAAAAAAATTCTTTTCTTTAAAACCTTTACTAATTATAAAACATGTCAAAACTTAAAACAATAAACATTTTATACGTTTAACTATATCAATACAAAAACTTTTACATTTCCTCTTAACTATTTAGCCTAACCACCCACAATGTCCGCGACTGTACAAATCCTTCATCAACTGCTCCTCACCTTGATCTCAAAGGTACCCATATCACAAGACTTAAATTATGAGCCTAAGGCTCATTAAGCGATATAAAATATGAAATGCATATGCCATGCAACTCTTATAATAAATATGTATGTAGTTTTCTGTTTTCGTTTTCCTTTACATATTAGTTTCTTTTCTATTTCTGTTCACATCAATGCACCTAGTCCCAACATCAATCTAGGACTAGCTAACTGCTATACACATCAATGCATAACTTCTTGTGATAAAGGCTTCATATCGATCGAACCGCCTGTTAGTTGATGTGCACCTCCGTGCACAACGACCCATCACCTCTAGTATAAGCAGCTTCGACATCGACCGAAAGCTTTGCTAGTGGTTGTACACATCAATGTACAACAATTGGTTCCAACATCAATCAAAACGCACTAGCAGCAATCTGCATCAACACTTAAATGGTTTCACCAACAGTTGGCTAGTCTATCTCGACATCAATCGAGAACAAACTAACAAACTCACACTTATCTCATAACACCAGTTACGTTTATTCGCATTTAATATCTGTTTCCATTTCCTTTTCAAAACTTATGCTTAAAACCATTTTTAAAACCATGATGCATGGAATGCACATGAATGCATACAATTCTATATCCTCAATATAATCCTCAAAGTGTGATCAAAATCGTATACTTAAAGAACTTAATTCTAATAAACACAGTATCAAACATCAAGTAGCAATACATCCTCGAACAATAGCAAGATCAATAACTTAATAATCTGGTAAACACAGTCAGCAAACAAGTCTTAATTTCTTATGATGTAGGCCATAAAGGCAACACAAACAAACAATATCACTTAGCTAGAAACTTTAGGGAGTTTCGTACTTAATACTCTTCTTCTTAATGCTTTCAACAACCGAATTAAATAATCGTCAATAATCACAAATTATTAACCTCAACATCATCTATAACATTATTCCTTATTCATTGCCTAAAAGTAAGGGAGATAGACAAGTAAATCCAAACACAGGTTATTATCTTTAAGTCATTAACGAACTGTAAACATAAACTCTCCCAACAGAGTCTACTCCCACATAACTAACCTAAATCGTCCAAGTATAAACAACCATTTCCATCCTAAGTAGTAACCAAACCAAAGAACTAAACCAAATTACATAACTGTATACTACATCAATAGACTCTTAGGTAGTAACCAAACCAAAGAACAGACTTCTCTTCAGCAGAGCACCATTCCTATCACCTTCATCCTTATGTCCTTCTATAAGAAAATCTTCATATAAAATTCCATAAAAATCATGAATGAACTCTTCTTACCTAAAGAACACCAGAGAAGAGTAGAGAACTTATCCTCTAGAGTTCATCCTCACCTTCTCAAAATTTTTAGCAACTCTCTCTCTCTCTCTCTCTCTCTCAACCTCATGATTTCTCCCTACACGACCTTTTCCTTCTACTCCCTCATTCTCACTCTCACTCTCAGCTACCTCTCTATCTCCTTTCTCTCTATTATTCTCAGGTTTTCTCTCGGGCCTTCAATCCTTATATTTCGATAAAACATAGCTTCTCCAAAAGCTTTCCTCATAAGATCCACTTCCCCCTCTCTCTTTAGACAACTTCGCACCAGGTGGAGGAATGCATGATTCTCCACGAGACTCCCACCACATATTTATCCAATCAGAGAACACTATTACGCAATTTACAAACGACGGTTTGAATTCCTAGTTGATTACTTTCTTCCAATGATTGGCTGGAACAAGGCTTAAAAGCACAAGTTCAAGAAATTTTAAAGGAGCCGATCGCTCAGCTTCACGTGGGCGATCAACCGTAATTCTTCTTGATCAGCCCCAAATCAAGAGTCCCAGTTGACCACCAACACAGGCCATGATTGACCAAACCCTAATCGCTCGCAACTGCCATTTTCGTGATCGACCCCATGATTGACTAATTTCAACATTGCCAATCTACTTATATGCCACTATCATTTTCACGGACGATCGTGTGATCGACCGCTTCCAACTGTAATGTTTTTCCATATCTGTGATCAATCGTGACCTTTAAATACATTACAAATCTCACTTAACCAATTCTAATATCATCCCAAGTGACTCTAAAATCATCTAATAAATATTCATTTCACTCCAATATTCATTAGTAATTATACCAAACTTATTACGTTTACTAAACTTATTATGACTAAATTTTTCGGTTATTACAAAGGCTCACACACTTGTTACTATGGAAAGAATCCCAAGAAGATAAGCTTGAAGGGCAAGAAAGAGCAAAAGAAGAAGAGTTATGGAAAGTATCCAAATCAGCCATACAAGTGGACAAAGGAACGCTAATTGAAGAGTGTGTGAAGAGGTGCCCAAATTACAAGAGGAGTTTCATTGGCGAAGACATCCTTATGGGAGTATAAGTTGCAATACATACTATTTCCGACCAATCTATTTCTCTCAAGCATATTTCCAAATCCATAGTATTTTTTTTCCGTTATTGTAGAAGGGGTTCTTTCTTCATTCATCAAGGAATAATTTCATATCAAAGACTTCTAAAATGTGGGAGTTATTGGTTTCCTAAGTCACTCCTTCCATAAAGAAAATTGTGGTAAAATATAGAAAGCCTCTGAAGGATCGGTCGATCACCTTCTCCACGACCAACTGACTGCTCGAGAATTTGTTTCAATCTATTTTATTTTTCTTTCAGGTGTTCGACCGCCCTTCCGACTGCAAACCTTGACATGGATTAGAACTCTTCATTATTGGTGAAACTCTGCCTGTGCTAATCAACCTCTCCTTCAGCATACTTACACCTCAGTCGATCAATACTTCATCAGTTTCTTCAACACTTCAAATATTGAATATGTTCTATTTTCATTCTCTTATGCTAGTGCATCAACTCTCAGATTTGTTTTTTACAGCCGCTCAAAATAAAATAGTTTCAATTTCTTCAAAATTCTTGCTATTATTCTCACGCTTACGGCATAGTTGTAGCCGTCCGCAAAAGCGTACCCTACCCAGACAACTAAGAGTGCTTTTTCGTTTGTTATTTTCTAATTAAACGACAAAGTTTCTTGGTTTTGTAGTAGCGTTTACTCCCACAGACAGATACGCTTTCGCGCAACCCATATTTTATTCTGTAACCTGAACCCAAACAACATTGTTTCATTTACTGCGAGCCAAATCTATGGACGCGTTCCACCTTGCAGATGCCTACGCTCTCAAGACTTTCTTTAACGACCTAGTTTTTCATACGTTTAAAAATTACGAGAAATTTGAAACTTTTATGTTCTCTTAAAAACAGCTGAAGACTTTAAATACAATAATTGAAATCTTTTTCTTAAAACCTTTGCAATTTGTAAGACCTTAGTTATAAAGCACAACGGAAAACTTTAAGAAATAAAACGTATAATAAATACAATTATTTTTTTTTTACTATTTAAATACAAAACTCTTTACAAAAACTTTTTCTCTTACTTACATCATTTAGCCTACCTAGCCACAAGATCCACCCGTGCAAATCCTTCACCAACTGTCTTTGACATGTTTTCCTATTGCTCGTACTTACCTACATCAATAAGACCTAACTAATGAGTCAAACGCTCAGTAAGTGATAGAATGAAATGCAATGCAGATGTGATGCATGATCATATAATGCATTATAGAAAAGAATCATATCTTTTCTGTTAATCCGAGAGATGGATACGTCAATTGGCCACGTGACTTAACCATATCTCTGACAAGGAGACACACTGTAACGACCCGGTTTTATTATCTTTAAAAATCGTGTAAATTTAAAACTTTTATTTTTATAAAACATCAGAGTATTTTCCTTTTATAAAACCCGATCATTAAAACTCTTTACTTAAAACATTTATCAATTTCAGCGTAAGTAATAAAAATCATTTTTATGAAATGCAACGGAATTAAAATAAAACATTAAAGAATATTAATTAATTTACAAAACATTCGCAATCATTTCCATTTAATTTTTTTACAAACCATCTTTCTTTAAATCTCTTTAGCCTAACCAGCCACAAGATCCACCCGTGCAAATCCTTCATCGACTGCCAATTAGCCTATTCACCTATGCATGTACCTACATCGCAAGACTTAACTAATGAGCCTAATGCTCAGTAAGTGATATAAAATAAAATGTATGATGAACATGTCATGCAACTTTTAAATCTCTTTTTGTTTTCTGTTTCTGTTTCTCTTCTTTCTTTCTTTTATTTTCTTTTACTGTTTTTTTTATCTTAACTTTGCTTTATCTTGACTTTACTTTATTGTTCCTTTCTTCACTTGATTGTTACTTTACTTTATCTTGAAAGGCGTTGGAGATGCCTAAACTTGACGAGGCAAACCTCACATCCCCAGACGACCCCATTTATCTTTATCTTTATCTTTACTTTATCTTGAAAGGCATTGGAAATGTCTAAACTTGACGAGGAGCAGCTAACTCAACCTCACATTTCCAAACGATCCTGTTGTATGTTTATTGTTGTCTTAATCTTGAAATGCATTGGAAATGTCTAAACTTGACGATGAGGAGTAGTCAACTCAACCTCACATTTCCAAATGACCCCGTTTATGTTTGTTGTGTGTCTTAATCTTAAAAGGCATTAGAGATGTCTAAACTTGATGAGGAGGAGCGACTAACTCAACCTCACATCCCCAAACGACCTCGTTTATGTTTATCTTTATCTTGAAAGTGTTAGAGATGTCTAAACTTGACGAGGAGGGGCGGCTAACCCAACCTCACATCTCATCACACTCGTTTACGTACATTTCTTTACGTTTCACAACCGTTTCGTTTCTTCTTTGTTTCCTTCTTGTCATTTTGTAATCGTTTTGTTTCTTCTTTGTTTCCCTCTTGTCATTTTGTAATCGTTTTTTTTTTTCATTGTTTCTTTTTCAAAAGTATGCATAGAAACCCTTTTCGTATCTTTTAAAAACTATGATGCATGATGTTCGTGAATGCATACATTCTCTACTAGAAGAATTTAATAGCGCAACCAACATACAATTTATGGAACATGCTTATAAAACTATAAACAATGAAACGTGCTATTTAAAACTGTAAACACCGAAACATGTTATTTAAAACTGTAAACACCAAAACATGCTATTTAAAACTATAAACACCTAAACATGCATCTCCTATTCTTATGATGTAGGGCCCTAAGGACCAAAGCACATGCGTATCACTTACCTGTAGTCTGTGGCGCGTTTGACACTCTATTCTTTTCTGGTTAATACCTTCAAAATAATTAATATTTATTTATTAATATATTTACCCATTATAAACCTTAACTATGTTAATTCATTTCACATTTGTCGTCCAATTATTTTCATTGACTAATTAACCAATAATTATTGACCACCAAATTTATAAATCTTAACGCTTAATAATCCTCATTAGTCAACTTAATTACTTAGCAACCTTGCAATAACAATTCTAATATCTTAATGTGTGCAATGGGATAACGATAGCCAACAATGGTTGCTCATTCCATCAATGTGACCTAATAATTTAGAGAATTTTCTTCACAATACAATTCATTATCTTTTAACGAAAGTCCAATGAAACGAACAAAGAATTTGTTTAACTTTATTACCCAAAATCACGTCTAATATTAATATCCAATAAGGCATTAAACATCAACCTCCATCAACTAAACCAATTGCAACATATCAACGTTTTCCATTACTAAAAACATAGCTCCTTTTCTTCATTCAATTACTTACGTGAATAGAGAGCAACCATTCCAATTAACAGATTACATTTCAGGACTAATCACTGTATGCTCATTATCCAAGTAAAACAACTCAATAAAATCTTCAGAACATCAACCCAAACAATTAATCATTTCAACAGAATATTTGTCCAGCTACAACACCACTAACAAAACCAAATCAACTAAACATTCCAGACTAATTACAGGACATAAACTGCACCAATTTCAACAGTAGCTCATTGCCCATTATTGACAGCCAAACAACAAGCTATATAATATTCCATTCCAAGTTCACTGTCACTAAAACAATTAATACCAGCAGTAATTTATTCCAACCGATAGAACAATCCAAATCACAGATTCACAGGACTTAACCAACGAAGAAGTCAACTACAACCCAATACAGAGAACATACCAATATAGAACCATCAATCCCACGTACAGAACTACAAAACAGAATCCAATAACTGAACTTCAAAGAGAAGGAAACCTTACCTTCTCTATACATCACTGTTTTCCATGCTTCACGAGAATTCCCACTCACTGTTGCACTCCATCACGTTTCTAGCTCCAGCGTCTTCATTGTCCAGCACTTCCGCACTTCACAGCTAGCTTCCTGCCGTGGATTTATAGATAGCAGGAAGAGGGACGCCAAGCTGATGGGAAGATCACACAATTTGAAGGAGGTGGTCCAATGACCAAACTCCACGCTGGAAGGTTGCTATCGTTTCGGGAGGAGGAATAAACCGGTTCAATTTGTGGACCAACATAAACAGGCCAATCAAAATCTCCAGCGAACTGATGCCCCTGTAATTGTCCAGCCGATTCGTCCCCTGCAAACACCCCCTGCCAACACCCGAACAATAGAACGCAAAGGAGGAGGAAGATCAACTGGACTTACCTCGTCCAAAGTCGAAAATTATCGCCAGCAGGACACCCGATACCGAGCCATGCCCTAGCCCCGCGATCGTCGCACCACCCGTACTTCGGACAGAACCCAGTCGTCACAACAAAGCCCGGCCGAACATGAGCCTTCTCGCGCCCTGAGCCGTTGCCTCCTGATCGCTCTCTCTCCCTCTCTCGATTCCCTCTCCCTGTTTCGCATCTCTTGGGCTCTCACTCACTGTCTCACCCTTTTTCTCCTTCCCATTTCTTATTTTGTCTTCTAGCTGAACCAGCAAGGTGTGAACCAGCCACACTTGTCAAAAACCAAACCAACATTTCTTTTTGAAAGAAAACCGGTTTTTAATCCACAATTCTCTCTTATTTACTTTTCTTTTATTTTATTTACTTCTAATTTCCCTTAATTTTTCCTTTATAATTTAAATTCCCTTTTTCATTCATTTAATTAAATTATTTCTAATCCATTTCTAATTCTCGACTTACTCCAAACATCGATTAACGATTATTATAAATCCAATTTAAATTTTCCAATTCTATTTCATAAACTAATTTTCCATTAAATAAATCCTTGTTATTATCCAAATATTTTCTCCAATCAATTTATCTTATCAAATAATTCTTAATTATCCCTAATTAATTCGGTTATGAAAATTGGGGTATTACACATACCAATAGAGGTGTCACCACGTGCCGTCTCTATACACTTTTGTTGAAGACATTGGAGATTTCCGTACATGAGAAAGGATGAATTCTGGAGTCCATGTGGCTAAACCGTACCTCCGCTCTCTACATGGGAGTAGGTAACCCATTGGGGGTGTCACCAACGATGGACAGTCACCAATTCTCCCAAACCCCCACATGCCTATTTATATATATTAAGTATGTCATGCAATATGCTCGTAAATGCATACGGTCCTATATCCTCAAACATGATCAGATAAATACCTTGCTATAAACAAGTCATTAAAAGAACCTAAATCTAATAAACATATAGTATACAATCTTAATTTTTGTGTTGTATGATCCGAAGACCAAAACACATGTATATCAACATACCTGGTGGGCTTCGATGTAAATTCAACACTGAACTTTATCCTTATTAGTACCTTCAAAAGCCAAATTAAATATCCATCAATAATCACAGATTTTTATCTCGACAATATCTATCTTATTATTCCTTAGTCATTACTTAATAGAATTCCTACCCCAATTCTCAGGCCTATATCTCAATGTCATGTACATAAGGGCTTTCATTCTTCATATCCAATAACCAACATTTATCCCAATGACACAAAGCTATAATCAAAACATATTCCATTTAGTCTCAACACTTTTCTTCCCTTCACAGTTTACTATTTTCGTATATACAGACAACATAATACTTCAAATAACCGGACATTATTCATCAATAGAGCCGCATCATCCACTAACACCAATTTAACAGAATAGGCATCCACTATTATTCAGTAACCTATAATTACATTTGCAGAACACATTCTCAGAACCATAATTTTCAGAGGCATCTCAACCTATCAAGGCACGTTCATCACAGAGAACACCATCAACAGGACATATTATCATACTACTCCCATCAAAGAGCAACCAATCAAGAACAGAAACCAACACAACATATAACTCCCAATCGTGGGCATAAAATCCCCATCTGCCCACTAACATTTACAGGAACATAACCCATAATCTCATCAAAGCATCTTTCTATCACTCTTATCTTTCATTTTCTATATTTTTCACATAAGTTAACCATTGTAAACTAAGGGAAAATCATCTCACCTAAGACCTGAGGAGAAATAGGGAGTTGTTTCTCATGGTTCACAGACTTCACCCATTACATTCCTCATTGTTCATCCTTCGGCCACAACTCTCCAATTCTCTAGAGAACTCACCATAGGGCACCTAAGAGCAGCAGCAGAAAATCCTTCCTCTACATCCCATATTCACTGCTATTGATTTATTGGCAGAAGAGACTGCAACGTTGATGGATAATCACCCACTTCAAGGAAGGGTCGTCCATTGCCCATCACCACGTGGAAAACTTGCTAGAGGAGCTCCACAATTCATCACAGCTAGAATAAAATGAACCGGGTTCACCTCCACAGAATCGGTCAAAACAGGCAGCAGTGCATCGGCAGAAGCCCGTTTGTAGTCTGGCCACAATCCCCAGCCAATTTTCATCTCTGACCAACAATTCATCCAACAAGTTCGTCCAATCCTCAGAACACCAAAATACAGAGCATGAAGAATCAACCGAGAGTTTACCTCGGACCGGCGATTTCACAACTCCAATTTTGTCCCTGCAAGCCGAGGCACACCGAGCCCTAGACCGTAGTCGCCACTGCCAGCACACCAGCGAAGCCCAGCACCGAGCCCAAGCCCGAGCTCCCTCGTCGTCGACACCCGCTCGTTCTCAGTCTCGCCTTCATCTTCGCTCTCCCCCTCTCTGTTCTTCGATCTCTCCCTCTCTCTCTCAAATGGTCGCGTGCCATTTGATTTAAAATCCATACCGAACTGAACCGGCGGTTCGGTTCTCCCTCCCCCAACTAACCGATGCTCTTACTCTTCCTTCCAATTTATTTATTGTTTTGTTTTAAATCCTCCTCTTTCCATTTATTTAAATTTCCCCCAATCAATTATTCCAATTAATCTCATTTTCTTTTTATCTATTTTAATTAAAACCGAGCCACATAATTGTTTTCGAACAGGGCCAAACCAAACCGGTTCAGTCCATATTTCTCCTTCAGTTTAAATCTATTTTTTGGATGAGGGAAGGCATCCGAACCTTCGACCGCATTTGTCCGAAAAGTCGACAAAATTGGACAGATTCAAATGTTACTCATCCACCATCGTCTGCATGCGTCTTGACTTGTCCGAAAATTCATTTTACAAGCAGGGGATGATTTCGAACACAAATTGTCATCCTGGCTTGTCCCAAAATGCAGGGAATGACCAACATGCGTTTTCGGACGGGGCACCTCAACCCAACATCAAGTGCGCTCGATCGAAATGTGTAAAAATACAAATTTGTGATAATTTTTTCATTAACATATCTCAAAATATTTCTTCCAAATTAATCCTAATTATCATCTAATAAATCCTCACAAATTATATTCTAATAAATGTGTTCTTGGTAATACCCCCGATGAATATCTGACTAATCCGACCCCCAATTACATTCTAATTTATCCTTATTAAATTTCAATATAAAGGTCAGGGTATTACACTTCCATTATTCAATGTACATTTTTATATAAGCAGTGATATTCAGCTTTGTCACTTAAACCACTTCACACGTTTTCTTTAATTAGACGATACCATTTAACTGTTCATTTGTCCACATCTCCTCTCGTGAAGAATCTTTCCATGACACAAAACCATCCTTTCTAACATCCTATGGCCTGCATTTCTTCATGTTATTCCATCCTACGATCATCCTTTTTCCTGTAACGGAATCTTTCTCCTCCGCATAGGCATCTTTTGTCCCACCTTCTAATCCAACAATTCCAAACTCCTCTGTGGTTCCTATCCAACGACCATTGTTCTCTCCACTCAACCCGATCATTTTCACGGATGTTTTCCTCTATGTGATCTCCATCCTTAAACTTTGTTTCACTTGTACTTTGCATTTGATGGACCTTATTTCCCCCTCTCCTCTCAACCCCTTCCACGAATGTGTTTTTGTTCGCGAACACTCCTCCTACCAAACACTCAAACCTATGGTATATATTTCCTTCCACGTAAAATTTTTCATCATTCACAGTTACATTCTGCTCTGGTCCTTTCTAGAACCAAACATGTTCCTTCTGCCAGCCACTTACAATAATTTATCCATAAATCAAATAACTCCCTCTACCGGGTTACAACATCAATTCAACCAACGTTTTAACTACCATCTAAATCTCAGCAGGTTATTATAATTTACACAAGTCAAAATATCCATCCAACATTACATGAAATAATACAATTCACCATTAACCATCAATACAAATCATAGCACGACATTTACAATTTAACACTCCCTCTTTAACGCAAATTTTCGATCACTACAATTCACCCTAGGTAAATTTTCAAAAGTTCTTAATTCTTCAATGCCCGATAGGATTTTCTTTTCTGCAAAAATGTAATAACTCATTAGAATCTATCTCAAATAATTAGAAATTTCTAAAAATTCAAATAACATCTCAAAATATTTCTTTAAACTTGGAATTTTTCTTTATTGTGGCAAAAACTACTTCTTTATATAAAAACATTTAAAATATACTTATTTTAAGCACAAAAATTCATGCAAAATCATAGTATAATAACTCTAAAATATAGAGTTATCAGTATGGTAACTCTTATTTTTTGTTTATATTAATTTGTGAATTGGATTCAATCTTGCTCCAAATTGTTATTTGGAAGCTTTTTGCGATTTCTCTTCCTATATGAACTAGGGATTCAATTTGTTGTGTTGCTGAAATTCTTAGTAGTTAGGAATTTACAATTTAATCTGTTTAGATTGCAGGATGATGATTTTTGATTTGTGATATTAGTCCAAGCTACTTGGTGTTATTTTATATATATGCGATATTTTTTTTCTTATTTTTTTCATTTTATTTTTTAATTTTTTAAAATAGATTTGGAATCGAACTATGAAAACTGGTACAGATCTAGAGCTTAATAATTTCAGGACTTCTCTTCCATTCCTATCTTAGTTAATGTAAAACCCTATTTAATAAAACAATAAAGGATAGATCTTTAAATCAACGTTCTTGGAAATAGGCTTACGCTATTTTCTTTATGTAATTATGGACTTTAAATTGAGCTTATACTTTATTCTTATGATGTAGATGTCAATTATTTTAAGTAAAATAGTTAGGTAGTGAAATTACTTGTTTAACGTGGGTTGGGCAATTGCATTTATTTTTTAAAATAATGTTTTTGTCACGTTTTATTTGATTAACAAACGCGTGTCGCACAGAGGTGAGACCCATCATTTTGAATTTGACTTCTTTTTGTTCACATTGCATCTCTCCAAATATTTTATTCGCCTTATATTTTCAGATCCAACTTCTCTGATTATATCACGTGCGACTTCAATTATTGTGCTTTCCCTCCCAGCAATATTTGTTTTGGGTAAACTTTCAAGTAACTTTAATTTATTGAAAGTGATGAAATTTGAAATATCATGATTTCTATAAAATTGCGAAAAAAAAGATGTTAGGAAATTTGTCGTGTAAGTTTAAAATAAAAACATAGTTATTCTGAAAGTCTCTGTTGTATTTTGCAGACAATAAACATGTTGTTTGAAATAATTATTATCTGACAATATTTTTTAAAGCAAAATGTATTTTTTATGATTACAAAAATGAGATGTTCTGTCCTATTATTTACAAGGACCGATATGATTAATTTAAATAGCGCAGATTTATATTTATTCCTCCGATCTGATCCATAAGAATCACGTGATTTGTTTATATTGTTAATTGTAATTATTGAAATTCTTACTACAGTACAATAAAAAGGGTAAATGACAAATTAACTATTGTGATTTATGATCAATGATAAGTTAATTACTAGAGTATTTTTTTTAACAAATTAACCACTGGCCTATGGAAAAATAACAAAGTAAACATCGCAGTTACGTTTTTTGTTCTCCCTTAACAAGTTAAAAACGCAGTGTGTGGTCAAGACACCGTGTAAAACGTGGTGCCTCGCCAGACACCGCGTTTTTACGCGGTTTCTCGAGCCAGACACCGCGTTTTTACGCGGTGTCCAGGCAAACACGCGTTCAGGCAAAAAGGCCTGGACATCGCGATGTCTCTGGAGCTCTCTATTTGTCATGCATGGCGTTCTCGATCAATTGTATTTCATGGTTACTTCGAATTCGTTATGTATATGTTTTATGAATGCAATGTTTTTATTGGTTTTTTGACCTCTGCACCTTCAAACTAGCATAACTTTTGCTACGGATGTCGGAATTGGGCGCAAAAGGTATCAAATCGAAGTTCTCTCAGAGCTCTATAATTTTTATTGGGTAAACCCCATGACCGCCTTTCTCAGCCCCAAAATCAATCGTTTAAGCCCTCAAATTTGTGATCAAACATTTTTCCAGACTAAGCATATGTTTGATCGCAAATTTGAGGGCTTAAACGATTGATTTTGGGGCTGAGAAAGGTGGCATTAAGGCTCACCCTATGATGATTATAGAGCTCTGAGAGCTTCGATTTGATACCTTCTGCGCCCAATTCTGACATCCGTAGCAAAAGTTATGCTAGTTTGAAGGTGCAGAGGTCAAAAAATCAATAAAAACATTGCATTCGTAAAACATATACATAACGAATTCGAAGTAACCATGAAACACAATTGATCAAGAACGCCATGCATGACAAATAGAGAGCTCCAGAGACGCCGCGGTGTCCAGGCCTTTTTGCCTGGACGCGTGTTTGCCTGGACACCGCGTAAAAACGCGGTGTTTGGCGAGGCACCGCATTTTACGCGGTGTCTTGACCACACACCGTGTTTTTAACTTGTTAACGGAGAACAAAAAACGTAATTGCGACGTTTGCTTTGTTATTTTCCCATACGTCAGTGGTTAATTTGTTAAAAAAAATACCCTAGTGGTTGACTTGTCATTGACTACAAACCACGATAGTTGATTTGTCATTTACCCCAATAAAAATAATAAGTAATTGGTACATGTGATCCAATTTAAAACATCAATTAAAATAAAGAAAAATTAGCATCCCAAACTCTTAATTATTGAATCAACAATCCAAAACTTTTAAGTAATTTTATGAATAAATAAGATTTCAAAACTAAGAAAAATAAATGACACACATTTTATTATCACATTTTTTTTTGTTAAAAATTTAAATTGTTTAAAATAATTTGCTAAGTATCTTCTATAAAAATAGTATTTTTCACAGCAGAAATTTGTCTTTCACTACGAAAACTTAATTTCCTTAGTACAATCCAAAAGTGTACTATGATCTTAACCACAATGTCAACCTAAAGCATGACCGGTATCTCAACTTGTCTGTTTTCTATCTATATTATATTATTTTTACTTATCGATTTTTATAGCTGAGACAACGAACAATAAATACAAAACTAATAATAAAAATCGTTCGATTAATGTATCTAGAATAATGTATTTCAATATATTGATTGATATGATGTTATGCTTCAAGTTATAGTACTGCTGAGAAAACTAAGATTCTGTAGCAAAAAATAAGTATTCAATGCAGAAAATTACCTTTTTCGATGCAGAAAATATATGCTAAGAACTTACTTTTCACAATGAAATATATGTTTCCGCTGCGAAAAGAGTATTTTTTTGTAGCGAATACTTACTTTCCGTTACAAAATTAAGTCGTTAACTACAACTACTTCATATATGGGTCTGTTGATGAAAAACAACCTATATGCTATAGAAAGAAAATTAATTTTTAACAAAAAATATGACAGGAAAGTTTGTGTCGTTCATTTCTCATTGGTCAAGGTTTTCATTATTCACAAAATTACTTTAAGGTTTAAGTTGTTTGATCCAATAGTTTATAGTATGTTTTGTTAATTTCTCTTTAAAATAAATTATCATATATGTTTACATTAAAAAAATAATATCATTCCATCATTATTTTCGTAGTGCCTAATACGGATAAAAAAGCTACTCTCACAATAAGATGCCTTAGCAAATAAATCCTTAGGATAATATTATAATTAGGGAAAATATCAAATCAACTATTGTACTTTGTGATGAATGACAAGTCAATTTCTAAAATATTTTTGATAACAAGTTAACCACTGAACTATGAAAAATAGACGAAGCAAACACCACAATTACATTTTCCATTAAAAAGCGTTGTCGTTCTGTGGTGGAAAGTTGTCGTTCCACTATTGTTTAAGAAGAGTTGTTGTTCCGCAACGGAAAGACAATGTTTTGCTTGTGAAAAAAATTATTTTCCACTGCGGAACGATCACTTTCTGATGCAGAACTATCACTTTCCGTCGCAGAACGATCACTTTTCGTAGCGGAAAGATTATTTTCCTCTGTAAAAAAGTGAGACATTGATGATGAACACTATATGATGACAATGGACCAAGAAGAGGAAGGAAAAGATGGTGATGAGAATTGGACGGTGACATCGGGAAGAGATAATTGTTTTCGACGATGAGAAGATGTTCAGAAAATTAAAAATGTGAAAATTATTTCTGAGGACAGACCGAAACATGCCAGAGCTTCTCGACATCGTCTTGTTAATATTGCTTCAAGCAATTTTGGAATAAAAATCAGAATTTGCAAAGAGTAAATATAGAATCGGCGGCATCTTCGAGAGAATATTTCTCAACAGGTAACAACGATGTTTATAGTGTCGATTTTTCATAGTTCAGTGTTTTAGTTGTTAGCAAAAATTGTTTAATGATTGACTTGTCATTGATTACAAAGTACGATAGTTGATTTGTCAATTTCCCTTATAATTATAATAAAAAAAAAACCAATTTTTTTTTCTTTTTTTCAAAAAAACTCTAATTTTAATGCAAAGCAAAAACCAATAAAGAATAGTAAAATATAAACAAATTAATGAACCAAACTCTCTTGAACATGATTGGATCAAAAAAATTAAATCCTAAAAAAAAGGAAACAATTCAATAGCCAAAAACATAAAAATAAGAACTGCAAAATGAAAATAACAAGTTCGCGACACCCTTGTCTTCAAGGATGTATCTATAATCATAATTCAAACAATTTTTTTTTTTTTTCTGATACAAATGTCACTCAAAGAAATAACAGTAAGGTAAAAGAAAAATGTTATAAAGATAACAACATATATGCCTAATAAAATATTATTTAGAATAAAACACAAAGGGAAAAAGAAAAACAGGCGTAATACAAGGATATCGAGATTTATGTGGACACATCTTTTGAAGAGAAAGCACGATCAAAGGAGAAGTTCACTAATAGGAAATTTAAGTACAAATGAGTTTTGCAATTCAAGTAAAAATATATAAAAAATTATAAAAACTCTAATATTGAATACTGATCCGACCTTGCCTAACTAGAATTTGAGTTATACCAAACTCTAATAATCTCTACATTGACATAAATTCTACATGAAAGATGCAAAATGCAAGTTTCTTAGCACATCCTAAAATGAATTCAAAATACTGATCTTTGAAAATTTTCTTCTTTAAAGAAATTCCAATGCAATGAAACAAATATGCAAAACTCCAATGAAAAATAACTTTGTAATATCCAAATTTTTTCACAAATAGTTCAATAAAATAATATAAAAACTTGGAATTTAGTAGATTAATTTGAGATTAATTAAGAATTTTAATGAAGGACATTAAAATGGTGGAATTATTAGAATTATTGGAAATTAAGGAAGTTAAAATAAAGGAAGAAAAATACTAGAATTATTAAATAATTATGAAATTTGGAATGATAAAATTGAGTTAGAAAAAGGATGGGTTGAGCTTTGGGTTTCCCTAGAATTCGCGAAAGACAATGAGTGCTTCTTTAAGACCCTCCGCTCAGTTTTCCTCTGAGATTCTCAAGGTAGGTTCTACAGTTTAGGTTCCAAGTAACGTTTTACGGCGTGAATTGTTAAATTATTCTCTTAATAACAAGTCTTCTATTTATGAAAAAAAAGGGACAGTGTGGATGAGTTTTGAATAGACAAAACCTTCATGAAGATATCCAGGTAAGTGATGTTTTGAATGTGCTTGGCCTTTGGCTTACATTACAAAGACACTAGAGTATGATGTTTTGATGGTTATATTTGTTTAGGATGCTTGTTTACAGTTATGTCAAGGATATGATATATGTTTGTTGATGCTATGTCTTGTTCACTGTTATTCATGATGTTGAGGTTTAGTATTATAGTTAATAGATGACATTCTGTCGTTGAAGATTTGTTTATGTATTTGTATGTGTGATGCTCATTGTACCGATGGATATTGTTGATGATTCTGTTAACGACAATAAATGACTTGAGGGTCTGTTATTGTATTGATTGAGGACATGTTATATGATGTGTGTTTCATGCTTATAGATTAGAGCTTTGACTAGTTATTATGTTATATATATGTTTACTGATATCATGTTGCTTAAGGATGTGCTTAGACTGTTATTAGTTATCATGTGTATTCCATGCATCACGTTTTTCAAAAAAGTAACAAAAATCATGTACATGCATATGTTTTCATTAAAGAAAAACAGAAACAGAATTTAAGATACAAAATGAGTTGATTATCTTGCAAGAGGTCGACCAAATGGTGTTAACTGAATAAACGTAAAAGATCATTATGGACAGGGGTCAAGTTGGCTGTTCCGTACGAGGTGGATCTAATGGTTTCACTCTCCCTTAGACTGAGGAGCCCTTACATCAGAGGTTTTGTTTGCTGTTAACTTTTGGATTGGATTGTTTCCTATGAAATGCTATTGTTAATGTTGATTTTTGTTGAACGAACCTGCCATTTAATGCTAGTACTTGCTGTGGATTGAGAAGTGGATTATTGCTTGAAACATTGCTTGTTGTGATGCGTTGCCTACTTAATAATTTAAGTGTCTATCGATTATAAGAATGATGGAAAGTTAAGAAAATGGTATGAGAATTGTTGCTAACCGTGAGTGATGGATAATGGAAATGGCTTGGAGTGTTATTCTGCTATCTTGCTGTGAAGTGTTGGTTCACAAAGGATAGAGAGGAAGGTTATTGACATGTTGATTCTGGATTTCTATTTCAGACTTGATTACCCTTCAATTTCCCTAACCTCATGAATCTTCCCCATTAAACTAATATATGAACTAATATTTGGATTTTTCTCCTCTCAATAGCACGTAATTGGTCTCTGTATAAATTGATAGCATGTAAATTGAGACGAATTGTTATTTGATAACCAGCATGTAAATTGTCCCTGTTGAATAAGATGTAAATTACTCATTGTCAATCAGCATATAAATGGAACCCTGTTAAATATGAATCATCCCTTTATAATTGTCGATAAATGCTAGAGGATAGAATCAAATTATTCAAGCTTAAGTGTGAATTGATATACCCCTGTTTTCATAATTATGCTTTATACTCTCTAAATTGTTGTGAACTGTATATGGCATAACATACATGCATCACGCTTAGGGATTGTGAAAATGTTGACATATTGCATGACATGCACAATAAATGTAAATAGTTGTGTGGGTGGTTTAGGCGATTTGGTGACGTTCCATCGATGGCGACACCAAAGGATGTATCTTCCCGTTGGAGTGATGGTTATCTACATGGACCATAGGATGTATCATCTTCTCTTGTACGAAAATCTGCAACACCTTAACCAAAAGAGAATGGTGACGGTCATCAGTGGTGATGTCATAGGATGTATCTCCCCATCAGAGTGACTGATAGCTACATGACAATAGGATGTATCATTTCTCTCAGCATAACAGAAAAGATAGGTTCCTTTCTAAAATGCATCACATGAGCACGCATGAACCTGAGCATTGCATTTCATCCTATTCCTTACTGAGCGTTAGGCTCATTGTTTTACCTGTGATGTCGGTATGTACGAAAATAGCAGAACAGATCAATGATAGTTGATGAAGAATTTACACGAGCAGATTTAAAAGGGTTTGTCAAAGATTTTGTAAATGTATTCAAATTGAAAAAGGAAAGAAGTTAATGTATTCTAAAATGTTTTGTTTTTTTAGTTTTCTACTATGTTTTATAAAATGCTTTCAGAAAAGTTTCTATCTAACGTTTCGAAGGAACTTTAATAACAATAAGTCTTCCTCTGTATTTACAAAAGAAAAAGTTTAAAATTTTACGCGTTTTCAAAAGTAAGAAAAACTGGAGAGTTACACTGACAACTCCATAAAATATTCTGATTTTAAATGTATAAATACCAACTATCTTGTGAGGTGTATTATTATCCATTAACACAATACCTTCTAAAATGATCTTATATGTCAAAAACTATTCCTTATTACATATGAAACAAACAAACAAAATCCAGAATCTAATCATTGTTCTGTTTTAAGTTTTCCTATGACACAATTAGAAGATCTTCATCACTATAGTCTTCTTCTTCTACGACAACAATCTAACCAAACATCATCGGTTTTTTTTCTCAGCAGCTCTCTTAATATCATTATGCAATTTTCAACACTCAGATTTAATATGCCTCTTTTCTTTTATAAGAGTAATAAGTTCTATCATAGTTCATTGACTTTGATTTTCCCTTTGAACCGTGAACATCATCACCGCCTTTGTTGTTTAACTCTCTTGTCCTATCATAAACGATAAATCCCTCACCTCAAAATTCAGATGTAACAACAATCTATTTTATTTTCTCCTTTGGTAATAAGACACAATAAACTTCTTCTAGACTTACACTTTCCCTACTATATAAGATCATATCTATAAAAGCACCATATGAAGCAGGCAATGTGCGAAGTAGAATTAAGATTCTCCTCATCATACTTGCATCCCATAGTCTCAAAATTTGAAAGTATCTCTTTGAATACGATCAAGTGTTTTGCAATAGAACCTCTTTCCATCAACTGATAAGAAAAAATCTTTACTTCAAATTCACCTTGCTAGTTAGGGTTTTCTTCATACACAAATACTTCATTTTTAACCATAATTCAGTTGCAAAATTTTCATTCAAAACGTTCTGTAAAATTTTATTTGACAAATGCAAATTTATTAAAGATAGGGCTTTTCAATCCTTTCAAATTTTCTCCTCTTAACTCCATGACATGGGCATTTTATCAAGCCCTATTAATGCATCGTCTAATTCCTTCTACGTGAGCACATATCGTATTTTCACCTTCCATAACAGACACCTTGTATTCTAATCCAACAATGGGATATCAAACTTCAGTGAACTCATCGTACAAAAATAGTTTCAACGAAATATCTCACCTAAATATTTGAAGCCCTTACAATATCGATATCCTAACGATACAAAATCAACTTCACAATATTAGAAAGAATCTACTGAAGTATTCAACAAACAAATTGAAATTTCATAACTTTACGAGAGTAACTGTAAATTTCTAAATAACAAATTTTTTTTCAAAAACTCGATTTTGTGATTTCAAGTGTGGATGGCAGTTAAGTGTGGATGGCTGTCTACTTCTACAATGGGTGGCCATGATTTTGCTGCTGATTTTGTGGTTGCAGGAAATGGCGAGGCGCACCTACTAATGTGATTAAAGCATGGACGGATTAGTGGCTAGCTATGGGGCTGAGGCCTTCATGACAAATGGTAATCGACTTCTTTTCTAGAAGGCATTGACCAAGGCTAGTAGACGGGTGTGCTTAGAAGAGCGTTAGAGAACCATGACTTCTGCATATGGCGAACAAGCATATCAAAGTGTCAGTCGAAGCTTGCTGACAAGTTCTTTTGTAGGTGCTTGGGGCCGGTTTCTTCATCTGTTGGTGCTTCTATTGTAACGACCCCATTTTCCTTTTACTTTAAACGTTTAGATTTGAAACACTTGTCTTTATAAAACGCATAGTAGAAGACTCTTCGTAATAAAAGCATTTGAAAATAACTAAAGATGAAACACTGTAAATAAAATTTCTTTTTTTAAATCTTTAAACCTTACAAATCATGTTATAAATCAAAAACCATGCACATGAACATTTTTGCAAATTCATTTCCTTTTCCCTTTTTCTGTTTAGCCCATGCCAGTACGGTATCCACAGCACTGAAATCTTCCATCAACTACCTTTTTTCTTTCTTTCTTTACCATGCTTACCTACATCACAAGACATAAATTATAAGCCTTATGCTTAGTAATAAAAGAGATGCATTATAAACATAATATGCAATATATAAAACCTTTCCATTTCAATTTTCTTTTTCTTTTTCCTTAAAGTTCTTTTACTTAAGGGATAGTGATGAACTTCAATCCATGGTTAACCTTGACCATAACGGTGAACCTTAGTCATTACCCTTCATTCTTAACATTTTACGATTGAGCGGTGAACATTAGCCAACTCAAAACCTTCTTTACTTACATTCATTATCCTTTCCATTTTCATGTGCAAAACATGTGTACATAAAATCCTTTTCTTAATTTTTCTTGAAATCATGGTGCATAAAAACATCTATGCATTCATCAACATATTGCTTAATATATCATCAACATGAATAAGTATATTATCTACTCAACCTATTCTCAAGTCATAAAATATTCCGTACATGATGTGTATCACCAATATCATATATATGCATAACTATTAACATTCAATTCAAACAACAAATCCTCTAACAAACATTATCACGTACAAAGCCTCACCACTATCAAATATAGCATATCATTAAAATATCCTCAATTCAAAGCAATCATCATATAAAGAGCCTAACTTCTAACACAACAATATATCCTCAAAAACAATAACCTAACTTTTGTGATGCAGCCAAAAAGGCAAACAATATACAATCATTTCTTACCTTAAATTTTTTAAAGAAGCGAGCAAGTAACAAACTTTCTAGGGTTTCTTATTCTCCAAAATGCTTCTTCTTCCAAGTTAAAGCCTCCTCATCTTCTTCTTGTCCTCAACCCTCAAGTTTTCTCTCCTCTATTTCCTATTAGCTCTTCCCTTCCTTCTCTCGAAAGTTCTTTCTCCATTCTCCTCAATTCAAAAGAATTAACCCTTTACTCTCCCTCTCCAGCCATCCAAGCAGGAAGTGGCTCTCCTTCAGCAAAAAATTGGTGAGTCATCAATTAATTTTCTCACTTAAAATCGTGACATGTCATCTAAAGTAAGGTGACTTTTCACATTCCCGGTCAACCACCTCTCCAATTCTAGTCGACTGCAAACCTACTCGAAACTCAACTCTCACATTCTCTCACAAATCCAGTCAACCACAAATCCATATCAGCCGACCGCAAATCAACCCGAGGCTAACTAATTCTAACTTGTCACAAATCTAATCGACCACAAATCCAATTCTGGTCTACTGCAAAACAGCCCAAGAGTACCCATTTTTCACTATCCACAGTTCAATCGATCAAATCAACACAATTGGTCGACCGCACCCCTTTCAAAATATCCACAATATTGAAAATTCCACTCCTTGAAAAGCCATAAAACATCATTCAAAATAGAAATTCATCTAACACAATACCAACAATCAATATTTTCAACAACTATTCAAATTATATCATTACCAAAAATATTTCATACATAATTCATATTGAGTAAACTAAAAGCTTTTGGATATTATATTTACTTTTGCTCGTTGGTGGCAAGTTGGCTTCACGGCGTAGGAATGGCGGCAAGGCCTTCTCTCCTTCGATGGATAGTAGCGACTTCTCTTCTTTTTGGGAGGAAGAAGATGATGAGGGTAGAGAGGGAAAAATTTCCCTTTATGTTTTTTTTTCTTTTTCTCAATTGCAACTTTTGCAAACCCTTAAATTTGTTTCATCCGAGTATAGAAATGTTCAAATTTACTTTGATATCAATTGGTGAGAAACAAATGCGAAATTGAAAAATAAAACACGTGGAAGCAAGAACATCATGATTTAAATGGAAAACCTTTTTAGAAAAAAAAATTATACATAGAGGAGAAATTTATTAATAGAAAATTAAGATACAAACGAATTTTACAAACTCAAATAACAATATATCAAGAATTATAAAAATCTTAATATTGAATGAGGGAGTGAACCGACCTTGGAATTTGAATAACCCAAAAACTTTACCAAATAACCAAACTATATCTTAAGACCAAATAAAATAAGACCAAGATGTTAGATTTCAAACAGGAAGAATGAGACAGTAAAACGTGTTGGCAAAAAATTAAAAGTGAAGAAAGACGACTTCTTACGATTAGGGTGGAAAATGGGTCATCGAAATCTCGCAAATAATTTAAATGAAAATAAATAATGGAATCAACTGTCGTTCCTGTGTTCTAAATCCAACCATGCAACGATTATTTGTTGCAGAACATTTTGATAGATTGGTTGAGAGATAGATTTGACTCTGTCGTTGACTGGAAATATGGACAAAGGTGGCTGGCTACAGCATTCACGCACTTTCGCTTTCTTCTATCTGCTGTCTTCTGTCATAAACCAGATGATTGGTTGCTAATTATTCGTATATATTTGTATTATTGACTAGTAATTATAGGGGTAAATGATAAATTAACCATTATAGTTTGTGATCAATGACAAGTTAACCACTATGGTATTTTTTTTAACAAGTTAACCACTGAAGTTTGATAAAAATAACAAAAAAAACATTGAATGCTCTAGAGACTATATTTTTTGTGGTCTCTGGAGCGAGAGATCGCATTTTTTGCGGTCTCTAGAACTCCAGAGACCGCTTTTAACGCGGTCTCTGGAACTCCAGAGACCGCGAAATCGGTCTCTGTGATTACCGGAGACCGCAATCGCAGTCTCTGTGATTACCAGAGATCGAAATCGCGGTCTCTATAATATGGAGAGACCGCGATTGCGGTCTCTGGCTCTAGAGACCGCAAAAAATGCGGTCTTTGGAGCAGAGACAGCAAAAAATGTGATCTCTCGCTCTAAAGACAGCGAAAAATATAGTCTCTGGAGCATTCAATGTGTTTTTTGTTATTTTTATCAAACTTCAGTGGTTAATTTGTTAGAAAAAATACTATAGTGGTTGACTTATCATTGATCGCAAACCACGATGGTTGATTTGTCATTTACCCTAATTATAGAGTGTAACATTAGTGTGATAGACAAAACTTGACTTATTACTTTCCCACTTTAAAATTACATTCTTTTTTAGATACCTAAAAATATAAGATGAGGTTATATCTAACTGCAGAATTATTTATGAAAGTGAGTAAGATATATACATCTGAAAAGACAAATGGTGTATCGACTACTGTTCTCGCATTTCAAAACAGTCACCTATTATGTACATAATATTTTTTATGTCAAGATTCACAAATAGATGCATCCATCTGCTATGGATGGTACCTGCTTATAAAGTTGATTCTCATGCATATTTTATTGTTAACTTTTATAACTACTTTATTAATTTTCAATCATGATAAAATTAGAGGTGTAAACCCACTAAACCAAGCTTAAAAAGTTCTGAACTATTGAACTAAAGGAGTTGAGAAGAGCTAACAAAATCTAGTATTTATTCATACATCAATAATCTAATTTGAATAAGAAAAAAATTATAGCAAGAAAATTTACTAATTTTGATAAGGAAATTATAAATTAGAGAAAGGGAAAAGAACAAATCAACTATCGTACTTTGTGATCAATGACAAGTCAACAACTAAAGTATTTTCGCTAACAACTTAACCATTGAACTGTGAAAAATCAACGGAATAAACATTGCGGTTACGTTTTCCATTAAACAACGTTGCCGTTTTTCTGCGAAACGTTGTCTTTTCTCTGCAAAACGTTAGATTTCAGCAGCGAAACGTTGTCTTTTCGTTGCGGAACGTGAGTCCTTGAAATATAATTAAAGAAAGTTGACATTGCGCAAAAGAATGTCGACATTCCGTAGAGGAATGTCGTCTTTCCGCAACGGAATGTCGTCTTTATTTTGCAGAAAGTTGACATTCCAATGCAGAAAGATGACTTTCCGCTGCTGAAAAATCATGTTTCGTAGAGGAAAGTTGTCTTTCTACAGTGAAATGACTGCAAATAAAAAAAAATCATTCTTTTCTTCGTAGAAAAACATAGACAATACAGATAAGCCGTGATTCTCATATGGACTGTAAAACAATTCTACATCATCCAAAATCTAAAGTATTAACATTCTTTTACAAAATCTTTTAAATTATAAAATCTAAAATCTTCGAAATCCATTCTTTTACAAAACATGAAATCTTCTAAATTTATTCTCTATAGATATTAACTCTTTTCAACTTAAATTCTCTTATAAAATCATGAGTTTTTTCTATTTTTTTCATGAGTATTTGTTCTTTTTCACTGCGACTTTCAGAAAGTTATCGGCGATATTCATAACAGCGATTTCCATAGTTGAGTGGTTAAGTTTTTAGTAAAAATATGTTAGTTGTTACTTTGTCATTGACTACAAAATACGATGATTGATTTATTAATTTCTCTTAAATAAATTACTAAAATTAAGAATTTATATAATATAGCAATTAAATTTATTTTGGTTTTTTGTTTTTATCATGTTCGCAAAAGATGGAGGTCAAAGAAGAGAGCCAAATCTTGTCATACAAAACTTGAAAGCGAGCATATGGAAGTAGTTAAGTGAGGGCCTAAGAAAGCTACTTTGAATTCATTCATAAATCAAATGATAATGCAAAGAGACCGTCTTCGTTGGAAAATGAAATTTGTGTGACTCATAATAATTGATTGATGGGATAAAAAGATTCCAAGTTCTATGAGAAGAGAACAAATCCACTGAAATTCTGCAATAATAGTTGCTACTGTAATAACTGGGCTTTTCAGCCCAGCCCGAATAAATAAAATAAAAAAAATTTAAACAGATTGAGCTTCTCCCCCAATCTGTTCTGTTGCCGATATTTGGGGGAGAAGCTCTCCTATATCTGGCGATTTGAGGAGAAGGGTGAGCCCCACTCAACCCTTCTCTGGTTTCAACTCCTTCGGCGTGCGATCTAGTCAAGGCGAGTTCCTCCTCCCAGTCAAGTTATCCGCGGTAAGTTAATCCCCAAAATTTTTTATCCGATTTTTTCTTGCTCCTCGGTACGCAATGTTAATGGAGTGTTGTCTCCCTCAGATCAGTGAACGTATCACGGACCTCGTGTAATTTCTTTTCGGCGAGTGTTAAGGACAAGGGCTCCGATTTCTTCATTATTCATCGATGGGTAAGTTAAACTCCCTCCCTCTGTTGTTGCTCTGTTCTTCACAAATCGATTTTTGATGATCATTCATCTTCTACAAAGGGTTGAAGATTTGAGCTTGTTTTG
>CM039477.1:14699972-14737768 GCA_022433065.1 Begonia loranthoides | reverse complement strand
TGTCACTTTTGGACCTGTTAAGCCCATTGCATTTTGGGCCCTGGCTTAATTAATTAAAATTCCGTCTTTCGCTGCTGCATGATTAATTTAAGTGAAAAGGGTTGGATGATCCGTCCCTTTTGGGCCGGATCGTCCCCCATTCTGTCTCGGGTCCCTTGCGGGTCGTGACAGCTACAGACTTATATTCAGCTTCAGTATAAGAGTAACCAACACTATGTTGTTTTTTAGAACTCAAAGAAACGTGATTATGAGTTATGTACATAATAAAAGCTTAAGTTGAAGTGAAATTATCTTAGTTGCCTAGTCCGTTGGAGTCAAAAATATCACGATGGGTAAAGAGAGTGTCTTGAAACCATTGTCATAACTTAGAAGTTGGTGAGATGAAAATTGGGAACGATTCAATTTCTAGGAGGATCAAACTATTTGACCCTCAATAAAATTAATTGGCTAGCAGAAGAAGACTTAAAGTTGAACTAATAAAAAATTCTAACACTGGCAACGGATAATATAATAATAAAAGTCTAATATAAGTTTTGTGTGAAAATGTAATACCATGATATGAAATATAATAGTCCAAAGAAATAAATTAAAGTAGAAATAAAATCTTACCAAAAGAAGCTCTCAAGTAAATGAAATAAACAGTAAAATAACGCCGAACTCAATAATGTGTGTGTTCATCCAAGTCCCTTTGACTATGTCTAATGCCCACTAAACTGAAAATTTTTTTTTCATGTCATTTTTTTAATACATCATATATTAATTCCTAAAAATAATATCTTTAAATGATATAACAAAACTCTTAAAAGCAATCTCATTTAAAAATTTGAACGGAGTAAAACTCATCATAAAATATATATAAGTATTAGTAAAATATTTAAACATAATCCAACTAATCAAAAATATAATAAAAAACCTTTCTTTTTTCTTTTCGTTTTATTCAAATCCTCACACACGGGTCAATTTTGCTTCAACAACGTCTTTAGCTTCGCCTATGACAACCAAGCTCGAACCCTGCCCACAAAGAATATTTACATATATTAAGTTTGTCTTTTGGTTTTTTATTCTTTCTTGTCTTTCTTAATGAAAACATTTTTTACGCATGAAACATATATGTGATACATAATAAAAATCTAACATGCATAAACATAACAATAAACATATCATTGATCTGTGTCTCAATATAAACAATAAGCAAGCAATAATCATATCATTAATCAATAGCCCGTAGGCATCACAACATATCATCATCATGAACAAAGCAAAAGCATGTCCTCGATCACAAACAAAAGAAATCATATTCTCAATTAATATTACAACGTGAACAGTAAACAGTAAATTATCCAATAGAAATCATATCCTCTATTAACATCATGTAGGCTTTACAAACAGAATATTGCCAAAACACTACCTTACCCTAGAAATTTGTTATACATGCCAAAAGCCAAACATAAGCAAACATCACTTACTTGAAGTCTTTAATGAAGTATGATTATCCAACTCTTTTCCAACACATTCACTTCTCTTAAAATAAACAAAATCGAGTTAATCATAAAGAAAAGATGAAACTTTATAAAGTGCATAGTTTCAAAGACTTAGAAACATCTTCATCGCTCAACACCATCATCATTCAGACACAAGGAACCTTAACTATACAAAGCATACCTTCATAGAGCTTGAGAGAGAATTCACCTAAGAGATTGAGAGAAAATCTTCTTGACCTCATGACTCTAGGGTTATTAAGATCTCGACCCAACCCTTCATATTTATAGACCGTCCATATTTATAGGTCTCGACCCAACCCTTCATATTTATATCCTATAGAAATCGTATCTTAAATTCATCCTTTCCTAATCTGTCCATAAATCCAATTGAAGCTTGCGGATTCTATGAAAAAAAAAACTCGTTTGAATCTATTCTAGCAATAATGGACATGTAAGCTACCACTACAAACTTTTGCTTTGTTTATCTTGTCCAATGGTAATCTGCCATGCTAGCATTTATACTTACATTCATGGTCGTCAACATTAGCGCGGTCACCAATTTTTCTGTACAAGCCAATGCTCCTGTGGATACTTCATTCTGCATACCTTTCCTTGCTTCAAACGACGATGTTTCACTCTATCATTTATCTTATGTGGATATCTTGCTTTCCTCGGAAGCGTACACTTCCACACTTCTTTTATTCACAATAAGATTCTCTACATGAAATGATGCACTAGTGAAAGAGATTGAGAATATAACTTGTCAATACGTGATTGTTGAAGAAGGGTAACAATCGGATGCTAAAGAATGCAAGCGAGGTAGTTGATCAAGTCTTTGAATAGCTAGGTGGTGATCGACCGCAAATGATTAGCTGCTGAATTGGAAGTGAAATAGCGATCGATCAACAATGGTGCAAAATATTAAAGAGGCGAATGAATTCTCGAGCGATCGGTCGGCTGAGGAGAAGGTGATCGACTGGTCCTTTAGAAGCTTTCTATATTTTTGCCACAATTCTCTTTATGGAAGGTCTAACTTTGGAAATCCATATCTTTCTCAATTTGGAAGCTTTCTTTATGAGATTTGGATCACGACTTCTGTGATGAATGAAGAAACAACCCATTCAAGAATAATGGAAATAAACACCACGGATTTGGCAATATGCACGAGAGAAGAAAATTGGCTAGAAATAGCAAGTAGTGACACTTGTAACTCGCATATAGATGGCTTTGCCAATGAAACTCCTCTTGAAAGTTGGACACCTCTTTACATACTCTTCCACCAAGGAGTAGAAATATGGATTCCAATAAGAGAACTTCAATTTTCACGTCTCTAAACATTTACATTAGGTGCTTTAAATAGCCAATTACAAACTAAAGAATAGTAAATAACTAAATAAGCAACAATATCACTAAATCGGTTATAATACAAACTTGACCTATACTTTACTTAATAGTTACTAGGTTAATTAACTTAAAGATTATTTAATTAATTCCTCCTTTCTTCTCCTCCAAGCCTTGAGGTCTTTTGGCAGCTATTCCTTCTTGAGTTCAGCCACTTGGATGGTTTCCATGTATTGTCTTTCCTTGGTCTTCAAGTTTGGTAACTTGGGATTTGCACAATATTTACTCTCTGTTTTATGGACTTTTGACATAGCAAACAAACTTCAGTTTTAACAATCTAGCCCATTCTAGAAAGCTTAGGTAGTCAACTACAATCTTTATGAAGCATACTCTTTGATATGACATCGTTCTAAATGTCAAAACTATCAAATACTTGTCAAAGGTCAGGAAGTAGGCAGATTAGTGAAGCTCATCAAATATTCAACAATTGTTCTTGAACTTTTATTTATGTTTGATCTTGAATACTTCCATAATGTTATGGGAAGCTTGATAGAGTGGACCCATAGTCCATCATGAAACAACAACATTCATCCTCTACCTTATTCACTACAGATATATTTCAATCCATAGACACTCTTTTCCCTTGGATACATCATCCAAATGACGACGTTTCCCTTCATCACTTGTCTGTTACACATGTGCTTCCTTCTGCAGATACTCAATTTATCCCCATACAATGTCATCCTCTTAGATAACGAATGTCTCTTCATCCGTGGATGTGTTCCCTTCCGCAACAACACTAGTCACCATGGACATTCATTAACTCCAAATGATGACGTTTCCTTCTGTCATAGACGTATTCTTTTCCACATATATGTTCCATATCCTCAAATGACGACATTCAAACAACGAATACCAACACTTTTGGAGACACATTCCTTTCCACAAACATGAATGCTTTTGTAGATTACTATCCCATCATCCAGACCGTTTGATCTAATGACAGACGTCCCTTATTCTGGTGAACGTTCACTTCCTTCATCTAACGAACTACCATTCATTCAATCCCATCATCTAATGGTTCACCTTGTCATCATTTCCTTATGCGAGAAAATCACCTCTGTGGACGTAAATGCTCCCACAACACTTCTCTACCTTATCCTTTCTTATATCCTTTCCATGCCTAGTTTCCTAACTCCTTAATTAATTTATTATAATTTATATTTTATATAAAAAAAAATAATCATTCAGTGGATAATAGTCACTCAATTTCCTTTCCTCCCCAAACTTTCCTTATTCCTTAATTTATTAAATAACTCTAATATTCTTATTAAAATATAATTCTTCACACTAGCTTTCCTTCACCTGTATCTGTACTATCCAATTTTTTCAATGAGAAGAATTGAGTGCATATTATGTTTGATGTTTAGAAATAGAGTTAAGTAAGTTAGACGGATTGGAATTGTGATAATTTATGAATTGTGGAAATTTAGGTGTTTATGTGATGTTTGTTGGAGTAGTGGTTGTTCATGTGGTAGAATGATCGACCAGTGATGTTTTGTCTAAGGAACATGGGCTTTCTAGTGAAGTTATCTTAGTAGTCGATCAAGGGGAAGTTGCGGTCGTTCATCTTCTAACTAGATTCAATAGATTCAAAATTAAGGATTTGGGACGGTCAATCAGTGAACGATAGAGGTTTGAAGCAGAATTATGAAGTTTATGAATTTACAGTCGATCATAAGGTATTTGTGGCCTGTCTTGGTTATTACAAAGTATAAATGTTGGATTTGCGGTTGATCGGCTATGAGTTGGTGATCGATTGATTTTTTGAGAAATTGTTCAGAGTCTATTTTTAAGTTGAGTTGTGGTCGATCACCAGAAGAGTTTGATTGACCGGTAATGCAAATAATTGCTAGAAATGTGTAGGAATGTCATATTTTTAATTGGATTAAATGATGATGAGTCACCACATATTTGTTGTAAAGCTGCCATCTCTTGCTTGTAATAGCTTAAGGAAGAGGATTGAGTTTAAGACTTAAGGGAAATAAATGATAACCGTGAGGAAGAAAATGAAGGTTTGGGAGAAATGAAGATAAAACCAGAAAGGGAGGAGGTGAGTTCTATTAAGTTAAAGAAAGAAGTTGTGAAAAAGAGGAAGAAAAGAAAGGGGAATATAGAAGAGGAAGGAACCTTAGGAAGACTTTGTCTTCTCAACTTCTCCAAGGAACAAGGTAAGAAATGAATGTTTGAATCTTTCCCTTTTAGGCTATATGACAAGAAGTAAGATTTCATTATTGTGTTGATGCTGTGTTTAATAGATGATAGATATTAATCATGCTATTACTTGAGGATGTACTATTTTGTTAAGTTGTTTGATGTGGTTGTTAAGGACATATTGTTGATGTTATGTTAATATATGTTGAGGATTCTATATGTTAATGATTTGCAAGAAATATGAGGAATTGTATGCATTCATGTATGATCATGCATCACATTGGTTAAAGAAATGTTACGAAAATGAATTGTCATGCATATGGTTTTCAAGTAAGGATTAAGAATATGATTTTATGTTGAGGCTTTGTGTGGATTCCTTCTCCTTGTAATGCTTTGGGAACAAATTTCCATTGTTAGGATTTAATTACTTGACTCAATGGTTGAGGCTTTGGGTGACGTGGTCCCCAATAATTGAGGCTTTGGCCATGTTATCCCCCAGTGGTTTAGGCTTTGAGTTGAATTCCAATGATTAAATGGCAATGGTAATGTAAAAAGAAGAAACGAAAATAGAAAATGTTTTGTGAAAAGAGTATTTCATGTCCTATTATGCATCTCATTTCTTACTAAGCATTAGGCTTATAGAATATGTCTTGTGATGTAAGTATGCACTGTAACGAGAAAAGGAGCAGTTGCTGGATGATTTACGCATTGCAGACCTTGTTGCTAGCTAAACTAAAGGTTGAAAGAATAAAGGAAATGTAAATGTTTTCAACTTGTAAAGTGTTCAATGTTTTTTTTTTTTTAATAACAACGTATTTTGTAAAGATAACACGTTTTGTATATGGCATTTCATTTTATTTCAAATTCAAAGTCTTCCACTACACTAAGTTTAATAAAAGAAGAGTGCTTTGAATTACAACGTTGTAAGTGTACAAAAATTGAGTTGTTATAATTATGGTATCAGAGCACCTGAGTTTTTTAAATCGATTTTGTAGACTGCCTACCAGCATAAGTCTTAACGTGAAAATACTTCATTAACTGTATATATGTTTGTTTCAATTGATTGTGTGTTTATTATATTTTGATTGGATAGGAACAATATGGTCAGGGAAACAAGACCAAATAGGGATCCAAGGGATGAAATGATTTATAGATTGATGGAAGTGTTGGAGCTTCAAATTCAGCTTATGGAAAGAAATTGGGAATTATAAAAATAGAGAAACCCGCAATTTATGGTTCACAAGGACTTAGGATGTGAGATATTTCGACAATTAAAGCCGCCATATTTTGAAGGAGATATAATTGATCTAGCAAATGCAGAGGAATGGATTCGAATAGTGGAGAGTATGAGTTTGCTAAGATTAGGAGCAAGAGAAAGTCACTTGTTCCGTGTTTTTATTAGCTAAAGATGCTAGATTTTGGTGGGATTCAATGAAAGTAGTGCATGATGTAAATAGTATGCAGTGAGAGAAGTTTAAGGAAATCTTCTATGAAATGTATTTTGATCGTACTACAAGGTCAAGGAAGATAATAGAGTTTGCTCAATTACCTCAAACCAGAATCGTATCGTAGTATATATGCCAATTTGAGTCATTGTCTCTTTTTTCTTACCATCTAGTAAGCACTAACGAGTATAAGATACACCAATTTGTTCAAAGAATTCAGTTGGAAATTTATAAAGGTGTAAAGATTTCTAGTACACATGGAATATCTTATGCAGGCATTATAACAAAAGCCCTTAAGGGGGAGGAAACTGAGTTTCAGGTAAGGAAATTCAAAGTGTAATAGGAAAGTGGTGAAGGAAATTCAATTCCAACAGCTGAAGGAAGAACAATTGAGATAAGGGAATCAAAGAGACCTTTTATTGGAGATGAATCACAAGGGAATGAAAAACGTAATCAAAGAAATGATGAACATTCACGAGCTAATCAATGTCCAAGATGTAAAAGAAATCATTTAGGTAAATGTCTTGCTTGTTCAAAGCAATGTTTTAAATGTAATGAGAGTGGCCATTTTGTCAAGGATTGTTCAGTTTTGCTTGAGGAATAGAAAATAGTTGCATCAAGGGTCTTTTCAATCTTGGAGAATACATGTATTGATTTTAATGTGATGTAAAGAGCAGTTTAGGACAAGACAAAGTATGTCGGAAACTTAAAAATGATGTAAAATATGTAATGTATATGTTTTGTTTGTGTTGAATGTGAAAATGTAATGTGATCGGTGTTTTGGTGTATAATGATTATGAGGATATAATATGAGTAGTGTTTGTTTAATTTTTCTTCTTGGCAATGATTGTTTATAGATAATGAGATTGTTCGATATATGTGCTTAAAGTAAATTTTGAGGACAAAATTTTTGTAACAACGGAGGAATGTAATATCCAAAAAAATTTGTTTGTTTCCAATGAGAAGAATTAAGAACATATTATGTTAACTATAAGATGTTTGGAAATAGAGGTAAGTAAGTTAGATGGATTAGAATTGTTATAATTGATGAATAGTGGAAATTTAGGTGTTTATGGGATGTTTGTTGGAGTGGTCGATCATGTGGTAGAATGATTGACCAGTGATGCTTTGTTTAAGGAAAAGGGGGACTTTCTATTGAAGCAATCTTGGATGAAGTGGTTGATCAAGGGGGAGGTGCGGTCATTCACCTTCTATACAGATTCAACAAATTTAAAATTTAGGATTTTGGACGGACGATCAATGAATGACCGAGGTTTGAAGTAGAATTGTGGAGTTTATGAATTTGCAGTCTATCATAAGGGATTTGCGATTAGTCTTGGTCATTACAGGGCATAAATGTTGAATTTGCAGTTGATCAGCTATAAGTTGGTTATCGACCGATTTTTTGAGAAATTGTTCAGAGTCTGTTTTTAAGTTGTGTTGTAGTCGATCACCTAAAGAGTTTGATTGACCGGTAATGCGAAGAGTGGCCAGAAATGTGCAGGAATGTCATATTTTTTTTTTATTGGATTAAATGATGAATCACCATGTATTTGTTCTAAGGATGCCATCTCCTATTTGTAATAGCTGAAGGAAAAGGATTGAGTTTAAGACTTAATGGAAATAAAGGATAATTGTGAGGAAGAAAAGGAAGGTTTGGAAAAAACGGAGAGAAAACCGTAAGAGCTTGAGAAAAGGAGGAGGTGAGTTCTATTAAGGTAAAGAAAGAAGCTATGAAGAAGAGGAAGAAAAGGAAGGAGAATATAGAAGAGGAAGGAACCTTAGCAAGTCTTTGTCTTCTCAACTTCTTCAACGAACAAGGCAAGAAATTAATATTTGTATCTTTTCCTTCGGGGCTACCTCACAAGAAGTAGGATTTCATTATTTTGTTGACGTTGTGTTTAATTGATGATAGATATTGATAATGCTATTACTTGAGGATGTACTGTTTTGTTAAGCTATTTGATGTGGCTGTTAAGGACATATTGTTGATGTTATGTTAATATATGTTAAGGATTCTCTATGCCAATAATTTGCTAGAAATATGAGGAATTGTATGCATTCATGTATGATCATGCATCAGATTGTCTTAAGAAATGTTACGAAAATGAATTATCATGCATATGGTTTTCAAGTAAGGATTAAGAACATGATTTTATGTTGAAGCTTTGGGCGGATTCTTCCCCATTGTGATGCTTTGGGAACAAATTCTCATTATAAGGATTTGGTTACTTGACTCAATGGTTGAAGCTTTAGGCAACCTAGTCCCCAATGATTGAGGCTTTAGACGGATTTTGCCCCAATGGTTGAGGCTTTGAGTTGAGTTGTAATTATAAAAAGGTAATGGTAATGTAAAATGTAGAAACAAAAATGGAAAATGTTTTATGAAAAGAGCATTTCATGTCCCATTATGTATCTCATTTCTTACTAAGATTAGGCTTATAGAATATGTCTTGTGATGTAGGTATGCACTGTAACAAGAAAATGAGCAATTGATGGAGGATTTACATGTGGCGGATTTTGTGGCTATCTAGGCTAAAGGTTGAAAGAATAAAGGAAATGTAAATGTTTTCAACTTGTAAAGCATATAATGTTTTCTTTTAAATTACGACACGTTTTGTAAAGATAACAAGTTTTATATACGGCATATCATTTTATTTGAAATGCAAAGTCTTCCTCTATGTTGAGTTTTATAAAAGAAAAGTGATTTGAATTACAGCATTTTAAGTGTACGAAAACTAGGTCGTTATAGTATCCTACATAAAATTCTAAAAAAAATATAATTTCTTTACAACACAAAATATAATTTTTCCTATTGTGACGTTATCCATTCCACTAATTCTTAAAAATGTCACATTACATATGAAATTACTCATAGAAATTTTCAAGGTGTTATATTTATGATTCGAAAAGGAGGGTCATTTGGGGTGACTTGACTAAATTTAATTAGAATTTCAAGTACTATATTCACCGCTACATAAAGTGTAATGACCCAGTTTTTCGTAAATCCTTTAAAATGTACTAAAATTTGAAGTTTTTAAAAGACTCCTTTGAAAAACGTTATCAGAGTGCAAAACCGGACCGTTACTGATCCTTCATTAAACTCATATTGAAAATCCAATTAATAAAATGCGGAAGCATTATAAAATCATTTGTTTATAACGTTGCGGAAGCGTAAATAAATTTGTTTGAGAAAGAAATATTAAGCAATTGAATTACTGCGTTTGAGAAATAAAGACTAACAATTAAATACCATTTAAATACAACCGTGCTCTCGTTTAATCTCTTTATGTCTGGCCAGCCACGAGTCTCGCGCATGTAAATCATTCATCATTGTTTTATTATTTGTTCATCGTTCCTCGTATATGTACCTATTACTATCTATTCTTCGTTTGTACCTACACCACAAGAAATACTTGAGCCTAATGGCCCAGTAAGTAAGGAAAATAGTTTATGCAATATGATATGCCTTTCTTTAGTCCTTTTTGGAAAGGGGGCCACCCAAACCAATCTTTTCATTACATCATTCGTTTGTTTTATTACTTTAATTTACTTCTTTCGTTCGTTACTCGTACATCGAGTAGGAGTTTGGAGGATTTTCCTTTGGATAAAAAGTTGGTCGAATCTAGCCTTTTACTTGCACTAGGTCCCCTTCCTCGACATGGTTGGGGGCCTTGGTCTAGTGCAGACTAGACCGCTACCCATGTACCGCCCCCTAACTCCCTATTTCCTTCATTCATTCTCTTAACATTTTACCTCACATAATGTATGTGTAAGTACCACTACTAAGGTGATACTCCCTATTAGTTTCTATTAACATGATGCATGACCATACATTCTCAACCTAACATGATGCATGATGCATTATAATGCAACATTAATAATAATTGAATTGCACATTGAAATGAAAGTAATTGAAAGCAAATTGTAATTGAAATTGCGCATATAATGAATAACAGAAGTTGAAAGTGCACATACGGAAAGGTAATACAATGGAACACCCAATAAAGTAAGGCATGTGAAGGGGACAATTATAGACTTAACTAACAACAAGATACACGCTTGGAAATATAACAGAATTACGACGTGCATCTGAAAGCATAATTTAACAAACATACTCAAGAGTTGATTACATGCTTTTATCCTAGTTACTTAGCATATTCAAAAAAGATTGTTATTGTTTTTTAGTCAGTTATCCTAGATAAGATTACATGCTCAAGATTAATAGTTAATATACTTGTATGATTAATTATTCTAATTAATTACATGCTCAAAGAATAAGTACAATTGGGATTCTAATTTATTTCGATTACACATGCTTAAGGCTAAGTTGAGTAAACGTGCTAGTCAATTTAACATGTTAGTCTAGTTAATTATCCTAGTGGAGTTAATTAGTTAACAATGATTAATTAGACAAATAGTTAATTAATTAAACTAATTAATTAAACATGCTCATATTATTCTAATCAATTACATGCTAAAGTAAACATTCCTAGTAATTCAAGCATCGGATTAAACATGCTTAATCAGATTATAGTTGTGGTTCTATTTAATTACTCTAGTTAGATTAATTGACATGCATTGAGTCTGGTTAATTATTTTAGCTTGGTTAATTAACATGCTCTAGGAAGTGATTAACAATGGTTAATTAAACAACTAGTTGGTTAATTACACTGGTTAATTAACATGTTAAATATGCTTCCATTATTGCATTACTTACACAGAGGTATCAACATACAGCACAAACAGAACAGAACAAATGACAACAAGGTAAATATATATATGCGTAAGGAAATGAAGCAGCAACTACACAGCAAGTAAGCTAAACAATTAGTAAACAATGAAAAACAGGTCATTCTCGATGAGCTTTCAACTCCTTTATACTTTCTGGCTTAACTTATCTATCTAAGCAGTAACATTCTCCAGCAGTCACATTTATTCACGTAAGAAAATTCCACATCAAGTAAAGTAAAGAAAAGAGTTTAACAGTAAGTAAAGCATAGCATTTAACAAGTTAAATTACAGAACTAATCACCCAAAACTCACACACTTTACTTGCGGTGTAGGGCCTCCATTGGCCAAGACACCCCTATTTCCTTATCTCGAAACATTATTGCACATTAGCACTTAAATGTTGTCCTTCTTCACTTTCCGATACCTTTACAATTAGGAACATTCATTCATTAATAAAATCATCTAATTTACTTATTAAATTTTAACGTCTTTTCTATTCTAATTCCTCGTTACTTACTAAAATCTCTAAATAGACTTATTTCTGTAAATGCTACTTAGCTTAATAATTAAATCTCAATAGTCATTTCCATGTCTTTGTCCAATTTCTAACAACAGTTTAACAATCTCTTATTAACATTTATGGTAAGTACAACAATAGTAAATCCAATTTAACAACTTATTTTCTATGAGCATAACCCAAATCTAACATATTTATTCATCTAGAATTAACCAACAAAGTGTAACCCTCCAACTTGAATTATTGGTTCATCCCAAAGAACAGAGAGCATTAACTTAAACCAATATATTCATGCTTCATAAAACTATGGCTAACCAGATTATCATTGGCATCCAACACATATACCACAGAATACTAAATAAACTAATAGAGCATTTATCCCATCCACAAGGCATTATAATTCCACTGAACATCAATGAAAACATTAACCTAACAGAAGCAGAATTCTAAATCAGAGCAACAATCATCCCACAATAATTCATGGTGTCCAACAATATCCAATAGAGGCATCACTTAATTACGTAACACAAGAGGGGGAGGAAGTTATACATCACAGAAGACCCGAGAGGCAGCAGCTCCACCTCCTTTTCTTCTTCTCCTCGCAGATCTCACGGCTCAACCTTTCCAGAGAGCACTTTCCCTTTGCTCTGTCTCCATTCTCTCAATCAACACACCCGAGAGTAATCCTCGGCCAGCCCTTCCTTTCCTCTTCATTTTCTACCTCACTAGAGAGGCACCACCATTCCCTATCTCTGCCACCGATGTGCCCCCAAGCCATGCCCTGACCTGGAGACCCATTCCTCCACATCCACGCTGATGGTTTCTTCAGAGTAGAACCAGGAGAAGAAGACTGGTTTGGGCTGAACCACAAACCAGACCCAGCTGCTCCACTCGACCCAACGGCTCCAACTATCAACCCGAGTCCTCCCTATCCCGAGGCTGGAATCGCAGCCTCACCTCTGCCAACCCTCACCGTCGCCAATTCATTGCCACCGGCCACTGGAATCGATAGGGCATCGAAGTTCGACGTTGCCCCAATGCATCCCGCTAGCCCGACGCTTCAATTGTCACCAACTGCTCATCGGACCACGATGCACTCCCCATCGCGACACGAAACAGTTTGAGGCTTCCTGCTGTTCTCCCTCGCTCGCGGTCTCCCTCGTTTTCATCGTTCTCCCTCTCTCCATTGCCCTGCTCTCTCTCTCATTCCTTCTTTCTGTTTTCTCATCGGGTTCTTCTTTCCCGAAGACAAAACAAATGGCCATGGGCCATTTGTTTCTGCTGACACACTGGGCCGGTTCATCCTTGAACCGGTTTAGTCAACCCATCACAAATTAATATCTCCTTCTCATTTTATTCCCCTCTTAATTTAATCTTTCACTTTAATCCCCAAATTAATTATTCAATTAATCCTTAATTCAAAACAATTATAATTAATCTCAAACATTATAATTTAATTAATTAAATTAATATTTATTTTAATTACTTTAATTTCCATAAATTATAGTATAACGAATACATTATTGGTAATACCTCGATAATTATCGAATAAATCCGAATATGCTCAATTACTTTTCAATTATCTTTATTAAATTCTGATATAAAAAGTTAGGGTATTACATACAGTAAGGATAAAGAAATTATCCAAAAATAGGTTCTCAGAACCTTCAGTAGAGTCAAATGTAAAAAAAGAGTCGACTGTAATATAGTATGTAATAAAAATAACATCATTATTGTATCATTGCAAAAATCAATGAAAAAGCAGCTACTCATGTACATCAAATATCAGTGTCATAGGTATAAGGGGGAAAAAGAACTTTTTAGATAATTGTGATATAAAACAAAATGTAACACCCAAGAAAAATAAGTATTTTTAGTTGAAAAAATTGTAGTATTAAAGGATAAATAAAATTTATAAAGATTTATAAAATAGAAAAAGACCCACGACAGTTAAAGTTAGAGAAATAATGTTGTAATAGGAGAATAAATCATTTTTGGAAGAAAAGGATGTTTGGAGAATAAATAATGTTGTAATAGTGAAAGGACCAACGTATGACTTCCCAGCGCAAACGAGGAACGACGAGTCGTCTACACCTTGAGCCTAGAATCTACACGATTAAAAACACGAAATGGTTGACGAAGCGAAACGAAGTTCGCTAAATCCAACTTCACGAAACAAACTGTGCGGTCAACTAGGAACCTAACCAAGGTTGACCCGCACTCAATAGACAACCAGAAAGATGGACCAATTGATAAGACATGACACGCTTAACCTGATCCACTCAGAAGTCGAGAAGACATAACTGAAGTCATTTGAACTCAACCATGGTCGACAAGGTATCACAATGGTCAACTGAGAAAAATCATTAGTTGTCAAGGCAAAACAAAGGTCAACGAAGACCTCGCAGCCTCGACTGGACCCAACAATGGCCAGCCAAGACACAATATAGTGTCAACAAGACACATTGACGGTTAACTGGAACCCCACATTGATCGATAACACACGTCCGCACCCATGCGAGACTCAACGGTTAAGGAGATTCACCTAAAGTCAATTGAGTATGACTTTAGTGGAAAGTCGGCTCCAAGACCATAAACCAAATCGAGCCTAAATCTTGTCAAAGGACAAGAATGTCCATCAATGAGTCACAAGGAATAGGTGGGAGGTCTCAATCAATTCTAGGAACTCAATTGATTGTTGGTCGACCAGAAATCACCAGAAACACCGGGTTTTCTGTGTTTAATCTCGATTTTTTGACTCCTAACGACTAATAATCTTGCAGAAACCTTAATACAACCAATATAAACCAGAAATTTCTTTCTAAATCTGAAGCCAATAAAAACCCTAATCTTTAACTCTAAAAACGGAGAGGAAAAACTTAACATTACGCAAACCACATCCACAATAGTAGATGGCGTGGACGACGGGAATCCAAATCCGCCATCGGAAGTCAGAGAGGCCAAGATCGAGCTCTATTCCTCTCCTCTCCTTTTCTTCTCTTGGTCGTGTTGTAACATCCCGTAACCTTTTCCGTATAAAAATTTTCTTTTTCTTTTAAAACCATTGTAAAACCATTATGTAATAGCGGAAGTCTTAATCATATAAAATATACAGCAGAAGTCTTTTACAAGCAAATACCATAAACCCATTGTTTAACTAAACATTTAAATAAACACATTAACTTAAAACATTTATTTGAAGTCGTAAAATACTTAAAAGGCTTTAAAAATATTTATTCCATTCTGTGAGCTATAACCACAGGTCAATGTTGCCAACAACACAAACATCCACACAACAATACTTTATCAACTACATCCTTTAAAAGCTTTATCCATTCATCAGCTCCTTACCAACATCAACGGGACTTAACTATGAGCCTAACGCTCAGTACGTGACATAAACTTAAAACATAAAATTCACATACAATTTCTATAATATTGCATAAGGTTTTCTGTTTCATTTCTCTTTTACTGTTCATGTCTTTTATTGTTATTTCATTTACTAGTTCTTTCTTTTACTGTTTATGTGTCGGGCGTAACAAATTGGAACACATAAACATATGTGCCAGGCGTGACGAACTAGACCACAGTTATTATCTTTGGTTTTTGTGTCGGGCGTGACTAACCGGCCCACAAAAATAACTTAATTACGTATCTTATTGTTTTCATTTTGTTGTCTCATACTCTTTTAGTCTTTTACTGTTTATGTGCCGGGAGTGACAAACCAGACCACATAAACAACTATGCCGAGCGTGTCAAACCTGACCACATTTATTAACTTTGGTTTTTGTGCCGAGTGTGACAAACTGGTCCACAGAAACAACTATTTACGTTTATTAGGATTTTGAGTCTTAACATTGTTGTGCACATATAATTATATCTAACGTGTTCCTTAATTATATCCTTAAAACGTGATCCATCCCATCTAAGAAACAGAACCTAAATCTAATAAACATGAGAGCAAACAACATACGTTTTTATACAATAATATAACTTATGCATTAGTAATCAAACATTAAACAAAACCCTAATTTCCCGTGATGTCATGCAATAGCATGTACTTGAAATCCTTAGCTTTAACGGTTTAACACTTTTAGATTCTTCACAAAACATATCTATTATTAATACACATAGCTATTAATAATAAATCTCCAATAAAATCCCCTAGCTTCTACTAACATGCTTATACATCCATAATGGATAACTTCCTATTATTTCCAAACTATTAAAGAACCTTATCTTTCAACAATCACTTTATCCAACAACGACAATCCTTAATCCAATAATTACTTCCTCCGAAATTCCACTTAATAAAACTAAATAACTCCCACCCAATCAGCACAAACCGGCTAAGCCAGCCCTCTCAAACAATTCTTCAATTTCATATTGAGTCAATGGCTCGAAGATCACTCTTCTAGCAACAATAATTGAACGTTTTTAACATCAGCTTCATACCGTTCCTTCGCGTCGGCTGTCCTGAAGAATGGGGAGTGGAGACCCGCTGTAACGGGTTTGAAACAGACCAATGCAATTGTTGCCGGTCGTTTTTGAGGCAAAGGTTGAGGTTGAGGTTGTGCTTCAACCTCGGCTTCTATAACAAGGGCAACCGCGGGTCCTCCAACGTCAACCACGATTGCTCCAACTTGAACTGAGGGTGCTCCACCTTGCACCGCGGTGGGTACATTGTCGTGTACCTGACTGATGAGGTTGGTTGCAATCTGACTTCGTTCATGGCTGGAGTCCATCATTTCTGGCCATGGTCGCGATTGAGCTTAAGACGGACCACCTTTTCGCTTGAGTGACATTTTATTTGCACGGGAATCCATTGGTATCGATTAAATAGTGTGGAATGAAGGTCTGAGAGTACGAATGTTCGCTGAGGATATCGTGGTTTGCGGTGAACTCGCTCCTACGAACAATCCAGTCTTATATAATAGGGCACAAGAATGTAGGACGACACACGATGATTCGTGGCGGATCATTATCAATCCGCCGAAGATCATAATCAATTTGCAGCGAATTGTATGATGATCCGTGGCAGTTCATCAATATTATAACGATATTTTCAAAAATATCGATCCGCGGTGGAATAGTGCATGATCCGCCGCAGATCGAAATCAATGTGTTTGATGGCAAAGGTGACAGCGATGTTTGCGGAGACATTTTTCCATAGTTCAATGGTTATTTTGTTAATAAAAATAATTTAGTTGTTGACTTATTATTGATCATAAATTACGATGGTTGATTTATAGTTTTCCGATTTATCAAAACAGTCCTTCTCTTTTTTTATTTAAATATTATAATATAAAAATTTATAATTTTCAAAAGTCAAATTCTATTCCTTGTAATTTACATTTTGAGTCCACACAACAAACATTACCAAACTCCAACTTAAGTAAAAACATGGAGGTCTTTGATTTGGAATAGAAGTTATGATTTTTAGAGAGAGAGGGGAGAGGAGGGAGGACGGGCCGGTAGAGACTTCAATCTAGCAGTCATGCGGGGGTTTGACCTACCGGTGTTTCCTCTCGAAGAAGGTATCAAGTATGGAGTCTTGGATATTATCCTCTTTCTCGTGACATTGAATGGGTGGCTTCGCTGCTCATTCATGTACAGAAGAAGCATCCGAGAGAACTGGATTTCTATTTTTTTCTAACCTTCTCTTTTGGTTTCTTTCGGGTTCGTAGAAGTTAGATTAGTTCTCTCTATCTTGGATTTGAGTTTACTCTTTACATGGCTCGAATGGGACTAAAATGCTGGGGAATTGGATTGGTAGCATTGATCTTCCTTAGTTCTCTATGGAGAACTCCGACTTTGGTTTCTGCAAGTGAACTTCGGGGCCAAAAATTTTCAATCCTCGAAGCGGACGACGAGGTCGAACCTAGTTACTTTGAGGATTTGTTGAACTTCTTCTGGCAGGATGGTCGATTGGGATACGAAAAAGTTTGGCCGGTATGTTCATTTCTGTTTGATTCTATTGACATAATTTGTGCACTTCCTGAAGTTGATTGGAATTTGAATTAGTGTTGATAATGCCTCGCAAATGATGAAGCTGATCATTTTTCTGCTTGCCATGATGTTCAAATGTCTCATTTACCCGACCTCCGTGTTTTCTTTGCTTTTTTCGACTTAGTTTTCTTGGAGTGCATTTGTATCTCAGAATTAGATCTGTCTTACTGTGATTTTTGGATCTGGGTTTGTGCAGAAAATGGAATTTGGATGGAGAATAATTGTGGGTGCAGCAATTGGATTCTTTGGAGCAGCATTTGGAAGTGTGGGAGGTGTTGGTGGAGGTGGTATATTTGTTCCTATGCTCACCTTAATTATTGGATTTGATCAAAAATCATCAACAGCCATATCCAAATGTAAGTGTTCTCTTAATAGTTTTTGATCCAGTCCAATTTAAAGAAGTTAACTGATGTTCCATTGCTGGAATATGAACTTTCCGTAACTAAGATAAACAAGTCCAAGTGATTAAACAGTTGAAAATAATAATCTTTCATAAGAAGATGAGTAGACAGAGATAAATCATTATCTTGCCGATCTATTTGCCTTCATGGATTCAAGTTGCTCCAAATTCTCTACTTTCTAATTAGCAACATAATGAACTTAATGAATGAGAAAAGGTGATCTTTCATGTCTTTTTTGCCACTGCAGTGTGATTAATCGAATCATTAAATTATTCATCAATTACAGTTTGCTTGCACGCTAGTTGAACATTTGATTATCTGGCCAGGTATGATCACTGGTGCAGCCGTGTCAACTGTCATCTACAATTTAAGGCTCAGGAATCCTACTCTTGACATGCCTCTGATTGATTATGATCTTGCACTTCTATTCCAGCCTATGTTGGTTCTTGGAATCAGTATTGGAGTAGCTTTCAACGTCATTTTTGCTGACTGGATGATCACTGTATTACTTATTATTATATTCATAAGTATGCTCATCAAATTCCAACACCCTTTTGTGAAGCCTTATCAGATGTTTCTTTTTAGCTAAGAGCTAAGCATTTTCATGTGGAACTTCTTTCTTTGCAGCAACTGCAACTAAAGCAATGTTAAAGGGTATTGAAACTTGGAAAAAAGAAACCCTAATAAAAAAGGTAACCTAATGACTTACCGTGGAGGTAACAATGAATTCCTATTTCATGGGTTTAATTGTTGTGTTTCTAATAAGGTTTTAACTTTCAGGAGGCTGCAAGACGCCTGCAAGAGGATGGTTAGTTGGTCTAGTTGTAATATTTTTCTTGTAGAATTTATATCTCTATTCAAACTTCAATTCATATTTTGCTGAGCTAACACGCGTTTGTTTGTGTTATTCTAGAAGTTGAATACAAACCTCTTGCTGGAGGTCCAAGCAATGGCCCTAGTCAACCACCTAATGATGCTACTACGCTAGTGGTACGTAAAAATTAACGAGGATTTTAACTTTTTCTCATTCAGAACTGAAATCTATGACTTATTAGGTGCCAATTCTGTCTAATATTCGTTGGAAAGAACTTGGAGTTCTTACTGGCGTTTGGCTCGCAGTGCTTGCCCTGCAAATTATCAAGGTTTAAGTGCAGTATTTGGTTATTTCATTTATTTTTTTTATATAAGAAACAAAGTATATTGAAAAAAGGAAAATAGAATAGAAGAAAAGGGGAAGACCCTTATCATGAAAAAGAGATAGAAACTCTGAATTTAAATATTTGGTTATTTTATTTATTCTTGTATTAGTTTTAGAACTTCCCCTTATGCGACAAATAGGCATGCTAATGGAAACTCATTTGTTGGCTGCAGCTTTACATGACAACCTGTTCAGTTGGCTATTGGATAGTAAATGTTCTGCAGGTAAAATCTTTAGCCTAAGTAGACTTTGAACTTAATTCACTTATTAATTAAAAACAATTATTATAGAGTTTCAAAAAGTTCAACTCAGAATTATCACTGACTACTTCCATTTAAAATGCAATTAAGTTCCCTGCAACCATGGGAGTAAGTGCATACCAATCGTTTTGCCTATACAAAGGCAGAAGAGTAGTTGCGTCAAAGGGGACACAAGGAAATACAAACTGGAAGATTCTCCATCTAGTTTTTTACTGTTTTGTGGGTATGTTAGCTGGAGTTGTTGGCGGTATGCTTGGTCTCGGTGGAGGCTTTATTTTGGGTCCTGTTTTTCTCGAGATGGGAATCCCTCCTCAGGTTTACTACATTTTTCCGCACATTTAATTTTTTTTTATGCATTGAGAAACTGACTCGTCGAGGAAACTTTAATGCAGGTATCAAGTGCCACAGCAACCTTTGCCATGATATTTTCTGCGTCTATGTCTGTTGTAGAGTATTATCTCCTAAAGCGATTTCCAGTTCCTTATGGTAAATTGGTCTACTTAAACTTGTTTCGGCCAAACCCTTTTCTTCTCTTCTATGTTCTGCTCTTAAAAACTTGATTTACAGCTCTTTACTTTGTCGCCGTTGCCACCGTTTCAGCTGTCGTCGGGCAGTTGGTGGTGAGAAAGTTGGTCAGTATTCTGGGAAGGGCATCTCTAATTATTTTCATTTTGGCCTTCACAATCTACATCAGTGCTGTTGCACTAGGTATGTGTCTCTACTTTCTGAAAAGTGTTCAAATACTGAAATTTCTATATTTTTTTGACTTTATTCGATCTCTTAGTTGCTGTTTTTCATTTTGTGCAGGTAGTGTTGGCGTTGTAAGAATGATAAGAAGGATTGAAAGGCACGAATACATGGGTTTTGATGATCTATGCTCAGCGAGTTAACAGCCTTCACACGCATCTCCATAGATTTTTTTTAGCTATTTTCTCCTAGCATCAAATTTATTCCACACCCAACCTTAAGTTTTTCAAATCTCAGGAATGTATTCGACGAGTTGTCATAAGCTATAAATTTTGAATTCCATTTTTTCTCGAGCCATGACAGTTTAATAATACTTTGCGCTCGCCTAGTAATGGAGAACGAGTGCAGGAAATTGCCTTCTCTCAAATGGAATTAGTTCATTGTAATTTTCCTTGAATTTTTGCATATGAAAAGAATTGGAAGTTATTTTTGCATTAATCGAATCTCAGTTGATTGTACAACCATAGTACAAATGACAATATTACAAGAATGTTTTATTATAAAATTTTTAGTATAACTTTGATAATGTTAATAATATTGCTATTTTCTATTTTAAAGGTTATTTCAATTTGATATTATTCATTATTTTTTTTATAGGAGACGTGTGTCATATTTTGAATTTGCTTGATAAAAATGGTAAGATATATATTTGCCTAATTAAATTAATCAAATCCATAATTTTTTACATTATTGGATATAATTTGAGAAAATAAAAATATAAAAATTTTTATAAAACTGTCCAATTTTGACAAAAATAATAATAATAATCGACATAGATTGTCAGTCTTGGAGGTGGCCCTAATAGAAATATCGGGACAAACGACTTGATCATTGGAATGGACCGGACTGGCCAGTCTAATGCTAGAATGTTAGCGAAAGTCTTAACACAAATTTAAGTTAAAACCCAAAACAAATGGATCAAGGTCTATAGAATAATCAACAAGAGTTAAAAATAGCGTAAAAATAAACAGAGAGAATACTGTGTAGGAAATGAAACCGTTCAACACCAAACAACAAACTAAATAAGGAAATGGATTCTCACCAAGGACAATAAAGGAACCATAGGAAGGAAACCAAATCTGAAGTAGCAAACTTCGAACACCACACTTGACCATCACAATCTGAATCTGGGACGAAGGGGTCGTTGGGGTGAGTGACTAACTCAGTAGAAAACTTGTACTAAATGCAATGAACGTGTAAAACTAATTTTATCTTTACTTGTCAAAACCATGATAAAAACAATGTTGTACCCGTGCATGAGTTTAAAATTATTTCCAAAACAATCTTTTCCATGAAAACATGCTCCATGAGCCACTAATGAAACAATTATGAAAACATTGTTGGATACCTAGTCAGCTATAGTAAAATAAGGCTACATTATTTTTCACAAGTCAAACAAGGATCCATGAAAAAGAAGAGTCACTCAATAACCCCTCCAACACAAACACACGAAAAAGTGGCAGTTCGAATGTAATACTCAGATAAATCCCTCTTTGTATAATGTAAAGAATTTTACGGAATATATATTTTGATAAAAGAAAATATATTTCGTAATAATGTATGATACACTTGATATAATGCAATGAAAGTTAAGGTAGAAATATTGTTGGATTATTTAAGGTATAAGATTAGTGTAGAAGCAGTGAAAATTAAGTAGATTAAGTAAAAAGAAAAATATGAAATTGATTAAAATACAAATGGAGGAGAGATAAGAGCACTTTTGTGCTTGGAGGCTCAGCCATGAGGGAGAGGTCGAGTGTAACATCCCGTGTTTTTCCCTTTCTTTAAAATGCGTAAAATTTAAAACTTTCTTTTCGTAAAAACATTATAGTCTTTTTCTTTTATCAATCCGATCTTTAAACCCCTTTTTCTTTCACTTTTCTCAGTTTACTTTCAAAAGCCATAACATTCTTTGAATAAAATGCAGCGAAATAAAAACAAAACATTAAAGAACAATAAATAAGTTACAAAACTCTTTTTCAAATCCTTTTCCTTTAACTCTTTAGCCTAGCCAGCCACAAGATCCACCCGTGCAAATCCTTCATCAACTGTCTTTAACCTGTTCATCTGTTGCTCGTTCATACCTACATCACAAGACCTAAACTAATGAGCCTAATGCTCAGTAAGTGATAAAATGAAATGCAATGCAAGGCATGACCATACAATACAATTTAAGCCAAGAGTGCATACATGACAAACACCATGGGACCATGAGTAACCCGGTCAATCCACAAAAGGAGCAATATATATATCAAGGGGGATTACTCAAGCCGTATACACTCCTTTATTACAAGAATGTTGGGGATTTCAGAACAGGAGGCAATGAACCCTGGTATACCATGTCGCTAACCTAGGGTCTCTATAGTCCATCCAGCGGATCTAATGACAATGGGACGTCATTGCTTTCCCGAACCCCCACACGCCTATTTACATATATTATTATGTCATACAATATGCATGTGGATTCATACAATCCTATATGCAATAAATGTCTAATAAACACATCTTTAAAAGAACCTAAATCTAGTAAACACACAGAATACAATCCTAATTCTTGCGATGTAGGGTCCGAAGACCAAAACACAATCAATATCAACTTACCTAGCGTCCATAGTGTGTTTTTGTTTCTTTTCTCTTCTTCGTACCTTCAAAACCATATTAACTATTCATTAATAACAATCCCCTAAACTTTAACACTTAATAAATCTCAATTTAAGCAACTTCATTTCCTAGTAACCTCACAATACCAATTCCAGTACCTTATCTATAATGGAATAGCATTAACCCACAATGCTGTTCATTCCATCAATATGTGATAAGATACATTAACTTACTTTTCTCAATGTAACCATTTAATTTTGCATAACAATTAACATTTCACAACCATATATAGTAACAATCAACGTTACCCAACCTCACAACAATTAATAAGTCATCCCATAAATAGTCTCAATAGGTTAAACCTCAAACGTCGTAGCCAATTTCCCAATTCAGTACTCATATTCCAGCGGTAGCTGAATAACATAATACAGATTCAATAATCAAACTAAAGAGCAGATCATAACCACAATTGACAGAGCAAATACCTCTATATGAACCATCACTAGAAACTAACAAAGTCACACAAACCCTCAAAGCAAGATAGCAATAGGCAGAACAATTTATCAACTACTAATCCCATAAAAACATAACTTCTAATCCCAAACCCAGACCCTCAACACAGCAGAACTTCCAATAACTACAGCTTCAGCCACAGACTACTAATATCCACAAATAGCAAAGGAATAAGTTTAACTTACCTAAAAGCAACCGAAGAAACCAACACCCAGGAGCTCCTTTTTTCCTCTTTCTTCTTTTTTGTTCTTTCTCTAGAGCATTCGACGTCCAACACTCACAAGAGCTATCTTTATTCTCCACTACCATGCCTCTCTGCTCTGCCAACACCCAGAAAAATAGAATACATCTTTGCTCTACTTCCTTACGGTCATTTATAGCTAAGAAAGATACATTGCTGAAGACTTACACCATAACAGAGGAGTGATGTGTGGAAGATTCGTGTCACCCTGGAAAAATTGGAGATAAATCATTGAAACAAATGGGTTTCTAAGACAATTTTGACCTTCCGGACGTGGTGTGTCGTCCGCAGTATCGTCCGCATCGTCTGAAACTAGTTTTCGGATGAGAAAACCCTAGTCCTTCGTCTGTGCCGTCCGCAAGGTATATTCGGACGCCAGGAGGCATCTGCATGACACGTCCGCCGTCGTCCAAATGTGTCTAGTTTAAGGACAGATTCATTCGGATGCCATCTTCTCTCGTCCGCAGTCGTCCGTAACAGTCCGAATTGTCCCAGAATTGGACAGATTCAAAACGGACCACCCTGTGACAGTCCGCAGCACCCTTCAACGTCCGCACTTTGACAGCTTGGCGTTTAGGATGCCAATTTCCGTCCCAAGTCGTCCTAAACTCCCCATTTTACGTTTTCTTTAACTTTTTACATTACATTTCATATGCCACATAACATAAATCATATCCTTACATCACCACATCTTATTTACAATGTCATATATGGATTGATACAATATTTTCATATTTTTGGGACATTACATCAAGCATATGCTCGACTTGTAAATGGAAAAATTGGATTTTATGTTGCAGAGGTCTAGCATATAAATGGAAAAATTGGATTTTATATTGGAGAGGTTGAGCATATGCTCTACCTGTAAATGGAGAATTTGGAATTCACAACGAGAAATTTTGCAAAAATGTGTTTGTTTTGTGCCCCGATGGAATGGCCTTGACTTTCTTGAAGCGACAAGCTTTTCCTAAAAAGATTATCCATGTTTGCCACCCCTTCCGTGATTTGGTGAAACGTTGTCTCAGCAAAGACAAACCTCCTCTGCTTACAAAACGAGCATTTTGGACTTCATGTTTACAGAGAGTGTGCGAGAGAGAGCTCTATTTTTCTTACTGAAAGCAAGTGTTAGAGAGAGAGAGAGAGAGAGAAACAAGGAGAGAGTTATTCTGGTTGTTGGTTTTACAGAAAAGAGAAAGAGAAAGAGAAAGAGAGAGAAGGAGGAGCAAGGGAATCAACTTTTGTTTCAAAGTTGGCTGCTGGCGTGAAGAAGAATTTCTACACGTTGAACTTATGAAGCAGAAGTAAGGAATAGGATGTGCTTGGCCAGTGGAGGCCTACATCACAGGCATGTGTGGTTGTTTGAATATTGCCTTACTTGCTATGAAATATTCTTTCTGCTGTGATATTCTGCAATCGATTTAAATGATTTTAGACTCTATCAATTTAGTCATTTATAGTTTGATGGAGAGAAGCAGAAATATATTCTGTGAAAGATTTATCAATTGTGAAACTGGGATAATAAAGAAGCGATGTCTATTAAATTATATACTCTGCTTCATAAATGATTCATTACCTCTGTCATTTGTAGTTGGGATTGAGAAACTGGATAGCTACTGTCATTCATAATTTACTCTATGGTTTATTATTTTCCAAGAAAAGTGTTATGCTGTTGTTGTTAGAGGATTTTAGCTACTACCTCTCTGTTGGATTGAGGAACAGGATAACGTGTTGGATATTGTTCTAAATTTGGATACTTGGAATGTTGAAAAATATATTAAGTTGGTTGTGTTAAATTTCTCACACAATATTTCCTTTTTGAAATTGAATTTTTACTCGGCTGTGGGAATATTTTTGGGATTCTATTTTGGAATGGGTTTCGCTATGCTCTGTTAGTGATAAGTTGTTCCCTAGCTTCATGAATTGCTCTCTGTTAATAAAAATATAAATTTCTCTCTATTAATAAATATACAATTTATTTTGATAAATTGTCCTCTGATTTCTCTCTATAAATCATTGATAAAATGCTATGTGATAGAAATGAGTTGCTTTTGCTTAAGCCATGAATTGTTACTTTACTGTTGTAATGTTATGCCTATTATGTATACTTTGTATATTGTTGTCAACTGAATATTGTATGACATACATGCATCATGATTAGGATTTATGAAAATGTTGACATATACATGGCATGTGAAAGAAATGACTAAATAAATGTAAATGGACGTGTCAAAGGATAAGCTTGAGATTCTTTCTTGGGTATTATGGGAATGAAGGTTAAGCTCGATTTTCTTTCCGGGATATTCTGGGAACGAAGGATAAGCCCGAGGTTTATTCTAGGGTATTCTGGGAACAAAGCCGTAAGGTTGGATCGCAAGTGTGAGCTCGGCAACCGAAGCAGATAATGTAAACATAAAAGATACTGAAATGGAAACGGCACCCAATGTGAAATAAACGTAAATAGGCATGTGGGGGGTTTGGGAGAGTATGTGACGGTCCTTGGTGGTGACACCCCTGGTGGATGCAATTCATCCCACGTAGGGAGGGAGTGAGGACTAAGCCACAAGGACCAAATGATGTATTCTTTCTTCTGTACTAGAAATCCCCAACACTTGGACTGTTAAGTGAAATATAAACTAAAAAGCAGAGATGATAGGTTCTTTTCTGAGACATACCACATAAGCAGGCATTGTGCATTGAGCATTGCATTTCATTGTATTCCTCGCTATGCGTTAGACTCATTGTTTTATCCAATGATGTAGGTAACAGTCATGATATCAGTGATATACCAGTGGAGGAGGAGGCATTGCATGATGTGCACTTGGGTTATCAGTTGAGTTTGACCTGAGAGTTATGGCTCATAGGAAGTAATATTGGTGGTCTTGAACAGTTAAGCATGATTTTTAAATTATGATAAATGTTTTGTAAAATAATAGACTTTTGGTTTAAGTATTAAAATGGTGTTTTGAGACCGTTATTAGATTGCATTTTGACTACTTTGATATTCTTTCCTTCATATGTTTTTAAATAAATTAAAGAAAAAATTTTATGGCTAAGAAAAGGATAAGGTTTTAATAAATATGGGTAGTTACATCAAAGATGACAATGTCTCATGTGCCTAGAGGAATAATTGTGAGTGTGATCCGAAGTTCTAGCCTCTCATAGGTGTTGTGATGTGCCCCAAGGACCGATCAACCACTCCTGAGCCAAAAGGCCCGTTGCTTTTCTGACACATTTTTATTTTGCAGGGGACAATAAAGCATTAGACCTTATGGAGAGGCCAACACATGAAGATCAAGAAGCTCCATGCCATGTTCTCATGTGGAGCCATAAAAACCCTAATCGGCTAGATCCATTTTGATTCGGCTTGGAGGAGTTTTCTGAAGTCGAGGTTCACAAGGTTATTTGAGAGATATTTAATGTTAATCCACGTTAAGTCTATCATTTTTGGATCTTTGTTGCTGGTTATTTTGGTTTGGAATTATTTTTTGTGAATTTTAGTTTAATTTAAGCTTTTAGGTTTAGAGGTGCTGGATTTGCATGTAAACTGAGCCCTCATGTCCATTGTTTTGTATGTCCAAGGGCATTTCTATCCTTTTCTTTTGCAAGGCCATTAGGGGTACTTAGTACCTCCTAATGCAAGAGGAAAGACTATTTTGGAAAACCCGAAAGAAGACTTGTTTCTTGTTCTTGCATGAAGACCCGCGGAGACCCCCACTTCGGCCATCTCCATTCTTCAACGTCTCCTCACTTGTTCTTGCTAGGTCTCAAGTGAGTCGACTTTTTGCTGCGTCTTCCAGCTCCTCCTCCTTGTGTGGTCGTTCTTGTGGTGTGGAGGTAGAAGAACTAGCATCCCCCATTGGAGAGAGCTTTCCTTGGTGTTGACCGAACTAGTCGCCCCTCTAGTGTTGGAGGTTTAGCGGACCTTTGGTTTATTACTTAATTCTCATACTATCTATTGAAAAAGGGTTTTGATTTCTTGAAGTTATTGATCTAGATTTGTGTTGTTCTGGATTTGGTGGGATTTTGTTGAGATTTGGATGTGGTAATCTTTGTTTTGGAAGAAAATATATTTTGGCCGAGATTCTGTTTTTGCGCTGGACAGATTCTGCTCCTTTTTGTGGTTGCGTTTTGCTCTGTTTATAATTATTGGATGAAGCTCATTTTTTGTAGAGATAATTTTAGGATTGTTAAGTGTTGACCCTCCAAATTTGGCATTGATTGGATGCATGCAAGTCGAGATTTCGTTGTGTAATTTCTAGTCGCCAGAATCTGCCCAGAAAACCCTAATCTGAGGGTTAATTTCGTCAAGGCATATCTCCGTGTTTAGAACGAGTTTAAATCTGAATTTTTGATATGTTGCTTTCTGGAATATTGGTGTGAATCCCTGCAAATTTTAGCTTCGAATTCTTTAAGCTTCGGGAGTTAGACTTATTTGAATTCTGAAGACCGGATTGGTTTTCTTAATCTTGGCCGATTGGAGTTGTTGACTACCAAAGAGTCTGGGACTCTATCATGTTGGGACGACACAACCCAAAACATATATACCATGATGAGGTTTAGAGATTCGAAACCTAAGGAGCACGTCAACACCACTCTATTACCCATTTTCACACAACATACAAACAAAACATCTTCACACAATAGAAGATATATTGGAATCACCTTATGATACTTTAACACCGTGAGCCCCCAAAGTATCAAGAGGATTCATCTTCCCGTATTAGTATCATAACACATCATAAAATATCATGCGCAAAAATTAAACATGTAATACTGATATATATATATACGTAATATAAAAATTGATGTGCTTTCAAACAGTTCCTATCACGTTTTCAAATGTGGCTACCCATAAAATAAAGTTTAGAACACCATGATACAATGCAATACAATAAACTATAAAATCCCTATCTCGATGACATAGAAGCCTTGCCGACTAGCTGTAAGCTCTTTTGGAAACAAGCACCAAAATTGGGGACCATCAGAACCTAGAACAAAATCGACGTCAAAACCATAAATCAACACTAAGAATAAAACAAGAGTGCCAAATCGAAAATCAAAACTAGATCGGAAAGACTAACACAAGACTTCCTAGTTCAACACAAGGAGTGATAGAAAACTCAACAATAAATCGAGAATCTAAACCGATCGAAAACATGACATGGTTGAGGAAGCCAAGTGAAAACCACTAAAATCAAACCCTACGAATCACACTATGTAGTTGACCAAGACATAACAGTGGTCAATGTGCATCAACAATCATCTCAAAAGACCCATCGATTGACAAGACACTACTATGATCGACAAGATATAACTACACCAGATTGAACAACAAAGCATCTGAAGAGACACAACTATGGTTGACAAGTGATGCACCACAGATGAGGGGATTATGGAAACCCCTTGAGATGAGCGGTTACTAGGACAAGAATTTGTTTCAAAATTGGCAGAAGTGTAACTAGTTAAATTTTTATCCAAAGGACATGAAATTTTGACTAGAGCTTAATCAAGGAGGGACTATGATGCCCTCCAAATATCAAATGTAGATTTATTCTGAGGAGGAAGTTAAGAAGAGGAATAGTAAATAGGTCTAGAGAGACACCAAGGGCATAATTGACCTAAAATGGTAGGAAGCACAACTTGCTCTATATATGTCCAATTAGCTTGAAATTTGGACCACGTTCTTCTATGTAAGCCAATAGAAAACCCTCCAAAAATCAAGGGTAGAATCTTTCTTGAACGAAGATTGTACGTTGAAAGGTGCAACCTGGTCCAAATGGGTACCAAATCGTACCAATTGACTTCAATGGTCTCCAACGGGGATGACACTCCAACTTTGGTGTTAGTAAGCTTTCTATTCCTTCATTAGAGATGTCTACCTCTAGAAGAAGATGGAGGAAGGGATAACTTTAAGAGAGGTCACCACAAATGTAACAACCCGACTTTTCCTTTACCTTTAAAAATACGTGGAATTTTTAAAACTTTTATACAATGATTAAAACCCTTAAAACCCTTTTTCGAGTAAAATCAGAGTACCTTTCAAAGACAGATCATTAAAACTCATTCGTGAAAACATAGCAGAAGTAGTTGTAAAATCTTTTATGAAAACATAGCAGAAGTGAAATAAAAAAGAAATATTAAACAAAGCATTACACGTTAATTACAAACCATTTTATCTTTACAAGCCATTTTATCTTTTATTTCCCTTAGCCTGGCCAGCCACAAGTTCCTGCGCGTGCAAATCTTTTATCCCTGCTTTTAGATCTGTGCATTGTCTTCGCATACAAGTACCTATACCTACACTACAAGTAAACTGTAAGCCCAAAGGCTTAATAAGGAAAAGAGTTTATGCAATATGATATGCCTCTCTTTACTTCTTTTGGAATGGGGGCCACCCAACCCAATCTTTCATTACTTTCGTTGCTTTTTTCATTGGTTCTTTACTCGTACATCGAGCTGGAGTGGAGGAATTTCCTCTAGATTGGTATAGTGGATCAGATCTAACCTTTTACTTGCAACTAAGTCTCCGTTCTTGACTAGGAAGGGGGCTTTGCCTAGTTGCTGACTAGACCCGCTACCCATTACGCCCCCAACTCCCTTTTCTTTTTTTTTTTTTCTTCCATTCATTTTTTTCCTTCATTTTCTTAACGTTTTTCCTCACATAATGCATGTCTGAGTACCACTCGATGGCACTCCCTATTGGTTTCTATTAACATGATGCATGATGACACATTCTCCAAATAACAAGATGCATGATGCAGTATAAAGTAATACTAACAATAATTGAATTGCGAATATAAAAATACGCTAAAATTTAAAACTTTTATTTAACCACTAAAACCCTATTTATTTAAAACTCTTTTAAAGAAATATCAGAATGCGTCTAACCGGACCGCTACTAACCCTTCGTTAAACTCATTGTGAAAAATCCAATTAATAAAATGCGGAAGCGTTATAAAATCTTTTATTTAAGACATAGTGGAAGCGTAAATTACTTTTCCTTTGAAAATGTAGCGAAAATGTAAAATAATTCATTTATAGACAATTAATTAAAATGTTCCTTTATGTTTTACAAACCCATTATTCTTTTTACCTTTGTTAGCCTGACCAGCCACAAGTCTCGTTCGTGCAAATCCTTTATCAGTTGCTCCTAAATCTATTCGTCATTTTCCTACATCGCAAGACGTAAGCTATGAGCCTAATATTCAGTAAGTGATAATACATATCATAATACTACATGTAGTTTTAGTTTTCCTCTTTTTTTTATCTTCTTATCTTTTACGTTTTAATCATCGTTTTCGTCATTTTCTTCTTATCTCTTGCCTTTTGCATTTTAATTGTTATCTTTCATTGGTCGTTCTTTTCATCGTTGACCTCCGATAAGCAGCGATGGCATAATCTGAAAGTCTGCTAACAATTGGCCATTTGTCTCGGCATAATCCAAGGACCTTGCAACAGATACGAGCAGCAATAGCATAATCCGAAAGCTTGTTAGCGACAATGGCATAATCCGAAAGCTCACTAGCGGCCGTGCCACAAAGACTTAGCCACAAAGGCTTAAACGGTCTTGCGTCATATCGTTGCCTTTTTCTTTTCTTTACTTTAATTGCATTAGTTATTTCTCATTTTTATTTACTCTTTATGGTTTATTATTCATTCGTTATCTGTTTCTTCATTTGTGATTTGTTTCTTCGTTCGTGATTTATTTCTTCGTTCATTATTACTTTTTATGACTTATTATTCGTTCGTTATTTGTATCTGTTTCGTATGATACTCATGAATGCATACAGTTTCTGAAAGCATAAATAAACATCGAAATGTGCTGTAAAAGTAGTAAACAATGAAACGTGCGATTACTAATTCTAAGCATGTTGTAAAAGCAGTAAACAAACGTGCGGTTAAAATTGTAAACAACGAAACATGCTAGGAAAGCAGTAAGCAACGAAACGTGTGATTAAAATTGTAAACAACGAAACATGCTAGGAAAGCAGTAAGCAACGAATCGTGCAATTAAAACTGTAAACAACGAAACATGCTGGGAAAGTAGTAAGCAACGAAATGTGCGATTAAAACTCTAAACAACGAAGCATGCTAGGAAAGCAGTAAGCAGCGAAACATGCATCTCCTAATCTTGCGATGTAGGGAATGAAAACCAAAACACATGCATATCACTTACCTGGATGCGTTGCGCTCTCACTTAATTGTTACCTTTCTTCTTTTTAGTACCTTCATAATTTAACAACATTTAATTATTAATCTAATAATTTAACTATTAATATTTTTCTATCCTTAACCCCTATGCGTCGCTTACTTGAGCTTCTTAAATGAAACTGTTTTATTAATTATAACTCGGTCTAATAAATTAATCCTGATCGATAACGTCTTAAAACTAAGTTCAATACGTACCGAAAACCAACGTAATTCCACCCATGAATTATAGTCCCATAATTACTAACGTAACTTCATCCATTTTTTATTGGTCCATAAATCGACGCTTAATAACAACATCCAAATCCAGACACAAAACTATATTTATTCAATTTCCATACTATACTTATTCTGATTATTGACTTGAAACCAAAACCAATCAATAACCTAATAATTCACATCACATAATCAAGCACCAATAGATTAATATTGCTCCTAGTAATTGAGAGGGACATTTTCCAGCAACAACCAACATAATACAAACCTGCAACAAAACTAGATCCAACATATTCATACTCAGACAATCACCATCGAAGGCATATATCTAAAATATTCTTCAATAGGCTACCATCATACAACCAAAACAACCATACCCAACATGCTTCACAGAATACTAACAGGTTATCGCAGTATTTCCAAATGTACAAGGTGTATGTTTATATAATCCATCCAGACAGTAATGAGCATAATTTCATCAACCAAACATTTCAAAATAATAATTCGAGCAATAGAGTATCAATCCAAGTTTCAATCCAACATACATAACATTTTTACTTCGCAAACCCAAACAATATTTCATCACTGTGACCAATTCCAACTTATTAACGTTCAATCACTAAGCAGCAGAAAGACTCACTAACACACCACATTATTCACAATTACATAATTACCATTAAGGTTGAACTGTAATCGGCCAACCAGATTATATCCATTAGACAATAATCTTCAGTTTCTAATTCACAATTTCCATAAACAATAAGGAGAAAGTCTTACCAACAAACACCCAACAGTAGCAAACAGGTCAGTTCCCTTGTTTTCATCCTCCAGAGATACTCGGCCAGCACTCCAGCACCAACTCCAAAAGGCTCCAACACATTCTCACTCCTCTCTCTCTCTCAACACACCAAAGGGGAACGCCCTTGTCTCCATCCCTCTTCTCTCTTTTTCTCTCTACCCAAAGCAACAGAACACTCTCCTCCAATCCTCCCTCTCCCTGTCTTTTTTAATCACACCATTCTGCCCATCCAGAACAACTCGAGGCCACCCCCCTCTCTTTAACGCAACAGCAAACATCTCCTGCACAAAACTCCCCTGCCATTTTATCCGCCTTTACTGCCCTTTCAGAAGACAGCATTCTGCCACTTCCTCTCTGCCCCTTTTGCACACTCGACCAACACACACAAAGCCACCGACAGCATTCCAACTTTTCCAGAGTATTCCCCACGCTGGGTTGTCGGTTTGGCCAGTTCAAACCCAACAACAAGATGGACCGAAGGCCTGGGTCTAACACGAACCGCCAACTCCCAATTGTTCCCTCGCGAACTGGAACGCCAAGCTCCAAGCGTCCCTGCCACACCCTCCTGTGAACACCCGGTCAACAGAAAGCAAGGAGAGGGAAGAACAAGCTAACCCTACCTCGAGTCGACGTCGGAAATGGCCACGGAAGAAGCTCTGATTCATGCCCTAGCCTCCCGCGACTCGCCTCTTTGCTTTGCCAGCAGCCGCACGCCCAGACATCGCTCACGCTGGAGCTCGCCCATGTTGCCATCTTCGTCGTTGTCGTCGCGAGCTCCACCCGCTCGCTCCCTCCCATCGCCGGGTCTCACCCTCTCTTCTCGAGCCTCTCTCTTTCTCTCAGCAAAATGGCCGAAGGCCAATTGGTTCTTCCCCCTTTAAATCTCTTCTAAACCGGACCGACCAAGCCAACCACACAAACACTGAACCAGTTCGGTCCCCCATCCCCAATTTAATTACATTTCCATTTATTTCCAATCTTTCACTTAATAATCATAAATCCCTAATTTCTAATTCCAACCCCAATTTAATTTCCTAATCCCCCAATTAATCTTTAACTAATTAATAATTCCCACTTAATCTTTAATCCAAATTAATTCCCACTTAATTAATAATTCCTGTAAATTAAAATCTTATGAATACGTCATTGGTAATACCTGATAATTATCTAATAAATCCAAAAATCTCTAATTTCTTTCTAATTTTTCTTATTAAATTCTGAAATAAAAAGTCGGGGTATTACAATAATTGAATAACGCATTTAATGGAAGTAATTAACCGAAATTGAATAGAGCATGGGAATGAAAGCAAACTGTAATATAATGAATAACGGTGCATCAAAGAAGATAACAATAATGAATAGCGCATATAATGAATTACAGTGATTGAGAGCGCATAACAGAGAACAATTATAATTAAAAGCGCATAACATGGAACAATTATTAGAACGAATTGAAACAACAAATGGCATACATAATTTCAGGGCAGAAATGGTAACATGCAATTATTTACGATTTACTAAACATGCTTAAACAATGGAGCACACACTTAGACAACAATTAGCTCAAGGAGCATAATGGAAACGTGCTCAGACAAATATTAGATAAGTTAACTAATGATATCGTGCACTCTAGTTTAATGATGGTAAATCAAACATATTAAGATCAGTTAATTATCATAGTTAGTTAAACTTACTCAGAGTGATTAGTTAACATGCTCAAATTACTATTAATTGATTAAGAATGCTCAAATAAGTTAGTTAAACGTACATAGATTGATAAGATTAATTAGTTACATAAGAAAATTACAGCGAACACATAAGGAAATTAAATATCAAACATTAAGGAAATCAAATAGCGAGTCATGAAGGAATGACTGTAAGGAAATCACAGGACAATTAACAGTAGCATTAGCACAACACATTCACACACTAAACCTTCATCATTAATCACTTTTCTATTGTTAAGCATTTCATTTCATATAATATTTGCAGTCAGGAAAATACAGGAAATTAACAATAAAAGAATTAACATCAACAAATGCTAAACATACAATAGTTAGTTAACTAAACATGTTTGAGGATAGTCTAGTTAGTTAATTATCCTAGTTAATTAACATGCACAAGAAAGGTTACGATTATTACTCTAGTTAGTTATTGTTATACTCTAGTTAGTTATTGTTCTAGGTAGTCATCCTCATCAATTTACATGTTTAAGAAATAATTACAATTATTATCCTGGATGATTAAACATGCTTTTGTTCTAGTTAATTAAGCATACTCAAAATAGTTATTGTTAATTAGTTAATTAGACATACTCGGTGATTAAACATGCTCAAGTAAGATTACGATTATGATTTTAGTTAGTTATTCTAGTTAATTACATGCTCAAGGAAGTAATCATTACTAGTTAGTTAACATACACAAATTAATTAACACTGATTAATTAGTTCACATGCTTAGATTAACTAGTTAATTAGTTAAACTACGATAAATTGATTAAGTTGTTAAACATGTTCAAGATTTCTATTATTATTCTAGTAGAATTCTAATTAATTAACATGCTCAAGAAAGATACGATTGTTATTCTAGTTAATTGGACATGCTCGATTTAGAGAGTATAACAGAGTATTAATCCTAGTTATTTATACATGTTACCTATACATGCTCGGATTACGTAAAGAAATAACAATGGTACACTCAACAAGTAAAGAAATAAGCAACATATTCACATAATAAATTAACATAAGTAAAGGAAATAATAGCTCATTCATGCTTATCTTATCATCAAATGCTCCTCTCTTCAATTCATCATTCTCTACTAAGGAAATTGACAAGAAAGAATCACAAGAAATTAATTAGAACTATTATCAAAGGACTTCATAGCCAAGCAATTACAGTAAGGAAATCACAAGGAATTTCACAGAAATGAAATAACACTATACATGCACTCTACTTGTGGGTAGGGCTTTGACGGGCCAAGACACACCTAATTCCTTACCCTAAATGACAAACTCAACTAACGAACAACAACCTCATGGACAACGACTGCAACTCCACCCACGTAGTACACTAAAGGATTCTCACCAACACTCATAGACACACACCTTCACAGAGAACTCTCACAAGCTCACATAGGATTCACACTCACAGGGAGAGGACTCTCTGTTTCACTCAGGAGAAAAACAAAGGCAAAGGGAGAATGACAACAGAATAAGGCGTAGTCTGGCAATTAAGGGAGAAGGGTGACTTGGAGGGGACAAATGTATGTTGAACGGAGAGGGAGGAAGTGTGGGTCGACATGGTTTGGGCATGGGACGGTGTCCTCGTGTCTGGGAAAATAATGGCTAAATGACAAATTTTCTATTATTTAACCCTAATTTATTCGCAGGTCTGGGCTGTTTCGGACAAGTGCAGACGTTCTGGTCTTGTTCGCATTCATCCGAAAGTCACTATACTTAAGGTAGATTTGTACATGTGGACGAAGGATGGCATCCTAATATAGCGTCTGCATCCGTCCGAAAGTGTCCCAAAATTGGATATATTCAAAATTGCCGTGTCCACGTGTGTCCACCCTCATCCGGACTTGTCCAAACCCGCCATTTGGGTCCTTCAGCGTCCGCATCATCCAAAACTATCCAGGAATTGAACAGATTCAAATCGACCGCGTCCGCATGCGTCCTCATTTGTCCGCATGCGTCCGCAAGTGCTAAGCGACAAATGCATTAGGACGCAAAACGCCCTCCTGCTGCATCCCAAAGCATAGGGACGACTTCCTATGCATTTACAAACAACATATCTCATCCCCATGTCGTCCGCACGCGTCCGCATCACCCAAAATCCAGCTTTTCTGTCATGTTTTCCTACTTAATTTTCATCCCAACATATTTTCCCCATAAATGCACATTACAATTTAACATGTATACATACGCAATGTAATATGCTAAATACCCTGACCCATGATTACATCGCATATACGGGAAAAACGATATCGGGATGTAACAACAAAGCTCACAAGAAACAACAGTGACTCAATTTTTGACACAAACTCTCTCGGGTGTTGATGTGCTTCAAAAATCACAAAGAGCACTTGATAAAAATCGGCCACAATAATCTGTAATATTCCGACCACAAAACTTCAAACAGAAATTACTCCCAATCCAGACGTGAAAATCAGCTGAATTTTGGAGGTCACCAAAATAACTTGTTCATAAACGACATATCCAAAATTCAGCGTAAAAACCACTCGGAAACTCTAGATATGGAAAAAACAACAAAACCCCGAAATTAGGGTTTCACTCGAGCAGATTTGATATCCGAAATTAAAAATGCAATAACTCCACTTGCATATGCCCAAATAATGTCAAATTTGGAGGGGAATATCTGGACTAATTATAGAATAACCTGCCAAAAATCAGCTCAAAAAGATAACAGTAAGTCGCTCAATTTCGTATCCAATCTGATGATCCGAGCGGAGAAATTCCAGAAACAGTTTATCGGCCAACAAGCACTATTCAACCAAACGAATCTAATCACTTACCATTCAATAAAATTACCTTTTGAAAACAAGGGACTCAGAATATATGATAGCAAGCAGCAAAGAATAAGAATCCCTTTGATGAAGCAATACGAAATAGCAAGAACAACCAAGGAGTCTGCTGGTCCTCCTAATGTGAGAGGGCGACTTTCAAGGCTTAACCAGATGGAAGCTCTCTCTAAGGTTTTGGAAATCTTCTTCTATCACCACACCACAATCATCATCACCTTGAAGGAGAAGTATTGGAGGTGATAGAATCCCTTCCAACTCGTCCAAGAATATCTCAAGAACACCGAGTTCGGGTTATGGAAGAAATGACGATGGGGGCGACCAGCAG
>CM039477.1:14669536-14699872 GCA_022433065.1 Begonia loranthoides | reverse complement strand
GGGGGGGGTGCCGCGGGTCTCTCTACAAAGAAACTCTAGGGTTTGTTTTCAAGTTAGCAAAAGTCTGTTCCAGCAACAAAACAAGGGCATATAAACCCTTAATGCCCTTACAAGAGTTTGAAAGACCAAAATAACCCTGACTTAAGAAATTAGACATGACTAACACAAGATCAATAAATCTGAGTTGGATTTTGGACTCTGTAAAAGGGACAAATGACATAGCAAATGAAAACAAAATAAAACCCCCAATATGTCATTGGAAAGCTCTGGCTGTTGGCTACAATTTGTGTGAAGGACCCAAGTTGAAAAGAAGTCGTCATAATTGTCAAAAATTCACTTGAACAATCAGAGGTCAGATTCTCGGTGGAGAAGAGAAGCCTACAATATTCTCCAAAGATTGCAAGACCACCACTAGCCCAAATGTGTCAACTCCTCTTGTTTAATTGATCCAAAAACTCGCCTCCAACATAGCTAGAGAAGAAATACCTACAAAATAAATAAAAATATTAGAAATCAAAGGAGCCCTTGGCTCGGGCTTAGGTGACGGGACCTTGGGGCACATCAGGTGTACAACAAGGGAATGAGACCGATTGTGGAGGGAACTCCAAATTTTTTGAAGAGATTCTTAGCTGATAAAAACTGTCTACAAATCAGCCCTAAAGGATCTTAAAACCCCACCGCAAAATTAGGGCTTGTGTCCTAAAGGAAGATTACCAAAAATGCCATCTCAACACTTACTCACCTAGAACATGCTCTAACCGAGTGACACCACCACATGACATTTTGAAACTACTAAAAATTAGGATAAAATAACTAAGCATAATTTTGAAACAATTCCCAAAATCTTGAATGCAACAATGAGTCCATGAAAATTATCTTCATCTTCATTCTCCAAGTGTATTTGGCTTCAACTCTAACGAAAGATGATCGAGCTTCTTTGGCAGAATTTAAGCTCTCTTTTTAGAGCTCTTTTGGAAAGCAAATGATCTTTAAAGTCAACAAAAGACGACATTCTAGAAAGCTTGAAACGTTAGCTACAAATTTTGTGAAGCTTAAATTTTGATATGAGATCACAAAGGTTGTAAAAAATAGAAAATACACTATAGAGGTAAGATTGTAAGCACACTTGGAAAGTCTTCATAAATCTTCAAACCTGTACTAGACTTTCCACTTATTCTTCACTTTGAACATCTCCATGATACATATGTATGTTGATTTTTAATTGATGGGTCTGTAGTACATCAACAAGGCACAAATACATCAACTGGGACCACCCAATGTTAACATGGCAACGTTTAATGGCACTGGTCCTTAGAGATGACCCGATCACCCAGCCGAAGACTTATTAAAATATTACGGAAGACTTGTATAAATATCCAGCCATAGCCCACTTGTGATGGGTCATGGTCCATATAGTAATCGTGAGAGTTTATAATAATACAAAAATAATAAATTTAACCGTCCAAATAAAACTGCGCATACATTTCCTAAATACCTAGCAACCAAATTAAGTATTATACAGTTATCCAGTGTTATGCTTGTGATATCCGGCCCAGCCCATCCCATAAAGAAGACTTATTTTTAAAATTAAAGTCCCCCTTTCAGGAGAGTTGTTGCCAAAGATTGGGGGGAGGTTTTATTCCCCCTATTTCAGAGAAGTGGGGAAGATGGAACTTCCCACTTCCCTATCCTCTCTTCTGGCGATTTCTTCTTCCCCAAATAGGAAGGGGTTGTGTGGGTGAAACCCTTCGACGTATACTGTTCTCACTAGTTTGCCACGGTAAGTGTCTATTCCCTCGAATTTCTTTCTCTTTTCTTCTCCATAACTCGAAAATTAATGAGTGTGATGATTTTTATTTGATGTTTTGCTGTAGGTACCAAAGTTTGAAGGTCGACGATGGCTAGATTGTGGTCAGGGCAGTGTAAATTGAGGAAGAATTTTCCTCTACAATTTCTGTCGAATAGCTGAAATACTATTGAGAATACTAAATTATTTGGTTGGGTAGTTAAAATGTCATTAGAATGTTTTTGTAAGGATTATAGAATTTAGGACGTATCTGTTGTTAGTGTTCCCACTGGTTGCTTGGAAATCTAAGGAAAAGACCGAATATTGTTTTGATTTTGAGGATAAGGATCTATATAGAATTGAAGCTGTTTTTCTATTTATGTTTGTACGCTTGATAAGTTTGATATAATGCTCCATTGAAATGTTTACTCGGTAAAGGTTAGTAAGTTGTTGACGTATTGCCATTGTAACGACTCGGTTTTTCGTAAATCCTTTAAAAATGCACAAAAAATATGAAACTTTTATAAATCCACTACAACCCTCTTTATTTAAAAGTATTTTAAAGAAATACATATCAGAGTGCGTCTAACCGGACTGCTACTAAAACCCTTTTCGTTCTACCCACTATTAAAACCGTTGTAAAATCATTGCAGAAGTATTGTAAAATCTTTTATAAACACATAGTGGGTTTAGAAAATCATGGCTGAAGCGTTAAATAATTTAATAAGAAAACTTAATGATAAAACTAAATAATTAAATACACTTACGAGAAATGAAAACTAAAGAATTAAATACACTTTTATTACAACTGCGCCCTTTTTGGTTTTAATCAGCATGGCTAGCCCCAATCCTCGCATGTACAAATCTTTCATCCCTGCTTTAGATTATCTACTCTTTGTTATCCGTTCGTCGTTTTTGCATACAACTACCTACACCTATAACACAACTAACTGTAAGCCCAAAGGCTTAGTAATGAAAAGGTTTAATGCAATTATGCTTATGACTCTTCTTAGTTCTTTTGGAATGGGTACCACCCAAATCAATCCTTTTCATTAAGTCATTGGTTATTTGGTTCTTTACTTGTACTTCGAGCTGGAGATTGGAGGATTTCCTTTGTGATGCAATAGTGACCGGATCTAACCTTCACTTGTAACCAGAACTCCTGTACCCTAAGAGGGAGGGGCTTCGGCTAGTTGCAGACTAGATCTACTACCCATCAGGCTCCCAACTCCCATTTTCATCGTTTTCTTTTGTCCCTTTGTTGGGCTAAGCTATCGGTACCACAGAAGACCTTTATCATCTTAACGTTTTTCCTCATTTTCATCATTTATCCTCACTCATGCATGTGAGTACCCCCACCAAGGAGGCACTCCCTATTAGTTTCTATTAACATGATGCATGACCATACATTCTCAACCTAACATGATGCATGATCCTTTATAATGTAACATTAACAAAAATTGAAGTGCGCGTTGAAATAAAAGTAACTATAATTGAAATTGCGCATATAATGAATAACAATAATTGAAAGCGCACAACAATACAGGGAACAATTATGATATCAAACCAAAAGCAATGAATGAACAAGATGAGACGATAAAGTAATATGCGACGAATTACAATTAACTAAACATGCTCATTGAACTAAGCAAGACTAAACATGGAAACATGCTTTAGACAACGAATAATAGAAACATGCTTGTAAATTGGTAATTGTTATTCTAGTTGATTAAACATCCTTTTATTCTAATTAATTAAACACGATATATTTAATATATTAGTTATTATCCTAGTTAATTACAAGCTCAAGATGATTACATGCTCAAGAAAGGATTTCATTTAATATTCTAGTTACATATCTTGGTTAATATTAATTTCTTAAGTAACGTTCTATATTATTCTAAGTTAAGTCAAATAACATGCTTCCATTATTCCAATAACTCAAATACTAAAGTACAATTAAGTTATCCACCATTATTCTCTAAGTTAATTAACATGCTCTAGTTAACATACATGCATCAAGAAGCAACCAGGTTAATTAAATATGCTCAATTAATTAATTTACTTACCCAACTATTTAGATAATTACATACTTAAGATTGGTTATCCATTAAACATGCTTGAGTTGATTAACATGTAAACATGCTCACTAGTTAGTTTGTGGTCCTAATTAATTAACATGCTCAAGGAAGTTAATTAAACATGCTCTCATTAATCATGCTTATAAACCCAGCTAATTAAACATGCTTAAGTAAGTGATTATGCTAATTGATTTTGCTAGTTAGTTAATTCAGACTTGCTAGTCAATTAATTAGATTAACATGCTCAAGTCTAATTTTCTAGTTAAGTTAATTAATATGCTCTTAGTTACTCCAGCTACGTTAACCTACTTAAGTCAGGTTAATTACTCTAGTTAGTTAATTTCCCTAGTTAATTAACATGTTCTTACAATAATTACAATTAAAATTCTAATTTATTAAGATTTAAACATGCTGGACCTAGCTAAGTTAACATGCTAGTTAATTAACATGCACAGCTAATTGATATGCTTAAGTAATAATTAATATGTTTGTATTAATTGCATGCTTAAGTTGATTAATGTACTTATGTCTAATTAGCATGCTTAAGTTTAATTAAATTGCTTACATGCTTAGATTAACTAACTTAGTTAACATGCTCAATTGATTAACAATTACTACATTTGATTAGCAAATAAACATGCTAGATTAAGGAAGTAATATTAACACAACAATAATGAAAGAAATAGCAACATTATAGTTGATAACGAGTCATAAATTCAATGATGGAGAACATGTCAAAATAATGCCTTCAGACTTACCTCATCTATCTAAACATGACTCATTTATCCATCATTTATGGTTCATTAATTGTCTATCAATTTTCCATCAATTATCTAAGCATTGGTGATGGAGCTAATAACAAGGAACAAGGAATAACAAAGGGAATCTACGGACCATTACAGGGAAATATCACAGGGCAAAACTAATCTACAGAGTATTAAAAACATAAGATCATTAACTTTGCAAATCCAACATTGAATATCATAAAGCTAACAAAATCTATGGAGTATTAAATCAATCTACGCTATCAACAAAGAAGTAACAAAATCAAGGAAACCTACGGGCATCAACAAGAAAGTATCACAGAGCTAGTTAACAACTAAGGAAATGCAACTCACGCACCCCCACTTGTGGTTTAAGGCCTCCACTAGCCAAGACACCCCTATTTTCTTACCTAAACCGATGAACACAACAAGGATAGCAAGGAAATCCAAGCCTTCATGGCAGTTCCAGCTCCAAGCTTCACAGACAGCATTCCACAACTGCTGCTCACTCTCTCACTTGTCACACTTAACCCCAAATGCTAACCCACAAATGGCTAACTCACAACCTACCAACCTCAGAAGCTCTCTCTCTCTCTCTCTCTCTCGCTCGGGCCTTCACTCTCATATGCAGAAGGGAAAAAAAATGAATAGGAGAGGGGAGAGGAAGCTTATAGCTAAGAGGGGAACAAACCGTACATGTATGGGGCAAGGAGGTGGGCTACGCGTGGTCAGGAGGAGGATTTTCTGGTGGGGGTCGCCTTCTAATTAGTTAAGGGTTGTTCTCCTTCTGATTTTAAATCCTTTATTGTCACAGATCTGGGCTGCTTCGGACAAGTCCGAACGCAGTGGTCTCGTCTGCATTCGTCCACAATTGTAAAACTCCTAATGCTAAATCATGGTCTCGGATGAGAACTGGCATCCTCGTCCAGGCCATACCGTCTGCAGACGATGTTAGGACGCGTTATGGCGTCCGCATGAAGTGTCCCCACGTGTCTACCTTTGTCCATAAATTGGATAGAGGAAAATCGGACGAGGCCTCCCCTCGTCCGCACTCATCTGCGAGCGTCCGAAGGTGTCCAGATTTGGACAGATTCCACCCGGATGAGGCCAACCACGTCCGCAAGAACTTGGCTGCATCCGCAGCCTTGTCCAGAACGACAATAGAGGCAGGGGTGACCTTTGGGATGCAAAGATAGTGTCCCGGATGTTAGCCTTTTTGTTAGGCTTAGTTTTATTTTGATGATGACCAAATGGTTTAATGTAATGAAAATAATAAGTTGGTTAATTGTGTTTTTATTGATAATGTATTCAATATTTTATTCATTATATTTATACTCAAATTTATCAAAAATACCCATATTGAGGGTATTAAAATGTGCTAACATGTTTATCTAAGTCCATGTAGTGAATACATATCGTTTCGGGACTTAGGAAAATCAAGAAGGGGAAAAAGGAGCACAAGGTCGACGAAACAACACAAAAGGTCGACCTCGATGGGCACCCATGAAGGAAAGGGTCAACCTCACAGTCGACCTAACTGTGAAGCAGAAAAAAACAGCTTGCCGAAAATTTCTGCACTGAAGGAAATGGTCGACCTCTTTGACAAAAGGTCGACCACAGCAGTTGGAAACTCATTTTTCTCAACCGTCTTCAAAAGTCCACTGGAGGTCCATCAATGAAAGAAAGGCGGTCGACCACAAAATGGACAGATTGCTCTAGAAGTTCTGCAAGAAGGAAAGAGTCGACCACACGGTCGACCGCGAAATGGACAGATTGCTCCAGAATTTCTACATGAAGGAAAAGGTCGACCGCACGGTCGACCGCACCATAGGTATTTTCCCAACGGTCAAATTTTGACGGGAAGAATTGCAATGACTAGTTAAAAGGGTCGACCGTTTGGGCATAAGGTCGACCGTTTGCGCAGTGTTTATAAATATGAGTTCACTCTAAGCTCTCTACAACCAACCGAGAATCGTGACGAAGCCCTGCCGAATTTAATGCGCGAATCTAATTATTGTGAACTTTTAATATTGTTGTAAATCCAATTCTCCCCAACCCATAAACTTGCGAGTTATATTTGGGAGAATTCGGATTAGATAGATTGCGCTTTAATTTCCATATTCTATATTTACGCTTGATTGTAAAGGGTGATTCCCTAAGAATTCATCGAAACACTCAAAACACTCCTAGGCTAGATTGAACGCCCGTAAGTTCAATCATTGGGTGACGCCCCGCAATAGTCAAATTTAGAGTGACGTTTTGTAAGCGTCAAAGGTTGACAATCTTATAATTAGTCAAGGGTGACGTCCATATTAAGAGTCAATTTGTAAACGGTTTATTGACACCCGTAAGCCAATTGTTTAGTGTATCTCCAAGTGGAACTTGGAGCGCGGACGTAGGCAAGTTTGCCGAACCGCGTAAACAAATATTGTGTGCATTTCTCTAACCCTTACTCTTTACATTATTGCATATATTTGTTATGGATATTTTAATTATATGCATTAAATCACTTAGGGTTATTCGAGATTAAAATATCGCACGAAAATATTAGAAACGCTATATTCACCCCCCTCTATAGGCGTATATCGATCCTACACATGAGTCGTCCCAAAGTGCTGGGACAGCGTTCTATACACTTGCAAATGAGGAACAGCGTCTGTGGAGTCGTCTCCAGTCGTCTGCAAGTGCACAATCCAGCACTTTTCTCACATTTTCCTACTTAACTCTTGTTCTATAATATTTTCCCCATAATTACACGTCGTAAACAACAGATATAATTACGCAATGTAATGTTCCAATTACCTTATCCTTTAATCACATCGCGTTTATGGGGAAAACGTAACTGAAACACCCTTTAGACCTACGCTCTGAAACGTGTTCAGTAATACCCCGATAATTGTCCAACTTAAAATGTCGGGGTGTTACATACCTCCCTCATATAAATTTTTTCCTTGAAATTTGCCCTACGTAATTCTCTCACTAATGCTAACTTACGTATCAAATCTCTTCTTAGCTACCCCATTTGATGACGTAGTTCCCCTTAGTGGTCCTAATACTTTGCTAGACTATCTACTCTCTTCTAGCTTATAACTATCCGCTGAACTTAATCCAGTCACGTCTTTTGTACCAAAGGTCGATCAAACCCTCGTATTCACTCACCACACTTTCGCTGTGCAACTCTAATCATATCAATTGCAGAGGAAGAAAATGCCCCATTCATAGCCATTCTCCAACATTAAGAGAAAAATGGTAACACTCTTATGCCCAAATTATTGCTTCCGTCCAACAAATATTTCACCGTTGCCGCTCAACCCCTGGATTTGCAGTATTCTCTCCCAATTTGACATTCCACATCAAATCTTTCCACTAATTCCATGTGAATTCAACACCAACTTGACATCTCACATTTCCTATACGATTCTACCCCTCAAATCCTCCTAACTACGCGACTTAAGGCCTAACACTTTTACATTTCTCTTACATTCCATGACTTCAGCATGCTCAAACGTGCTCTCCACCATCAAATTCGTCCATCTAGGCTTTCCCGAGTCGTGAACTACACCGCTCCATAGTTGAGTAGGACGCATTTCCGTGTTGCTTCTCTTTTTGTATATATACCCATTTCAATTCCCGTTCCTGTATCTGTTCCCGTTCCCATTTTTGTTCCCGTTCCTGTTTCCGTTTCTGTTTTCGTTCTCGTATCCATTCCCAAAATTTATTATGGAAACTTCATTTTCCTTTTCGTTTCTGTTTTCGTTCCCGTTCCCGTTTCTGTCTACGTTCCCTTTTCCGTTTTCGTTTCCGTTTCTGGTTTCTTTTCTGTTCCAGTTCCTGCTCCCATCTCTGTTTCTGTACTCGTTCCAAGAGGAGCTCAGTTGATTGAATCTGCTCTTCCCGTACAGTTGTGCAATCACGTTCTTGGTTACCTTGATTGAGTTTGAACTGAGGTGGAGAACATATCCAAGTTCGACATATGTCCTCTTACCCGTTTAGTCCAATACTACTCCACTTACGTCGAAAATCGCCGTCGCATCGAAGTTGGTCATACTACCAGACTAGACCAAACTTCTCCAAAATTCTCGTCCTTGTAGGAAATCTATCCTAAGCGCATTCTTAACAACTACCCTTCCTCAATTCCAAACCTTATTCTCTTAATCCCCCCCTCGAGGTCAATACTAAGTGGGTAATAATTTGGCTAGTCCTCAATCTCGTTCTCTTGCTTCGGCTTAGGCCTTAATATTTTCCTTCCTGAACTTAATCCATCCTCTATCTAGTCCGTTGTACGTTAGGTGACACCATTTACCTATCTAGTTGGTCTATCCTCACTTGGGATTTTCTTTTCACTTATTTGCCAAAAATTTGGGCATTGTCTCCCCTGTTTCTACACTCCCCCAAAGCAATAAATCCTGTATAAAAATCCCAAACAGTTCCAGTATATTCACCAGTCATTTATCCAAACTCCAAAATCCAAAATCTCAATTCCAAAATATAACATCCAAAGATATCGGGTACACTCACGAAGCTACAATCCCAAATACAAGCAAAACACTTATCGTCATGCCTACTTAGTCCACTAGTCCCTATATATTATTTCCTAACAAAACATTTAACGAAATAGAATAAGAAATCATATATTAGTAAGGTATTAGGAAGTTACTTACAGTGGATGAAGTATTTCCCACGTCGAGGCTTGTGCTGGCAGACAGGCTATATTATCAGTTTAAAAATTGTCTTATTCAGCAAAATGTAGCAGACTTCATTTTAAAAACGATTATCATAGCAGTTTACAAAAATCGTTTGTAAAACCACTGCTCTGATACCAACTGTAATGATCCGATTTTTCGTAAATCCTTTAAAAATGCTCAAAAATTTATAACTTTTATAAATCCACTACAACCCTCTTTATTTAAAATTCATTTAAAGAAATACAAATTAGAGTGCGTCTAACCAGACCGCTACTAAAACCCTTTTGGTTTTACCCACTACGAAAACAGTTAGAAAATCATCGCAGAAGCGTTGTAAAATCTTTTATAAAAACATAGTGGGTTTAGCAAATCATGGCAGAAGCATTAGATAATTTAATAAGGAAACTTAATGAAAGAACTAAATAATCAAATACACTTAAGAGAAATGAAAACCAAAGAATTAAATACACTTTTATTACAATTGTGCCCTCTTTGATTCTAATCAGCCTGGCCAGCCCCAATACTCGCACGTGCAAATCTTTCATCCTTGCTTTAGATTATCTGCTCTTTATTACTCGTTCATCATTTTTGCATAGACACATTTTAACATGCGACGAATTACAATTAACTAAACATGCTCATTGAACGAAGCTAGACTAAACATGGAAACATGCTTTAGACAACGAATAATAGAAATATGTTTGTAAATTGGTAATTCTTATTGTAGTTGATTAAGCATGGTTTTATTCTAATTAATTAAACATGTTATATTTAATAGACTAGTTATTATCCTAGTTAATTACATGCTCAAGATGATTACATGCTCAAGAAAGGATTTCATTTAATATTAAAGTTACATATCTTGGTTAATATTAATTTCTTAAGTAACGTGCTATATTATTTTAAGTTAAGTCAAATAACATGTTGCCATTATTCCAATAACTCAAATACTAAAGTACAATTAAGTTATCCACCATTATTCTCTAAGTTAATTAACATGCTCTAGTTAACATACATGCATCAAGAAGCAACCAGGTTAATTAAATATGCTCAATTAATTAATTTACTTACCCAACTAGTTAGATAATTACATACTCAAGATTAGCTATCTATTAAACATGTTTGAGTTGATTAACATACAAACATGCTCACTAGTTCGTTTGTGGTCCTAATTAATTAACATACTCAAGGAAGTTAGTTAAACATGCTCTAATTAATCATGCTTATAAACCCAGCTAATTAAACATGCTTAAGTAAGTGAACATGCTAATTGATTTTGCTAGTTAGTTAATTCAGACCTGCTAGTCAATTAATTAGATTAACATGGTCAAGTCTAATTTTCTAGTTAAGTTAATTAATATGCTCTTAGTTACTCCAGCTACGTTAACCTACTTAAGTCAGGTTAATTACTCTAGTTAGTTAATTTCCCTAGTTAATTAACATGTTCTTACAATAATTACAATTAGAATTCTAATTTATTAAGATTTAAACATGCTGGACCTAGCTAAGTTAACATGCTAGTTAATTAACATGCTTAGCTAATTGATATGCTGAAGTAATAATTAACATGTTTGGATTAATTGAATGCTTAAGTTGATTAACGTACTTATGTCTAATTAGCATGCTTAAGTTTAATTAAATTGCTTACATGCTTAGATTAACTAACTTAGTTGACATGCTCATTTGATTAACAATTAACTACATTTGATTAGCAAATATACATGCTAGATTAAGGAAGTAAAAGCAACACAAAAATAATGAAAGAAATAACAACATCATAGTTTATAAGGAGACATAAATTCAACGATGGAGAACACGTCAAAATAATGCCTTCAGACTTACCTCATCTATCTAAGCATTACTCATTTATCCAACATTTATCGTTCATCAGTTGTCTATCAATTATCCCTCAATTGTCTAAGCATTGGTAACAGAGTTGATAACAAGGAACAAGTAATATCAAAGGGAATCTACCGACAATCTCAGGGAAATATCGTAGGGCAAAACTAATCTACAGAGTATTAAAAACATAAGAGCAATAACTTTGCAAATCCAACATTAAATATCATAAAGCTAACAAAATCTATGGAGTATTAAATCAATCTACGCTATCAACAAGGAAGTAACAACATCAAGGAAAGCTACGGGAATCAACAAGTATCACTTAGCTAGTTAACAACTAAGGAAATGCAACTCACGCACCCCCACTTGTGGTGTAGGGCCTCCACTGACCAAGACACCCCTATTTCATTACATAAACCGATGAACACAATAGGGACAACAAGGAAATCCAAGCCTTCACAATAGTTCCGGCTCCAAGCTTCACGAACAACACTCCACAACTGTTGCTCACTCTCTCACGTCTCACACTTAACCCCAAATGCTAACCAACAAATGGCTAACTCACAACCTCCCACCCTTAGAAGCTCTCTCTCTCTCTCTCTCTCTCTCTCTCGGGCCTTCACTCTCTTACGCAAAAGGGGAAAAATACTTAATAGGAGAGAGGAGAGGAAGCTTATACCTGGGAGGGGAACAAACCATATGAGTATGGGGCGGGGAGGTCGGCTACGGGTGGTCTGGAGGAGGATTTTCTATCAGGGGTCGCATTCTAATTGGTTAAGGGGTCGTTCTCCTTCTGATTTTAAATCCTTTATTGTCACAGATATGGGCTACTTCGGATGAGTACGGACAAAGTGGTCTCGTTCGCATTCGTCCACAAGAGTAAAACTCCTAAGTCTAAACTGTGGTCTCTAATGAGAACTAGCATCCTTGTCCTGGCCTACCATCTGCAGATGATGTTCGATCGCATTATGGCGTTCGCATGAAGCGTCCACACGCGTCCGCCTTTGTCCATAAATTGGACAAAGGCAAATCGGACGAGGTCTCACCTCGTCCGCGAGCGTTTGGAGGTGTCCATATTTTAACATATTCGACCCGGACGAGGCCCCCCGTGTCCGCATGAACTTAGCTGCGTCCACAGCCTTGTCCACAATGATAATAGGGCAGGGCCGACCTTTCGGACACGAAGACAGCGTCCCCGAGTCGTCCCAAAGTGCTGATATGGCATTCTATACATTTACGAACGATGATTAGCATCTGTCGAGTCGTCCGCAAGTGCACAGTCTAGCATTTATCTCACATATTCCTACTTAACTCCTATCCAATAATATTTTTCCCATAATTATACGTCATAAAGAACACATATAATTACGCAATGTAATGTCCCAACTACCCCATCCTTTAATCACATCGTGTATATGGGGAAAACGTAACAAAAATACCCTTTTGACCTAATGCTCCGAAACGTCTTCGGTAATTCCCCGATAATTATGCAACTTAAAAAGTTGGGGTGTTACAAACATTAGAGTTGGTTTGGAAACTTTATTCTCGGATGATTTTGTAGTTCCCTAACTATGGAATCAATTTCTATTAATATAGTTGAGAAGAAAAAACTGTTAGATGGTCAGAAGATTTTATTTACTCAGTAAAAAGTGTCTGACTTGTGCTTGGTTCTCAAGTGGAGATTTAGTACTGGCCTCTTGTCTTTATTTCATTTCTCATAAGTTTGATCCAATTATATGGGTAGTTTATAGTAAGCATTAAAATGGCAGAATTGGCAGGTGAATAAATTAAATAGAGAAATAGATAGGAAATTATGTGAACCATTGAAATCCTAATATTTCATTAAGCTTTCCATGAAATAAAAATAGGAATAAAAAAAAAAGAAAATGCCCTTTTCTTGTCTTGCTCCAAAAGTACGTTGGTTTTATTAGTAGCAGTCAGAAGAGGGCATTCTTGATGACCGAGAGGAAAATGATAGTGCAATGAGTATATATGAGAAGAATAGGATCTAAAAGAATTGTGGTGAATAGATAACATTTATGGAATAAGGTCATTATTTCATCTGGGTTCTTCGTTGGATTCTAGCTAAGAAGGAAGATAAGTTGTGCTTGGTATTGTTTGACCTAGTTTTGAGGTAGAGGTTATTTTATATTCAACGCACATTAAATTATTAAATGTCTAATATTGTTTTAATTTAGACATGTTGACTTACTGTTCAGTTCGTTGTGTTTAATTTTATATTTATTTATTATTATTATTAACTGGAGTAATGGGACAGCTGTATGTGCCATGTCCCTAGGCACAAAACCCTAAGCCTGATCAGGGTCCGTGTGGCTGCTGCAATTGCCTGAATATCTCCGTTTTGCATTTTTGTTAATTATTTCATTGTTCACTTTTGTTCTTTCTTATGTTAAATTGTGAATAATAAGAAATTGAAATCCCATATATGATTCATATAATATAAAGTTGAATATAAAATAAATTCCTACTGACTTTAGTTTACTCATCCCAAATATGACTTTTTTTTTTTCAGGAATGAATCAGAGGAGTCCCCAATTGTCACCTCAAGAGTAGAAATTTATAATTTTTCCTATATAAATTATTTCATTTCATTTGTATAGATACTTAAAATATTTTAGGAAGGTTTGTACCCTAAATCTTATTTTTAAGTTCCTAGTTTTAGAATTGGTTAATTTGTACTATATTATTGTCACTTCTAAACCTTTATTTTTGGGTCTGATCTGTAACGTGAATGTTTAAGTCTTCCGCTGTTAATTATGGATTCAAGTAAAGGTCGGACGATTCTGTCCTTTTGGGCCTGATCGTTCCCCGTTATGTCTCGGGTCCCCTATCGGCGTGATAGAATAATTTATATCAAAGCATGGTTGACATCCTAAAGAAGTGACATTAATAAAAGAGATAGTGTTATGCAAGAAATGAAATTATAGTACTTCAGGACAAAGTACAAAAATTGATTTGTGTTCAGATACTTCTAGAAAAATATCTCGAGGTTATCCGTTGGTGGATGAAAGTATTTCTTTAATCGGACACAAGGAATATGAAGTTGACAGGATTTAGTTAGAAATGATAAGGAGTATTCTTTTAAATGATTATAAACAACTTTTTGGAACATATGAGTGTGTGAACTGTTATGGGTTATAAGTGTGGGTCTGTGAAATTTGAACTTCAGAAACTCATTTTAGATGGAAATTTAGTGTGTTAGTTCCTTCAAAAGTCCAATATTTATTCCGTCCTGTTTGGAATTTGTTAATCAAAGTTGGAGCATTCAATTGTAGACTTTAGTTCAAAAACTACTCAAGGAAGGTTCTGAATAGATTTTATTTAAAGCATTTCCATATTAGAGTCGAATTTAGTGTAAGTTGTTGGAAATATTTGGTTTGAGGTCTAGAGTCGTTCAATTGGGTATTTCTTGAGGAATGACTGCAGCGAAAATTTATCTAGTTGATGTTTATATTGAAACGCTTAATTGATACTGAAGAATTTAAAAACAATTATTATGTCCATGGAACATATGATTTGTTTTGCTATAATTCATATTGGGTTAAGAATGGAAATTTTTAAAGATTAATGTCTTGTTAAAGCTATAAGGTTAATAAAAATTTAGGCAATATTCAATGCATGATGTGATTTAAAGATAGATTATAATTTGGAATAAAGTAAACTCTCAATTTTTTAAAACTAAAACTTTGTTGTGGAGATGTCATATTACATTAGACTCCTAGATTTCGACTGATGAAGTTGTATGGTTGAGAATCACTTTACGACCAAGATTATCCTGAGATTTATAAGCTTAGTTCTATAATTGTAGGTTTGAGTGTTATTTGAAATGTTGGAGCAAATTTTGTTAAATATTTGAGTGAAAATGATAATTGATTGGAATGCAGTGATGAAATTAAAAATGGATACAAAGAATGAGTTTAAGGGAAGTCTTTGAGGCATGTTTATGTAGTTAGATGATTTAATTGGATTGGCAAAACAATCCTTTTGAAGATTAATGTGGTAAGGGAATTTAATTTTCACTTTTTGTTGAAGTACGTTAAGAATTGAAGATGAAGTGTTTCACATTTAATGAAATATGATGCCATAAGATTTTTGGACACAAGTAAACAGTGAACGTTTGTTTTTTTTTTTTTTATAGTTTGATTAGTTGTAATATCAATTTTTGACTAATTAAGTGAGTTTAAGTTCATATTTAATTGTTACGCATATGGTACAACTTTTCAATTGTGAGTGAGCAAGTTGTTGCTTTACGGGATGTTTCTTTTCACATTTAATATTTGTCTGTGTGACAGGGAAGACTAAAGCATTATGAGGGTATATTTCTTGTTATCAGTGACTATGAGTTAATTGGTATACTTTAGTTTTTGTCAGTTATGACTATGTCCTGACGTTCCTTTTTAGGATATGTCAGGGTTACCATCTTATCATGAACTTGAGTTCTGCATTTATTTTGTCCTAACAATCCTCTAGTTTTAGTAGCTTCATATTGGATGGTTTAGATGAAGTGAATAAACTTTCATTACATCATATGGATTTGTTGTGGAATGAGTTCCACATGTTTAGTTTGTCATAAGGGATATGCCAGTTTCAATGTTTGTTTGGAGACAGAGTGGTTGTTTCTAATTTTGTTCATTTCGTGCTTGAAGTTCGATCAAGAGATGATCAATGTTAATGATCCATTTATATGAGGGAATGTTCTCGTTGACAATTGAAGGGATTAATAAGTTTCACCGCATATAATATCAAGTTAGATTATCATCAGTAAATTTGTTAATGGGATGATGTGGTCAACTTTTGAGTTCATTATGGATTATATGAGTTTGAAACTTTGACGTTGATTAAACTTGTTAATATTATGAGTATGAGAAAGTGAATCTTCTAGACTTTGTGGACTATTTTGGTTAAGTATTTCTTAAGGGATTGATTATTATGATACTCGTGATAATCATGTGGAACGTCTAAGAATTTTGATGTGAACTTTTAATGATCATTAGTTGTAAGCTAGGTGTAGTTGGATATAATTGTAATACCCCGATTTCCCATAATGGAATTAAGTAAAAATAATTGAGAAATTAAATTGGATCGATAATTATCATCAAACAATATTCGGAATTAATCGGGAATTGGAAATTGGGTCAATTAATATACCATAGGTATATTTAATAATTATAGATTTATTAAAGAAATTAAAATAGATAAAATGAAGATTAATGTAATTAAAATAAACGTTAATTTAATGAATTAAATTATAATGTTTGGGGATAAATAATTTAGAAGGAAAATTAAAAGAAGAAAATTAAGGGATGAGGGGGAGAAGTGAACCAGTTCACTTTGTGAACCGGTTTGGTTGAATGAAACAAGAGGAATGGCCACAGGCCATTCTAGAGAGAAAGAAAACAAGAGAGGAAGAACCAGGGAGAGTGAGGGGGAGGGGACGAGCGAGGGAGACATGATGGGAGCACTCTGAGCAGCTTCCTCGCGGTGGTATGGCGCTATCCGATAGGTGAACGGGCTGTGGTTAGCGACGCGAACTGCGGGCTAGGGTTCGGTATCGCGAACTCAGAGCTCCTGCTAGCTACAAATTCCAGCTTCGAGTTGAGGTAAGTCAAAGGGTTAATTTATATTATGTAATTCCTTTCTCCTGGGTTCTACTGAAGTGTGGTCGCCATTTTCTTATTGGCGGATGGAAGGCCTGTGGTCCGGTTTGCGGGTCGGTCTGAACTGGACTGTCCTGCTCTGGTGGAAGCAACAGATTGGACGTACGAAGGGGATGGTGTTGAGTCAGAGTATGGCACGCCATGCCTCTCTGGTGAATTGAAAGGCAGAAGTGCGGGGAGGGGGAGGGCTGGTGGTGACGTGCTCTTGGGTGCAGAGTGAAGGGTGAGTGGTTCTGGAGGAGAAATGCTTAGGTGAGCTTGCTGAGAGAGAGATGGAGTCAGGGATGTGAGCTTCTAGAGAAATGGAGAGGGAAAACTTAGAAGATAGTTGAGTGCTCTCGGACATGGATGAGTGCTCTAGAGAAGTTGGGTTGCCGGGAGGGTTGGTGGTTGCTCTCTAGTCTTTTGTGAGGTATAATTTCCCCCTCGTGTTATGTATTTAAGTGATGGTTCTGGTTAAATAGAGAAGATAAAAGATTTAGTGGACACCATGATTTATTGTTTGATATTGCCGCTCTGTTTTTGGAATCATGCCTCTATTGTGTTTCTGCTTCTTGGTTCTGTGAATGGATTTATTAATCTGTCATTGGTTCTGTAAAGAGTAGTTCAAATATGTGCTCTGTTGCTTGGGTTATATTCTATGAGGTTGATTTGTGAATATAGCACTCTGTTGGTTATTTTTCAAAAGCATGGATATGTTAGAATTAGTTTTGCTGTGTTGCACTCTGTTGGTTGTTGTTGGAAAATGTCTTTGTTGATGGTTGACAGTGTGAGTGTATTAGGCATACACTCTTAGGGATTTGTATTCTGTGTTATTGATTGATTCTGTCTCGGATTAAATTATGGAGACATTATGTGTAACGACCCAGTTTTTTCGTAACCTTTGAAAAATACTCTAAAATTTAAAACTTTTATTTAACCACTAAAATCCTCTTTATTTAAAACACTTTTAAAGAACTATCAGAGTGCGTCTAACTGGACCGCTACTAACCCTTCGTTAGACTCGTTATGAAAAATCCAATTAATAAAATGTGGAAGCGTTATAAAATCTTTTATTTAAAACATAACAGGTTTATTAAAGCATAGCGGAAGCGTAAATTATTTTTCCTTTGAAAACGTAGTGGAAGTGTAAATAGTAATTCAATTGATAAAAATCATTTTTATTTAAAAGCGTAGTGGAAGCACAATTAATTCATTTAAAACAATTAATAAAATATTACTTTATATTTACAGCTTGTTCATCTTTACTTTAATTAGCCAACCAGCTGCAAGTCTCGTTTGTGCAAATCCTTCATCAGTTGCTCCTAAATTTGTTCGTCATTTTTCCTACATCGCAAGACGTAAGCTATGAGCCTAATGCTCAGTAAGTGATAATACCTATCATAATACTACATGCAGTTTCAGTTTCGTCTTTTTCTTATATTCTTATCTTTTATGCTTTAATCATCATTTTGGTCGTTTTCTTCTTATCTTTTGTCTTTTGCATTTTAAGTTTTATCTTTCATTGGTCGTTCCTTTCATTGTTGACCTCCGATATAGTAGCGATGGCATAATCCGAGACACTGTTTCCTGCAATCCGTCCCAGCCATGACGAAACAACAAAACGCAAAAAGGGGAAGGAAGAGTCGGCTAAGCTCACCTGAACATCCTCCCCCGAAGCCTGAATCATCGCCGGAAAGCCACGTCACGGGAGAGTCCTGATTACGAGCCCTAGATTCGCACCGGCTCCGTTCTTCACTGCCGGAGAATGCCATTGCCGTGAAGAAGCTCGCCCTCCCCGTCGACGTCTCATGCTCGCTTGCTCTCCCGATCTCTTCTCTCCTTCATCGTCTCTCTCTGTCCCCTGTTCGTCCCTCTCTTCTTTTCTGTAAATGGCCGAAGGCCAAATGACAAGAATAGAAACCAATCCCTTTCTTTTAAGTCTAAACCGCCTGCTTGAACCAGTTCTCTTGAACCGGTTCACCTGCCCTTAATCCTTTACTATTTAATCTATTTTAATTCCTCCCCAATTAATTATTTACAAAATCCTCCACTCTAATAATTCCAATAAATCTTCACTTAACCACTCTCTAACATTTTAATCTCTACTAATCTGATAAAATCTTTTTTTATTCTCTCCCACGTTATTTATAATTATCATTCGATAAATTATCAAAATAATGATCTATCGGTTACGTCCTTGGTAATACCCTGATAATTATCCAAATAATTCAAAATTCTGAATTTCTTTTCAATTATTCTTATTAAATTCCGATATAAAAGTTCAGGGTATTACATTATGCATGTATGTTAAATTAAATTCATGTACTATGAGATTAAAGTTAAGTATTCTACATGTTGGATATATGCTCTGCACATTTGGACAATTTTAATTGCTATTGTGTGGGTTGGTCACATATTCTCCATGTTAAGATAATTGGGTCGTGCTTTGCTTTGCGGTGTTGTTACAGTTTGGACTAATTAATTGGGATAGGTTATGTTTTGTTTTAGGCATTAACGTGTTCCTAGAATTGCTATGTAATTAAGGATAGGAAAAGAATGAAATTAGTAAGTTATGGTTATTAATGAGTAAATTTTTTAATCATGAAGGTATTGAAAAGGAAAAAAAGGATAAAGATTAAGTACGAATACGCGATAAAGCTTTGAGGTAAGAAATTGTTTGTTTAATTGTTTGTACTGTCTTTCCTTTAATTGTTTGTTTGCATTTCTACTATGCTGCCATATTATGCATATGTTGTTCGCACGTTATTAATTTCATCTCTAAGTATGTTTAGGATGTTAGCATATCGTTATCGTTTCCTTTAAATTACTGAGCATGTCTACATTGTTATTATTGCATTTAAACTGCAAGCAGGTCCATGCTGTTATTGCTCTCTTTAAATTACTAAGCATGTCTATATCGTAATCGCTTTCTTTAAATTTCCAAGCATGCCTATGATATTATTGTTTCCTTTAAAATGCAAAGCATGTATATATTGTTATCACTTCCTTTAAATTACCAAGCATGCCTATATAGTATGTTAGTAGACTTCCATGTCTCATAATTTTATATTATTGTGGTTACTGCCTTATGACTCATACTTTTATACTATAACAATTATAGGTTTTCATTGACATGCATCATGATAATAGAAACAAGTAGGAAGTGCCACCTCTGGGGTGGTACTCATATGCATTATGTGAAGAAAACAAATGAATGAAATGAAAGAAAGGAAAGGAAAGGAAATGGGGAGTTAGGGGACAGATGGATAGTTCGGATCTAATCAGGTAGTTTGGACTAAGTCCCCTCCCTTTGTCAGGAACAGGACCAGCTACCCTAAGTGGTTAGAAGCCGACCAAGACTATAGCTCTAACATAGGTTCCTCCAATCTCGCAATCGACGTATGAGTTATGAATGAAAGAATGAAATTTAAAGAAAAGATTGGTTTGGGGCAGAACCTGTAACGACCCGGATTTTCGTAAATCATTAAAAAGGCTTAAAATTTTGAATTTTTTTTTTGAAATAAATCAGAATGCGTAAATCCGAATTGTTACCAACTCTTTCTTAAAAACTCGTAGTGAAAACCAACTTATTAAATATGCGGAAGCGTAAACACTATAATGAAGATCATCTGTTTAAAGTCTTCCGAAAGCGTTATAAAATAACCCTTTGTAAATCATGGCGGAAGCGTAACAAATCTTTCAAAGGAAATACTAAGCCATTTCACATTACGTCTATCAAATAGAACTTGATAATAAACTTCCTTGATTCACAACCGTTTACTTTCCTTTGTCTTTTCCTTGCCAGCTCGAATCCCGTGTATGTGAAATCATCCACCCCTGCTTCATTATGTGTTTCTGATCTACTTCTTCTCCGTTTACTATCTGTTCATCGTTGTACCTACACCACAAGTAAGGACATGAGCTTATGCCCAGTAAGGAGATGAGAAAAAATAATTTATGCATTTCTCTCTTTAGTTCTTCTTGGAATGGGAGCCACCCAAACCAAACTCTTTCATTACGTTCATTTTCTTTGTTCATTCTTTAACTCGTATATCGAGCTGGAGATTGGGGGTTGTCCTTTGAGATGGCCTAGCTGTACGGCTCTAACCTCCTGTGCGCATGCTAGTCCCTTTACCGACTAGGTGAGGGTGTATCCTAGCTGCTAGGCTAGATCTGGACTATCCATCTACTCCAACTCCCTATTCGTTCCCTTTTTTTTTTCAGGCGTATCCCGCCTTCTGGGTTCTTTCTCTTTCTGGCGTATCCCGCCTTTAGAGTTCCTTTTTCTTTCGGCGTATCCTGCCTTTAGAATTCTTCCTCTTTCCGGTGTATCCCGGTTTTAGAGTTTCTTCCCTTCCGACGTATCCCGCCGTTATGGTTTCTTTCACGGACGTTTCCTGCTCGTCCCGAACATACTTGTTCTGAGCATTTTCCTCACTCATGCATGTGGGTACCACCCTGAAGGTTACCCCAAACTTGGTTTCTATTAACATGAACTCGTTCTAACTTCTTCCTAACAAACAAGGCACATATGAGAAATAATATCAACACTTTAGAGAATCCACAGTAAACAATGAACGAACTAATATCATCACATGCTTCACATAACGAAAGTAATGACAACATTTAACTATTTGTGCTATTAACATTTATTATCACAAAATAGAATATGCTTTCACATGTAAGGATAGTATTCGTCAACGTAAAACACTGGCTAAGAACAACAGACATGCTTCGTAACTTAAGGTATACAGCAATGAATCACTCTACGAAAGAAAAACATTATAACATGCTTTTTAGCTTACTCTGCAGCAGAAAATACGATCATTAAAAACGTACTTCTAGATGACTATTCAACAGTATTTCATTAAATCAAATCATACTCTAAATCAAGCTTAACCATGGGAAACTCACATATAACCAAGCATGCTCTCATTTCAACTTAATCAACTAGAAGCTAACACTAAACATGTTCTTTCGATGGAAAACATACAACATAGGAACTATCAGATTATGATCAATAGAATAAGCATGCTTTTTAACAACCAAATTAACAGCGAATCCATAACACCTAACGTGCTTCTATAACAACGAATCCATAACACCTAACGTGCTTCTAAGTCAAGTACACAAGGAAATTATCATGCTATTAATGACTACACGGACTACACAAAATAACGGAAAAACATATACAATTAACACATAACAATGGAAGAGAATATACTTGGATAATCCTACTTTCTATACTATAATCACAGCAGTAACACTACTACAACATGCTTCTCATATGATACCAACAGCGGTGAAAATAAACATATCAACGAAATAGGCTTATGCTTAAGATGAAATAATCAAGTCATCACCATAGTCATTCATTCATTTCATTTTTCCTTCCCATTCTAGTCATGGTTCTCCTTTCTATTCACTTTCCCTTTAGAAGTGTAGACCTTTTTCTCTTGTTTGACGTATTTACTTGTTGAGCATAACAATAACATACATAAAAGAGAAATAAAAAAGATAATATCTACAAGGCAAAAAGTAAAAGAGTAACAACTATTGCAGGAAATCAAACGAGCTCAGAAATCTTACAGCAAGCAAAGGAATAACATTTGGAATACTCTATGTGCTTAAACACCACCAACAAAGTCATCTAAAGCAAAACAGGACACAATGAGCATTTATCATAACATCACTAGAAATCTGTAAAGAAACGTATAGTCTTTCTCTAACATCATAACTTCTTCATCGTCACTAAAGGAAAATTTGTACATTCATACTTTTCTCTTCCGTTTTAAGCATTCCTTCTCTATTTCATTCAAGTCCAAGTAGAATTCTCACATTCATACAAAAAACATATGCAATCTCTATCAAAGTACTAAAGAAAACGTGGCATTCATATCATATAGAGGAAAGTAAGGCAATAATAGGAATAATCAAAGTCAACCAACAAACAACTCACACAAACGACAATTACTTGGGTGTAGGACCTCCAAATGGCCAAGACAACTCATTCCTTACCTTAGTTCTTTATTGCGCTCAAGCACTTAGCCGATATCCTTTTTCCCCCATTCTGACACCTGAATCGATCGAAAGCATCATATCATTACCCGTCACCAACTCTTAATCACGTAGCCTTAACAATTAGAATAACATAATCTCTCACAACAATGATCCAATAGAGGACAATTGATTGAGCCTAACCATGATACCACAAAACCAATTCCAACTTATCCATCACATTTATTATCTTCCAGTAACTAATCAATCCTTTATAGGGCTCAACACTATGAAATTTCTTTAACATAAATCTTTGCAAGATACTAAATAAACCAATAAAGTATTTCACATGCTTTAACAACATTAGGTTAACAAATCTTCCGTTCGTTAACATGTCCATGCTTCAACTAATTTAACAGAGAATAGGATGCTCACCCAAAGGAGCTATGAAACTCCACTTGAATCGAGAGAGAATCAACCAGGCAGGGAGCAGCTCACCACAAAGCTCCAACTTCTAGCTTACTGCCCAGCTCCCACTCCTCAAGTAGCTCACGTTCACACACCTCATAGCCCAACACTTACCACTCTCTTTCTCACTCAGGTCTCTCTCTCATGTACAACAGCTCCTTATCCAGTAGAATTTCCCTTCAGCAGAAACGAAAGAGAAGACAAAGGATGCTGGAGGAGCTTTACTGTAGACTAAAATGGAGGAAGATAGAGAAAGATTTTACCTCAGGAGACAAGTGGGAGACAAGGCGTGCATATAGGGAGGCTCCTTGATGAGCTACTACTAGGAGGAGACAACTTTCTCACCAAAAGTACGAGCATTAACTCGCTAAACGTCAAGTTTTCTGACTTTTATTTCCTTAATTTTCGCAGATCTGCTGCGATTCAGACTTGTACAGACGCCACGCTGTCGTCCGCATGCGTTCGCAAGACCTAAAACTACACAGCAAATCCCTGGTTTCAGACGCAATATGGCATCCCCACCTTTGTCCGTACCATCCGCAGTCTCTTTGCGGATGCCATCCTTGGTCTGCATCATCTGCACGTAGCTTCCAAATTGTAAAAAAAGTGAAACAGATTCATTCAGACACTGCATCTTCTCGTCCGGAGGTGTCCGCATTTGTCGTCCGAATGGTCCCAGAGGTTGGACAGATTCAATCGGACGACTCCTTCTCACGTCTGCAGTTGTCCGTATCGTCCGTAAAACTCTAGATTTAAACAAATTCATTGCGGACGCGACCTGCCTCATCCGTACCGTCTGTACTTTCCACATCCAGCATCCGCAACACCTCAGAACAGCGAGTTTAGGACACAGATTCGCATCCCGAGTCGTCCTCAAGTCCATTTTCTCCACTTTTCAGTATCTTTTCAAACTCAACGTGATCCCCACGACGTTTCCTTCATAGATACATGTCACAAATGGCACGTGTAAACATGTAATGAAATATCCTCATAATCCAATGCTTTGATTACATCACGTATATGGGGAAAAATGTTACTAAAATGTTTATTGTTTTAGCGCTCCGAACATCCTTGGTAATATCCCGATAATTATCCATCTTAAAAATATCGGGATGTTACAGAACCCATTCCAAAAGAATTAAATAGAGGCATAATCATACTGTAAATCTCATTTCTTACTGGGCATCGGACTCACAATTTACTAATGGTGTAGGTACACGCACGAGAAAATGATGAATAGATCAAGGAGCAGTTGATGAAGGATTTGTACAAGCGGGACTTGTGGCTGGCTAGGCTAAGGAAAGTAAAAGAGAAAATAGTTTTATAAATGTAAGGTAATAATTTATTTATTGTCCTTTTTAAAATGAATGATTTATAGTTCCGCTATAAAATGTTTTATCCTTCTGCTATTAATTAAGAAAAAAGGATTTTATAAATAAAGTCTTCTGCTGTTAATAAATATTTAAGTAACAAGTTTTAAGTAAGACGTTTCTAATGATCGAGTTTTTAAGAAAAAAGCTTTGATTTCAATTGAAAGGTCTTAATAAGAATTCATTTGTTTTATAAAAGTTTTAAATTTAATGCATTTTTAAAGTAAAAAAAAATCCGGGTTGTCACAATAATTATTGAGAGATGAGCAAAATTTTTCAAAACTTAGGGATTCTGAGTTAGTATCTCCTTGATTTTCTATTTGAATTGCAATTATGTTAGAATGGAACCACTAAGGTATATCAGTGAGATCTAAATTTTCTTGAAATCAGATTGTTACGTTGATATCTAATTGCAAGAAATTCTTCTAATATAGGTATTGTTAAGTAACCTTATGAATAGAAATGTTAAGCTTGGTTCTAAAAGAAAACCATTGGTTCATTTTTGAGAAGCTGAGATTTAAGTTGGTCATTGCGATGTTATTGGCGATAACATGAGTATATTCATTATATGTTGACTATGTTGGTGCATCAAGAGTTGGGTTTGGATGCTTAATGTTGTGGATAGATGAAATCTATACCTGTAAGCTCTGTTAGTCAAAGACTGAGGACCCTTACTCATGAGTGTATGTTGGCAAAAATTAGAGTTATTTTATGGCGTGAAGTTCGATATTCTCTTGGATTCTATAGTTTGAAATATTTAAAGCAAATACCATGATATGCTAATAGGTGATGAATGTGAAGAGTTATGAACTTGTTCTAGAGTACAATCCCGCTAGGTCACTTTGGTGATTGAAATTTTGTGTCGTTAACCTCAAACCTCTAATTCTGTATCCAATGTTAAAGGATTGTAAGAAATATTTGATTTCTAGGGTTGATTCCATAATTGAGGTATGTAACTTGGTAACAACTTTCAATTTCTACAACATATTTAGAGATTGTAGAATCTTAATGAAGAGCTTGAAAAGAGATTTGACAAGCTAAAGTAAGATGAACAATATAGCGTTGTGGAAGTTAGTGCTAACGAGATTATGACTTCTCATTGGATTTATTCATAGAAACTGGAATTTAGATTCATACAAAGAAATTAGCAGATGTTTATAAACCAAATTTTGTTCTTCATTTGTATAATATCCCATGTTTGAAGCATTGAAATATTAGTGTAAGTTGGCTACTTTGGAGTTAAGTAAGGAATTGAACACTTGAAATCTATTAGGTTGTTACGCTATTAATCCTTAAGGTGTGTGAAACAAAATATGACAACTATTTATTTGATAATCCAATTATCGAGGATATTTTTAGACGTATGGTGATGTTGAGTTGTCGCAAAATGGTTGATTTTTCTGCTAAGTTTTTCTATCTTCGCTGAAGATGAACTATTATGGATTTTAGTTGAGTGAAACAAATATTGTAGTCATTGTTTGATCTTGCATGTTCTTTCAGTGTTACGTCTGATTAAGATTTAAATACTTTGATTAAGTTTAACTCTCCGGTGGTCTTGAATACTTAGTTAAGTTGAGCGGTTGTGGTTCCCGATAAAAAAAGGATAATTTGAATTTCGGCCTTATAGGGGATAGGATGAGCTATCTAATCTTGAATATGATAAAAGTTTTTAGTAATTTTTGAAATTTAAACTACTGCTATGATGAGTTGAGGGCAAGGTGCAAGTAAACCTTGGCTCTGTTTGTGTTCATGTAACAATTGGAAAAGTTCAAGTAATTAAGAAATGATTTTTTAAACAATTTTGAGTAGTTAGATGAGGACTTATTAAGTTTGGAAGTTCGATCGTGTTACGGTACTGGTTATTTTTGTTGTGATAGATAAGTTAGTTCTCATATGAATATCAGGTCTCTTATGATTATTATGTGTGTTGATTAGGTGACTTATCAATAGGACTTCTTCTCGTAGCTAAATTATGTCCATAATGTTTTTCATATCTCTATGTTAAGAAAGTATGCGTCTGATCCATCACATGTGATCTCTTGGACCAAGATGCCAATTCAGGAGGACGTTTCTTATGAGGAGGAGCCTGATAAAATTATTCGTCTATGAAATTAGAATTCTTCGTCATCATGAGATACCATTGGTTCGAGTGCAATGGAAGAATCCTAATGAATGAGAAGCGACTTAAGAGATTGAATAAAAAATGATGACAAAGTATCACCACTTTTTCAATGGTACGATTGAGGTTATTCTAAATTTCGAGGATGAAATTCTTCAAGTGGGGAAGAATGTGATATTCGGCCCAGTCCATCCCATAAAAAAACTAATTTTTAAAATTAAACTTCGTGTTTCAGGGGAGTTGTTGCAAAGATTGGGGGGAGGTTTTATTCACCTTATTTCAGAGAAGTGGGGAAGATGGAACTCCCCAATTCCCTATCCTCTCTTTTGGCGATTTCTACTTCCCTAACTAGGAAGGGGTTGTGCAGGTGAAACCCTTCAACTTATACTGTTCTCACTAGTTCACCGCGGTAAGTGTCTATTCCCTCGGATTTCTTTCTCTTTCCTTCTCCATAACTAGGAAATTAACACGTGGGATGATTTTCATTTGAAGTTTTGTCGTGGGTACCGAAGTTCGAAGGTCGACGATGGCTAGATTGTTGTCAAGGTAGTGTAAATCGAGGTAGAATTTTTGTAACGACCCAGATTTTTCGTAATTCCTTTAAAAATGCATAAAATTTTGAAAATTTTCTTTTTAAAACAAGACGTATCAGAGTGCATCTAACCGGATCGCTACTGACTCTTTCTTCAAACTCGTTATGAACCAATTCATAAAAATGCAGAAGCGTTATAATAAAATCATTGATATAAAACGTTGTGGAAGCGTAAATAATGCGTTGAGAATGGAAACTAAACTATTGAGTAAAACCACAGTGCTAGGCAACTAAATAAAATTTATAATACTTAATTTAATTACATCTGTTTCTTCTTTTACCCTTAGTCTGGCCAGCTCTAGTCACGCGTGGTCGAAATCTTCCATCCCTGCTTCGTTATGTGTTTGTCATCTACTTATTATCTATTCGTCATTGTACCTACACCACAATAATACGTGAGCCTAATGGCTCAGTAAGGAAAAAGGGTTAATGCAATATTCTTATGACTCTCTTTAGTTCATTTGGAATGGGGGCCACCCATACCAATTCTTTCATTACGTTTCTTCTTTCTTTATTTTTTTCTTTAGTCGTAATTCGAGCTGGAGATTTGAAGACCCAAATGGGATGGTAAAGTGGTCGGACCTAACCTCCTATGGACAACATGGTCCCGTTCCTGATAAGGTAAGGGCATTGCCTAATTGTCAGACTAGGACCGCTACCCATCCTCCTCCCAACTCCCTTATTCCTTTTCTTCGTCTTTTCTTATCATTTTCCTTTCCTTACCATGCATGCGAGTACCACCCTGTGAAAGTACTCCCTACTTTATTTCTATTACATGATGCATGACCATACATTCTCAACCTAATATAATGAATGATGCGTATAACATAATTTTAACAGAATTGAAGTGCACATAAACCAAAGTAACTGAAATTAAAGGCGCATATAAAAGCATAATAGGAACTGAAGCACATAGCAATAAAGGGAACAATTATGATATCAAATTGGAAGCAACAAATGAACAAGATGGAACGATAAAGTAACATACGACGAATTACAATTAACTAAAACATGCTCATTTAACTAAGCTAGGATAAACATGGAAACATGCTGTAGGCAACGAATACGGAAACATGCTTGTAAATTGGAAATTCCTATTCTAGTTGACTAAGCATACTTTTATTTTAATTAGTCAAACATGTTATATTTAAAAGTCTAGTTATTATCATGGTTAATTACATGCTCAACTATTTAGTTAACATGTTAAAGGTTTAGTTATTAATTAAACATGCTTGGGATAATTTCACGCTTACATTGATTACTTACTCTAGTTAAGCTAACTAGCACGTTCAAGAGATTATTTAAGCTAGTGAATTGATCATGTCATCTAATTAAGCATTTTGGTTAGTTAATTATAAACATGCTAATCCGTTAATTTCATTCTCAAGGATTTGTCATTAATTAAACAACTAATTACATAGGCCCAATTTGTTAATATATATTGTCATCCTATTTATAACTAACACACTTGACGAAGTGATTAACAACTATGAATTGAACTACTAGTAAACATTAATTTAGTTTACATGTTTTAGTTAACTAACTTAGGATTCTAATTGGTTAACATCTAAACATGTTTGGCCTAGTTGATTAATATGCTTATTAATATAACATGTATATCCAACAAGGGAATGACACAACAAGGGAAGGGCAGAACAATTTGCGACAACAATATCAATTGAAGGAAATAGCACAGTTAAAAGACAGCAAGTAGATTAGGCAGTACCATTCATCATTTCACACTTTAACCATTCATTACCCTTTTTACATTCAGCCTTTTTCTCTATAAAGCAATGCATTCAATCACTAAATAACGCAACTCAACAAAATGGGAAAATATCACAGAACTTAACAAAATCTACAGAGTACTAACAAATTTATGGTATCAATCAACACAGAGAATGTCTACGGCAGATAAACCAATAGAGGAAATAAGTACGACACAACTAATCATAAAACTCACGCACTCTACTTGTGTTGTAAGGCCTCCACAGGCCAAGACACCCAATTTCCTTACCTTGAACTTTATCGCGCATTGACACTTAACCGTTATCTTTTTCTTCTCCTTTCGATACCTTCACAATTTAATAACGTTTAATTATTACTTAGTTTCATAACTAATTCCAACTAACCTCGTCACAGTTCATGAAACCCATTAACGCTCAAAATGGAATAGAACCATCCCAAATAAATTAATCTCAACAACAAAACTTCTAAAATGTAAAACAATCGACCATCAAACCAACAACAGAGAGTATTCGGACCACACAATGCATAATTCCCAAACTTTTTCATTCAAAAATTCTGTATCAATTACCGTCAGACCAAGGAACATTTCAAAATACTCCAAAACTGTCATCAACACTAATGATGGAATTACACTCAAACAGAATTCCAAGGATAGAGAAATCAGAGAAGGACTCACCAGCGACCAATGAATCTCTCAGCCATCAACAACGCCATCTCAAAAGGGTAGAGGAACTCTGAGAACAATCAACCAAGGCTGACAAACCGGGTCGGGTTACCCGAGTCAGAGCATCCGGGTTGGCCACATTCGGGTTGAAACATCCGGGTCTGGAAACCGTTGTCCTGGGTTGGCGGCTGTAGCCCGACCTGAGACGCCGAAAAAATGCCACCAGTGGCGTCCCAAACCCAAACCGTGGATAGCTACCCGCGTCGTCGCAACAGCACCCGTCATTCGCCACAACAGCTTGCTCGCCCGTCCTTGCAAATCTGACTTTCGACCCATGAAGACCATCCACTTCGTGTCCCTACCGTGACTCGCTTCATCGACTGCCTGCCGCCGTTCACCCACATGCTAGACAGCGCCGACACCGCAGATCTGAGTCGTCCATCACCTACTTCACTCGACGCCTACATTCGTCGTCTTAAGTTGCTCTCAGTTTTCCCCTCGTCTCTCTCTCATTTCTTCAGCACTAAAAACATAACCTGATTTTTATTCCGCAACCCCC
>CM039477.1:14517516-14669442 GCA_022433065.1 Begonia loranthoides | reverse complement strand
CCCCCCCTCTCCTAACTTGTTTCTAAACCGAACCAGTTAGCTTGAACAAGATAACCGAACCGGTTCAGCCATTCCAATCTCCTCTTCACTTCATTTTTCACTTTAATCCCCACATTACATTAATTATTCAATTAATATTTAATTCAAAACAATTATAATTAATCTCAACATTATAATTTAATTAATTAAATTAACATTTATGTTAGTTATACAAATTTTTTTTTTATCTTCAATTAGTTATTTCCCCTTTCTCATTTCATCAAACGGCCGAAGGCCAGACGAAATGAGAAATGTTGAACCGGTCCCTTCTCAGAATTGGTCCAGTTAATCGAAGATACGTCCCCATTTATTTTAACCAAATCCAATTATTACATTTTTATTTTATTTTGATTACATTAATTTGAATAATATATAATCTAATGAGTACGTTCTTGCTAATACCCCGATAATTATCCAACTTAAAATATAGGGGTGTTCCTCTATGATTTCTATCAAATAGTTGGAATAATGTTGAGAAGACTGAATTGTTTGGTTGGGTATTGGAAATGTCATTAGAATGTTTTTGTAAGGATAATAGAATTTAGAACGTATCTGTTGTTAGTGTTCCCACTGGTTGCTATGAAAGATGATGAAAAGATCGAATATTGTTATGATTTTGAGGATAAGGATCTATATAGAATTGAAGCTATTTTTCTGTTTAAGTTTGTACACTAGATAAGTTTGATATAATGCTTTGTTGAAATGTTTAGAATCTGTAAAGGTTGCTAATGTTGGTTTTTAGTTCCCTCGCACGGCTGAATTACTAATGTTCATAACAACGGTAATGCGCGTAACCTATGTATCATGAAAAATAATTTTAACATGAACATAAAACGGATCGTTGTTATAACATATATAATAATAATATGTATTTAAAAATATTTATTTAGATCTAATCTAAAAGATGAAGAATATTACCTTTGTAGCTTACTTCACACAGGTACAAAATCAACTTTCGATCTTCTCTGCCAATCCTCCTCACCTAAAATAAGCACGTGTGGGTGTGATGAACAAAACAAGATCATACTCAATTTATGATAGATCGTATTTTAAACACAAGAGACAATCTATTTGGATTTAGAAAACGTTTCTCTAAAGCCAACACGAATGACTCACAAATTTGCTTTCAAAATGGATTCCTTAATCTCAAAGATTTCAACCTTATAACCTAATGAGGTTGGACCTCTATTTATAGTGGTATTGCTCCATAATGGCCATTATGACATTTAGAGAAAAACATTACAAATTCCTCATTAAAGTTACAATTGATTTCATACATTTATAAAAATGTTATGCAAATCAAAAGGTCTTGTCACCATAGCACAACCCTTGGCACTATGACATTAACTTATTAATCTCTCATTTAAATTATAATACATTTATAACAAAAATGTTATGGCAAACAAAAAGTCTTGTCACCATAGCTCAACACTTGGGATTATGACATTAACTCAAATTTGACAAAATCCATTTTAAAAACTATTTTCAAAAGTTACTTTATATTTGTTAATTAATTGAATAATCAATAATTCAATTATTTCATTTAATAAAATATAACAAATATATTAACTATGACAACTTTTGTCATTTTGTCTTAATTAATTGAAAAATCAATAATTCAATTATTTCATCTAATGAAAAATAATAAACTTATTATTGAGTGTATTAAATAATTAATTATTTAATCTTCTTTGTTCATTTTTCTATTATTCGAATAATGATAGAATGTGACGAAGGGACCGATGGACCTAGAGTTTTAAGTTCCAATAATATTTCGTTAATTAATATAAACTCTTTATATTAATTAATATAATTATTAACTCTAAAGTAATTCCACTAAATACTTAGAGTTGTACTCTAAAAAACTATATAGTACATTTACTCTAATTAATGTCCATTGATATAGTCATTACATATGTATTAACCCTCCATTTAGATTCGTAATAGAGCTAGCTTTATAATCCGTTAACCTCTCATATTGTGTCTTTATTCTTGACTATCATTAGTTCTTGATTGAATAATTAATTCATAATGATTATGAATTGCGCGCTAATTATTCGATCCTTAAACTAACAAACAAGGGAATCTATAGAAATGGATTTCATTGTATCGATATTAACATTCCCAGCTATTCATTTTAATTCACTTCCAATATACAAGGTATACGAATCGTAACTCGTACAAAACTTTACCAAGTAAATCAAAGAATAAATTAAAATAAAATAGGAGTATGTTAAATACAACGAATTAAGATCATGCATATATGACCATCATTATGATAAAATTAATTGTTCTATATTTAACAGAAATTATCAAAACAATATAATTTTATCTGGTCCAGTCCTATATAATCATCTTATATAAAACATATTTATCTTATGTCACTACATATTTTTTCGGGATATGACTATACATTCTGAATGTGATAAACTATGTTTATGACTATGCACCACTTGAAGATTCCATACTTCAAATATAAGTCATGGAGATATTCTGGTTATTACTGTTTATATTTTATCTCCGATATATGTAACAACCCGTTACTAACTTTTTCCTGCTAAGTGATGTAATCAAACTTTGGAGATAAAATTTCATGATACAACTCATCTTCTATATGCGTTAAGTGGTGACTTGTAATTTCGTGGGAATTAATTCGGATGAAAGTCTAGTTGAAAATGTGAAGGAAATGGAATTTTGGTCTTTTCAGACACATGCGAACGACCCTGCGGACGTGATGTGTCGTCTGCAAAATGAATGGAACAACTCTTGAGAATTCAGACTACTTCAAACGATTTTGAACGAGAGCGGGCACGGTCGAACGTTGTAATTTTTAATTTGTCCAGATTCTGGATGATTTCGGACGATCCTAGACAATGCGGACGCAGGCGGACGTTGTGAGTTTACATCTGTCCAAATTTTGGATGAATTCGGACGCACGCGGATGATATCTCAGACCCCATTTCGCATCCAAATTTTGAATTCGGACGGTACAGGCAGAATTGGGTTGCACCCTCTCGTCTGAATCCTCACAGAGCAAAGACAGAACTAATTTTAAATCAAGAGAAAATGACACTCAACCAATAGAAACACGGACCACTCGACCTCACTCCCATGATCCCAACCAGCACAAGATGTCCCCTGCACCTCTTTTGCCACTCATAGGAATTGTACCCAAGGTGAGCCCTATTTCATCTTCGGCTCTTTATCTCCTTTTTCTTTGCCATTCTTCTTAGAAGGTTTTGGAGGGTTGCTGTTTGGAGTGTGGAGGGAGAGCCATTGTTCGAGCGAAGGCTTGTCTACAAGGGTAAGGGAATGGTGTAGTCTTGGCCATTTGGAGGACCTACACCCAAGTAGATGTGTGTGTGAGTAGTGGTTTTGGTTGTTACAAGTTTTCTGTAAATCTATTGTTGAATCATCTATGTGGTTTTCCCTTCTGTCATTATTTTAAGTAGATTTTCTCACTGCTTTTAAACGTTTTACCTTGCAGTTGCTCTCTGGATATACATATGTATATCACTGCTAGTTTCATCTTTTTTTTTTTTCTATAACTTAATGCTTGAGCTACAATTTTGGAATGACAAGTTGGTGAGTGTTAAACCCTGAATGATGTTAAAATGAGTAGTAGGGAAATTTGAGATAAGGACTTCATAATGATTGTTAACAACTGAATGAACTAAACTCGGTACCTCTATTTACACTATATAATGTTGCTCACTTTTAGTGTTTTATTTATGTGACATTGTTCCTGTTCAAAGCATAGATCTACTTCTAGTGGGTCACAATTCTTTCTCTGCATTAACTAGTTGTTCTATTGTTGATGTATATAATCTCTATTTTTATTGTTGACCATTGGATACCCCACACCCAAGTAAACGTGTGTGGGTGTTGATTGTGATTTCTTAGCTTTTGTGAGAATATTCATCTCTGTGACCCCATGTATGTCTTGTTCTGCTGTAGACTTTTAGTGTTCTTACGTTAGATCTCTTGTTGATTGGTTTGTCATCTTTAATGCTTATTTATTTTCATAAGCGAATGTTACTCGGTTATGTATTCTGGATGTTAAGCCTTGAGTTTCTCTGTAGTTTTATTTTCATGATTAAACTGTCAAGCTTAGTAGATTAAAGTTACGAGACATGAGTAATGCCTAGCAACTGTTATGCAGAGATGAACTGAACTAAAAGGTAGTATTTTTTGTTGCTTTATTCTAAGATATTTCTCTATTGTTTTCATCACATTGTATATTACCTTGTTCATAAACTTTGTTGCTGCTATAAACGATCCTCTATTATTATACTGCATATTATTCTCCAATTACTTTGTTGCTTAGCATGATAGATTGTTGCTACTGCTGTGATATTATTGCTATTATTGTTGCTGCTATTATATGTAAACCCTCTGCTACCATTATCTTGTAAAGTATGTAACTCACTATCGCTTAATCCTACAACTGTATATAGTTAAACTGATTCGCATGACTAGTTTCATTAAGTCTTCCAGCACCTTATCTATTTTGCCATTATTACCAAACATGAGTATGAAGCATGTTGATTAGTATTTTTCCCCATTAAGTAGAATGTAAATTAACCAATTTGTTAATCTCGAGCATGTTAATCTATCACATGTATAACCTTCAAAATGCCGACTATTTGTTGTGAAACATGCCAATTTCCCTTGTACGATTTCTGCATGTTAATTATTATTAAATCTTCAAGCATGCTCGCTCATTAGCTAATGTTTCTTGTGCTCTTCCAATATTGAATAAACTTTGTTATCTCTTGAGCATGATGTTCTAATTTCATGAAGCCTGTTATGTTTATTTTCGTTGTTTAATAGCATGATTCGGATGTTGTTCTACATGTTTTCCTCTTACTGTTGTGCTATAAATTATATCTTCATGAATTGTTAATTTCTGCCCTTTATTATTGATTGAAATTTCTGTTGCCTAGTTCCTATGAATGCGTTACTTAGATTTTTAGTGTCCCCATCCATTCACGCTAATAGAAACCAAGTAGGGAGTGCCCCTCGGGGTGGTACCAATGCGCGTGAGTGAGGGAAAAATGTTAAGAAGAGAAATGTTTCAAGATGGACGGGATACACCTATCACTGAAAGAAACCCTGAAGGCAGGATACGCCAAGAAGAGAAGAAACCTTGAAGGCAGGATATGCCGTAAAGGGAAAGGGAGTTGGTGTAGATTGGTAGTTCAGATCTAGCCTGGTAGCTAGGATACCCCCTCACCTAGTCAAGAAAGGGACTAGTGTGCACCCAAGAGGTTAGAAGCCGGTGAAACTAGGCCATCTCAAAGGACAACCTCCAATCTCCAGCTCGAAGTACGAGAAAATAACGAAGGAAGAAAGCACATAATGAAAAGATTGGTTTGGGTAGCCCCCATTCCAAAAGAACTAAAAGAGAGACATATACATAATTGTATTAACCCATTTCCTTACTGGGCAAAAGATCACGTCCTTACCTGTGGTGTAGGTAATGAGATAGTTATACCAAGAGCAGCGGAGGAGGCCATTCCCGTGGAGCCTGTGGTGTATCTGGAAGAGACGCTTCCCGAGTAGTAGTACGACGTCAATGAGGAAGGAAATAGTAATTTTGTAAGGGCTAACGTCAAACTCATTTTGTAAACGTTAATTTCCCCTTTAACCCTTATTTGAGTACTTATTCGGAATATTATGTAAGTTTCATTTTGAAAGCTCAAACCTTGAATTCTAAATTAATGCTTTAAGTAATGTTTTAAATTACGTTTCCGCTAAATTTATTAATCACACTTTTTCCTGATTTAGGTGACTGTATTTAGTAAGTTGGTAACGATTGGATTTTAGCACTCTAATTTTAAGCTTGAAATGATTTTTAAATAATTTTTTTGTTGTTTTTCAAGAGTTTAAAATTTTAACGTATTTTTATGACAAGTAAGAATCCAAGTCGTTACAATATATACAACATATATGTTAATATAAAGTTAGCATAAATAACCAAGGAATTTCCTATGAATTTTATAAAACATGATATAAAATGTTAACATAATATCAATCAATATAAACTTATTCATATATTATTAAATTGTTCTATTACATTTGCTTGTTGGGCACATTACTCTCAACAATCTCCCACTTGCCCTAAAGCAAATGAGACATGTCTCTAATCCCTAAGCCCCTAGCTGTTTCTCAAAACATTTGCAGGTATTGTCTTGGTGAAGGGATCAACAAGATTCTCAACTGATGGAATCTTCAAAACTGTCACGTCTCCATGCTGCACTATATCTCTTATCACATGATATTTTCTCTCTATATCCTTTGCTCATTTGTGACTTCTAGGTTCTTTAGCATTCGCCACTACACCACTATTGTCACAGTACAAAGACAATGGCTTATCCATATTTGGAACTACTTCCAAATCACTAAAGAATTTTCTAAGCCACACAACTTCTTTTGCTATTTCACAAGCAGCAATGTATTCTGCTTCCATAGTAGAGTCTGAAACACCACCTTGTTTTACACTTCTCCAAACTATGGCTCCACCTCCAATGGTGAAAACTGATCCAGATATCGACTTTCGATCATCTCTATCAGTTTGAAAATCAGAATCTGTGTATCTAGTTGAAATCAAATCCCTACCAGAATATACTAGCATATAGTTTCTCGTTCTCCTTAGATACTTGAGAATATGTTTGACTGCTATCCAATTATCTAATCCTGGATTTGACTGGAACCGGCTAACTATCCCTACTGCATAACATATGTGAGGCCTCGTGCACAACATAGCATACATCAAGCTCCCAACAGCTGATACATAGGGATAACGTCTCATATCTTCTTCCTTTTGAGGTATGTCAGGACACTACTTTTTAGAAAAAATAACTCCATATCTAGAAGGTAAATAACCTTTCTTAGAGTTTTGCATCAAATATTTGACAACCATTTTGTTAATATACAATGCTTGAGACAAAGCTAACATTCTATTTTTATGATCTCTTATTAGACAAATCCCAAGATTGTAGCTTGCATTTCCTAAATCTTTCATTTTGAATTGCTTAGCTAGCCATGCTTTTATATCTGATAATAATTCTACATTATTCCCAATAAGTAGAATATCATCAACATACAGAACTAAGAAGACCACACGCGTGTCATTGATGAGCTTGTATACACAAGACTCATCAAGGCACTGTGTGAACCCATAAGATTTGATTGCTTCATCAAATCTCATATACCATGACCTGGATGCTTGCTTAAGTCCATAAATAGACCTATTTAACTTACAAACCTTTTGTTGTGCATCTTTATCTATGAAACCCTCTGGTTGCTCCATATAAATGGTTTCTTCATGATGACCATTTAGAAAAGCCGTCTTGACATCCATCTGCCAAATCTCATAATCATAATGAGCTGTAAAAGAGAGTAATATATGAATGGCTTAAGCATTGCTAAAGGAGAGAAAGTCTCTTCATAATCAACTTCTTCCCTTTGGGTATAACCCTTAGCTACAAGTTTTGTATGTCTCTACATTCTCGTCCACTCCTCTTTTTCTCTTATAGATTCATTTACATCCTATAGGTTTCACCCCTTTACGTAGATCTACAAGATCCCAAACGGAGTTGGAATACATTGATTCCATCTCAAGTTTCATAGCTTCAAGCCATGCTTCTTTGTCAACATCTTCCATTGCACATCTAAATGACAATGGATCATCTTTTCCATCATCAGTGACAGCAACTTGTGCTTCACCTACCTGTCCGTATTGAGCTGGTGGTCGTACTACCCTCTCGCTACGTCTAGGTGGCGTGATGGTCTGACTAGAAGTAGTTGTCTTCTGAGTACCATGTGGAACAACAACTTTTGTTGTTTCCGATCTGATCTCATCAGCATGAATTTCCTCCAAGACAATCTTGCTTTGAGGTTTGAAGTTTGCCATATAGTCATATTCAAGAAATGTGGCATTTGTTGATACAAATACCTTGTTATCTTGAGAACTATAGAACAAACCTCCTATTGTGCCTTTTGCATAACCAACAAACATGCAAACCTCATATCGAGGTTATAATTTTCCAGTCTTTCTTACTAGCACATGTGCAGGACACCCCCATATGCGAAAGTGTCTCAAACTAGGCTTGTGACCACTCCACAACTCTAAAGGTGTCTTAGGAATAGACTTAGATGGGACCACATTCAAAATGTAAGTCGTTGTCTGTATGACGTATCCCAAAATGATTTTGGAAGTGTAGAGTAACTCATCATAGATCGAACTATGTTAAGTAAAGTCCTATTTCTCCTCTCAGCAACACCATTTTGCTGAGGAGTGTGAGGTGTTGTTAGCTGAGATATGATCCCATGTTCTAACAAGTAATCTTTGAATTCATTATCAAGGTATGCACCTGCTCGATCTGATCGAAGACACTTGATTGACTTATCTAATTGCTTTTCAGCTTCAGCTTTAAACTCTTGAAACTTTCTAAAAGTGTCTGATTTAAACTGAAAAAGATAAGTATAACCATATCTTGAGTAATCATCAACAAAAGTGATGAAGTACTCGTAACCACCTCTAATTGGAGTAGTCATAGGGCTATATACATCTAAATGTATGAGTTCAAGTGGCTCTTGAGCCCTTCTACCTTTGTAAAAAAAGGTCTCTTGGTCATTTTTCCCTCTAGACAAGATTCACAGACTGGTAAAGATCCAACATTTAAATCTTTCAAAGGATTGTCCTTGACAAGTCTATTAATTCTATTTAGATTAATATGACCTAGACGAAGGTGCCAAAGATATGTGTTATCATCATGAGAAATTTTAAGTTTCTTGGACTTAGGCAATTTTACTTTAAAAATTTCAGTATTCAACAGTGATTTATTGATGGGCCTTATCACATAAAGTTCACTTTCCATAAAATCAGAACAAATATCTACTCCATTTCTAAAAACAGTAACAATATTATTATTAAAAGAAATTGAATAACATTGTTCAAATAAGTGAGAAACAGAAATGAAATTTATAGTAAACTCAGGTACAAAATAAACATTATGCAACAATAAAAATTTATTTTGAAAATATAATTTTGTTTCTCCTACTGCTGAAGCTGAAAGTAGTGCCCCATTGCCCACTCTCATAGTAAACTCCCCATCTGCTAGCTTCTGATAGGAACTAAGCATCTATAAAGAACAACAAACATGATTAGTCGCATCTGAATCAACTATCTAAGGTGATAAATCATTCTCAACTAAACAAGATTCAATAACAAGTAAATCAGATTTACTTACCTTCTTTTCTTTTAGCTCGTCGAGATACTTTTTACAGTTTCTCTTCTCTTTTGTTGTATTTTCAGCTGGGATCAGAGGACATTCCTCAGTCAAGACAAACTTCAAGTTGTCGTGCACAAGAATCATATTCATGTTCTTTTTCCAGTTGACGAAATTATTGCCGATCAACTTTTCAGTCGCGAGTAAATTAATCATAAAAGAAGACATTATGCTGTAATGAATAAATAAATAAAGATTAATATTATTCATAAAATTCATAAGAAATATGGCAAGTAAAAATGATGCATGAGCATGCTAAATCACTAAATAAAATGCAAATATTATTATTGCCTCGATACATCATATTTTTCCTTAGGGTAAAAATATTATCTATTAATAGATTTATTCAAAATATCTCATATTTTCAAAATTTATTAACTATCGATTAGTTTTAGTCAAAATGTGATTAACACATTATATCACATTTTTATGAGTGCATACCATCGTTTTGGTTTTATAAAGCTTAACTTATAGTTGCCGCCTTAAGGATGGTCAACTTAAAATACATTTTATAAAACCTATCTCTAAGAGATCAACCATGATATTGATCTAATTGAACACTCTCCTTAGAATCGTCTCGGCGCCCAGCTTAAATCTCTCGTTGTTGTATCAACGATGGAGACCATGGACAGTTACGCCTAACTATCCGCTCCCACTCATTATTTTGAATTATAGTGATTTTATAGAATATCACATATTCTAGTAAATCTACATAAAAAAATATTTAATCAAAATAAATTTATTTTATATATAGATTATTAATTTTATAATCAAATTATAAAATTAATGATACTAAATAAACAATTTATTTAGCACTTACAAAATAATGTACAAATTTTGCAGTATTTTATTTTCTCACATAATTCATGAATATGAATTAATAGTTTTAATCTAATTAAAACCATTTAATTTTTTAAAAAACTAAATTATTAAAATTCAATAAATAAAATATAAGCTAAGAATGGATGTCAATGTGAGAAAACTAAATGATAAGTTGACTTTATATGCAAGTACTATATGAGATGTGAATGCATGACAATGATAAAACAACTTATATGAAGAATAAAAGTAAATGAAATAATGACCGGGTTGATTTGGGTATTTCTAAAATTACATATAAGGCCATAAAAAAATTATCTAAAGTCTTGGTGGCCTCCACAATTTTTTACGTCATACGTCATGGTGACAACAATTGCACACCATAGTCTCGCTCCAAAACTTGTCTTGTCCTCCTTTCTTTAATCTCCATCAATATTACACAAAGAGTATTTACCCAAGACAAATTGGGTTTACATCCAAATTAAAAATAAGAAATTTTAAAAAAATATTCCTAACCCAAATTGGCCACATGAAATTTCGATCGTTATTTCAATCATGCATATATCCAAACATTCAAAATTCCAAAAAATATATATAAATTAAAAAATGCATAAGTCTACTTATCATCTCATATCATGGTTTTCATAAAATCACATTATTAAATATATCATAACTACAAGGAAGCTCTGATACAAATTGTTGGTTTTTAGGTTCCCTCGCACGGCAGAATTACCGATGTTCATAATAATGATAACGTGCGTAACCTATGTATCATGAAAAATAATTTTAACATGAACATAAAACGGATAGTTGTTATAACATATATAATAATAATATGTATTCAAAAATCTTTATTTAGATCTAATCTAAAAGATGAAGAATATTACCCTTGTAGCTTACTTCACACGGGTACAAAATCAACTTTCGATCTTCTCCGCCAATCCTCCTCACCTCAAATAAGCACGTGTGGGTGTGATGAACAAAACAAGATCACACTCAATTTATGATAGACCGTATTCTCAACACATGAGACAGTCTATTTGGATTTAGAAAACATTTCTCTAAAGCCAACACGAAAGATTCACAAATTTGCTCTCAAAATGAATTCCTTAATCTCAAAGATTTCAACCTTATAACCTAATGAGGTTTGACTTCTATTTATAGTGGTATTGCTCCATAATGGCCATTATGACATTTAGAGAAAAACATTACAAATTTCTCATTAAAGTTACAAATGATTTCATACATTTATAAAAATGTTATGGAAATCAAAAGGTCTTGTTACCATAGCTCAACACTTGGCACTATGACATTAACTTATTAATCTCTTATTTAAGTTATAATACATTTATAACACAAGTATTATGGCAAACAAACTGTCTTGTTACCATAGCTCAATACTTGGTACTATGACAATTAACTCAAATTTGACAAAATCCAATTTAAAAACTATTTTCAAAAGTTACTTTATATTTGTTAATTAATTGAATAATAAATAATTCAATTATTTCATTTAATGAAATGTAACAAATATACTAACTATGACAACTTTTGTCATTTTTTCTTAATTAATTGAATAATCAATAATTCAATTATTTCATCTAATGAAAAATAATAAACTTATTATTGAGTGTGTTAAATAATTAATTATTTAATCTTCTTTGTTCATTTTTGTATTATTCGAATAATGATAGAAGGTGACGAAGGGACCGATGAACCTATAGTTTTAAGCTCCAATAATATTTCGTTATTTAATATAAACTCTTCATATTAATTAATATAATTATTAATTCTATAGTAATTCCACTAAATACTTAGAGTTGCACTCTCAAAAACTATATAGTGTATTTACTCTAATTAATGTCCATTGATATAGTCATTACATATGTATTAACCCTCCATTTGGATTCGCAATAGAGCTAGGTTTATAATCTGTTAACCTATCATATTGCTTCTTTATCCTTGACTATCATTAGTTCTTGATTGAATAATTAATTCATAACGATTATGAATTGCACGCTAATTATTCGATCCTTGAACTAACAAACAAGGGAATCTATAGAAATGGATTTCATTGTATCGATATTAACATTCCCAGCTATTCATTTTAATTCACTTCCAATATACAAGGTATACAAATCGTAACTCGTACAAAATTTTATCAAGTAAATGAAAGAATAAATTAAAATAAAATAGGAGTTTGTTAAATACAACGAATTAAGATCATGCATATATGGCCATCATTATGATAAAATTAATTGTTCTATATTTAACAGAAATTATCAAAACAATATAATTTTATCTCGTCCAGTCCTATATAATCATATTATAGAAAATATATTTATCTTATGTCACTACATATTTAGTCGGGATATAGCTATACATTCTTAATGTGATAAACTATGTTTATGACTATGAACTATTTGAAGATTCCATACTTTAAATACAATTCATGGACATATTCTGGTTATTACTCTTTATATTTTATCCCACATATATACAATATATATGTTAATATAAAGTTAGCATAAATTACCAATGAATTTTCTATGAATTTTATAAAACATAATATAAAATGTTGACAAAATATCAATCAATATAAATTTATTCATATATTATAAAATTGTTGTATTACATTTGCTTGTTTGGCACATTACTCCCAACAGGTAAGTTGTTGAAGTACAACCATTAGAGTTGGTTCGGAAACTTTATTCTTGGATGATTTTGTAGTTCCCTGACTATGGATTCAATTTCCATTAATATAGTTAAGAAGAAAAAACTATTAGATGGTTAGAAGATTTTATTTAATCAATAAAAAGTGTTTGAGTGGTGCTTGGTTCTCAAGTGGAGATTTACTACTGACCTCTTGTCTTTATTTCATTTCTCATAAGTTTGATCCAACTATATGGGTAGTTTATAGTAAGCACTAAAATGGCAGAACTGGTAGGTGACTAAATTAAATAGAGAAATGGAGAGTAAATTATGTGAAGCATTGAAATCCTTATCTTTCAGTAAGCTTTCCATGAAACAAAAATAGGAATAAAAAATAATGAAAATGCCCTTTTGGTGTATTGCTCCTAAATTACGTGGGTTTTATTTGTAGCGGTCGGAAGAGGGCATTCTTGATGACCAAGAGGGAAATGATAGTGCAATAAGTATATATCAGAAGAATAGGATCTGAGGGAATTGTTGCAAATAGATAACAATTCAGGAATAAGGTCACTGTTTCATCTAGGTTCTTCGTTGAATTTTAGCTAAGAAGGAAGATAAGTTGCGCTTGGTACTGTTTGACCTAGTTTTAAGGTAGGGGTTATTTTATATTAAACGCACATTAAATTATAAAATGTCAAATATTATTTTAATTTAGACATGTTGACTCACTATTTAGTTCTTTGTGTTTAATTTTTCATTTATTTATTGTTATTGTTAACTGGAGTAATGGGACAGCTGTATGTGCTATGTCCCTGGGCACAAAACCCTAAACCTAATCAGGGTCCATGTGGCTGTTGCGATTGCCTGAATATTGCCGTTGTGCATTTTTGTTAATTATTTCATTGTTCACTTTTGTTCTTTCTTATGTTAAATTGTGAATAATAAGAAATTCAAATCCTATATATGATTCGTATCATATAAAGTTGAATATAAAATAAATTCCTACTAAGTTTAGTCGACTCACCCCAAATATGACTTTTTTTTTTCAGGAATGAATCATAGGAGTCCCCCATGGTCACCTCAGGAGCAGAAATTTAGAATTTTTCCTATATAAATTATTTCATTTAATTTGTATAGATACTTAAAATATTTTAGGAAGGTTTGTACCCTAAATCTTATTTTTAAGTTCCTAGTTTTAGAATTAGTTAATTTGTACTATATTATTATCACTTTTGGACCTTTATTTTTGGGTATGATCTATGACGTGAAAGTTTAAGTCTTCCGCTGTTAATTATGGATTTAAGTGAGAAATTGGACAATTCGGTCCTTTTGGGCCGGATCGTTCCCCATTCTGTCTCGGGTCCCCTTTAGGGCGTGATAGAATTTTTGGTATCAAAGCATGGTTGACATCCTAACGAAGTGACATTAATAAAAGAAATAGTGTTATGCAAGATATTAAATTATAGTACTTTAGGACAAAGTACAAAAATCAATTTTACGTTCAGATTCTGTTAGAAAAATATCTCGAGGTTATTTGTTAGTGGATGAAAGTATTTCTTTAATTGGACACGAGGAATTTGAAGTTGATAGTATTTAGTTAGAAATGATGAGGAGTACTCTATTAAATGATTAGAAACAACTTTTTGGAACATGAGTCTATGAACTCTTATGGGTTATAAGTGTGGGCCTGTGAAATTTGAACTTAAAAAACTCATTTTAGATGGAAATTGATAGTGTTAGTTCCTTCAAAAGTCTAATATTATTCTGTCCTGTTTGGAATTTGTTTTATGTGTACTTATCTAACAGTGAAATCAACAATTAAACTCACTATGCATTATGGACATATAACATGTAATAAGGAAAACATGCTGTAAACTTTATTTATCACAGTAGTCTTACTCTTTTTTGAGATTCATATTGAAGAAAACCAACTTATTAAGCGGGAAAATATTCTCCTAGAGGCAAGAGTTCATAGGAAATTCATTACAATAAATTAGTGCCTTAAAAAAGATAAGTTTATAAGTAGGAAATCATTTAAAGAATTTTTACATGACAATAGCGGTTTAATGACAAGGAATAAAGCATGCAATTCATTTCTTCTTCATCGGCAGGTTAGATTTCTTTTATCAATACTATTAATAAACTAAACACATATAACAATATAAGCAGAGATTTATTACAAGAAGTCATGAATATTTCAAGGAAACGTACAGAAAAGTCATGGGCAATAATTCCTACCATTGAAACAATAATTCTCAGGGAAAATCAACAAACCATACAACAACATAAACTCGCAGAGAACGAATAACAACATATTCATAAAAAAATCCTACTCCAGCGATGTAGGTACTTACGGACAAACCACATGCGATATTCCTTACCTCATGTATGCCTTCACATAGTTTTCAGTAGCTGAACAGACCGTCACTGTCGAAAAATGACTCACAACATAGAATCTTTCTCTCTCGAGTTTTTCTAGCAGGAGAAACTCCTCACTCACATGCCCTATTTATACACAATTCTAATAACTCTTCAGTCACCCTCCCTGAAGATGAGAAGTCTAGAGCATTAGGTATCATCTGAAACGTCAGAAGCTGAGCATTCATCATTTCTGGCGATTGAATATTGCCTCCAAACGTTGATAATTAATGGCGATAGATTGATTTAAATGAAGGGTGATCGACCACCAATGCATTGATCATCTGCCGGAATTGGCCTTCAGCATCGCCGGTCGATCTCCCAAGATGCGATCGACCGCCAGTTCTATCTTCTAAATTTTTTCTAATCTTCCCTAATTTCTTTAAATCTTTACCTCCAACATATATATATATATATATTTCAATACTTTATAAAAATACCAAAACTTCACATTTTCATTTAATTCAATAATTACACGAATTTAAATACCCCAGACATTACACTCTAGGTATGTGATATTGCATGTGTTTTGCCTGAAGAGGCCTGCATCACAAGTGATTAGGGTTTGTATGATGACTGTGTTTACTAGATGCTTAGATTGTTGATATTGCCATTGTTCGATGATCTATTGTTGGTTCATGTTTGATGTTGTGATTAGTAGGTTTTTAAGTTAAGAATTGATCATGCTTTGAGGTTTTGCTAGATAGACATGTATGATAGACTTGTATGCGTGCATTCATTTATCATGTTTTATAAACTGCAAAAATATGGTTTTTATGCATGTAAATGGAACAAATTGAATAAACATAAATAAGTGTAAGAGATGTGAGTTCTTGAGTAGGTGCCCCATATGGGTCATTAGGTGCTACTCCAACTTGTCAAGTTGTAATACCCCATTATTTCCCCGTCTTTATTAATATTATGAAATTCATAAAAAATAAATATGTAGTATTACGGGACGACGTTTATTGAACTTATACCACATAAATGTATGAGGGATAGTTGAGTGTAATTTATATAAAGGAAACTAAATATAAATTGTGGAAAATGGGTTTTCGAACGTTCGTGGACGCAAGTGGACGTGGGGCTTCTCGTCCAAAAATGTATTTCAAATTTTCCCCGAGTTTTGGGATGAGACTCTGCGTCCCAATTCGTCTTCCGTGGGTTTTTGGATGACGGCGGACTCTAAAGTAGACAAAGGCGGACGACACCAATTTGAATCTGTCCAAAATCTATGTTTTCGAATGACGGTGGACACGAGTGGACGACTGCGGACAACATGACTTTGAATATGTACAAACTATTGGACTTTTCATACGATTGCGGACAAGGCACGATGCCTCCCTTCGTCCAAAATCACAATTCAAAAGAAGAAATATTAATTGAACTAGTTTCATTCGGCTCTGCCCAAATTAAATCATGTAGCCCGGTTCTTGAATTAAAATGGAAAGGGGAATTATTAAGGGATTTTAATTTAAAAGGAGAAAAATAAAATGGGATTAATTGGGATTTAATTTAGGAGAATTAATATAATGGAAATTAAGATAAAATAAAAAGGAAATTAAATGGAGTTTAGATGAGTGAACCAGTTTTATTGTTTGGTCCGGTTCACACCATTCGGTTTGGTTTAGGCTCTCATTTTCATCTGCACTTTGGCCATTTGACGAAATGAGAGAGAGAGATAGAGAGAGAGAGAGAGATAGAGAGAGGGAGAAAAGACTGAGAGAGCGAGGGAGAAGATGAAGGGCTCAGGCTCGGCCGAGACTCCCTCACGGCGTGTGCAACGAACAGCGAGTAGCAGCGGGCGACAATCGAAGTGTCGGGCTTCGTGGATTGGTTCAGTGCAAAGCTCGAGTAGCCGAATTTTGTGTTGGGTCATGATGAGCGGTGACGCTCTGTCGTTTTTTGGTGATGCTTGGCAACAGCTAATTGGCGACGATGAAGGAGCAGTGAACGGTGAGGAGGATGGGAAAATGGTTTGGCAGCAATTTCTGGCATAGGGTCGGGCTACGATCGGTTGCTCCGACCTAGGTCCGAGCAATCTAGTTTGACCCGGTTCGGGTTGAACCATTGCCTGCCGAGTTGGAATCTCCACATTGCCTCCTTTCTAGCTTGTTGTCCACTGCCGAATTTGGAGGAACTAATCTGCAGAGTGGAGGTATGGATGAATGATTTATTTGGTGAATTGTTGGTTGGCAGAATATGGAGGAATGGATTTGTGATTTGTTTAAGGAAAAGTGGCAGAGTGGTGTGTGTGTTTGTGTGGCTGGAGAATATTTCTAGCCAATTAGGATAAGAGACAAGACAGAGGAAGTGTGTGGTGGTTTTTCCTAGAAGCCGTGAGTGCTCTGGATGGTTTGCTGTGCCAGTAGAGAGAGTGCAAGACAAGGATTGATTTGGTGAGCTCTCTGGAGCTATAATTGGTGTTGTTGGTGGAAGGATGATGCTCTGTTTTGTTGAGAGCATTGGTGCAGGATGTCTTCTTCGAAAATGGGTAAGGTATTGTTTAAAGGTTTGGCCAAGGGAGGCCCTATACCACAAGTAGAGTCATTATATTTCTTTGTTTGAATTCTATGTGTTTTCTTTGTTCGATTTCTGTGATTTTGACTCTAGATAGTGCTTGGTTTGAATGGCCTCTTCTCTAGTTGATGCATAGAATTGGAAAGAGATTGGCATTGATTTATACCTAATGAAGATAAGAAAATAATGATTCAATTGCTAATTACTTTAGTACCCTTTGACTGCTTGTAGTCGATTTTATAGAATCATAACTCACTTATCTCTTAGTATGTTAATTAAATCCACACTGAGCTCTTGGATTGTGTTGAATGTTTGAAATCTATATTGAATTGCTACTCGATCATAGTTCAGTTGTAAATGGTTAGAGTTTAATTCCTATTATTGTTGTGTTAATTTTTATGTTCATTTCTTATATGCACAAAAGTCTTTGGTTATAATTAGTTAAAATCATAAGTACGAAATAGCTATTAGTCTCCTATTCAATTACAAAGCACGTATGTTAAATTCTTAGTTTACTGTCATAGCACGTTTTAATTCATTGGAACTCGCTACTGTATTGTCGTTAATCCTTGTGTTTTTTGTTAGTGGGTCGTCGGCTGGAGGCACCATTCATCAGCGATTTGTGATCGCCAGTGGTGTCCCCATGCTGTCCATGTGAGTACAGACAAGAGCCGAGAAACCAATTGTGTCCGAACCAAGTTTGGCCGGTTTAGACCGAAACATTGTCGATAATGCAGACATTGCCGACAATCACCCACTCTTCCAGACTCTGCATTAAAATGCAGAGTGGAAATTATTTAGTGAGGTTGGCAGGAAATGATGAACCTGTGTCGGCTGGGAGTTATGAGTTGGTCGATAAAAATTTGATTATAAATGGGCAGGCTGTAGTGGATGGTGGAGGAAAAAGCATTCCTTCGTGGGTTGTACAAACAGAGGAGAAAAGTAGAGTTATAGGGAGAGTCCGGAAAGTGGTCTGGCAATTGAAGACCCAAATTTCTCCTACTCTCGGGTCTCTTGGGAATTTTGAGTGCTTTAGGTAACGAAAACATCTTGCATTAGTTTATGGAATTTTAGCCCCTGTTCGTTACTATTTTAAGGATTTCATAAACAAAAAGGATTTACAGAGGTTGTGTTTGATTTCTAAGTTTGATTCTCCTGTTTAATTTCTGACGTGGTTGGAATTAATTGTCTGTTGGTGAAGCTCTTGGTTTATTTGCTAAAGTCTCAATTGATATGCATTGACAATGGTATTGGCTATTTGATGGATGAATGTTCTCTGTTGGTTAAGCTTGGTGATTTCATTTGGGCATGTTATTACGTTGGTATTTCATAGAGTGATAGAGTTGTGAAGGTGAAAGCGATTTAAGTGTATTGGGATTATGATATGTCATTAAGTAATGAATAAGGAATTTTGGTTTAGATGCCGTTAAGAGTAATGAGTTGTTGAAATAAAGTTTATAGTTTGTGATTACTAACTAATTGGTTATTTATTTATCTCTGAAGGTATTAAAATGGAAGAACTTATGTGCTAAATTTCAACGGACGTTAGATAAGGAAATGGGTTGTCTTGGCCAGAGGAGGCCCTACACCCAAGTAAAGTGTGTGTGAGTTAGAGTTAGTGTTCTTAAAATGGATGTTGATAGTTATTTGATGTTCTGTAGAAATTGTTGTGAATCTGTGATATCTTCCTTTTTATGCTCAGCTTTGTTTTATGTTACATTATGTAATGAAAATGCCTAAGTAAACGAAGGAATGATGGTACGAAAGTGGAACGAGTAAATGATAAGTTATTTTGTAAGGTATGAAAGTAGCTGAAAGAGTTACATTACGTGATGAAAATGCCTAAGTGAACGAAGGTATGAAAGTGAGCTAAAAGAGTTATTGAATATTTACTTGCTATGTAGCTATGATTTTAATTCCTTATGCATGCAGATAACTTACTGCCATTGCTTGTTGTCATTAGAGAATGATAACTTTGTGAAATTAAGTGTAAGCTTAAATCAAGCAAGGGATTTCATGTAATAAATCAATTAGCATGTCCACTTACTTAAGCATGTATAACTATCATGTTAATTAACAATATCAACACTTGAGCATGTAAACCGACTAAGTACGCAAATGGGCTAAGCATGAAATCGGTTAATAATTTATTAGCCTAATAAATGATAATCTTCTTGAATTTAGTTAATTTGCAGTATGTTGTCCATCAAAAGAGCATGTTTACTAGTTAGCTTCTTGTTGGTTAAATTTGAGATGTGAGCATGATTGTTGTATGTAAGTTTTCTGTTGTCAAGATTGATATTAGAATATGATTTAGTTGAACGAAAATACTATTGAATAGAAACGTAGATGCTATTAGTTGACGAATGAGTCTTGACGTAGTTGTGGAAAGGTAGAGAATGATGAACTGAAAATGAGAATGTGTGATGAGCATGAATGAGATGTGAACTACAATGAAGTGAATGGTTAATTGAACAAACGAAGGAAAAAAGTTTAGTTAACTAAACAAACGAAGGAAAAAGGTTTAAGGAGATAAGATGCATAAATATTGTAAGCCGTTTCGGATTTCCAGTTGATGAATAACAAACTTGACTCATAAATGTTATTTCTTGGTTCTGGATAAGAATCTTCTAGTTTTAGTTTATATAGATTTATTTAGCATATTCATTATTGAATTCAATAGAACAGTCAATAGATTTTATTGCCTTATTATACTCGCTCGCTGTTACATTTCGATAGCATAATTGTTTCTCGTATCTACATCAATTATTGTGATTCTTTATATACGCAAGTTCAATTATAGTATGTTTACTTCAAGGTGCATTTCAGTTTACGTTAATATATGTTATAATGCATTGTGCTTCATGATAATAGAAAACCGTAGGGAGTACCATTTTGGGTAGTACTCACGCATGCATGAGTGAGGAAAATGTATAAGAACGAGAATGTTCGGGATGGACGGGATACGTCCATCACCGAAGAATCCCTCCGGCGGGATACGTAGGAAGGGAAGAAACTCTAAAGGCGGGATACGCCGGAAAGAGGAAGAACTTCAAAGGCGGGATACGTCGGAAGGAGAAAGAACTCTAAAGGTGGGATACATCGGAAAGAGAAAGAACCCAGAAGGCGGGATACAACTGGAAAAGGGAACGAATAGGGAGTTGGGGTAGATGGGTAGTCCGGATCTAGCCTAGCTGCTAGGATACACCCTCACCAAGTCGCGAAAGGGACTAGTAAGCACAAAAGAGGTTAGAATCCGAATAGCTATGCCATCTCAAAGGACAACCCCCAATCTCCAGCTCAATGTACGAGTTAAGAACGAACAAAGAAAATGAAACGTAATGAAAGTGCTTGGTTTGGGTGGCCCCATTCCAAGAAGAACTAAAGAGAGAAATGTATAAATTGTTTTCCCCCATATCCTTACTGGGCGTAAACTCACGTCCTTACCTATGGTGTAGGTACAATGACGAACAAATAGTAAATGGATAGGAAGTAGATGAGAAATACGTAATGAAGCAGGGATGGATGATTTCACATACACTTGATTCGGGCTGGCAAGGCAAAGACAAAGGAAGTCAACAGTTATGAATCAATGAAGTGAAAGAAAAGTAAACGGTTATGAATCAACGAAGTTAATTGTCAAAGTTTTACTTGATAGATGTAACGTTTGAATGACTTAGTATTTCTCTTGAAAGATTTCTTACGCTTCCACTATGATTTACAAAGGGTTATTTTATAACGTTTCCGCAAGACTTAAAACAGATGATTTTCCTTACAGTAATTACGCTTCCGCATATTTAATAAGTTGGTTTTCATGACGAGTTTTAAGAAAGAGTTAGTAGCGGTCCGGTTTTAGTGTTGCACTCTGATTTGTTTTAAAAAAAAGAAAAAATTTTAAATTTCCACGTATTTTAAAGGATGTACGAAAATCCGGGTAGTTACACAAGACATAACAAGAAAGACAGTTTTAAAAATGTAAATGTAATTAGTTGCTTATTATTCCGCAAGTTGTTTAATTGAGTTTCCGTTACATTTTCATAAATTGATTTATATATATAGTTTTCTATGGTTTAAATAATGAGTTGAAGTCAAAGGGTTTTAACGGTTCGGTTTTGAAAGAAAACTCTGATTTTAATTAATAATGGTTTAAGTTATTTTAGAAAAGTTTTAAATTTTATGCATTTTTAAAGAGAAAGAAAAACGGGTCATTATACAAGTGGAATCTGATGCAAACCAAATCTCAAAGATTGCCAATGAAGCAATCAGCTAGACTATATTCCAATAATTTGTCCACCAATCTTCAAACGAACATAACTTCACAATCGTATAGAATCCATAGTTGAAATTTGGAGGGACTTATAATAACAATTTGACAATACACATATCAAAATGTCAGCCTCTAATTCGAATAGAACAATCAGTTATGATAAAATGAATACAGCTCACGAAATTAGGGTTTCTAGGATAGTTCTAGCGACCCAGAATGAAGCAACGAGATCTCGGCGAGCATACGTCCTTTTAGCACCAATTTTGGAGGAGAATCCCTTAACAATATCAGAATGAACGTTACCAATTTTGAGGGTAATCTAATGAATGAAAGTAGATCAAATCCAAGTCACAATATCAAGTCAGAATGTGGCTAGCGCAAAACAGATTCAAGGCTTGATTATTTCCTTTCCAAAAACACAACTTTTCAATAAGAAACTTCAATCAAATCAGCCATAAATCCATAATATTAACAATAAACAGAAAGAACTTCAAGAAACCAAGATCCACTTGCTCGGCCTCCAATGGGAGAGGGGGCGACTTGCTCGGCCTTACCAAACGGAAAAGCACTCTCCAAGGGATGTTGCTTCTTCTACTTCCACATCACAATAACCACCTCAAAGAAGGGATGGTTTGGAGGAGGTAGCAAGATCAACTCGTCCAAGAAACAACAAGAAAGGAATGAGTTTATGTAGAAAATGGAGGGCCGAGTGGAGAGGTAGGCTTCCACGGGTCTTCACACCAAGAAACAAAACTAGGGTTTTCTATTCTTCAAAAATCGCCCTCTTCTTTCATTTAGAGGGATAGATACTCCCAAGTGTCTTACAAAAGAAAGAATTACAAAAATGGCCTAAAATGAAATGACAAAAGTGAACCCAAACAATAAATCACAAAACAGGTTTGAGGTTGGTTTTTGGTCTTTGTAAATGGAATGTTTGACATACCATAAAAACCCTAAATATAACTCACAATACCTCTTTGGAAAGCTATAGACGTCAGTAACAAATGGTGTGAAGAACAATTTTTCATTTGACATCATTCGTGTCTATAAAAATGTCAAATACTCCACCGTGGTCGGATTGTAGGTAGACTTGTAACGTCTACCCTTTCTTCTATAATTTTGCTTCCAAGTAAGTGCAAGCTTAGGAGCCTCTTTATCCTCATGCTTTCTTTCATCTTCAAGGTTCTTTAGCTTATTCCAACCTACAAAATAACAACTTATTAGTTAAACAAGAAGCCTCATGACTCGGGTTTTGGTAGAGGGTCTTGGGGCGCATCAACATCTCTAACACTTGTAAGGGTAAATGGAACTAAATGAAAATGGAATGAACGTGAAGAAATGTAAATGATGTTGTGAGATATGGGTTCTGGAGTTGGGTACCCGTATGGGTCATGAGGTGCCACTCTACCTTGTCAAGTTGACATCTAAAACATCGATAAGGTAAAGATAATTAGAAAATGAATATGAAAACTGTATATGTTTTTACAAAGAGCATATCATGAGCATTTTATATTTTTATTGCTTACTGAGCTTTAGGCTCATAGTTTAAGTCTTGTGATGTAGTAAGGAGTCTATGATTGAATAGAAGATTGTAGAGGATGCAGTTGGCGGAGTATTACATTGTTGGGTCTTTTGTACTATTGGTGGCTTGTTGGGTTATGGCTAATGAAATGGTTTTAGGTGTGCTAAGTACTTCAAAAACTTTAAGTGATTCATATTTTAATTGGGACAAAGGTTTTAAGCAGTTTTTTAATATTAATGTTTGTTTACTCTAAACTATTTTGAATTGGTGAATTGTATTGTTTTATTTTATATAAGACTTCCACTTTTGTTTAACTCTAATTTTCCGTCACACATTTTTAAAGAATTTTTTTTCAATTAAAATGGAACACAGGATGTTACAAACACATCCTCAAATAAACATTTACCATGTAAAGAGCGTAATTCCTAGCACAAATAGCAAATCGTCAAGTGAACACATAAACTCATTCTTGTGGTGTAGACCTGAAGGCAAAACACATACTACATTCCTTACCTTAACGTCTAAGAAGTTGTTTCCTTGATCTTTAATACCGTCAAGAAGTAGAAAGAGTTAGCAATTTTTTAGAGTTCTTCTTCTCCAAACAATTTCTCACGATTCCCTCCCATTTACATAACAAAAGTGGTGAATCATGAGAAATTTAATGAGGTGTAGGTTTGTGCCAACCCATTACAAGCAAGAATTATTTTTGAAAATCCAAACCCTAAAGCTAGGAACTTTAACGGTTGAAGTGTATGTAACCGAATTTAGGAAACTCAAGATAAGGAGTTGATGTAAAACCAAACCCCTGTTTGAGATGTAGCAGCAAAGCTAAAAAGATATTTCACAAATTCTTCAAAGTTTCTTGATGTAATTTCAAAGAAAATATAAACCGCTGTATCGAATGAATTATCACACAAAATTTGAACAATTTAGTAAGGAAATTAAGACAAACAAACCATCAAAACTTGAAAGACTAACTCTGTAACACCTTGATATTTTTAAATTGGGTAATGATCGGGGTATTACCGAGGACGTTCAGAGTGTTAAGTCATGAGGATATTCCGGTAACATTTTCCTCTTATACGTGATGTAATCGAAGTGTTGGAGTTTTGGAGTTTTGGAGATATTGCGTTGCGTATTGTTACACGTTAATTGTGATGTGTATTTATGGGGAGGATGTTATGGAATGGGAGTTGGGTGAGGAAAATGTAAGGAAGTGCTGTCCAGGGCATTTTCAGACGCCTGTGGAAGACACTACGGACGAAATGTATCATCCACAAATGCATCGCACACACACTGAAGGGGTTGGGACGACTCAGGATGTGATTCTGTGTCCTGGCTACACTATGTCGAGGACTTTCGGACTAGTCCAGACGAGTGTGGACGAGGAGTAGCCTCGTCCGAATTGCCTCTGTCCCAATCCTTGGACACTTGCGGACGAGGTTCCAGATGATGCGGATGAGGAAGGCTGCATCCGCATCCACTTTATCCAATCCTAGACACCTTCGGACGAGTCTGGACGACTGCGGATGAAGGGAGGCATAGTCTGATTTGCCTCTGTCCATTTTATGGACACTTTCAGATGACACGCGAATGCCACGTGCGGACGCGATTTGGCGTCCGCAAGTCACTTGCGGACGGTACACACAGGACGGGGACGTATCTTCTTATCTGAAGGCTCGATTTGGCCAGTGAGATTTTAGCCTTGCGGATGAATGCGAACGAGACCTATGCATCCGCACTAGTCCGAAATAGCCCAGACCTACGAAATAAAATAGAAAGAAAATGATGGAAAATCGTAGGAAATCCTAGAAAATTGACAAGAATCGACTTTCTCCCACCCCAGGCGACGAAAATTGTCCCCTATGCCCGTAGCTGGCCACCTCCACTCTACCACATAGGCATCATGGTGTCCCTTCCCTTCTCCCAGGTATAACCCCTCTTTCCCTTCCTTCCTCTGAAATTCATTCCATTTTCTTGTGGGAAGTCCAGAGAGTAAGAGGGAGCTGAGAGAGAGAGAGGTCCAGTGGGGGAGAGAGTTTAGTGAAAGTGTAAGTGGTGTGTGTGAGGTGAGCTACGTGAGTGAACTGAAGGAGTAGGGAGTTGTTGGGGCTGCTGGAATCGTGAGCTGAAGGAGAGCTATCTCTGAATTTTAGTGTCTTCAAATAGGTAAGGAATTAGGGGTGTCTTGGCCATGTGGAGGCCCTACACCGCAAGTAGAGTGCATGGGTTTATGTTAATTCCCTGAAATGTTTACTGCAAATTGTTGTTAGTTAGTTTTAAGTGATAATTCTTTATGCTACTGTGTGTTCCTTGCTGTTTTCCTTTGCTATAGATAGTGTAGCTCCTTGATTGTTAGTTTATTTGCCTTACTATGAATGTGTTACCTGATAGAGGTAAAGGTTGTGACTGTGATAAATGCTATGGTTATAGATTAAATGTATTTTTTTAAAAAAGAAAGGATGAATATTAAAGGAGTAATGAATGCTTAAGATGTGAAATGACTAATGGGCATTGTCTAAATTACTTGCTGTCATTTAATTGTGTTGTTTCGTGCCGTCATAAATTGTTTTGCCATTCCCTTGTTGGATATCTATGTTAGATTAATAAGCATATTAATCAACTAGGCCATGCATGTTTAGATGTTAACCAATTAGAATCATAAATTAGTTAACCAAAACATGTAAACTAATTAATGTTTGCTAGTTGTGCAATGCATTGTTAATCACTTCGTCAAGCATGTTAGTTAATTAGGATAACGATAAATTAACTAATTGAGCATGTTTAACTAGTCACTTTAATAATAGTCACTAACCACTTAGTTGAGCATGTTTAATTTAGTATATAACTGGCATGTTTAACTGCCAATCAATTTAGTTAATTATTACTCAATTTAGCATGTTAACTAATTAGTAAATCTAAGCATGTAGTGCCAATTAAATAATCAATGAGCATGTTAATTAGCTAAGTGAAGTAATTGGATACTAAATAGGGTTTCTTATTGAGCATGATAATTAATTATAAATGCTATGAAATTAATTAACATGTACAATTAACTAAAAACAAAAGCGTCTAGGGTAATAATCATAATCTATCCTTAAGCCTGTTTCGTAACTAAACGTTGAACATGTTCAATCAACTAATTGATAAACTAGTTATAAAATAACCATTTGAGCATGTTAATAATTAGACTAGCATGTTGATTAATTAGTTGAGCATGTTTCATTAACTAGAATAATTAACTATAATAATTAACTAGACTCAAGCATTTTCATTAACCTAACCAGAGTTAACTAGAGTAATTAACTAGGTTCGAGTATATTAATTTACGTAACTAGTTGTTTGATTAGTAACTAATCCTTAAGCATGTCAATTAATTTACTAGATGAGTATGTTAATTAGTAATTGATTAGCCTTAAGCATGCATATGCAATTTGCTAGTTGTTCAATTAATAATTACCCCAGCATGTAACTTGACTAGGACAATCAAGTATAATCTTGAGCATGTAAATTGACCTAGAACAACTAACTATAATCTTGAATATGGAAATGAACTAGCATAGAATAATATTAGCATGATAATTATGAGCTTGTAAATAATTAGAATAATCACCTAGAATAATAAATGTAGGAAGCATGTAAATGGACTAGGAAATTAATTAAGGCATCTAATTAGAATGATAAATGAAATTAATCCTTAAGCATGTAAATTAATTAGGATAACCGACTAGATTAATAATCGTAACTCGAAGTGAGCATGATAGTTAATTAGGATATCTAATTAGCATGATAAATGTAGTTATTTCTTAAGCATGATATTTTAAATAAATTATTTGCATGTTTACCGTACTAGTACTCATTCGCTGTTCAATTCAATATTTTACTTGTTTCCTATTATGTGCTTTTAATTACAATCATTCTCTAATGTGCGCCTTCAACTATTGCTATTCTTTATATGCACTTTCAAATTCAGTTTGCTTTCAATTCCATTTACTTTTATGTAACACGCACTTCAATTCTTATGAATGTTATGTGGTGAAGCATCATGCATCATGTTAGGTTAAGAATGTATGTTCATGCATCATGTTAATAGAAAAGAATAGGACGCATGCATGGAGTGAGGAAAATGTTAAAAATGAATGGTAGAATAAATAGGGAGTCGGGTCTGGCCTGGTAGCTAGTATGCACACAGGAGGCTAGTGAGTAGCCAGGCAGCTAGTATGCACACAGGAGGCTAAGATGTAGCTTGGCAGCTAGTATGCACACATGAGGCTAGTTATAGTCTGGCATCGAGTATGCACACAAGAGACTAACTCGACGAATGAACGAACGAACGAATGAATGAAAGATAATAAGTAAACAAATGACTTAATGAAAAAAACTAAAGAGAGGGATGTCATAATTGCATTAACCCTTTTTCCTTACTGAGCCATTAGGCTCATGTATTACTTGTGGTGTAGGTGTAGGTACGCGTATATGAAAGGAATGCATGGAATTAGGAGCCAAAGTGAAAGACAATAGTCAGATAATAAAGCAGGGATGAAGATTTGCATGCGCGAGGGAGTTCGTGGCTGGCCAGATATATAAATGGGGTAAAAGAGAAACCGTTTTAATTAAGTTAAGTTTTCAAAGTTGTAATTAAATAAAGTAGTAAGTTGTATAAAAAGTAGTATTTCAATTGGTTGGTAATTCTTCCATAAACTATTTGTTTATGCTTCCACACAGTTTTAACTAAACTATTTTCATACGCTTCCGCATAAGTTTTATTAATGAGATTTTTATAAAGAGTTTTATGAACAGTTGGTAGCAGTCCGGTTTAGGCGCGCTCTAACCCATTTCATAAAAGTTTAAATTTTCACGCGTTTAAACGGATTTACAAAAAAAACTGGGTCATTACAAACTTGTTATGGAAGGAACGTTATGGGTGTAATACCCTGGATATTTAGCTACATGTAAATCTAAGATTAAGTAAGAAGTAATATTTTGGTTATTATGAAATTGTCACACTTTATTATTGGTATTATTACTATGAATGATAAAGCCTTAAATACTTTGAAGTGTAGGGAATATGGTTATTTATTATTAGGAAAATAAGATTATTATAATTTGGGCTGAATATTTTATGAATAAATTAGCGGTCGAGTGCTGTGGTTGACGTCAATCAACCAAAAAATTGGTAGCTGAATGCTCGACTGATCGTTGGAAGCTGCTGGCAGATCATGGACGATGAACCGATCGTCCGATACACGCAGTGTTGATCTGGAAATGTGTAACCGATGTCTGACTGTGCAAAGGGTCATTGGAATTTATACAGTCTCCTCGGCACCTTAGGAGTGTTATAGAGTGTATTTATGAGGGCTTAGTGTAAAGAAATCAGAGATTATTCTTTCGCGTTCTCTTTATATTCTTTTGTGTGAGTTTTTTTTTTGTTTTGGAGTTCTAGAAGAATGGTTTCGATGGTGAGGAAGGGTTGCTACTCAGGAAAGGAAAATCACAACGTGAGGTAAGGAATAATGCATGTTCTTTGTCCGTAAGGACCTACATCACGGGAGTAGGATTGGTTGTCTTTCTCTGTGATTTTTCCATGCTTGTTTCTATCATTATGCCATGCAAGATATTGTTTCCATTATAGTTTACTGCACATGTTCTCTATTGCATGATTTCTTTGACATATTCTTTATGATATTCTTGCTTGCTTCCACAATCTGTTTTCTATGGTTTTCATTCTTTCGTTAATGGTTCCCTACTCATATTGTTCCCTGTTGTTTGGTTTGTCAATATTGTGGATGATAAGAAAGTAACCTGTTGTTAGACAATCTGTTGTTAGGCAATTACGTAGAAATGAGTTTGCATGTTTATGGGCTTCCTTAAATTTCTATACGAATGGATAGTTGGTTAGTTATATGCCTTTGTTCTTTCCCTGCTACCCAAAACATCGATGAACTATACTCCATATTAATGATTTCCTGCAAAGATTATTGTCTAAATATGTCTCTGGGATTACCCTCCCTTTATCGAACTTGTTTCTAAAGAATGAAAACCCACTGATAAACTTATTTGCCCTAATTGTACTAATCTGCTATAGTATAAAGATAAATGAATAGATGTTATGTGAACCCTTGTAGAATATCCACTTATATGATGATAAGCTAAAAAGAATTTTGTCCTCATAGGTAAAATACTCACTCTAATGTTTCCCTTACATGGGCTAAAATAGTTAGAATTTGTTAGTTATGTTAGTGAATTTTAACACTCTAGTAGGTAGTATGGCTGTAGGAAACTAAGATTAACAACATATTTCCCTTCGATAGTTGTTTATGTGTCCTTAATGCATAGTAAGTTTGGTTGATGCCATATTTTATTACCTTCAATGTTAAATAAATATAATTAAAGAAGTTGCTCTTGTTGGAAATGGAACTGTAAATAATATGTTGGAGAAAATGGGTAAAAGACAAAGGAATATATGTGTTGTATCACTGCTAGGGTAATTGATATTATGTTAGTGATAACATGCTTAGTGTTAAATTGTAGTTGATGCATGATTCATGTTCATTGTTTATTTGATTGTACTATTGTTTACGATATATGAACTATTGTGTGACATTCATATAGGCATGTCGGTAGGATTGCATATCATGCATTTCATGGAATAATAATGAAGATAATAAATGGACATTTTTTACATGGGTTCGGAGACTGAAGAGGTTGTTCTCACGTAGAAAACAACCCATTTGGTTGAGTTCGAAGAATGAAGAAGTTGCTCTTACCCAATAGGTGGGTGAAGAGGTTGCTATCACCCAAATGTAAATAAATGTAAATGTAAGTTGGTTCATTTTTAAGTGAGTTCGAAGACTGAACAGGTTGTTCTCATGTAAAAATTAATCCAAGTAGCGAGTTCAGAGACTGAAGAGGTTGCTCTTACCTAGCTTATGGATTTATCAGACTTATGCATGTAGAGTTGGCATAAGCATTGCATCTACATTTCATTTTTATTCCTTACTTGGCAATAGGCTCATTATCCTCCTGTGATGTATGTATTGATTGTGATCTAAATGACGTGAATGTGGAAGAAGTATGATGCGATGCAAGCTTGTATTACCATGCGCAGGTTGACCTCGGGAGCTATTGTAAAATCTTAGATTTTAAATTGCCACGTGTAAATTTTTTGTGAATTTTTGGGCAAAGGTGAAAAGTTGACTCGTTGTGTCACGTAGCGGGGACGTGTTTGTTTTTTCGTAAAATAGGCAAATTTGGATTTTTTTTTAGTGGAATTATGTTTTCAGGAATGTGAAATGCAATAGATGGTTTTAATGTATTATATATATATTTAATTCAATTTATATTTTAAGTTTTTTTTGGGAAAATGACAAATTAACCATCGTGGTTTGCGATCAATGACAAGTCAACCACTATCCTTTATTTTCTAACAAATTAACCAATGACGTATGGGAAAATGACAAAGCCAACATCGCTGTCACGTTTGCTGTTAACAAGCTGATCTGGAGCCGCAGCGATTCGTAGACAACGCCGCGGCTCTGTGATTTTCCAAGAAAAGAAGGCCAAATTTGGCTTAAACGCTGTGGTGTCGTGGGAAACCGCCGTGACTTCTAGGGACGCCGCCGCGGTGTCATGGGATGCCACCGCGACTTCTTGGGACGCCGCAGCGGTGTCTTGGGATGCCACGGCAACTTCTCAATACACCCCCCGACGTCCCAAGACACCGCCGCAAGCGTCCCAAGAAGCTGTTGCGGCATCCTGCGGCATCCCTCTTTTCACTCAGTGGTATACATAACCGTGAAATGGTAGGGCTCACCATTTTCACCCAAACAAAGTAGAAATCCTCTCGGCAACCCATTTTCACAGTGAACAACCACTGAATCTTCTCAGTGACCCAATTTCACCGCAAACAAACACCAAAAACTCTCTGCCATTTTTGATCACAATGTCTTCTTATCAAAAAAATTGGCGTTCAAGTGTGGGAAGGCAACGAAGGAAGCTGTGCACGTTGCAGCAGTGGACGATGAGCAAGCCGCAGCGGTGGACGATGAGCAACCCGCGACGGTGGAAGATGAGCAACCCATGGCGGTGCAACACGAACACACCGCCAAGGATGGAGAAAACATTGCACACTCGCAATGGCAACCTAAGCCCAAGCCTGAATAAGGAGAAGCTGGAGGCTCATTGGTCCGGTTCCAACCCATTACAGTGGGTTTAAGGTCTAAACTATTCAGGACAGTGAATTGCAAAACACTGTATGAAGATGATATACAACGCCGTGCAATTATTGTTTCCAAAATAGTAGATTTGGACTTCTTGGTAGGATTGTGAATTAAACGATTGCTTGAAGATGCTGGATTAGCCTGGTTATGTTGCCGGATGAGGGCTAGTTACTGCGAGAGAATTATTCGAATGTTTTACGTAAATTTGAAACTTTCCACCGAGCCATTAGAGGTGCAGACATACCTTTTTGGACGGGAATTGAGGTTCACTCCCAACAATGTAAATATAATGTTTGGATGTGTACTAGATGGGCTAAGCGATCAATATTATCATGTGTCTAGGAAGCCACCATTTGTCAACCGAGGAGAAGGGCTAGCGGTGTTCAGATTGTTGCACCGAGATCCCGAGGTTGCCCAGTACAACAAGCCAAAGGGCAAGGAGTTGAATGCCATAGCCTGATTGATCCACTTGATCATGACGTACATGATTTTGCCTTGGGATGGGCATCGAGACCATGTTAGCTGCATGAATCTCTATATGCTGGAGAAGGTCTTCACTAGGAAAAATGGTGGGCATCAGATATATCATCTTGAGCCACATGCATGAGGTGCTCAATAACCCAGCCAAGAACCTGCCGTACAACTGGCTCATCCGGAGGATCGTTGAGCTGTATGGGGTACCTATCTTTGAGAAAGAGTAGAGAATTAAAGAGTCGATCAATGATGTGTACAACAAAGCTAAAGTGGACTGAATGGGGATCACCCAAGTTTGAGGGGAATGGGTCCACAAGTCCAAGAAGCAGGCAACACCTCAACCCCCTCAGAGCCTCAGCATTAAGCTCCTTCAGCAGAATAGCCCCCTCCTCAGACATCTCACTTTACTTCGATGTCTAAGGAGACTTCTGCTTGGATGAGCAAGATGGAGGAACTCCATCATATGGCGATGACCAGAATGTAAATGATGGAGGAGCACCTGCAAATGAAGCAGGTCAAAATATGAAGAGGGTAGGAGCTTGCAAAAGAGAGGCATCGCAAAGCACTAGAGTGGCATATATGAGCAGAAGAAAGGCACCGTGAGCTAGTGGCAGCACTTCAGAGACATGAGAGGCGATCAGCCCGTACATTAGCCTCGCCATCGTCCTCTAAAGCAATAGATGCCACATACCACTTGTAAGTTATTTACTTTGTAAGAAAAATTCAGTCTTTACTTTATTTGTGTTTGACGTAATGACGTGTTGTTGATTTGCAGCACCGGTGCCGTAAGCCGCCAACCTGCTCCTATATCTGTGCCTGCCGAGGTCCAGTGATGTGCCCCAAGGTCCCATCACTTGAGCCCGAGCCTAGGGCTCCTTTATTTTCTAACCATTTATTTATTTTGTGGGTCTATCATGGAGTTATTTAAGTTGAGCATTGATGGAAGGTATAATAGAAGTTTTGGAGATAGATGACACATTCTAAAAATCTGCTCGTAAACTGACCCCCGAGGTGTACATGGCATTTTTGTCAATCTATCAACTTCATATTGGAAAGTTCTCTTCATACCAATTGTAGTTGATTTGTAAAGCTTCCTAGAAAGTATTTGGCCGTTAATTTTGGAGCTTGTTTGCTATGTCAAATAGAGCTTTAATAGAAGGATAAAAAAACACGCCAAGAAACTGTTTTTATTTTTGTGTGTGTTTTATATTTTGGGGGTTTCTTTTGTAATTTTCTTTTAGGGCAATTTTGTACTTTTTTTTTGCAAGGCCATTAGGGGTACTTAGTACCTCCTAATGCCAGATGGAAGCACTTTGGAAGAAAACAAAACCCTAGCTCTCTAGAATTGGCGTGAAGAACCCGTGGAGAGCTCCCTCCACTCGGCCGACTTCCTCCTTCAAATCAACTCACCTTTTCTTGTTGATTTTTTGGTGAGTTGATTTGTGCTATCTCTTCCAATCCCTCCTCTTCGTGTGGTGGTCCATTGGGGTGTGGAGGTAGAAGAACCAGCATCCCCATTGGAGAGTGTCTTCCTCTTTGGTTGGCCGAACAAGTCGCCCCCTCCAGTGTTGTAGGTGTGCGAACTCCTTGGATTTTTATTTCTTTTCTTGTATCAACTTTTGAAAGGTAATCAACATTCTTGAGGATATTGATATTTACTTGTGTTATTCTGGATTTGGGGCATTTTTGGTTGTGATTCGGAGTGGTTAAGATTTTTTTTTTTTGGAAGGAAATATTTAGGCCAAAAATTTGTTCAGCGCTGTGCAGATTCTGTCCCAACTTGTGATTACGATTTGATCTACTTCCCTTTGTTGAATCATGCTCAATTTTGGCAGAGACATTTTTGGTATTGTTGTGTGATTGTCTTCCAAATTTTTGTATTAAAAGGATGTATGCTCGTTGAGAACTCGCTGGTTATTTCCAGGTCGCCAGATTCTATCCCGAAAACCCTAATTCGAGGGATAGATTTGTTTAATCGTATCTCCGTGATCTGATCGAATTTAAACTTGATTTTTGGATATGTTTATCTTTGAAATGTCACTAGAAGCTCCTGCAAATTTTAGCCCTTGATTCCTTATGCTTATGAAGTTATACTAGTTTGAAAATTGGAGGACAAAATTGTTATACAAGCTTAGCAGATTACACTTGTTGAAATTCCCTAGAGTCTTGGACTCTAACATGCAAGGGTACAGTCAGTTCAAGCCTCTGCCCTTTAGAACTGTGTGTGTGGTACGTCTTTCATTTGGTTATATATGTGCGTTCGTTCATGTTCATGCTTTGTTAGTTTGATGGCGTTTTGACATTTTTGCAGTCTCGAGATTTGATAGACATGTTCAAAAATTATGTGCAGGCAAATACTCAGAAGAACATAGAGACGTTGGTAGTTCTTGGGGGAAAGTTGATCGGCGATGATTACATCGGGACTAATATCATATTCCAGGAGCAAGTTGGGATGCCAGATACGGTGAGAAGCCTTCTTTGTATGTTAGTGTATAAGATTTTATCTTAGTACTCATCCGAACTTATATACAGTGCTATGCGATCGACAAAGCAGCCTTATTCGCGTTTCATCAAGAAAACTGTCTACTCTTATTAGGGTGGATTCAAGTAAGTAATCTTCTTGCTTCTCCGGGTTGTTGTTCATGTTTACTGAGATCATCTAATGCATTGTTTACCTTGCAGACACACCCAAAGCATAGTTGTTTTATGTCCTCCGTTGACCTGCACACTCAATTCGCTTACCAGAAATTGATGCCAGAAGCAATCTCCATCATCGTAGCTCCCACTAACAAAGAGCGGTATGTATTTTCCCTTGTGTAAATTCATAATGTTGCTTTCCACGTATTTGAACGGCAATTGTTCCCTTTGCATTGTAGCTTGTACAACATCTTGCGGTGTACGAGTGATGGGATGAGGGTGATGCGACGGTGCATTATTCTGGAACAATTCTATGAGCACGACGCTGCAACCTTTGAGTATGAGGGTTCGTTATTCTACACAACAGATAAAGTATTCCTTGAATTGAACTTATCTTTTGCGGTGATGGATTTGCAGCCGAAACAGACCAGGAAGAAGGCGGCCTAGGAATTTATGTTTATGTACACTTTGTTGTAATTTGTTTACATTTACGTTGTAATTTATGTTTAGTTGAATTTGTTTATATTTACGTTGTAATTTATGTTTAGTTGACTTTGTTTACATTTACATTGTAATTTATGTTTAGTTGAATTTACTTTGCGAAAGTAAATGATCTACTGCATGAATGCTATATTTGGATGATACTGGAACTGCTTGGGATTTTGTGCAAGATGTATGAGAATAGCTTTGGGGGAGTAAAAAAACAAGGAAGACTCTGGCAAAATTTTTATAAATTGGGGTGAACATAAGTGAAAAGTAAATCGTGCATGACCTAAATCAAGTACATAATTAAAGAAAAGTGTGTGGAGAAACTTGGGTGAATTCAGTGCAACAATTTCAGCAAGCCGCGGCAGTTTGTGAGCAAACTGCAGTGGCTTGCATAACAAACCTCACAAGCCGCAGTGGCTCGCATAACAAACCGCTGCGGTTTGTGAACAAGCCGTAACGGCTCGCATAACAAACCACTGCGGTTTGTGAGCAAGCCGCAGCGGCTTCTATAACAAACTGCAGTGGCTTCTATAACAAACCGCAGTAGCTTGTGTGCAAACCACGGTAGTTTGTGAGCAAGCCGTGATGGTTTGTGAGCACAAACCGCAGCGGCTTGTCATGGTACCTGTAATCAAATTTCATGCACACTCCACAACCAAATGTATAGAACCAATATGTGAATTCTAATTGCTGAAACGAAACAAATTCAAATTTATGAAACCAATTCATATTTATCAATTCAAAATTTACAAATATAGCGTACAGTACAATCACATATATATCAAACAAAATCTATTAAACGAATGTATCATGGAAGGTTAAGGTCCACATTTGTGTACGTTTGTGTTTGTGGACCTTGCGCATCAGACTTTTGCAAAACACATTGCAAATGAAATTAGCATAGTTCAAATAACATTTGAAAACGTAAACGTGATAATGGGCTCACTTGTGCCTGTGGAACTCTATCAAGAATTGTCTCAGATACTCGCTCGGGGACTGTCACAGGGACTATCGAAGGAATTGTTTTGAGGGCTGTCTCGGGGACTTTGAAACCCATAAATGTGCCCTTCGACCTTCCTCTGCTGCCTCTGCCTCTAGCTCTGCCTCTACCTCTGTTACCTCTATCGGCCCCTGCACTGGACTCGCCTCCACATTCGCACATGTGGGAAGTGTGCCCCATAGTCCCACACCGGCTACAAGTGATGTTCAAATATCTTCTGGGCAGCACTGTCTGGCTTGGGGCCTCATCCACATCCCGTATTCTACGTTTACGCGGCCTTCTTGGAGGCCTTTTAAATGGTGGTGGGATAATTGAATCAAGATTTTTCACAGGAGGCCACTCGATTTATGCATGACGGGGCAGACAAAGTGGGAGTACATCGCCATGTATTTTTCCCGATGATAGCACGCATGCACAAATTCCTCAGGAGATCTCCTCGTGAAGTGAATGCACAGGACTGCATGGACACAAGGGATGCTGGTCAACTCCCAACAATAACAGGTACAAGTATGCCTGTCCAAATCAAGAGATTATTGTTCGTTACCGTTGCTGACCTCAAACTGGGCAGCTACTGAAAACTGGGGCTCCAATTTTGACCAGCAAGTTGTAGTTTGGCGAGCCAGTTGCTGATCATTGGACACAAAAGGTCCGTCGAGCGAGCCATCGTTTCATTTTTTTCACAATTCTACCCATAATGCCCTTTTGAATGATCTCGAACATACTTAGAATCGGTTTGTGCCGGGCTAGTAGGATGCAGGTGTTGAAGGACTCGCTTAGGTTGTTGAGGCTTATGTCACACTTTGGGATGGAGTAGAAGGCATGTTTGGCCCAGTATGTCACATCTATTCTTCGTAGATAGTTATGGGCCATCGGGTCAAGCAAAAATAAATTGGCCCTCTCTCTCTCAAACTGCCTCACTGTTGTGGCTCTAGATGCGGGCCACATTGCATTCTTTAACAACCTGCCTTTAAATTTTTTTTGAAAATTGCCATACAGGTGTCGGATGCAAAACTCATGGTCCGCTTGCCCTGCCACCTCTCTAACAGCTGGCACAAGCCCTTGCAAAGATTCATAATATTAGTCAGACATTGGTACAAAATGCATAACATAAACACAGAAAGCAAAAGCAATCAACCGTACCTTTTGTCGGTTAGAAATGTTTTTCCATCCATTACCAGATGGGGTGTTTAGATTGTCGAGCAACAATTCCAGAATCCAGCTCCATGAAGCCCTATTTTATGCTTCAACCACTGCTACAACAATCGGATACATTCCATCTTTCCCGTCGATGGTGACAGCTGTGAGCAACTGGCCTGGAGTCGCTCCCTTCAAGAGGCAACCGTCCAAACAAATAACCTGTCTACCGCAGTTCCATATAGCCATCTTGCATGCAGCCAAACACATGTACATCCTTTTAAATGCACTAATGTCCAGGTTAACACGCACGGAGCTTCTAGGATTAGACCTCTGAATCTCCTTGGCATAGGACCATATGAGCTTGTATTGCTCATTGCCATCCCCTTCGTTAATATTTTTAGCTGCATTGTATTACAAAGTTGATGGAAAGAGGATTAACTTGAGGGATCAAGTTAATTGATGTACACTCACACTTTCGCTTGGATATGACTCACCAAGAAAAATGGAGGCTAGCTTGGATATAACTCACCAAGCTACGGTTTGGATATGACTCACCAAACCTATTAACACTCAATTTGGACATGAATCCCCAAAATAAGGGATAAAAAAAAGAGAGTGAAAGAATTTCACAAACTAAACACAAGAGTTTTTGATTCAAAGTTCCTTCACTTTTGAATTACAAAAGGGGGTGGACACAAGTTACAATGCAAGTAATAAATAGATGCTAATAACCAACCACCTAGGAAGAGGAAAAGTCATTAGCAAACCAAGAAAAACATTAATTACTTAGAAGAAGGGGTATGAAAAAGAGGGAAGATTCATCACCTAGGGAAATGAAAAGAGTCTAGAAAACTACAAAAGCATCTTGGAATATGAATTGTCTTCTCTAGATCCTTCTTTGGTGAGACAAGGCTTACCTAGAAAGATGTAAAGTTCTTTTAGTAATTCCAAGGCCACTTAATACATTTAAGGAGAGCAATTGGGCCAAGGATGTGTGAGTTTTCTCTTCTTCTCCAATTAGACTTGGTCCCACCCATTTGATTAATTGTGTTGGCTTATCTAAGTCCATGGTTGTTGGGTCGTTGTCCAAACATCCATGTAAGTGAATTCCTAATTGTCCTAGGTCAAAATGTGATTAAATGTCGAGGAGACTCCTTGTCATTATGCGTTGGTTCGTGCTCAAGTTCTTCTAGTTTATTCAATCCTGCAAAACAGTAACTAATTATATAAGCAATGAGCCTATTGCCTAGGGTCCGGATGATAGGACTTTGGGGTGCATCAAAATCTCTCACATCCATCTTTCAATAACTGGTCCACTTTAAGTGCAGAAATTACTACTAGTTTGCCTTTTTCCTTGATTCCATGTAATGTGTGTTGTTCACCACCAGGAGGGCAAAAGTAAACTTCTCTCTTTCTATAATTAATAATTGCATGATGCTGGAATCACCAGTTCATAGGCAGAATAACATCGTACCCTATCATATCCATGACAATCAGGTCGGCATGGAAAATACGGTTGTTTATTCTCACTGCATGTGCCTTTAGAATATCACAAGCAATAAAACAATTGAAAGAGGGTAAGAGTACTCTATACTCATTCTTTACTAGATCAGAGAAGCAATTTATTTTTATACAAAATTCCGGCGCAATGAAGGAATGAGTACCTCTAGAATCAAATAAAACATAAGTTGCTATTTACTAACATAAATTATACATGACATGTCCAAAAATGCAATAAAAGAGTGAAAAACTCATACATCAACTAGATTATAGACACATGCTTCATAACATAAATCGTACTTGACACAATTACAAGTTGATCGTCTTCTTTCTCATTCCCATATAGAAAGAAGACCTTTGGTGCCAGCCTTTCTGGTCCTCCCTTCTTGGTTAGAAAAAATTTAGCAATATGCCCAGGCTCCCCACACTTGAAACACCTTCTAGACCCGCTTTGCATTCTCTATAATGACTATTCTTACATTTTGGACATTGATTAGGTGGATATGCTTGAACATTAGATGGAGTAGCAACTATTTCATTCATAGGGTATTTGTCCTTCTGATGCACCACAAGGCCTGGTTTCCAATGGCCGGGCCAAGGAGATCACTAACCCCTCTTTCACTCCTTATTTTTAGGTCAAGAGACATTAGAAGGACTTGAAGAGGAACATAAACATGAAGACATGGAGATGCCAAAACATCTCCTTACTTGGAGCACCCTTGAGCACACTCGAGAACAACCTTGAAGTCTATTGCACCGAGGCTTAAGGAGCATCACAAGCTAAAGATATGTTTCTCTAGCACCTTGACATGTTTAGTTACTCTTTAATTTACTGGAATATGGTTATTTGAATGTATTTTGGGTTATTTTGTTAGATGTTTGGATTGTGGACATTTTAGTCCTCGACTAGTGTGTTAGCCAAGCACTCATGCCTAATTTTCTCTCTTAAGGGCAGTTTTATAATTTTGGGTTTTAGGGAACTCTTAAGGAAGTATTTAAACTTCCTTAAGACTATTCTAATGACCTAATTTGTAATTAAAACTCAGTTGCAGCTGAATTTTGTTTGAAGGTTTTCTCTCAAACTCTCGTCTACTTGTTCCAGGTTTTCAACCGAACTTGTAACCAAAAATTGTCTCACTCATTATTCTTGGCTTGGTCTTGGAGTAATGCCCTTAAACTAGACCCTCCTTCATCTCTTACAGAGGTGATTTCAAGTGTGACAATTTAGAAGACCTGCAAGAAGCTTGGTGGAGAGGTTTCTTGCATAAGAAATCCGTTGAAGTCAACATTGCCGGCTTAGATGATATTGGAACAACTTGTAGGTTTGAACTTTTTTCCTGAACTTTTGTTGTCAATCTGATTCTGGAAATTTGGTACATTGTTGTTTACTAGATTGAAATGGTGTGTGCGGAATTTGGTGTTGATTGGACTTGAATCTAAGATTTTGTGCAACTTCTATTTTTGTGTCCGAATCTGTAATTTATTTGCACCCTTTCAAGTAGTGTGTTTTTGTCAGGATAACTCCCGCTCTATAATGAGTTTTGTTGTGATTTTTGGTGAACCCTTTGTTCTTTGTTATGTGGATGTCCCCTCCAAAATTGATTTCAATTGGGACTCTAGAACGAAAGATAGAGAATCTTCAATTTGGGTCTCTGAAACTGTGTTTCTTTGACCCTTTTTGGAAGTGTGGTTTCGTTAGCACAACTTATGTGTCGTAAGGAGTTTGGGTGTGATTTTTGGTGGAGCCTTTCCTCTTTTTTAGTTTGATTTCCCCTCTAAAATTGGCATCAATTAGATCTATGGAGATGAAGTTATAGCATCTCCAATTCAGGTGTACAGTTTCTTGAACCTTCTGCCAAGCACCTAGCCAACATTGTTGTTCCTTTGCACCCCTTAGTGCACCTTCCTTTGCTGTACTTCATTATCTTATGGTCTTTTTGTTCCTTTGTTCACTAGTGGTCCACTCATTTGCTGTTGATTTTAATTATTCTTCTAGAACCACTGATTTGTCTCTCGTTGTCTAGCCACCATCAATTCAGCATCCTCAACCTCTATTGCCTTCGAGACAATCTTCGCATATGAAACGTCATGAGTGCCAAAGATTTTGACTACTCTAAAAATTTCAAGCTTTAGCCCTTGGATGAACTGGTGAACCATATCTTCATTGCTTGCCACCAGGTGTGACGTAAATCGAGATAGTGCTTCAAATTTACTATATATACTGATACAGTCCCGGTTTGACGTAACTGTATGAATTCCACAAAATTTCTTCATCTGGATGGTGTGGTTGAAATATATCTCGTAAAAGAGTTCTTTGAGTTTGTCCCATGTTAGAGTTCAGATATCTTATGTTGCCTTAATAGAATCCCACCAGAATCTTTCATCTTGGGTCAACAGATATGCAACACATGAAACTTTCTCCGTCTCTCTAATCTTCTCATAGTCAAACATATCTTCTAGAGACCGTATCCACTCCTCAGCTCCCATGACATCAACAATATTTCTATCGAAGCTTAGAGGCTCAAGTCTCCTGAAGTTTTCCCAAACGACCACCTTTTGACTTGGCCGACAACTTCATTACTTGTATTATCATCTAGTACATTTCTTCGAGTTCCCCTCACCATTCTGTTATCCTACAACAATTTCATATCATGAAATAATCAACTAAACAAAAAAAGTAATAAAGTTAAACTTACAGTTGAAGAAGTATTCAACGATAAGTCTTGCATTACTGGTAGTCTACAAAAACGTATTTGACCCGGTTATGCTCTGATTGTATATTTGTAACATCCCATCTTAAATTTTGCTTTCCGTTAAAAATTTTTTTTTTTAAATTATTTAAAACATGTGAATGGAAAATACTAGAGTGAACATAAGTGGAAGTCTTTATAAATATTAAAAACATACAATCACAACTTTAAAACTACTTAAAGTAAACATCTTTAACATACTTTAAAACTAAAATGTTTAAAACATTTAATAACTATTTAAAGTCCTTGAAATACTTAAACACACTTTATTTCATTTCATGAGCCACACACTTCATTAGGATCACAATCATCACCTACATCACAAGAGAAACTATGAGCCTAACGCTCAGTGAGAGATAAAATTAAATGTGTAATGTATGCTCACGTTGACTCCATGTACATGTCTTTCATGTAAAAAAAGAACCTATCTTTTCTGTTCTTAATCATAGTCTCATAATAGTTCAGAACATTGGAGATTTTTCACGGAAGATAATAGATACATCCTTGGGATTTAATATGGGTAGAACCTTTACTCAATCCTATCGGGGGAAGAGATACATCATCTCGTAGTTCTCCAATGTAGATCCATTAGTCTCCCCAATCTCCAACGTCTATTTACGTTTATTAGATACATTTCATTACCGTGCAATGCATGTATATGCCAACCTTAACATAACATTTCTACTCATGATGTATGTCATAAATGCACTTCACACAATTCAACAATATATACTATACATTGATAAAAATAGAGAGTAAATAAATTCAACAAAAGCAAGAAAAGGCATTGAATTTTATTTAACCGTTTATAGAAGCAAGAAACAACAAAGGCAACATCAACCATTTTATCAACGAAACAAAGAACAATTCCAGCAACAATTTTCAACCACTCCAATACTTGTTGTAACCAACATTCTAACAAGGCAATAACAACATATAGAACAAAATTAAATCCAACAAAGCCACAATCACATGCTCCACAAATAATTGTTAATAACAGAACCTTAATGCTAATAACAAAACCTCACAAATAATAACCTCTAGCATCAAGAACATACTTAATTCCTCACCCTCATCTAACAATATAACAAATTAGAGAATGAAATGTAATTAACCTAGCATGCATCCTCATTATTGACTTCTAAACATTGAATAAATCCAAGAGAACATCAATTTCACTCAACATAAACAAGATTCATCAATATATAGAAAAACATAGAGCCAATCCAACCATGTTAACTTTATCTTCAATTCACGGTTTATCAATTTGTTAACAACAGAGAGCCTATCAACGTTTTCTTAAGCAATAGTGGAAAAATATGGTAGAATCAATCCCAACGAACATTATCATTAACAGGTTGTCAAAGCAGTAGCTAGAACACAAACATGGCTGAATCCATCTAACAAATATATCATCAATAAAAAACACAAAACATTCCTAATCTTGTGATGTAGGCCACCTCTGGCAAAACAAACACATTATCTCTTACCTCTTTCTGTAATTCTTTCTCCTGTTGAAGCTCCTCTCACAAAATCACACAGAAGCACAACAATATTCTCTAGAAAACCAAAAACGTAGGAGCTTGATAGAACACCAGGAGATTTTTGTGTTTTCATCTATCAATTCTCGCATATGATATGTTTATAAATGTTATATGGAGACTAAAAACCATGAAAGTTCATATTCCATGCACCATTTCATTTTCCAAATGACGGTTTGCCATTTTCCAAGTGACTGTTAGTTTTCCTGTTGATCACCCTCTTCACGTGATCGACCAAAAATATTGATGGCATGGCCAAGATCGACAACAATTCTCAGATGAACAACCGCAAATCTATCTTCTTCAAAAAAATCGGCCGATCACCCTCTAACGGATGATCGATCGCTTCCAAAATGGTTACAATCTAAATAAATTCTGATTTGGAACAGGTCGATCACCCTCTTCAGCTGATCGACCGCTTCCCAATTGCTTACTCTCTATAATAATATGCAATGGCCATGATCGACAACTCCTTCCTCATGTGATCGACCGCCACCCCAAATCTTATTCTACTCTTTATTTAAATGATAATCCTCTTACTTACTCTTCTAATATGTAGACAAGTTACTCTTCTAAACAAAACTAATTCCATATAAATCCAATATATCTCTAAACATTAACAACATCATTATCCTAAACGATATAAACAACTCAAGAAATCACAATTCACTATGACCAAATACCATATTACACATAATTGGAGTTTTACATATAGATGAATTTTCCAGATATTACATCTGAGGTCCCAATTCCCATGCTACCTAAAGCTGCAGATTCTGCTCAGTAAGCCTTGTTGGCTTAGATTAAATTCCTATTTGTTGGGTTTTGTAGCATAGTGAACCCCGCGTGAGGTTTCAGTCAAATAGTCAAAATGATCAAATTGGGTTTTGCTAGGCAATAATTTAATTTTGGAAATATTTTTGATAGATTATTTTGACTAAAGAAATGTTTTTGGTTAGTGTTTTAAGTTTGGAAATGTGATAGCAGTTGACTAGAAGGGCTCTGGTCGACCGTTGGTTGACTGGAGAAGGTGTAATATCTCAAAATTTTCAATATGTTCAATGTAAAGAATTATGTGTGTTGTATGTTTTGATAATTGAAAATATATTTGGAGATAGTGACATATAAATTGTATATATTGAAATTTATGTTATGTGGTGTATATTTGGAAATCTTATTCTAGGGCATAAAGAGGCATGAAGATTCAAAGGGTTATGAGACCTTTGTAGAAGAAAGAGATCGATCAAAGGAAGGGCTGATCGATAAGTTGTACATAGAATAAAAGTTTAAGAAGCTCGCAGGTGAAGAAACGATCGATCAATATTTTAGCACTCGATCGGCTTCATTACATGTTGAAAAATAAGGAATTTAGTGGTCAATCGGTGAACGACAAGCATCTATACAGATTGTAATGTTTCATGTTAGTGTTTGATCATCATGAAGAAAGTGTTCGACTGGTTTATCGAAGAAAACACAGAGTTTGCCTTCGGGATTGTTTTCGGTAAATCATCTGAAGAGGAGTGATTGACCAGAATGTCAAAAGTAACCTAAATTTTTATAGGATGTCACGTTTCAATTGGAAGCTTTGGGAGGTGGAGACTCCTGGAATGGTTCATGCAGCACCACCTCCAGCTTGGAGCATAAAGAAGATATAAGCCTTGGAGTTTAAGCATGAACACTTAAACTTTCTAAGAAAAGAAAAGATCTTCTCTCAAGAACATCTTCAAGGCTCTTCTTCTCTTTTTTCTTCGAAGGTGAAGGTGTGTTGTGATCCTTCAAAGTTTTGTTAAGGATTTTTATGAGGTTATAGGAGTATGATACAAAGATTATGTAAAAATGGATGAAAAGTTTAAAATCGGGTAGGTTAAGTTTTTGATCATTATTGATTGCCTTTCCAAAAATTTTAGATTAAGCCAATTAAATATGTTTAAGGATATCTTAAGGGAAATTTAGGTCCTAGAATTATTGAATTTGGTTAAATATTGTAGAAGTTATGATTGATTGAATATGGTTAAAATCAAGAGAAAACCCTAGATTTCATGCTTAAAGGTGTATGGTTTTATCTTTGATTTTTATGGATGTGTATTGGTTATGAATGTATTGTTGTACAAGAAGAAACGTCAAGTGTGAAAGCCTATAAGGAACATGGTAAGAGATATGCATGCGTTTGACCCTAGTGGTCTACAACACAAGATATTAGGTTGAATTCTTTGATATAATGTTTTGGTAGATTACTAGTTATAGATGATAATATTTGAAATACTTCTTGCTTATGTTAATGACATGTAATGTGATGATAAAAAGTTGAATTGAAGTTTAAATGTTGAATGAAATGCATACACATCATGCATCATGATTTAAGTATGATATGATATTGTTGGCATGCTTATGCATTGTCATGTAAATGAAATGAACAGAATAAATGTAAGTAGGCGTTGGAGGATGGAGAGATTAGTAATGATTCTACTTGGGAAAACTACACGATGATGTATCTCATCCCTCGTCGAGATTGAGTGATGGTTTTACCGAAGATGGACCCCTACGATGTATCTTTTCTCTTAGACTGATAATCTTCAAGATTTTGAACTGTTATGTGGCTATAAATGATAAACTGAAAAGATAGGTTCTTTTCTGAATGGATAGCATAAGCTTTAGATCAGCATGAGCATACATGAATCATTTCATTATATCTCTTACTGAGCGTTAAACGCATAGTTAAATCTTGTGATGTAGGTGAGAAATTTGATCCAAATGAAGTACATATAGAGTGATAGAAAAAGAACTACAGTTGAAGGACCATGGCCATGATGAGCGCTTTCGTTACCCAGCGCATTTTAACCTATGCATTGTGACTCACTAAAATATGGTTGTGTGTAAATTATATAAAATGTGTTAAAGATGCTTTAATGGTTTTAATGTGATAAATGGGTCTTTTGAATTGTGATTTGCTTCAGTTATTGCTTTTATTTCCCATCACACCTTTTCAAAAAAATGATTATGGATAATGAATCAAAAGAAAAATGTAAAATGGGTGGTGACAGAAGGGTTATCAGTCGTTACTAGTCAACCCCTGGTTGACCAGAGGGAGGGTACTGGTCGACACTAGTCGACAGAGCAATCAATGATTGACCACTGGTCAACCAAAAGTGACACTGGTCGACCACGAGTCGGTCAGAAGTGGGAAATTGCATGGTTTTGTCATGTTCAGCTATTTGTTCATCAGTTGGGCTCCTAGAATTGATATAGGGCCCTTCCGCCTATTCTTTGTGACTCATTGATTGAAAATTCTTGCCATTTGGCAAGGTTTTAGGTTCAATTTGGTTTATGGATTTCGAACCAATTCTTTTCACTAAAGTCATACCCAATTGACTTAGATGAGTGTCCCTACCTGTTGAGTCTTGGATGAATGCAAACATGTCTTATCAACCACTGTGAGGTTCCGGTTGACTGTCAATATGTCTTGTCGACACTTAATAGTCTCAATTGATTGTTGTTGAGTTACGTTGAAGCTACGAGACCTTCAATTTGCCTCATTGATTTTTGAGTGGTCTCGATTGGCCACTGTGATGCCTTCTCGACCATAGTTGGGTTCAAATGGCTTCAGTTATGTCTTCTCGACTGTTATGTGGATTAGGTTGAGCATGTAGTTTTCCATCTTCTATCATCGTGTCTTGTTGACTGGTGAGACTTTCTTGTTGTTTGTTGAGTGTTAGGTCAATTGTGGTTATGTTTTGATCGACCACAATGTTTGTTTCCCAGAGTTGGGGTTTGGCAAACTTCGTTCAGTTTCACCAGCCGTAACTTGGTCTCGGTCTGGTTTTGTGTTTTGATCTAGTACTCTTGGGGGTATTCATAGATTTCATTTCTAGTTTGGGACTACGGGTTGTCCATAGAGACCATGCCAGATTCCTAGTCTTGTTTGAGACTTATCTGCCATCCCTCATGTAGATTCTCAGCTCGAGGTACAGGGAACCCATCTTCTTTTGATTGAGCGGGGAAGTCTTCTATTTGTCCTTCCAATCGAGATGGGTTTCTAGTTTAGGATCTTTGTTGTATCCCTTGTATGATTATTGAGATGTTGACATCGGCCTTGTTATAGGTTCTAGAGATGTCGTTGGTTTGACCCTCACTTCCAATAGCGCGTGGAGTTGGCTTGTTGGTAAAAGTGTCATAGTCTCCTATGAGGTAGGGATTTTATACTTTCTACACTGTATGGCATCATATTTTTAAAACTGATATTTTGTAGGATACTACACTTGAAAACCCGACGGGGAGTGTTTCAACAACACATTTGTTTTTACATATATGTATGTTTTCTAATACATGGTATTACATTTTGTTATCTATGGATATAGTGGGAGGATGAATCCTCTTAATGCTTTAGGACTCTAGCGCTAAAGTATCACGAGGGTATCCAGTGAAACCTTCTACTTCATGAAGGTTGATTGTTTATACATACAAAATGGGGGTGGGGCATTAGTGACATGTCCTAGGGTTTCAAGCCTCAGAAGTCAAAATGGAGATGGAATGATAATGACGTGTCCTTGGTTTTCGAGCCCTAGAACCTACCAAGGTGTTTAGTCACACGAATTAAAGGTTGACAATTGCTAAGCTTTGTCTATCCTAGTACCGTTCCATTTGATGGGTATCGTGACGGCTCATAGCTCGACTCGTCGGCAACCCTCATCAATTAGGAACCTGTAGGTGTTTTAGTTGAGAAGCAATCTGTCATGAGCAACCTTATCTATTTTATTTGATCGTACAGGTTATGTCGACGCGTAGATTTAACTCACAGGTAACTCAGTGATGCGCTGGATCTCTATGTTGTTGTAACTTATGTATCCTCTACCTTATGTGTTGTTGCTATCGATGGATAGCTGTCTATTCTATGATGAGTGCCAGATGGTTTCTTGTGTGACCATCCCTTTTCACTAATTACATTTTTTAGGGGAAAATGATGTTGGCATATTTTGCAATATAATTGTCTTTGTACACAATGGGTTTTAATGAAGCCACATCAAGAGCTATGGGTCGGTTTGATAAAATGATAAAGAGGTTTTTAAATGATTAAAATCGATGTATGGTAAACGAGAAGCATGACCATGGTTTTGAAGAGATGAGGAAATTTTTTTTTTGCATGTATTGCATTTAGTATAGATTCCTCTACTGAGTTTGTCACTCACCCATTAGACTCTAATTTTTTTCTAGGTTCGGTGCATGGGATCTGCATGTGTTGTCATGGGACATTGCCAGTACCCCTCTAGTGGATGTATCAATCTTCTCTTGGATGTATGAAGGTTTGTCGGTCTGATCCCTTCGTACCAGGTACATTTAGGATCTGTAGTTTTGGTGTTGTTTGATTTAATTCCTGCACAGTACATTCTTTATTTATACTATCATGTCTATAGCTGATAACTCTTTGTATCCCAACCCATGTGACTTGGGTTTGGACTTAATTTCATGTTAAGACTACCACTTTCTCCTAGCCTTGGGTTAGGCAATCGGGTTCCCTCCGAGAATTGGGTTGCTTGACTCGGCGATTCTATTAGGCCCGCCTCTAGGTCGTGACAATAACTGTGAACTTTAGCCATTTCCCTTCCTTTTTACCATTTAGGTATTGAGTGGTGAATATTGGCCAACTTAAACCCTTCTTTGCTTACATTCATTTTCATTTCCATTTTCATATGCAAAACATGTGTATATAAAACCTTTTTGTAACTTTTCTTAAAAATCATGATGCATGAACATATATGAATTCCTCAACCAATATCTTTACGTATCATCAACAAGATCAAGCACATTATCAATTCAATATCCTCAAAACATCAACATCTATCAAACACAACAATAACATCAGTCAGCATATCTTCAAGCAATCATGTGATCAATAAAACTTAATATCTATCCAGTACAACCATCAAATTCTCAACAACAATTATAAAATCCTAACTCTTGTCATGTAGCCAAAGACGGAAACACAAACAATCACTTCTTACATTGAATTCCTTGAGAGTTGAGAAGAAAACAAGCTTCCTAGGGCCCTTCTTCTCCTCCAAATACTCCTCCTTTAAGCCAAAGTCTTCCATTCTTCCTTTCTTCTTCTTCATTTTCTTCTTCTCTCTCATGGTTTTCTTCTCTCTTCTCACAGGTTCATCTCCATTTCTCTTAAGTCTTCATCTTGTAATAACTTAATCTAACATCATTAGCCATCCAAAGTAGGAGATGGTGCACCCTCAGCAATGAAATGATGAGTAATCAACTTTTAATACAATAAAAACATAACATCTAACCTATCTTTTGTCGAATTTACACTTTCTTGGTCAGCCACCATTTTACTGGTCGACCACAAATCAACCCGAGAGCAACATTTTCTAAAGTTTTTTGTACACTGGTCGACCATAAATTCACAAGTGGTCGACCACAAATCTACCTGAGAGTACAAATCACAATCTGCTTCTGATCAACAACAAATCAATGGTCTACCACAAATTTCATTGTGGTCGACCACAATTGATCCAAAAAATGTAATTTACACATGAGTTACCACAAATTCCATTGTCGTCTACCACAAGTCTTCTACAGAAGAACTCAAGTAAAACCTTCATATTAATGTAATGCCCTTTTTTAGAAAATACTTTTTATAGTAAATTCTTGTAATATATATTTTTTTTCTTTTTAAAAATATGAACATAAAAACTTTCCACTTAAAACCATTTGAAATGAAAGTGTATTCCAAATAAGCTATTAAACCAGACAATTAAAAATCAATGTAGCGGAAGACTCTATGAATTAAAATACATTTCTTACCAAAAACTCAACTTATTAATAGTCCTTTACGAATCCATAAAAATACACAACTTATAAAACAAAAAGAGAAAACATAGAGATTACCCAACAACAACCACCAAGTCTTCATCATGAGCAAGCTCCCTCAACGTGCATTCGCATTTTTCATTTCCTCATTAATATCTGTACCTACAATACAAGGTTCATCTATAAGTCTAAGACTTAGCAAGTAATGTATGTGATCTTGAACATGACATGACGTGACACTTGTTTTTCCTTTCTATTCATTCTTGTCTTTGTTTCTCTTTTCTTTTCTTTCACTTTTCTTGCACTTTTCGGTTATGAGTAGACTCCACAGTGAGGCACACAATACAATTCTCCACCCTTTTGGGAGGTCATCTCCCTTTTAGGAGACATACTCTACCCTTTTTGGAGTCCTTCGTTAGTTGCTATGCAATTTAATGAACAACGGCCTAGCACCCTTTTGTAGCAGCCAGCACTGGGTTGCGCTGGAAGCAAACTAACTAGCTAATGTCTCACTGGCCCATCCTTTTAGGGCAGCCTATCCTCAGTCACCATTTACATACATTTTTCTTTCTTGTTCTTCATCTTTCTTTCACTTTTTGAATATGAGTAGGCTCTATAGTGGGCCACACACTACCTTTCTCCACCCTTTTAGGAGGTCTCCACCCTATTAAGAGACCGACTCCACCCTCTTGGGGGTCCTCCATTAGTTGCTGTGCAATTTATTGCACAACGGCCTAGCACACTTTTGTACCAAAGGCCAGAAATAAACTAACGGCCTAATGTACCACTGGCCCACCCTTTTGGGGCAACCTATCCTCAGTCACCATTTACGTACATTTTATCCACATTTTATCTTTCTTAAATGCACACTCATGCATGAAGAAACATCAAAATGCAATATGAACATTTCCACAAAATATGCAACTATCAAACCATAGCAACAATAAATTCTACATATGTTCAACAATTTAAAGAAAGGTAGTACCAGATATTCAGAACACACAGATCCTCAAAATTTCGTATCATGCAGTAAATCGACACAGGGAAACTCCCAATGTATAGGGCACTATTCCTTAACAATTTTATCAAAGCAATAAATAGGCAGAGAGCAACTCCCAATCCATAAGGCATTATCCTCAACGATTTCATCAAAGCAATGAACGAAATAGAAAAACAAAAGCCCAATCAACAAAGTGTAAGTTCTCTAAAATGTTCTTTAAGCAATAACTAAAAAGAAGAATGAAACTCAATCATCAGAGCAAAATCGTAAGCAATGACTCACAATGCAGTAAGCAAAAAATAGGACAAAACCTAGCTAAGAGTAATATTCTCCACAATACTCACTAACTAGTAATTGTAATGAAGAACAAAAGAACTCATTCAACATGATAGAATTCCTTAACATTGTCTAATAAATAGTAACTTAAAACACAAAACCGAACTCAACTAATCACTTCATAAATCCCCAGCAACAAAAACAAGCAACATAGTTTGCAAAAGTCCATCAATAAAACAGAGATTACTAACAAATACAAATAAAAAAAATAGTCCTCTGGTATATCCAACACAACAGCAATGATAACAGGCGTTATTCGTAACAGCTTGTCTTGTTGGGCCGATAAAACCAAAACACAAGTAGCATATACTTATATGTTAGGGTGCAGAAGGAGATTCCCCAATCAACCTATACCTTCTCACGCATACAAGGACACGGTTCCTTCCCAACACTTGCAATCAGTTACCACTGTCAACCGCTATCAACCTCGCCATCGGCTTTGTAAAGCCTTCTGTAATACATGGAACCAAGCTTAGATTAAGGAAAATAATAATTGAGAATTATTAAACATTACAGGGATGATTTTATTATGGATTGGAATACCCTAAAAATAAGTTTAGTAAACGTAATAAGTTGAAAAAATTAGTGCCAATTATTGGAATGTGGTTGAAGATTTATTATAAGATTATTATTTAAAATAATTGGTGGTTTATGATTTAGAGGTTGTTGAAATAGTGAAGGGAGTGGTTAAATTGGTAAAGGAAGGATTAAGGAGAAAATAAAATGGCAGTGGCAAAATTTGAGATGAAGTGTGTGGAAGGGGTTGATCATGGTGTGAGTAAAAGAAGGAATCGGTCGACGATGAAGGGATCGGTTAACTAAATGGTCGACTGCTCAAAATTACCGAGTGCTCCCAAGTTTTGCAGTCGAGTAAGCTGTAGTGAATGTGGTTGAGAAGATCGACCGAAATATAATACAAATTACATCATAGCTCTATGGTCGACGAAGCAGTCGAGAAGGTAAGTTTTGGTCGACCAGAAAATATTGCAGAGGCAATTCTTCATAAGCGGTCAATGGAACAGTTGAGTATCATCGATTGGCTACTCGACCGAATTCTGTAAAAATCCAAAGGCGATGTCTTCCTGGATTTCTCCTCGTGTCCCACCTTCTCCATGTGGTAGTAGGTGAAGCGTTAGAGATGGGATATTCCTCCTCGTGTCCCACATCCTCCATGTGGCCAGTAGGTGAAGCGTTGGAGAAGAAGAACAAGAAGAAGAAGAATATTGTCTTCATTCTTTTTATGGATTTTATGAGAATGATTGTAGAAGATAAAATAGCGAAGGATGATTGTGGTTGAGGGCTTTATGCTTGGCTATTGGAATATTTTGGTTATGAGATCTCTTTGATTAGTTGAAGTTGTAGATCCATGATGTTCACTGTACGTGGTTGTTATGAAGAATATGCATTGTGTTTCACTGAAGAATATCATTAGGGTTTTGTGCTAATGTTTTGGTTATTGAGTTCTGTTGGATGGTGGATTTACTACTATATGTTGGTGTTTTGTAAATGGTGATGTATTTCGCTATCATGTTGAATACCTTGTTAATTGGATGCTTCTTCATGCTCCCTGTTAATTGAAGGTTTATATTCTGTGAATGGAATTCTATTGGGATATCGAGTTGAGAAGCTGTTAAGTAATTAAGTTAGGTTTAAATTGTGAAATGCTATTAACAATGAAAAGGGAATAATTGAATAGATAAAGGTTAATGAGCTATGGTTATTAATGATTAAATGTTATTGATTTTAAAGGTATTGAAAAGGAAGAAGGATAACGTTAAGTGCTTGAATGCATTACGGACGCCACATAAATTATAGTGCTTGTGTTTTGCCAAAATGCCAACATCGCAAGAGTTAGGAATTGTTTGCTGATTGTTTCATGTTTTATTAGAATATTAAGATATTGACCATGTTTCGAGGATATATTGATGCTTAATGCTACGTTTATTAGAATTAAATTCTTTTAATGATGTGCTTATAGATTTAAGTTCTTTAAGTTAAGGATATTAAGTTATTAAGCATGCTTTGAGGCCTATATAGAGGATATAGAACTGTATGCATTCACGAGCATTGCACGCATCATGGTTTTCAAAATGTTACAAAAATGGTTTTAAGAATGATTTTTAAAAGGAAACGAAAACAAAATGTTAATAAATGTAAATAGACGTTTTTGTGGACATGTAGGTAAAGCCTAGTACAAAAACAAAATAAATGTAAATTGGTATTAGAAGGTGTGAGGTGGAGTTGGCCGCTCTTCCTCGTCAAGTTTAGACATCTCTAACACCTCAAGATCAAGTAAAGTCAAGATCAAGTTAAGTTAAGATCAAGATAATGGAAAACAGAAACGAAAATAGAAACTGCATTGTTTTTAAAAGCTATATAGCATGTGCATGTTTTATATTATATCACTTACAGGCTCATAGTTAAGTCTTGTGATGTAGGTACATACTAGATTGAGAACAAGTTGAGGAACAGTTGATGAAGAATTTGAACTCGTAGATCTTGTGGCTGGCTAGGCTAAAGATTAAGGGTAAATGTAAAAGATTTTGTAAAGGTTTTGTAATGTGATTTGTAAATGTATACTGTTTTAAGTTGTAAATGCTTTTTAAGAAAAGGATTTTATTCATTGTCTTTAAATGGTTTTATGAATGAAAAGTCTTCTACTATGCAACTATTTGAAAGAAATTAAAGAAAAGAAAAGTTTTAAATTTAAGCGACTTCTAAAAATGACAAGTTTTAACAAAGGAAATCCGGGTCGTTCCACCTTCACCCTTTATTCCTTCTGCAAAAGGCGTTGAGGGAATCACAGCTCCTGATAGGTTTATTCGCTCATTCATTCCTGCAGACTCACATGCTCCTTCATTTGCTCCATGATTTAGAGGTCAAACGGCGACGCACTCATTCACCCTTGCTCAATAGAGACGTCGTCCCCCTGCTTGCCAGGCCGCCTCCCCTTTTTGTGAAGAAAGCCACGGGATTCGACCTTTCCCTCTATGTCCAACCCTCTGTGTTTCCTTCTCCTTTTTGCCTCCTCCTTCTTTTTATTTTTATCTGTTTTTTTCCTGAATCACCACATACCCATATAATTACCCTTTAATAATTTTATGTATTTTAGCCCTAATATTTCCTTCTAACTTTTTCTTAAATTTCCAGCCATTACCATTAATCCACCTAATCCATAAATTTTCTTATATTATTCACCCAAAACACAATAATCCCAATCAACATTTTCAAAAATACCCCTCTCCAAATCCGTTGGCATTTCCCTTCTATTCTAAACCATCTTCTAATTTAATTGTCATAAACCTACAATTTTTCTCCAAAATACCTCTTATTTTTCTCCTAAAATTTAATACTTTCTATGCCAATAAAAAACCGCCATAAAGTCCCATATTTTCTATTTAATTTCCATAATCATAACATTATATACCCTACTAATAGATCGATCCGATAATTACAATATACTCTGAACGACATCCTCGATCATTTTAAAATTTGTCGAAAAGGAATTTCGGTCGTTACAATCCATCCCCCGTTATTTAAAATTTTGTCCTCAAAATTTAGTCATCCTAGTTAACTTCTTATACCCCCTGTCGTGATTCCCTTATCATAGAAGACTAGAAATCCTATGTGGCTTCCCTTCTTAACTTGATGATGATTAAAGATCCTCTCCTCGAGCACTACTACCTAAGCAAAATCCTTCATCATGTAAAATTCTCATATGCTTTTTGTCCATACACAACACAAGATGACTCCTAATGACTCTCAAAAAGCATTTGCAATCCATCTTCTTCTTGTTTTCTAAGGAACAACTTTGCTCTTTTACCTAAAACCTCATTACTCCTTTAAATGGAGAGACCTTCATAAAGATTAGGCTCTCACGCTAAATTATTGCCCTTAACGCCTTCGATCGACTTAGCTCCTTTGTTGACATTTAAGCCACTAGCATTCAATGTTTTATTACCGATATCACCTCTGCAGTTGTTGGAGGAATCTCCAAACCAAGTAACTTAGCTTTCCAGGGTGATATTTAAATTTCACATTCATAGCCCTTACAAACTCTAGCCAACACCACTATCTTAAATTCAACTCTTCTTAGGTGAAAATGTAATTTAGGCTTTTATGGTCTGAGAAGACCTCGCACTACCATCCTCAATAGATAATTCTTTCATGTTTTCAATGCTTATTTGTCGGTGAGCCACATAAGATGGCCCATAATAGTATCCAAAACATTTCTAATCCTTTTTTTACTCATTGTACGAGGATCAACTCTCTCTTTTCATTCTTGTTTAACTCCTTGACATCACCAACTCAGTCAAAATTCATGTGTTCATGATTCCCTGTCTTGCTAGTCTTCTGACTGTAAGACCTTAGATAGACCAATGACTCCGATATCACAACATTGAGGTTGCTAATGAATATGCCTAACTCTTTCGTCTAGCGGGCATATTCAACAACACTACTAACACAATGCTACTTAACCTTAGTATGTTGCCTACCAATTAATTCTAATCAGAGTAAAACTCTTGAAACAACTTTTGTAATACCTCATATTTTTGTAGTATCAAGCATAATGCCTAAGGGATGATTTTGGAGGTATTAGGAATTGACTTGGATGATTAAGGTGTTGGTTAGGGAAAATTGGATTGGATATAATGAATTATGATACCCTTGATTATGTTCATATTAAACCTAGAAGAAAGATTAAGATTAGTAGAGTTAATTGGAGATTTAATTGATGATAATTAAAGTTAAAAGGAATGATATTAGAAGTAGTTAATGATGTGTTTGTGTTTAAATTGGGATTTTCTAAGTGGTTTATGTATATATATATATGAATTGGAGAAGAAGTAGCAGTGGTTGATTCTCAAAGGGAGGCGATCGATCACATGCTGAGCAAAATATTCAAAGTCTAGTATAGTTGGAATCAATTGACAAGAAGCATGATCCCCAGTGCAATTGGCAAAGATGAGTAGAATGTTGGGCAGTCGATCACCTAAAGAGGGTTGATCGACCGGGAACAAAGCAAACTTCAAAATATTGAGTCACAATCGATCGTCGACTAAGGGATGATCGACCGGTAATTCTAAGAATTGTGAAAATATGGATTTATGGTCGATCATCACCTGGAAATGGAGGTTTTGTAATCAATCACCTGAAGGGGGTTGATCAACCGACAAACTGAAAAGTCACCAGAAAATGATAATCGTCCCATGGAAATGGAAGGGGTTGATGTTTGAGGCTTTATGGACACTCAAAACGTCACTCCCTCGTTCTTTTCACCTTCATTAGGACACTGAAGGGGTGTATGTAGTGGTCTATAAATAGGAGGCAAGCGTGAGTTGCAGAAGTTTTTACAGAAAAAGAGAGTCGATGAACTTCTGTGATTTTGAGACAGAGAAGGGAGAGAGAGTTTGACAAAAGAGACCAAGAGGAGTCTATGGTGTTTAAGCTTTCTACCACTCGGGTTCTTCACATTTCTATTGTGTTGAAGAAGACGAATTCAGAAGAGAAAAAAGGAAGAGAGCCGAGAGGAGTTTTGGGAGAAGGAAATATAGAGGTAGGTACTATTTTCATATTGTATATTGCACAATAACCATAGATTGACTACTTTACTTCGATTATTGCTTGAGAATAATTCCTACGTCTTTGATTTCTTGGTAATACCACCATACTAGTGGTGTGAAAAAGTGTCTTCAAAGTGAAGATTCTGGAGACGAAGAAAGACACAGATGAAGGGGTTTTGAAAAGAAGAGAAGTGGCAGTGAAAGTGAAGAAAATTGAGGTGAGGAGAAAGCTTTGTCTTCCAAGAGGTAAGAAGTTTTGTATGTGTTTTGCCTAAAAGGGCCTACATCACAAGAATTAGGTGCTTGTTTGGATTGAATATTGTTTACTATTTTGATAATCTAGTTACACTGCTATGAATTGTTTATATTGATGATATTTTGTTGATGGTAGTGAATTGTTCATGTTAAAGACATTTGGTGCTTGATATGTTGTTGTTAACATATGACTCCCTATACAGCGGACAATGTGTTGCTGGTTATTAATAGGTTAAACTATTGAAGCTATATTATACTGCTAGGATGTGAGGATGTAAAAGATACAGGCTATATTATACTGCAAGGACGTGAGGATGAGTTACTGTCTGGAGGAAATATCAAATTGGATAGGTTGTTGATATTTGTTAAGTATAGGTTGCTTGTCAAGAGTTAAACTCTGGAGATGTTTGCTAATATATTTTGGATTTCTTATTAGCACGTTGAGAATGTTCATGTGTATGAGTTCCCTGCTGGGTGAGTTATTATTAGAAGATAAGTGGTTATTGGTAGAAGATAAGTATTGTTATATTGCTTGGAGGTACTGAGAGATGTGGTGGAAATGCTGGATAAATTAATATTCTTGAAGAGTTATTTGAGGGCTAATTGCTGGTGTAGGTTTCAATGTATGACATTGCTGTTGTGATAGTTATTGTCGATGAATAGGTTCTGAATTTTATTAAGAACATATTAGTTGTTTTTGTTGATGGAAGGTTGGGTGTTTGTACTCTATGAATATAGTTTGGTCTAACATGAACATAATGTCACAATTTGTAGTTCCCTTTGTTTAATGGACAAGGAGTTGGTGTTGGTTTTAGAATAAGTTTTACTATTAAATGGTGTTGTTGTGATTATTATACTGTTAATAACTAAGGCTTCAATTGCTATTGGTAGAAGCTAGATATTGGTAGATTCTAGAGGTACTCGTATTAGGTTGCTTGAATGGAGGCTAAGTTCTTGAAGTATTCTTTAATATAGTTGATATGTGGGGTATGTTAGATGTAGTTAAAAGAGAATAGGTTGTGATCTTGTTTTATTTAGAGATGTATTGATGATTTCTTGCTTTTGGTTATTAGATCTAAGTTGTGATTCTGTTGTCGATCAAGGATGTAGTGCTTGTGTGCATTCATGCATCATTGTTTTCAAAAATGTAAAAATGGATTTCTCATGCATAAGTGTTTTTATAACTTAAAAGTTACATGTTAAAGAATATAGAGAGAATAGCTTGAGTTTTTAGTTTGTTCTCGATCCATGTCAAGACAAACCGACTAACGGTTAGTGAGGCCATTAGCATTGATGTGCATTGCTGCTAGTACGTTCTCGATTGATGTCAGAACTAATTGTTGTGCATTAATGTGTACAACCGCTAGCAAAGCTTTCGATTGATGTCGGAGCTGCTTACCTGAAGTGATGGGTTGTTGTGCATTGATGTGCTTAATAGCTAACAGGCGGTTCAATTGATGTCAAGCCTTTATCAAGAGTCGTTATGCATGGATGTGCGGTTAATGTGTCTTTGATTGATGTCAGGACATGTGTATAATGGTTAATGAGTCTTTGATTGATGTCGAGACAAAGTGTATTGATATGTACAAGAAACAAAAATGAGAAACGGATTTTATAAAAAGGATTTACGCAAAATGCATTGCATATTTATTATTTCATTTCATTTCTTACCGAGCGTATGGCTCATAGTTTATATCTTGTGATGTAGGTATGCATGATAGCAAGGATAGGAGTAGATAATGTAGCATTTATGCATTGCGGACTTCATGGCTGGCTAGGCTAAAGGCTTAAAAAGGAAAAAGTAATGGTTTTATAAATGTAATGGTTTTGTAAAATATTCTTTGCTTTAAGTTATTAAATGATTTCAGATTTTAAATGGTTTAACGAAAGGGAATTTAAGTAAGCATCTCTTTATTTTAATAAGTTCCAAATGTTTTAGTAAGAAAAGTATTCCGCTATATTTTATAAAAAATAAATGTCTTTTGAATTATAAGTTTTAAATTGTATGAAAAATCGGGATGTTACAACTTTCATATCCTTAGGCAAATCAATTAGCCTAGGTTACGTGACCAAAATTCACTCCTATGATTCCCAGGCACTTTTCGGTTCCAAATCCACCGGACAGATTTCATTTTTGTATATTTAGCACCAAAAAACCAATAGTGCCCTGATGTTTAGTCCTAACTTCACTGATCTTTTAAAATCATGTCTCATCCTTACTCGTCATTTCTCCACAACATGGAAGGCCTCTTAACTATATTTTAGCGTCGGCCAAGATTGTGACATTCCACATAAACCTACCTGACTCACTCAACCAAATCCTTGTCCACTTGCACTGAAAATGTGATATAGCACTTCACATTCTGGAGTCTAGGTGAATGCACTACAAAATATCCTCTACACTAGATAAACGCATTGCATGACGATGAATCGGTCCTTAAGGTAGGTTTTATCATCTACTCTTTCTGGATCCTTTGCATATGCCTTCTAGTCTAACACCAAAAATAAACGTCAATTAATTCTTATGTTTGAATTTACAAATTTTGGAATTTATGTTTTATCCCACTAGACTATTATTCCTTTCGTCCCTATAGTTCATCATCCAAAGAATGGTCTCCTTAGTCAAACATTCATTTCCTGAAGGGTTGACCAAATGCAAGTGAACTACTCATTGTCATTTTATCCTTTTGGCTATATTTTTGTTTCAAGCTTGTTGAGTACATTCACGGTCATCCCTTAATGCAAGGAAAGTTTCATCCAAATTGTTGTGATTTAATCATTCCAAATGCCCATAATCATGTTAAAATCCAAGCAAGAACACTTGCATTTTTTTTAGTTTGACCAAGATTAACAATTTGACTTCCAAGAGTTGTTGATTTGCAAAATAAGGAATGGACATAACAAAATGTTCCAAAGCTATTCTTAATAAAAGAGTTTCATCTTTTAAACAAACAAAACTATATGTCAACTAGTACTTAAAGGCCCTAAGGTACACTCCTATTTCACCTAGAAGTAGTTGCAAAGAATGCTTGACCTAATCAATATGACACTTTGATTATAGAGTAACTCAGGGGATTATGATAAATAAACCTAGTTTTCAGTAGAAGGATCAGGTGTTTTGAGAGCATTTTCTATAATTTATGTGACCGTCCCACTTTGGAAGTCCATACTTGCATTCGCATGTTGTGCCATGTTCTTGACCTCAAGAAGGGGCTCTTGGATGGGTGTGGTAGAATTAATTTTTATCATTTCCCTTTGTTCATTTGTCCAATGCAATATGTTGAACCCTGTCATATTACTTTAAGGTACCTAAAAATTGTATAATGAAAATTTTTCTAAGTGGAAGAAATAAAAGATTGCTCAAAATTATAATAAATGTAATAATATGTAAGACTTTGTAATAGAAATCTTGACAAGATAAAGAGACTAGCAAATGATGGTTATTTAAGAGATCTAAATGTTGGGTCTTATAGTCTATGAACCCCATCTTGAAGGGAAAATTACTATGAACTTTTCCCTACAAAAGGCGACATGACCGAACAATGACTAGAGCTTTTATATTCAAATGTATGTGATCTAATGACCACACAAGCGAGATGTGGATATGAGTAATTCATTACTTTTGGTTGATATTATGAAGATATGGTAATCGAATATAACATAAATTCAAAACTTTTGAATGTTTAAGAAATGTTAATATGAAGCTAAAAAGTAATTTGGTGAAACAATGAGTTGCAATGAGATTGAAGATGTGAATACCTTTATAATGAATTAAATGATTATTGGTTACAGTATGCAATTTTATCTTAATTAATAGGAGGAACGTTTCAAAAAAATAGTGTTGCTAAGAAGAGAAATCAAATGTTACTCGACATTGTTCGATCTATGATGATTCATTCTTCACTGTCATAATTATTTTGGGGATATACGACACAAATAAAGATTAATATTTCATAACATAGTTTCATCTAAATTTGTATTTAAGCCTCCATTAAAGCTTTGAAATGGTCAAAAACATTTTTTTAAGCATATGAATGAGCAATCAATCCACATGCTGAAAAGTAAAACTGAGCAGAAGTCCGCTTCTTTGTTATATATATATATAAAAGGTACAAGAGAAAGTGTGTTGACTTGTAAGATATTAATTAACAAGAAAGCTTATATGATAGAAATTGACTTCAATCCTCAAAACAAGGAAGAAATTTATTCTAATAAGATGAGATAAAATGCAAAATGAGCTGCTGTTTCACAAGGCAAAGGATCCAATCTTCGCCTTAAGAAATTGACTTCTTATTGCATCATTCATTAAATTGAATGGCGTTAGTGTTAAGAAAAATCATTATTTCTTACACAAAAATATAAATTGTACGCCTCAGCACTGAACAAATGCCACTTTTTTAGGTCTAAAGACTGTAAATGAGGAGTCTCTTCAATCTTCAAACTTAAAACTAGTGATAAGAAACCCATAATAAAACAGGGCTTTCCCACTTTGATTAATAAGAACAACTAGCCTAAGTACTAACTCAATGGGCCAAAAGGAAGCTATAAATTTTACAATTAATCAAATAAAATCCTTCTAAGAGTGTTTCAGGATCATCCATCTTCACACTGCAAGCTTGTTTTTATATTTCTTAGAGTACATGAGATGACATTGTTGACATACTCAACAGACTCCGTTGTTAATTTTGCAGTGGGAGAGGTGTTGGTGAGGATTTGGAATGCTACTGTAAGCAAAGATCCTCCTTCCAAACTCTTCTCCTCTTTCCTAGAAGTAATGACTTGGGGTCTTGATTCTAGCCCATCGGGGAGAATCGAGAAACCGGAAGGCAACATGGCAATGTTGCTGGAGTCACAACCTGTCATCACTGATTGCATGCCTGTAATGTCTACTTGAGCATAGACAACCATGGATTCAAAAGCATTGGTGCAGCTATCTTGGAGTATCCAAATGCTGCTCTCCTTCAATTTTATCGTCTAAGAAATCAAATAGTCTTCGAGGGTCAGATTTTGTTATCATTTGAAAAATGTTTTTGTGGAAATAGACTCACTTGAATGGCAACTGCATTGCCACGGTCTTGTCCTTTGGATAAATTGGCAATGGATTGTGCTTGGCCTCCAGCGAAGATGATGTCCCACTAAATTTCACAGCATAGATTGCAAGAACTTTCTTAAACAAATGATTTTTAATAGTTTGTGAGAGTGCGCAAAAAAGTACCTTGTTTCTGTGAGTTTCATCTCTTAAGAAATCAAACAGGCCAGAAGGAGAAACAGGAAGCCAAACAGATGAAACAGCACATAAGATCAACCCGAGAGGCTCCGCTGGGTCTTTAGAGTTGTTTCTAGAAGCGACTCTAATGTCTTCCCCAGTTTTGCTGAAAACCTTATTCCATGTAGTGAAGCTTGATGCTCCAATGGCATGACTAAAGCTACACGTCATTCTCTGGGCCAACTTCAGCATGCTTTTTCTCCCGGCCAGCGTGCCAACTCCTAGTTTTCAACAAATTTTGGTTATTCAATCAGTAACTTTAGACAACGGTGAAGTATTTATATTTCTTTACTTATGAGCTACTTTCTGCTTTACCTGTAGAGTCCTTCATGGGTACGTTGGTGGCCATGAAGAAAACAAGCCGTTCACATTGGAGTTGCAGCGTAGCCATCCAATGCCTTGCCCCGAAGGCCGAACCGCTGTTAACAACCGTTCGGTACATGCTATGAACTGTGTTTTTCTGGCATTCTAAATGCTCCACCCAAATCACCTGAAACACATTGAAAGATTTGTTTGGTACCTTAAGGCAATCATAATAGAATGATCTCTACATGTTTCTCAACCTTCCTAATTCTTCAATTTTTGAATGGACATTGAATAACCTTGCAGTGGCCGTTTGATTTATCCTCGATGATGCAACCGGAGGGCCGCTTTCGGCATTTCATTAACAAAGTGTCAATATTATCTTCAACTCTATCAACGGAGACATCAACAATGGCCCACTGTTCAGCACTCAGCTGCTTGCAGTATCTGATAAAATACACTTCTCTTGTACCCACCATTGGCGTAAGCATTTGTATCTCTGCAAACATCTGTAGCCAAAAGTTTTTCAGTAAATTTTTAAACTGGAAACAAAACTTGAGTTTTTAATTTCGGAGTCTGGACTGACCAGTTGCACTGATCCATTCTTGTTTGCGCCTTCACCATCACTGATAATGTCGAGCATGGTGGCTTTTGAGATCATCCACGGAAACATTTCCTTCCATTGATTCTACAATTACATATCCACCTCGACTAAACTTCCTTATAAAGCTAAATAAATGTGCATGAAAGAAAGATTGAGAGACTTCCATGGTCCTTCGCAGTGTTAATATAATGTACATGTGCTCACCACATCAATGAAACTCTGCACCAGTCGTGATAAGTCCAGGAACACGATTCCCATCTCTCTGGAGGCCTCGATACATTGCTTTGGACGGCTATTGCTGGAGCTAACATCAGAGAATTCTTTTATATACTCGTCGTAATTTAGTATTTCTCGACCAGTCTCGACACTTTGGATCCAAAGTGGTTCTCCGGCTGTGGCCATCTTTTTGAGCTCATCCATTGCTTGATTGACTATTTCCATGATTCTCAATTTCTCGAGTCCGAAAATTCCAGTGTAGCGGTCCAACGAGCTTCGGTGTTCTTGGTCATTTTTGGCTGCACACGACAGAGGTGATGTCTCCGGCGGGTATCTTCCCAGAGTCGTTCGCAGTTTTTCGACCTACGAAACAAGAGATTTTCTTGTAATCCATATTTCTACAATTATTGGGCTAATTATCTAAATTGATGGTAAAAAACCTTGTGAAATTAATGGGTGTATTTGAAGAATGCAGACCTCAGCTTTGAGTTTGGTATTTTCGAGTCGAAGCTGTTGCTCCTCTGTCGTCAAGGGAGGGTCTCTGCTAGTAGTGACATTGCCACAATTGTGGCAAGAAGATTGGTTTATTGACTCTCTCATGGCTTTATTTTCGTCTCTCAGTTTCTCCATCTCTGTCTTCAGCAACGTATTTTCATGGCGCTCTTGCATTGCCTATCCAAAACAATCACCATAACCACAAAAGTCAGAAGAAGATAGAGAATTCAGCCTTTGAAATGGAGATGATTTTATGCATTACTTTGATTTGGGTTCTCCGATTTTGGAACCAGAATTTGACTTGTCTTGGAGCCAAGCCCAATTGTTTACTCAGCTGTTGCCTCTGCTTCTCATCTGGATGAGGAGACTCTTTGAATAGCCTGCAAGGGTACCGAATTTCAAGCTTTAGATTCCCTTGGGCAACAATGGAGAACTTGAAATCATACCAGAGACATAGAGAGAGAGAGAGAGAGAGAGAGAATCTTACGCTTCCATTTCTCTTATTTGGTCTGCTGTGTGCCTATGATACTTTTTCCTTTTCTTCTTCTTACTCTTATCTCCATCTTCATCCTCATCATCATGCTCTCCGTCCGGATCAAATTCGTTCTCTGATCTCGATCTAGCAAGGCCGGAGTTCTCACTACTAATCTCCACAGTGTCTTCTCTTTGCCCTCCGCCGTTCCCTTCATCTCCTTCTTCCACCTCCATGTTAGCCGCCGCAGCTGCAGCTCTGGCATCGCGGAAAATCCCCGCCTTCAATGAGAAAACAGACGATTAAAGTGGGAAAGAGAGAACTAACGGGGAAGAAGATAAAGATGTTAGAAGTAGGTAAATGGATAAAAAATTAAAGGGCGTAGAGAAATGGTGCATACAAGGCTAAGAGAGAGAGCTGGAGAGGCAAAGAAGTCTTTGGTACGAGAAGTCGGCTGATTATTCGACATGTCCACGCCCATGGATGGCAAGGTTGGAAGCTCTGCTGAAGCTACCAATGGATTTATGGAGCTAAATTGGAAGTGATGTCTGCTGTACACACTCATGGTAGAGAGAGAGAGAGTTTAAGGATATAAAACAAAACGGAGGAACTCAAATGAGGCTCTTCTCTCCTACGTTGGATTTCTCTTTCTTGAGTGAGAATGAGAGAGAGAACGAGGGCTGGTAGGGGTTGACTGTTAGATAATCTGCGAGGAACGTTGAAAGACCCAACTAACTTTGAAGCCGTTGAATAGAAAACTCCAACTGTTTTTTGTGGTTTTTCCACTAACGGGTTGCTTCAATTTTACTGATTGAATCGACTCAGCTTTGTGGGTCATTGGCTTTTTTCCACGCCAATTTCATTTATATTTCTAGGGTTATTTTTTTAATAAAAAGATTAGTTTTTGCTAGAAAAGCTTTAAAATGTAATTTTTGTAGTCCTACAATTCCTTGCTGGAGCTTCTCCAACGCTGCTAATACGGATTCTCATGACTTCTTGGCTTCCCCAATGGGCCAACTCTCAGTTATATTAGTCTTCTTGGTCAAAATTATATTGATTTGATGATAGGGGAGGAGACAAGTTTATCAAATTCTTGTTTGGCATTTTCCTAGTTTCATTTGAGAGGAAAAGGCACCAAATTAGTGTAAGTTTAGCCGAGCCAGGAACAGCCATGGCTATGAGCAGGCAAGAGGGCCGTGGAAGTGGGTGAGTTTGATGGCGTCCAGCTATTTCGTTATATTAGAATGTGTATTTAATGTCTATATGTCCTTACATCATTTATATGGTCGACAGCAGTGAATGCAATTAATGAATCTCCCTCCGAGCTTTACTTATTATTTTAATACTTTTTTACTCTTTCATTGGATGACTCAATCTTACTCTCGCCCACGTCTTTCACTCTTTCAGATGTACTGTTATTTTATAATTAAGTTCATTTATTTATTTTTAATTATTTACATGTCAAAAATAAATAAATTCAAGTATGACTAATATCAAGTTTCTAATATTTAAATTTTTTTCCTTGACCAAGAAAAATATAAAAAAACAATGTAGAGAAAGTACATCACATATAATAATTGATCAAGAACAAACATACACAACTCAAGTGATAAATCTATAGTTTATATCATAAGTTGCATCATAGTCCAAACTCCAAACAATGTTCTTTATTGACATCCCGTTTGCAATAATTTTCTATTCTGAAGGAGTCTAGACTGATATATATATATATTTTGCATATAAGCATTCATATTTTTGCAAAATACATTTTGATACATCCAATTTGTGTACATATGATAGGAGTGGCAAGAACTAGACCAAAATCGCAGTTCGACTAGAAATCGACCATTTGAACTTGAATCGTCTGTTTAGTTCCGTTCTCACCTACCATAATCAGTTTTTAACATTGGTTGGGTTAACAGTTTTGAGTTCAAAAAATCAACTTAATCAAATAGTGGACCACAAAATTTCACCAAAATTTAGCTCAAACATGCTTTCAACCTGAAAATAAATTATAATTCAGCCAAAACTCAATCCACCAAACAAATCATATTCAAAATTAATCTTTTATATATATAATTATTTATTTTAGAACTCAATTGGAATTGAACCATATCTCATGGCTCGGTTCCAGTTGTTCCCTACTCCAATTCCATTCCAAAGCATGGGAGTTGTTATTTCTCTGTTCAATTTGATTATGTCCCGAAACTAGACCAAAGTGTACCGTGCCTACCTCCATGTAATGGATAACAGTATTAGCAATTATGAGGCATCAGTATCCATAATTAAAGTTTTGGGGGCATATGGGTTATGATTAAACTTATCTACAATTCAAATGCGGAAGTATTTTGTTTCTTGCAGTTCATACCTGCAGAATTTTACGCAGTGGTAGTTGGGAATGGTAGATTATATGAAGCAATCACATGACTCAGACCAAGGACATAAATCAATTTTTGATGGACTTAAAAATCTCAGGTCACCATAGATGCCTCCTTTCAACCATGCTTCTTTCCTCTTCACTCTCTATGCACATTTTTATAATCATCCTAAACCATAAAGCAAAAGAAGAAGCTAAGGCATCCACTAGTATCATCCTGTAATAATTTCATTTCTAGTTGTTCACAATTTTATCATTCAACGTATTTTTTTAACTTCAATGAGAGAGAGAGAGAGTGTGTTGATAAACTTCTCAGCAAAAATGAGATTTGAGATCAACTAGAGCAACTTATTATGAGTTGCAGAGTAGCTGTCTATACAGATGTACATTTAAAACAAAAAATAAAAGATTGCAGGTTTTGTTCGGCTTCAAATCTCTTCTTATGAATAAAAAAATTTTGAACTTTAATATCTAACACCCAGATAATTTGCACAAATAGTTTATATGTATAACGTGGCATTTTGGAATTTAATAAATAGTGTTACAAGTTTTTTCAATTTTATGAATGGTGAATTTTGTTTTAAAATATTAAAGTTGTGAAGAAATTTACGCTGGGCAAAGAAATTTATTAAAATATATATAGTTAAATTGTGAAATCCGAAAAATTGCTGCTGAAGGATGTCCTTGAAGGGTCAAACGAAGGCTGAACCGTTGGATGAAGAAAAACGGATGAAGAAAAGAGGATAAAGGATTGGCTGTTGGATTTGAAATAAATAGATAGTGATCAGTGTCTGCGAAAGAAATGGAAATTGCTGGAGTGTTCGTGTAATATTCAAGAAAAACCATCTCTATGTAAAACTTTGATTATGTGTGATATGGTATTTGGACATAATGGATTGTAAATTCTCTAGTTGTTTATATCATTAAGGGTAATGATATTGTTAATGTTTAGAAATATGTTTGATTTATAATGATGTTAGTTTTGTTTAGATGTAATGATACACTTCCAAGTGCAAGGATGCCAATTCACAAATAGAGCATAATCAGCTAGTGTCAAAATAGAGCAGTCAATTTCAAATGGGTATATCTTCTAGTGCATACAGCCATATACGTTCAAATTTACAGGATACCAAAAATAGCAAAGAACAAGCTCCATTTCAAAATTCACAATAAAAAATGCTATGGAGTGAAAGTTATGCACAAAATAAGACTTTGCCCAAAAACAGTTTCCACAAAGACAATTATGGTGACTTCCAAAGAACAATGCATAAAGTTGCGAGTTTTAATCTAAACGTCATCAAATTTACATCAATTTCACCACATTCCAGAAGGAAAAAACCCTAAAAAATCCAGAATCAAATCTCAAATGAAATGAACAAAGCAGAGATGAACTTACGGGTGGTCCGCGAAATCCCTGTACCTGGAAATCATGACTTCAGCAGACTCCTATGAAAGAATCCTCTCAAACTCATTTTCTTTTCACTCTTCTGGCTCTCCTCTCTAGGTGAGCAACTAGGGCAAGTTGCTGGGAGAAACGCAGTATAAAATCCAACCTTCAAGAATGAACGAACTTGAGGAAGGAAGTCTTTGGATGACTAGCCGTTGGTGGAGACCTAGGCGAGACTCCGGTTGGCGTTTTGGAGAGAGCTCTGAGACAAGATGAAGCAGCTGTTGTTAATCCTTCAAAATTACTTGATTAGTGCTGCATTAAGGAGGCTAAATACCCCTCCAAAGAAGTCCTAACATAGATTACAAAAATGCCCTAAAAAACAAATTACAAAAGTAACCTCAACATAATAAAACACACAAAAAAGATCCTTGGCTGGTTTTTATCTCTTTGTTAAAGTAGTGTTTGACATACCAAACGAGCTCCAATTTTACCACAAAAACACATTATGGAAATCTTTAAATGTTGGCTACAATCGTTATGAAGAATGTATTTTGATATAAAATCTTCCAGAATGCTAGAAGTGCCCATGAATGTTCGAAGGTCAGATTCTAGGTAGAATTGGGAAGCTCCATTTGTAACGACCTGGTTATTAATTTGTTTTTAAAAATGCATAAAATTTAAAACTTTTATAAAAGGAATTAAATCTTTATTAAAACCTTTTTATGTGAAATAAGAGCTTTTTTCTTATAACCGAACCGTTAAAATTCTTTTACTTTGACTCGTTACCGAAATCATTATAAACAGTATAAAACTATAATTATAGAATCTTTTCTCAAAATATAGAGGAAGCGTAAATTCCTTTTTCTTTAAAAATGTAGTGGAAGCATAAATACTTCTTTTAAAGATAATTAATTAAAATGTTACTTTATATTTTACAAACTCTGTTCCTCTTTACATTCGTTAGTCTAACCAGCCACAAGTCTTGTCCGTGCAAATCCTTCATCAGATGCTCCCTAATCTATACTTCATTTTCTCTCGTACTTATATCTACATTGCAAGATAGTAAGTTATGAGTCTAATGCTCAGTAAGTGATAATACTTATATCCTACATGCTCATGTTGTGCCCTTTAAAAACCATATGCAGTTTCTGTTCTCATCTTTCTTCTTATCTTTTATCTTTTACGTTTTAATCATTATATTTCTATTTTCTATTTATGACCTATGATATTGCAGCAATTGTATAATCCTAAAGTTTGCTAAACATTGGTCGTTCGTCTTATCTTTTATCTTCTTATTTTTTGTTATGACCTCTGATATAGCAGCAATGAGATAATCCGAAAGTCTGCTAACCATTGGTCGTTCTATCCTAGCATAATCTAGGGACTGTCTTGGCATAATCCAAGGACTTTGCAACTGATACGAGCAACAATGGCATAATCCGAAAGCTAGCTAGCAGCAATGACATAATCTGAAAGTGTGCTAGCGACCATGCCCACAAAGCACTGAAACAACCTCACATTATATCGTTTCCTTTTCTTTACTCTACTTTACTTTTTATTGCTTATTATTCGTTTATTATTTGTTTCACTTTTCATGAAAAAATGGATATTCCTATAGCCCAAATGATGGTAGTCTGCTTCAGGGGATCAGCCATCGAGAACTCCGTACACTTAGTATGTGTGAGCATCCCTTAAACTATTCTTTAAAACTGTGCACAAAATCCATTTTCGTATTCTTTTGAAAATCGTCTTGCATGATGCTCGTGAATGCATACAATTTCTAACAATTAATATGAAAACATAAATAAACATTCAACGTGTGATTTAAAGAATGTGCTATAAAACTGTAGACATGCTTGGAAAGCGGTAAACAACAAAACATGTATATCCTATTCTTGCGATGTAGGGCCCGTAGACCAAAGCACACATGTATCACTTACCTCATTTCATTAAAGTGTTCAACATTTGATGCTATCTTTTTTCTTTTTAGCACCTTCAAAGTTAACAAAATGTTTATCAATAACTATCTCACATATACACATGCCACAGATAACTTCCTCCAATTTTTAAATCACCAAACTACAACAACAGGACATAACTCTCATAAATATTCTCATCCAATAGCATTAACACTAGCCCAGAATACATCCATTCCAATATGCATGTTTAACTAATTAGCAACTCATGTTCCAACAACAAAACCCAAATCCAACATATTTGTAACATCCCGTAACCTTTTTCGTATAAAAATTTTCTGTTCTTTAAAACCATCGTAAAACTATTGCGTAATAAAACTAGAGTCATAAATATACATCGAAAGTCTTAATCATATAAAAGATACAGCAGATGTAAAACCCGAGAAATTTTAAGAGGATAAAATTTTCCACGTGTAAATTTTTCGCATTTAAATCGGGCATGACATTGAGCAGTTGACGGGAATTACTGCGTAATAGCGCGAATGAAATTTTGGTCAGTTAATCAAATCAGTTGAATTGGAAATCCGGAAACGAAAAATCTATTTGAGAAATTAGAATTGGAGAATTTGTTAGACCGATAAACGACATGGAATGGAATAGGAGAAAGAGGATAGAATAGAATGAGGTTTTAAACAAAAAGATATATATATGCATATATGCATATATATATATATATATATATAATAATAAAAAAAAAAAAAATAAAAAAATAAAACAAAATAAAATGAAGGGGAAGCAGAACTTCCCCCTTCATTTTCGTCCTGCAGAACACGAAAAGGGGGAGGGAGAGCGATCTAGGGTTTCCGACGACGGGAAAACGTGACGGGAAGCTGCGCAGGAGACGACGTCCGACCAGGCGACGACGTCCGAGCGAGCTTCATGCAGAGGCGGTGGCGGTGGCGACGGGTTCTGTCCGACCGGGAGCCAATGACGGACTGAACGAACGAGCGACTCCAGCCGTGGAGAAACGGTGAAGCTGGTCGAGGAGCTTCGCCAGAGGGATTCTTCTCTGATTTTGGTGTCGACGGTGAGCAGAAACTGAACCTTGACTGAGTTCTGTTGGTGATGGAGTTTCACCTTGATTATTCTGTTTGATTTTTAGGGTAGAAATGGATTTTTGGACAGCTCTGGACGTAGGAGACCAAGCAGACAAGGGGAGAAACAATCTGTTTCCCCATTCTTCGATTTGTGTAAGGAGTACTTGCATTCTGATTTTTGATTCTCGATTCTGTAGCTCGAATTGGATGAGAAAAAAAAATGTCAATGATATTACTTTGATTTTATTGGGGTATAGGTTCTGTTTTGTTGCTGGTTTGGAGGAAAGAAATGACTGACTCTGGTTATTTTTAGATTCATGTTTTGATTTAGAGTTTAACTCTGTTCCAGATTGGATAAACTCAGTTTCTGTTCTACTTTGGATTGCCACGATAGGGCAATGTTGACTATTTAGATTCTTGTGCTTAAAAGAGAACAGTTTGGGTTGTTGAATGAACAAGGTTTTGTTCATTGATGGTTTATTGTTCAAGTCATTAGCAAACGAATTATTAGCTGAAATTAGAGGTTTTGCTTACTATTGGTTTACATACTGCTCTTGGATAAAGTTAGAGAGACTTGAATTTTCATAGACTCTCTAAATGTTGAAAAGATGGCTATGGCTTTTTAGATTTTGAGTTATGTATTAGTGATAAATTGTTTTTAACTAATGTTGGATTGAATTGATTATCGCCTAGCCTAGAAATTGTATCTTGAGAGGACACGAACCTCAAATAGTCATTGTCCTTTGAATTGAAATTGGAATTTCGACGCTAGAGGCTTAGTTGAGGACTAGCATCTCCATCATTTTGATTGTGATGGAAACTCCTAATTAGAGATATTGTTGGGTTTATATAGGAGACACGTCTATGTAGTTGGGTTCCTAGATTGACGTAGGGCCTCTTCGCCTGTTTGTTGGGGGTCATTGATGAGATTGTTTATCTTTTGACATGTTTTAGGTTCAGACGAGTTCGAGGACATCGAGCCGACAACCGAGATAGTTGCTCCTTCGGTTAAAAGGAGAGATCGTCATCGAGGTAGGGGTTTTATACTGAGTTGTTTTGCATCTCATTGCATAGTTTTCAAAATAAAACCCTATTTTGTGGATTACCACACATGAAAAACCTGACGGGGACTGTTTGACAGCACGTCAGCTTTTATATTATATATGTACGAAAGTTTTACACGTTTACTTTCGTGCATTAGATTTCATGTTTTTATGTGATGATTATAACCTGTATGGGATGAATCCTCCTGACACTTTGCACGGTCTCGGCGTCAAAGTATCAAGGGGACATCCCCGATACATCTCTTACTGCGTGGAGATGTTTTGTTTGCGCGTTGTGTGAAAATAGGAGACATTGGGAAGGTGATGACGCTTCCGTGGGTTGCAAATCCATAAACTTGATCAGGGTATTATTTTTTATATGTATATATTACGGGTGTGTCGTAGCGGAATTTGCACGAAAACCTGGGTGACGATCTGGGTCTATAGACCGTCGTCATTTTTCTTTTCTCATTCCTCTAGGCTCATGAGGTGCTGGCCGGAAACGGTCGCCGCCTTTCTGTGTGTTTGTTCAGGAGAGTCGTTGAGTGACCCTCCTTTTTCACGGAACACAATTTTGTAACAAAACACGACGATAGTATTTTAACTGATAGTTGTCTATGTATACGACCATGTTTTCTTAAATCTCGTCGGAGGCCTTTGGGTCTAATTTCCTTGAGACAAAAATGATTTCAATGTTTTATTAAAATGTGCATGATTCACCGAAACTCATGGTTTTCAAGAAAAGGTAAAATAAGTTTTACACATACATAGCTTTTGGTATAAATGCCATACTGAGCTAGTCACTCACCCCACGACTCCCACCACTCTAGGTAAAGAGAATATTAAGTAAGCTTGAGCGGGAATCAGATTGGAGATCTTGTTTACATTAGTTCTTCGTTAACTAGTTAAACTCTTATCCATCGGTAAGCGTAACAATAGACGACTAATTATTTTTAATTTGGATGACTGTAAAACTATTTAACATGGATGTTGAATTCCCTGGATTGTATGCACAGTACTTACTTGGATTCTTAAGTTATTATTTTCGCAATTATTAATTTTTCTTGCAATCACTATATGGAGCGTGACTCATCATAAATGGGTCACGGCTAGGTATTTATATAAGTCTTCCGCAATAATTTAACTAGCTTTGGGCCAGGTGACCGGGTCGTTTGGCCCGGCGATTCTGTCCGGCCCCCTTCCGGGTCGTGACAGCAGAAGTCTTTTTTACAAGTAAATACTATAAATCCGTTGTTAAATAAACATTTAAATAACACATTAGCTTAAAATATTTATTTGAAAGCATAAATCACTTAAAAGCCTTTTAAAACATTTATTCCTTTCCGTGAGCCATAACCACATGTCAATGTTGCCAACAACACAAACGTTTACACAGCAATACTCCATCAGTTACGTCTATCAACAACTTTATCCATTTTTCAGCTCCTTACCTACATCAAAGAGAGTTAACTATGAGCATAACGCTCAGTACGTAATATAAACGTAAAACATAAAATGCACATATAATTACTATAACATTGCGTAAGGTTTTCTATTTCGTTTCTCTTTTACTATTCATGTCTTATATCGTTATTTCATTTGTTTATACGTCGAACATATCAAATCGGACCATATAATAAACATCCGTTTACTATTTATATGCCAGGCGTATCGAACGGGACCATATAAACATTTGTGCCGGGCGTATCCAATCGGACAACAGTTGACTTCTATACTGGGCATATCAAACTGATCCACAGTTGTCTACTTGATATCTGTGCCAAGCGTATCTAACCGGTCCATAGTTTTTTACTTGATATCTATGCCGGGCATATCTAACCGGTCCACAACTGTTTGCTTGTCTTGATTACTGTGCTGGGCATAACTAACCAGACCATAGCTGTTTACGTATATTTTGTTTTCGTGTACTTTAGTATTTCAAGTCTTAATGTTATTGTGCATATACAATCCTATCCAACATGTTCCTTAATCATATCCTTAAAACGTGATATGTCCTATCTAAGGAACTGAACTTAATCTATAAACATACAATCAAACAACATACATTTTCATACAATAACATAAGTTATACATTTAGTAAACAAACATCGAACAAAACCCTAATTTCCTGAGATGTAGGTCCTTTCGAAAAAAGCACATGAAATAGCACATATCTGAAATCCTTAGCTTTAATGGTTTAACACTTTAAGATTCTTCACAAAAGCCTAGTTATTATCAACATGAAATAATCAATAATTATTCCCCACTAAATAACTCTAATTACTAATAAATCATGGCTTAACATATCTCCATAATTTAACTTAACAATTACTCCAAGAATGTATAGTCTACAATATATCCAACAATGATAATTCCTTATTTCAATCTATACCTTCACCAAAATCCCACATAATAAATCCAATAGCATGCACTAATTCTTTATTTATTAACCAACTTAGTAACCAAACATGCATAGTATTTTCCCAAAGACTAATAATCATAAATTAACCTAGCAATAACTCATCAAAATGATTACCAATTAATTTTTCCAAAAAATATTCTTCAACATCCAACAAAATAATACCTTAACCAGATAATATGTTCAGAGTCTATTACCTGAATTATTCATGCAAATAGTGAAGCCAAAATTCAATTCTTCCACCCATCACTAAAATCTTCTCAGCTATTCCATTACCATTCATAGCTTCTGCAACTTTTCCTTCTTCAAGAGACCTCACGGTTTCTTCTCCTTTACAAGAGAACCCAAGGTTTTCTCACAAAATCTACAAAACTTCCAACAATCCTTCACTATCTTCAAAGCTCCTACTCACGGTTCACCAGAACTCACACTCACAATATACTTTGCTCTCTCTCTCTCTCTCTCTCTCTCTTTCTTTGAATTCTCCAGATCTCTTCGAAAACAATAGAGCTTTAGAAGCACCTCACACACGTCTCCAAAAATCGGTAGAGTAATGCCACTCTTCTCCTTCTTTAAACTCACCTTGCCACTCTCTTCTATTTATAGGCAACAACAGACCCTACAGCTCCCATCCATTGTGAAGACAAAAGGTTAAGTCATCCATGACGAGCAACCATTCAATGCTCAATACGTCAACCCCTTCATCTACAGATGCATTCAACGCCATTCCTTTGATGTTCCAACTTATAAAACGTCAGTTTCCTCAGCTTAGACTCATTTAACCATGTCTCCACCGATTCCCAGTCGTTCGAATGTTGCTTCATCTTTTGTCGTTTAAAACTTCTCCAGATCACTCTACATAAATGGCAATCGACAACATTTTCTTCAAACCAATCGATCACTAATCAGCTAATCATTCGTGAATTTCATTATTTTAGATTTGCGGATGATCACAGCAGATGATCTCCCTCTTGTTGAATAGCCGCTACATCCATTCGCAAATTCCCCCATTTACCACATTAATCATTTAATATATTATTTCTAACATCCAATCAACATCAAATCCAATATCCATTTTTAATCCAATACCCATTTTTATTTGTAGGTTGATCACCATTTTGATTTACGGTTGATCTCATCTCAACCAATCAACCATACTTGCATAACCCATTTTCATTTGTCATACACCACCCAACATCCTTCTCTCTTTATATATACTTCCAGAAAATAATATATATATATCTATATCTTTAACCTTATTATTAACTAGCTCCCAACCCTTATAATATCCAAATATGTCCAAATATATTTCCTCTTATTACTTCCACTGACGATTAATCCAATTGATATCACCCAATATAACTTTAAGTATCTCCAATTGACTTCAATCCTTCTCATAATCAAATTATGAACATAACGAGGTATCATAATTCACTTATTTCATCTATGATTCTCTTGACCAATAACTTTACTTGTCCAACTTAGTTCCTAATATGCCCAAAATTATCACTTATGCTATGCTTTCAACTCAACGAAGATTTGAGATATTACAATATTCTTCACTACTATATTTTTCACAACCAACAAAGTGGTTATATTCATCAATCAACCTCACAGAATATCAATCCAAATCCATAGAGCACCGATCCTTACCAAACAACACAGAGAATATAATTAAACACAATTCACAGCTTCAACAGGGAGCATATATCCTAACATCAGAACTAAAAATCAAACATCCATGAACCATTTACTACTAACCAACACAACAACAGTTAATCAACCACAACTCACTGAGCACACTATCTCAGCATTCCATAACAAACAGTAAAGGAAATCTCCTTACCTGAAGACCCGTGAGCAACTTCTTCCCTTATACTTTTTCTTCTTTTCCAGAACCACTCAATCAATTACAGCTTTCGGCAAAACCCAACCATGAATAAAACCAATTTCAACAGAGTAATTCTTTAATCAAACCCACTAATTATCAAAGGCAGCAACCAACAGAGCATTTATCCACTAACATAGTACAATCCTAACATTTTATCTTCATCCTTAATCCATAAAACAAAGGGGAAAACCTCCTTACCTGAAGAACCGAGGAGACCCGAGAGTTCCAACCCTCACACTAGTCCTCTTCTCTAAACTTCAACTCTTCTCCTCACCCGAGAACTCATCTACAGCCATCCCCCCTTCCACTACCTTTCTTCTGCTGTTTCACTCTTTTTCCCCTGCATATGCACTCCCAAACAACACCCCTCACCATTCCCTACCACCAGCCATGCCCTTTCTGGCATGCTCGAGTTATCAGTTTCATCCAAAGCATAACAGACTGGTTCAGATAGAACTGAAAATCGGACCACAACCTCCAGCCGTTTCTTCGTAAACTACTAGCTCTAGCCATCGACCCAAGGCTGGAAATCACAGCCTCGCATTTGGCAACCTTTGCCATTGACGTCGGCCACCAGAATCGATAGAGCGCCGCAACACATGACAACCCAACGCCAAATCAACGACCCAAGCTGCCCATCGAACAATTCTGCAAAGCCCGACACTTCAATCGTCGCCAGCTTCTCGCTCGTTGTTCGTCGCGAAGGAGCCGTCCGAGCCAAGCCCAAGCTCATCATCGCCAGAATGCTCACTCTCGCCCGATCTCCTTGTACCTCATTCTCTCTTCTCTCTTCCAGGGTCCACACTCTGCGAATGGCCATGGGCCATTTTTGTTCTAGACAACCAGTTCACAAAGTGAACCGGTTCACCTCACCCTTCTCCTTTCTTAATTTCTTCTTTTATTTTTTAATCCCCTTTTAAATCTAAGCCATTTTAATTCTAAGCCATTTTAATTCCTCCTTAATTTAATCTCTCACTTAATCTTTAATTAATTATTCTCTTACCTCTTAATCCCAATTAATTCTCACTTAATTAATACTAATAATCATCTAATAAATTTTCATAAATTATATTCTAACAAATACATCTTTGGTAATACCCCGATAATTATCAAATTACTCCAAATACCCTCAATTACTTTCCAATTATTCTTATTAAATTTTGATATAAAAAGTCAAGGTATTACACTATTATACTTGATCTTCCACCTATGTTTTATCTCACATAACCCCATCATATTTTTGGATGTTTGATGAGTGTAGTTCATCTTCTTTTCTTTTGGAACACTTACAAAATAAACACTAGAAATGTTGTTAGAAAATCTCCATGTTTTAATGCGAGTGGATGAATCCCATGGTTCATCATCCTCCCAGGGTGATTAAGGATTTGTCCTCAAATCCAAGGGCTAGCCATCTTCCTCCTCTTTTTCCTCAAAATTCACTTCCTTTCTTCCTTGTAAGTGATTATACAACCACCCAATAACATACTTCTTCAATTGATTTGTATGGCTCCAAAACAGATCCAAGTACATCTTGTCCCAAAAAAAACTCAAAAGTCTAAGGCAACACCCATTTCACTAGCAATTCCACTATGTGTAGGTCATTGATCAAAGTCCTCAAAAGAAAATCTATGGCCATCAACTTGGTTCACCAAGTAATCAACTACCATAGGAAATGCTAAGTAACTCTCCATGATAGCATAAAGTTAAAATCCAATTAACCACCAACAATCACTTTGAGAAAAACACAAATATAGAATCAACATGTCATCATCATGCAAGGAGTCATTTTTGTTTATAATCAAGGATTCCACATACTCATTCAACATATAAATCCAATATTTCAAAAGTGGTTCATGGCAATTCAAAGTGGGAAGATAAATTACTAACAAAGTTGTACCTCCCTTGGATTGGATGGACAACAATCCATGCTTGAAACCCATCAATGAAACATCTTTAAACTTGAAAGTCCTTTCCTGAACCACAACATTAAAACCCTCTTTCCAAAACTCAAAGACACCACCAACATGAAAAGAATTTCCAATCCAACCAATTCTAAATAGCCAAGTAATCAAATTATTTGTCGTTACATAGCTTGAGCACATAGTTTTGGCTAGTTTGCTTGTTTCTCTTTCATCATATAACGCAACACTTCGGTTGCAATGAAGGTTCCACATAAATCTTCTCAAACATATGCATGGAAATCATATAGAGATAGTTCCTTTTATCAATATTCAACAAACTAACCATGTCCTGGTTCAAACTTTGGGCAAGAAAATTTTGTGCCCTTTGACATTCTTCTTCTTGGGTTTGTAGAGTAACATCCTTTTGAATCACCACGCGGAGAGGTTCATCTGGAGCAATAAACTCCTTCTTATACTTCAACTTCCCTACTTTATTTGTTGTTAATGATTCTTCTTCACTCTCATTATAATTAACTCGGAAAGGGTTCTTGTGATGACTCTACTTTTCATAACCTTTTAAAATGCGTTAAAATTCAAAATTTTTCTTTTTTTTTTTGTAAACAGCGGAAAATTCTTTTCAAATGTATCAAAGTTCTTTAAAAAAACCAGACCGTCAAAACCCTTTCGTTATACCTACGATGAAAATTGTTGTAAGTATTGGAAAGCTATAGTTGTAAAATCTTTTATCAAAATACAGCGGAAGACAAATCAAGAAACATAACAGATTTATCAAAACGTAGCGGAAGTGTAAATAACTCGTTTAAGGAATACTAGACAAAGCATTACATATTAATTACAAAACACTTTCTTTTACTTTCCTTAGCCTGGCCAGCCACAAGTTCCTATGCGTGCAAACCCTTCATTCCTACTTCTCAATCTATTCATCTTTTTCTCGTACATGTACCTACACCACAAGTAAGACATGAGCCTAAAGGCCCAGTAAGGAATTAGGATTATGCTTATACCTCTCTTTAGTTCTTTTAAAGTGGGTACCGCCTCAAACCAATCTTTTCATTATGTTGTTTCTTTCATTCATCATATCTCATACGTCGAGCAAGAGATTGGAGGAACCCATCTGTGATGGTATAATTTGATCAGCTTCTAACCTCTTGTGTGTAGCTAGTCCCGTTCCCGACAAGGTAGGGGTGTAGCCTAGCTACCAGACTAGATTCAAACTACCTATCTGCCCTCCAACTCCCATCATCTTTTCTTTCATTTCTTCTTTTCTTTATCATTTTTTCTTACATAATGCATGTGAGTACCACCCCAGAGGTGGCGCTCCCTACTTGTTTCTATTAGCATGATGCATGTTGATAGAGTATGACATAACATTTGCAATAATTGAATAGTGCATATAAAGGAAAGTAACTGAACAACATAAATGAGAACAATCATAGCAGCAAATTAAAATAGCAAACGACATCCTTGAATTTTAGAGCATAACAATAATAAATGGCAGTTTAGCATGCTTTTAATAGAAAAATCATATGACGAATCATGACAGCCAATCAACATGCTTCTAACTACGATAGCGAACATGCTAACAATTTACATGCTTTTATGTTGAGATTTAAATCAATGAATCCTACGAGATGCTTATTATTAAGTAGACATGGAATAAGTAATTTAAATGGAAACATGCTCAGGCAATAGATAATGACAACATGCTAAATAAATAGCTCATTAATAATTAGTTGATGGAACAAGCTTAATAATTGGATACGACTGTGGAAACATGCTTAATAAATTGATACTAGCTAGCTAAGTACATGAATCAATTAAAGGATATCATGCATTCTAAAGTAAAGCATGGTAACATTACGGAATGTTATTACAGAATGTTAATCTAGTTAACTACACATGCTTAAATTAACATAGTAGATTAACAGAGTAATTAACCTAGTTATCTACACATGCTCATACTAAGGGAACTATAACTTCTAGTTAACACAGAAAGATTTAAACTAGACAGCAAGTAAACAATAAAGAACAGAATCATCCTCAATGGTTTAGCTCTTAACTCATTCATGCTTTTCAAGTCATAAGAAGATCTTCAACTCATCATTCTATCCTACAGGCTTAACTTGTTCATCTAAGCAGTAATCATTCATCATTTATCAGTTTTCTATCAAAGTATGACATTGAATTGTAGAAGTGGCAGTAAAGAAAATTGTAGGAATTAACAACAAAGGAATTAGCACAACACATGCACACTACTTGTGGGTAGGGCCTCCATAGGCCAAGACTATACCTAATCCTTACCCTTGTTGAAGAAATTTCTCATGGACAGCAACTTCCAACTTCCTCTTCAGCTTACAAAGCCTTGCTTTCACCCACGTAATACACTGAAGAACTCTCACAACTCTCACGAGCTCACAGCATAACTCTCACAACTCACCAGAAAATTTTCTCTCTCATAGGAACTCTCACTCGCAGGAAGGAAGGCTAGACTGAAATGCAGAGGAAAAGAATGGCTTAAATTGAAAGTTGTACCTAGAGCGAACACAAATACACTGAACGGAGTGGGAGTGGCATGCGTCGACGTGGTCCAGGCGTGGGAGAGATGACTCCATGTCTCCTGAGTGCATTTTAATTAACAAAACGATAAGGAGCCCTAATATTTAATCCCTAATTTTTCACAGTTTTGGAACATTTCAGATGAGAGGAGTCATCTTGGTCTCGTCTGCGTGGGTCTGAAAATCACTATTCTTCAAGCAGATTTACATTTCTAGCAGCAAAACCTCATCCTGCATCATTCGAAAATGTAAGGACGACTTCCCATGTGTTTCAGGATGACATACCTCATCCTTGTGTCGTCTGAATTTGCCAGATTCAGCTTTTCTTCACATTTTCATACTTAATTTTTAACCCATAATATTTTTCCCATAAATACATGTCACAATTTAACACTTATCGATACACAATGTAATATATTAATTAACCCAACAATTAATTATATCGCGTATACGGGCAAAATGTTACGGGGTATAACATATTTCCCTCCTTATATAAATTTTGTCCTCGAAATTTGCTTAGCGAATTAACCTCTCTTAAATAACAGAATCTGCCATTCTGACGAAGGAAGGTGTCCGCATCAAGCATCAAGCATCAAGAGCATCAGAAACTGTCCATAAATTGGACAGATTCAAAAGTACCATATTCGCATGCATCCGCACTCGTCTGCATTCGTCCACAGAGTCGAGTTACAAATGAATGAGGATGCAAAAGCTCATCTTGCTTCATCCCAAAATGTAGGGACGATGTCCCATGTGTTTCTGGATGACATACCTCATCCTTGTGTCGTCCGCCATCGTTTGAATTCGCCAGATTCAACTTTTTTTCACATTTTCATACTAATTTTTATCCCATAATATTTTTTCCATAAATACACGTTATAATTTAACACATATCGATATACAATGTAATATATTAATTAACCCAACAATTAATTACATCGCATATAGGGGAAAAATGTTATCGGGGTATTACAGTTCTTCTTTAGGACGATATTCCTCATTCATTAGAGACTCCATCATGAATAATGGACCTCATGAGCATATATAAATTCTTCTTTCAACTCTTCTACTTTAGTTGCTGCCATGGTGTCTTCTACACAACCCTTACCCCTTGAGTCCTCAAACAACGTCATAGTCTTTTGGTTCGGACATTGTGAAACAATGTGTCCAAACCCTAGGCACTTGGTGCACTTGAGCTCTCTAGACTTAGACTAAGAGCTTTCCTCTACAACTTTCTTCGCCCCACCCCTTTGCTGGTCATAACTTTAAAAAAAAAGGGTTCCTATTGTGTATTGTCTTGAGAAAACACTGAGAAGGAAATATGAAAATGGATTAAATTGTTCTTTGTCATTATGTTTACTGTTGGATGAGTAATGTTGAGAGTGGTGCTCTGTTCTAGAAATTATTCTTTGTTACATTAGTGATAAACTATTGTAGATAACCTTTTGAGGATAAAGTGTTGTGGTTTGAAAATCTTTGCTCATTATCTTGTTGATCGAAACTATTTGAAGATGATATTGAGTATGTTAATCACTGCCTTGGTAAAATGTTGCACCAAGTATTGGAAATTATTCTTGATAAACTTTTGAAAATATTGCCTTTGTTGATTGGGTTGCTTCTATTTGTTAACATATTGATTAAAATTTGTTGGGAGGTAATGTTAAATCAATTGGTTATTGTAATACCCAAAAAAATTCATCTCCCTATAAAATCTCAGTTGGCTGTAATGTGGTATTTGGTCATAGTGAAATTGTAAGTGTGAGTGGTTTATATCATTGAGGATGGTGAGGTTTTGAATGTTTAAAGATAAATTGGATGATAGTGGTGTTACTGTAATTATTTATATGTTAAAGGAATTAACAAAATTGGAAAAAATAAGGAATTGTTATGTGTAGGTCGATCTTTCAATGTGCGGTTGATCTCCTTCATGGACGAAATATTCCAGAGAGCAAGATTTTGGCGAGCAGTCGATCAACTGAAGGAGGATGATCGACCAAGTCCAATGCAAACTAAATACAAAGAGCAATGATATTTGAAACGGTCGATCGTCCACCGTGAGTGATCGACCGATTTTTTGAAAAATGCAGATTTGTGGTTGATCGTTAAAGATTTGACGTTGATCATGGTCATGAAAAGTATAACTTTAGTGAATTGCGGTCAATCATGGGAAGAAACTGATCGACCGAAATGTCAAGGATCGCCTAGAAATTTATTAATTGACGTTTGGAAAATTGAAAGGATGTTTGGAAATCCATTAGTTGTGCCTCTTCGCCTATCTCTATAGGTTATAGATCATATAAGGAGGGGTTTGACAGAAGAAAAATGCATTCTTTAAAGATAGTTTATGTGTTGTTCTCTGGAGAGTTTTGTTTGCTATACTGTGTTTGGTTTTTGGGAGAATTTTCAAGGAAAATTATTGTTGCGGTGTGATTGTTGGAAGAAACTTCATTAGGAAATGATTATTGCTAAGAGAGGTAAGAGATTATGTATGTATTTTGCTAGAGATGGCCTACATCACAAGAATATGGTGTCTTTGTGTATTTACTTGAAGAATATGTATGTTAAAGAAATTCTCTACTTCAATAGGAAATTGCTAATGAAAATATTATACTACTAAAATTACTCTATGCATGATAATAGAATGAAAAAGAGCATGTTAGAGATAGGGTTCTGTTGTGGATTTTGTTCCTTGTTCTTTGATATGAATTTGTTGATGCAATTGGTTGGTTAGTTGTGATTTTCTCTGGATTAGAATAGAATGAATGAAATCTTTTAATGACAAAGAACCATAATAGAAAGTGTTGGTTGAAGGGTTATACATATAGAATCTGTAGGTTAATTACATGGTTTTGGTTGTTCTTCTCCTACATTGAAATGATTCCTGTAGAATATAACACTAACAAATTTGGTTTACGAATATATATATATATATATATATATTGCCTCTGTTGATTGCAGTTGTCATGTTAAAAGTTAATGCTATGTTAAACTACTAATTTGTTAAAAGCAAACCAGTGAGAAATGTGTTAAATTACTAAATTACTCTTTGTTCCTTAAGAGTATGAATTAAATGTGTTAATTTACTAAATTACTCTATGTTCCTTTAGAGTATGAATTAAAGAAAAGGTTATGTTTGTTGAATTTGTCTCTGTAATGTCATGTTGATAGAAAACTGTGAAAGATAAAGAAAAATTTAGCTAAATTCTACCTGTTAAAATGTTAGTTTACAACAAATGTTAGATTGATTGAAATTGCCTTGTTGTTTCATGTGTCAATAGATTGTTTATAAATTGTATTTTTTCTTCTAAACTGTTGAATTGTGTGAATTGCATACATGACATGCATTATGGTTAGAATGTTATGAAAAGGTAGACATATGCATGCATTTTTTTTAAAGGAAATGAATTGTAATAAATGTAAATGGCGTGTGGGGGTTCGTGTAATACCCAAAATTAGGCTAGGTTTAAGAATAGCATTAATTGTGAATTATTGGAGATTTTAGGATGATTTTACTATCGAATGTAATACCCCATAAATATGTTAGGTATAAATTGTACCAATTATTGGAGTGGGGTTGAAGATTTATTATATGATTATGGAGTAAATTATAAGTTGTTGAGGAGTTGGTTAATGATTAATTGAGAATAAATTAGGAAGAGAATTGATTAAGTAAAGAAAGGAATGAATTAAATTGAAATAAAATAAAAAGAATAAAAGAAGAAGAAATGGAGGGGCAAAGAAACGCTGGCGTTTTGGAGAGAGAAGGGCAGGGTGAAGCAGACGATGGAGTGGTTGACAAAACAGAGGAGGGAGCGGCTGACAGGAAGCAGTGGCTTCCATATTTATGTTGGAGCGGTCGGGCACTACTTGACTGGTCACAAAGGGAAAAATGAGAGAAGCGAAAATAAAGCAGAAGACAAAATTGACGTTGGACCGGTCGATCATTGATCGACCAATACTACAAACTGAGGAAAATGAGATTAGTTGTGGGAGCAGCTGATGAGTAACGGTTGAGCATATGTTGACCGGTCCCACGAGGAAGAGATTCCATGGTTTACATTGGTCGATCACTGATCGACAAGTTCCACTGAAAAACATCTGGTCCCACTTGAAAATTTGTTCAGAGAAAGAGACAAATGTGTCTCCGTAATTCCCTTCGCGTGTTCCCCCTCCACATGTTCCCCTTCCCCTTTATACCTGGCAGAGAAGAAAAAAGAGAAAGTGAGAGAAATAGAAACACAGAGTGAGTGAGACAAGAGGTGAGTGCTCTGGAGAGAAAAAGACATACAGAGAGGAAAAACAGAGAGAGAGAGTTGCGAGAGAAGGGGGAGACTATGGAGAAGTCTCTAGAGAGAAAGTGTAATGTCTGGGGTATTTAAATTCGTGTAATTATTGGATTAAGCAGAAATATGAGTTATTGGCATTTTATAAAGTATTGGAATTTAGATATATATATATATATATATATAGGAGCTGAACATTTAAAGAAATTGAAGAAAATAAAGCAAAATTTAGAGAAGGAGAGGGCAGTTGATCTCGGCGGTCGATCGCATCCTAGGTGATTGACCGACGCTATCATCCAGTGTTGATGGAAGCCAATTTTGGCAGACGTTCAATATACGGGTGGTCGATCATCCTTCAACTGAATCGATCAACCACCATTAATTGTTAACATCTAGAAGCGATATTTAATCTCCAGAAACATTGAATGCATGACCCTTGACATTCTAGTGTCGTCCAACGTGTCTCCTAACGTTTTGTATTCAATTAGTAGTTGGTGAGTCGTTTGAAGTGTGTATAAATAGGAAGTGAGGTGAAGTTTTTCCTGGAAAAGCTCGTAAGAAAGAGAGAGAGAGAGAGAGAGAGAGAGAGAGAGAGAGAGAGAGAGAGAGAGAGAGNGCTATGGGGAGAGAGAGAGAGAGAGAGAGAGAGAGAGAGAGAGAGAGAGAGAGAGAGCTCCAGTAAAGGATTGCTGCCATGGTGAGAAATCAGAGCTGAGGAAAGTGAAGAGTAGAAAAGAACGAGGTAAGGAATATTGCGTGTGATTTGTCCGTAAGGACCTACATTGCAGAAGTAGGATGTTAGTGTGTTTTGCTGTGTTATGCTACGTTGTTTCATTGTTTGTTCTTTACAAAGTTTGTTTCTATGATAGAGTTATTGTTAAGGATTGTCTCTGTATGTTTTTGTTGTTGACTTTCACTGTATTAGTTATGCTTGGATGATAGATCTCTATTCATATGGCTTCTATCGATAATTTGCTAAAAGATTATTATGAAAATGAGTTAAAAGGTTGATGGACAGTGGGGAAGAAGAAGTGGGTGTGACGACCCGATTTTTCATAAGCTTTTAAAATACGTGAAATTTAAAACTTTTGTAAAACAATTAAAAATTCTTTATAATTAGAGTGCTAAAAGCCGAGAGTCAAAATCCATTCATTTCGTTCGTTATGAAAATAATTTATTAAAACATTAGCGGAAGCGAAAACAAACTATTTAAGAAATGCTAAGTAAATCGTTACGTTTACAAACACTTTACTTGTCTTTAGCCAGACCAACCACAAGTTCAGCCTGTATAAACCTTTCATTGATTGCATTATATTTTGTTCATCGTTCTTTTCATCATACACGTATACCAACACCACAAGTAAACTGTAAGTCTAAAAGACTTAGTCCAAGGGATATGCATATGTCATGCCTCTCTTTAGTTGACTTGGAATGGGCCCGCCCCAAACCAATCTTTCATTACGTTTCATTCATTCGTTCATTACTCGTACATCGAGTTGGAAGTTGAAGGAACACATACTAGATGGCATAGTCAACCGGCTTCTAGCCCTAAGTGGACTAGATCCGAATTACCCATCCGCCCTTCAACCTCCCACTGCATCATTCATCATCGTTCCTTTGCATTCGTTCATTTTGTTTTCCTCACTCATGCATGTGAGTACCACCCCATAATAGCACTCCCTATTGATTTCTATTAATATGATGCATGACCATACATTCTCAACCTAACGTGATGCATGATGCGTTATAACACAATATTCATAACAATTAAAGTGCGCATTAAAATAAAGATAACTGTAATGGAAAGCGCATATAAAAGAAAGTAAAGCATTTAATAGAAAGTAACAACCAAATTGAACAGCGCACACTAGGATAGGAAATAGAAATGGAACGTCCAATAAAGTAAAACATATGAAGGAGACAAGTAAGAATTAATTAAATAAAAGGGCATACTTCGATACGTAATTCACAATAATAAAGGAATATAATAGGATTAACAATTGACGTGCATCTGAAAACAAAGCATAATTTAATTAACATGCTAATATTTTCCTAATTAATTAGGTGCTCAAGGTAACTACATTCTAAATTAAACAAGTTAATATACTCAAATCTAGTTAATTATCATGCTTGAGTTTGGTCAATTAACATGCTTATATTAGTACATTAACATACTTGTATTATTCTAATTAATTACATGTTCAAGTTTAATTAATTAAACATGAGTGAAGCTAAGTTAAGTTAATGTGCTAGTTAATTTAACATGCTAGTTTTGTTAATTATCCTAGTGAAGTTAATTAGTTAACAATGATTAATTCGACAACTAGTTGATTAATTAAGCTAATTAATTAAACATGCTCAATCTAAGTTAACTAACATGCTTGACCCTAATTAATTATTCTAGTTTAGTTAATTAACGTGTTCGGATTATTAACAACTAAACATGCTCACTAACTAAGTCAATGTCACAAGTGTGGATACAAGATCGGGATACGAGTTATTAACTATGGAAGTAGGACAATATACATATTGTGAATGAAGGAAATTAACAGTCTATTTAAGATTATAATTATCATAAAGAGATTTAACTACACCAAAGAACTGAACTAATGACAGTACAATGCAAAATGAGCTTTCATGTGTAGGCATCCATCATTTCTTGCATTAACCATTCATCACCATTAAACATGAGCATTCATCTTTAGCTAAGCAAGGCATTTAATTCACATAACAAACAATAAAACAGAGCTAATCGAGAAAGGAAATCCAGCTAACAAAACCTACAAAGCACTAACGAACCTACACTATCAATCAGTCAGGAAATAATGACAGAACATCATCCAAGGAATTATAGCAGTAGAGAAACCAAGGAACTATCAATAATATTAACCACGATTTAACAGCAAGGATAGAAAAATTTACAAGACACTAGACAAAAACTCACACACACCCACTTGTGGTGTAGGGCCTCCACTGGCTAAGACTTTACCTAATTCCTTACCATATTAAAGAACCAAAAACAGGGACAACAACTCCACGGTTTAGGTCCATCAGCTTCCAGCACCAGACTCGGCTCCCAGCTCACCTGATCAACTCTGCTCTTCCTCTGCCTTCATCCACCATCCTCTTCAAACTCTCCATCTCTCACTGCTGCACATGGTTTAAGGTTTCCAATAATGTTTCTTTCCTCTTTACTGCTCAGATTCCAGCTGAAGATCAGGTGCTTCACTTGATCTAGAACTGCTTCTTCTAATTTTCCATCTCTAATTTTCCATCACGAAAATTCATTCTCTGCTCATCACCCAAATCCCTCATGGCCTTCCCTTCGTCTCACTCCTGTAGCAACTCACACATACGCTGAATTCAAACACAAAAGGAAAAATTGAAATATAAAACAACCAAAGGCAGTTAATCCCATGATTCTAGCCACATATCTAGATTTTCGGATCATGATCCTTGCCACGAACGACATTCTGTCGACCAACCAACACATACTAGAGAAAGACCATGAAATAAACCAGTTCGTCCCGAACCGCTGGTCGGACCAGACCAGACCCCAGCCAAAGCCGATTGATCGTAGAACGCCTTCACCGTCGCCATTCTCGCCAATTACAGAGTCAAAATACTCAATACCAACATTCGAGATACATACCTCGGTCAATCGCGGAAATTGCAGCATCGCGGGAGCTCAATCTAATTCATCCCGTGCCCTGGCGCTCCGAGCTCTAGAAATCCCGCAACCCGAGATGTCGCTCCGCTCGCAGTTCGTCGGACTACGCCTCGCCAGCCACCACCTCGAAAGCCCGAGCCCGAGCTAGCCTTATCGCTCACTCTCCTCCGTCGTTGGCTCTCATCTCAGCTCCCTCTCTCCCTTCTCTTCTCGCCTCTCTTCTGAAGAAATCGGCTAAAGCCAAAATCAAACCTAATTCCCCTATTATTTTAATTTTGAACCGGACCAAACAAACACAACCAGAACCGAACTGGTTTATCCCTCCTCCATTTAATTACATTTCCTCTTAATTATAAAGTCCAATTTATTAAGTTATCATGAATTTTAATTTCATATAATTACCCTAATTAAAATTTTCCTTCCAATTATAAATTATTTTCGACGAATCCTCTATTCTTGATTTATTCTGAAATATTGTATAAAGATTATTTGAGGTTAAATTAATTTTTTTTCCCATTTCCTAAATTGATTTCCAATTAAATCCTCAATAAATTCTTGTAATACCCCGATAATTACCAACTTAAAAAGTTGGGGTGTTACAATGGGTTTGCATGTTGGTACTCTTTGTAGAATTTTTATTACTGTTATTCTTTACTAACATCAATAGGTTGTTATTCCGTAAAGACTCTTGCTAGTTTTATGTCCTCTGCATGATGATAATTAAGGATAAATTGTCATTGTTATGTTTTAAGTTTAGAAAACCAAACTGGAGGAGAAAGTCTGTAAGATGTTAATTAGGGATACAGGCATTGGTTTATATATGGATAAAATAGTTTTCATAGCTAACTCCCTATTATTTGTTATTAAATTATAATATTATTTGGGATAAATCTAGAGTTTAAATAGGTTAGTTTTTCTGTTGTTGATAAATTGTTAATAGAAATTTTGTTTAGATTGATAACCCCGACATGATGGAAAACAAATAGAAAATTTATTAGTTATGTTAGTCGGCGAATAATGATATCTGGTTGTATAATATGAATTTAGAAAAATTAGAATAATAATATTTTGTAATAGTGTATATATCCTAAATAAAAAGTTGTAGAAATATGTTTAGTGTTAAGTTACAATTAAAGCATAATGATTTTAATTGTTTGCTAATTGTTTGTGATATTCTTTGCGATATACGAAATACTGTGTGTGACATTCATATAGACATGTTATTAGGATGATACGTAATGCATTGCATGGGCTAATAATGAAGATAATAATGGTGTTTTCTACGTGGGTTCAGAGATTTAAGAGGTTGCTCACACGTAGAAATTAGCTCGTTTGAGTAAGTTTAGAGATTGAAAAGGTTGCTCTAACTCAACAAGTGGTGAGTTTGGAGACTGAAGAGGTTTCTCTCACCCAAATGGTAATGGATATAAATGTAGGTGGGTTGGTTTTTATTGAGTTTAGAGACTGAAGAGGTTGCTCTTACTCAACGAGTGGTGAGTTTGGACACTGAAGAGGTTGCTCTCACTCAACTTACGAATATATTGGACTTATGCATATAGAGTAGTTATAGAGGTTACAGTTGCATTTCATTTTATATTCCTTACTGGGCAATGGGCTCATTATTCCTTCTGTGATGGAGTTATGGATTGTGAGCCGGTTGAGGTGAACGTTGAGGAAGTGTGATGCGATGCAAGCTTGTGTTACCATACACAAAACGACCTCGGGGGTTATGGCTCGAAATTAATAAAAGTTATTTTAAGTACATAAAGACATTATTATGAATTACAAGTGTTTATTTATGTTATTTCTATAAAACAGTTTAATGTTTTTATTCCACGTAACGTACTCTGATGTTTTTAAATTAAGTATATTTTAAATGAGATTTTAAAATGTTCGAAAATTTACAAAAAATTTCTAAATGGAAATGGGATGTTACAATTATGGTATCAAAGCATAACTTGGTCTAATGCAACTCTGTAGACTGCTAGTAACACGAGATTGGTCGCGACATACTTTCTTCAACTGTAAGTGTTTTGTTACATTGCTTTATTACGCTAATTGTATGAATTGTTCTGCTAGTGTAGAATCGATGTGTTAGTATAATTTGCCTGTAGTTACTTAGTTTTACTAGTATTATTCATATAAAATGTTGTGTGGTAGATAATTAACTAAGCTTTCCCTAGAATAATTACCTTATGGTTTAATGAGGAACATTAACTATAAAACAATAAAATATAATTAGCCCTTTTTACCTGATAAACATAAATGCTTCCTAATGTACATTCCCTACGACAATTAGTTAGCGTTTTGGAAGCACCTAATATAGGGCATAGACAATATTATTGTAGGATAATAGGATGGCACGAAGAACTAGAGGAAATGTTCAAGCCAATATTGAGAATGATAACAATAAGGATGAAAATGGAGCTGTTGGATATGAGAACATTATTGGTCAAGAAAACAATGCTCCACGTGATGGCAGAAATGATGTTCTGGATCGCTTGACAACAATTGTGGAATGCCTCATCGAATAATGAGAATGGGAATGAACGGCAATTGGTAGTTCCAGTAGAAGCTAGTTGGGAGAAGTTTAGGAGACTTAAACCTCCATGCTTCAATGGGAATATGGCTGATGCCGTTTGTGCTGAGGAGTGGATTCGGTCTTTAGAGGATATGTTCAAATACACAAGGATTAGGGAGACTGAGAAGGTTTCGTATGTTACGTACTTGCTAATCCAAGATGCAAGGTTTTGGTGGGATACTATTAAAGCGTCACACGATATTCGAGGTTTAACATGGGATCAATTTAAAGAGATCTTCTATGAGAAATACTTTAGCTAGACTGTCTGATCAAAGAAGTTATTGGAGTTTGTCCTATTACGACAAACTAAAACTGTATCCGAATATGTGAGGAAGTTTGAAGCACTCTCTCGCAAACAATGAACACAAGGTCCATCAGTTTATCAATGGACTAAGAGTAGAGATTTTCAGGGGAGTTAAGATTTCTGGTACTCAAGGTGTCTGTTCAAAGATTGTTGCTAAGACATTAGAAGTTGAGGATGCTGAGTTAATGGTGGTTCAACAGCGTGAGACAAATAAAAATTTTTAGAAGAATGTTCCTAATCAACAACAAATGGGTGGGGGCCCATGATAAACAAAGGGACAACAAGGGCTTCAGAATATGAAGTGCAATAGATGAAGGATAAATGCCCAATGAATATGACAAACACTGCTCCACCTAATATGAGGACTAAACAATTTAACCAATGTCCGAAATGCAAGAAGAACAATTTGGGCAATGCAGAGTGGGTACTGGTCAGTATTTTAAGTGTGGGGAATATGGGAATATTGTAAGATTTCGCTCAGTAGGAGTTAGTGGATCAAGTGGCAAGACACCAAGAGTGTTTTCTGTATATGGTGAGGAAGCACCTGAAGTACAAATAGATGAAATGGCGAGAGATGACCAGCCTGCTGTGGTGTCCGGTATGCCTTATGATTGAAGTCGATGTATATAATTCCTTGGAATGATGGGTAGTTATGAATGTCATGTCAAGTCGTTTATGTCAGGAACGATTTAACGTTAATGATATAGCGACATATTTTTTATTCGATTATGGTGCTACTCATTCTTTCATTTCGAAGGGATTTAGTACAAAGATAGATTGTTCCCCCAAATTAGAAGAAAGTAATAATCATGTCCTCCTGCCCTCTGAAGAATACCTAATTACCAATGGAATCCTAAGGGCTTATGCCATAAAAATCAACAATCAAATTTTATATGTCGATCTGATTGTCATGGACATGAAGGGATGCAATGTTATCTTGGATATTAATTGGTTATCCCAACATCAAGTGATAATTAATTGTAGAAAAAGAGGAGTATTATTTTTCTCTCCGGATGGTGAACAACATACGTTTATTGGAGTAAAGGAAAAAGGCAGATTGACTCTGATCTCTGCATTTAAGGTTGACTGGTTAATGAGAAATAGAGATGAAGGATTTCTCATTAACGTATTGGACACAACGGTAGCATTAAAGACAAATATGGAGGAAATTCAGACTTTCCGGATGTCTTTCTAGACCAACTTCCTGGATTACCTCTGGATCGTGAAATCGAATTTGTGATTGACCTTCATCCTGGAATGCAACCGATTTCAAAAGAATCCATACAGAATGGCCCCAATAGAATTAAGAGAATTGAAGGTCCAACTTAAAGAGTTAATTAATAACGAATTCATTCGTCCCAAATTTTCTCCATTGGGTACACCAGTGTTATTGGTAAAGAAGAATGATGGATCAATGAGGATGTACATTGATTATCACGAGTTAAATAAAGTAACTATTAAGAATCGATATCCTCTTCCAAGAATTGATGATCTATTCGATCAATTGTAAGGAGCCTGTCTTTTTAAAGATTGATCTCCGATTTGGGTGTTATCAGTGGAAGGTTAAGCCTAATTATATTCCTAAGATTGCATTTAGCACAAGATATGGACACTATGAGTTTCTAGTTATGTCATTTGTATTGACTAATGTCCCGGCAACATTATGGATTTGATGAACCGGATCTTTAGTGAGTACTTGGATAAATTCATCATTGTATTTATCGATGACATACTAATTTACTTACCTTGTGAGGTGGAACATAGGGAGCATTTAAGGATTTTTCTATATATATTTGCAAGGCATAAATTGTATGTAAAGTTCTCTAAATGCGAGTTCTAATTAAGTAAAGTGAGTTTTCTCGGCCACGTAATTTCTAAGCAAGGTGTTGAAGTAGATCGTGCAAAGATTCAGGCAATAGTTGAATGGTCGCAACCAAGGAATGTGGGGGAAGTAAGGAGCTTTCTTGGTTTGGCGGGAAATTATAGGAGATTTATAAATGGAATTTCAAGAATTGCATTACCCTTAACAGGCTTGACGAAGAAAAAGGCACAGTTTTGGTGGACGAACGAACGTGAGGAAAGCTTTCAAGAGCTGAAATGTTGTCTAACTTTTGGCTCCTACCTTGTCCCTTCCCATTGACGACGGTAATTTTTGCACGTATTGCGACGCTTCTAAGAATGGATTGGGCACTGTACTTATGCAAAACGGGAAAGTAGTTGCATACGCCTCTAGACAATTGAAATCGTATGAGGCAAATTATCCCACACATGATTTGGAACTTGCTACGGTTGTCTTTTCTCTTAAGAGATGGAGACACTACCTATGTGGACAATGATGTGAAATATTTTTAGACCATAAAATTTTAAAGTACTTCTTCACCCAAAAGGAATTGAATATGAGACAACGACGGTGGTTAGAATTGTTGAAGGACTATGACTGTGACATTAATTATAACCTTGGAAATCGAATGTGGTGGCTGACGCTTTTAGTAGAAAGGCGGCAGCTATGAACATGGTACATGAAGAAATAGCAGGTGAAATCTGCTCGGATATTCAAAATCTAAATATGCAATTGGTTACTACACAGTTATCTACTCTTTTATCCACTTTGACATTGAAACCTTCATTACTAGAAAGGATTAAATAAGATCAAATTGAGGATAAGAAGTGTGAAGATTTTAAGCTAAACCCCACTCTTGAAAAATACAAATACTATTCCATCTCTGGTGATGGGATTGTGAAATTAAAAAATATGTGGTATGTATTGGGAAGTCTGAATTACGATTAGCAATCTTAAGAGAAGCTCTTTCCTCATGTTTTTCTATGCACCCCAGCTGTAACAAGATGTATAAGACCTCAAGTCACATTACTACTGGCCTGGGCTGAAATACGATATTGCACAATATGTCTCCTTCTGTCTTGTATATCAACGAGTAAAAGTAGAACATCAAAGACCTTGGGGAATGTTACAACCAATGCCTATAACTGAATGGAAATGGGAACCTGTCACTATGGACTTAGTCTCAGGTTTACCAAAGACTATAAGAGGACATGATGCAATCTCGGTGATTGTCGATAGGCTAACCAAGGTTTTTCACTTCTTACCGGTCGCTATGACTTATAAAATCGATCAATTTACAAGCCTGTATGTTAAAGAGATTGTATGCCTGCACGGAGTGTCTGTATCAATTGTATTCGTGACATCTCAGATGAAAGGGTGTGCAATCCCACATCAACTTGGGGAAAAGGAAGAGAGCAGGATATAAGTGCCTGGCTCGCCTTCTCCAGTAGACGCATTTTGGGATGGGACAGAGGTTGCCAATCACCAAGAACAAATCTGTGCAGGCTGAGGCCCAAAGCAGACAATATCTACTGGACGGGAGCTGGACTCTTATACTAATGTACCAAAGCTAAGCCCAACTCGGTGGTGGCCATGGTCCCACGAGGAGGTGGGCCCCTCGCAAGGGGGGGTGATTATGACATCCCAGATGAAAGGTGTGCAATCCCACATCGACTAGGGGGAGAGGAAGTGATGTGCCCCAAGGTCCTGTCACCTAAGCCCGAGTTAAGAGCTCTTTTATTTTCTAAATTTTCAATTATTTTTTAGGTTTTTGATCAATTTAGCAAAGAAGATTTGGTGCATTTTGGCTAGTGGAGGTCATCTAATCATAGGAGAAAAATGTGAGCTGTCCATTCTGCCTAGAATCTGACCTCTTGATGTTCAAGGAACTTTTTGGCAATTGGGATGACTCGTTTTCAAATTGTGTACTTCATACAAATTGTAGCCCACATCTAGAGTTTTCCAAAGAGGTATTGGACGTTGTTTGTGGGGTTCGTTTGACATGTCAAACGTTACAATTAAAGAGACAAAAAAACCATCCTCGGACTTGTTTTTGTGCTTTAATTATTCAGGGTCATTTTTGTCATTTCATTTTAGGGCATTTTTGTCCTTTTGTTGTAAGGCTCCTAGAGGGTATTTAGTCCCACATAGGGCAAGTAAGAACCTAGATTACCTTTGATAAATTAAAACTCGAATTCCCCTTGTTTTGTGTGTTGTGTGGATCTCCCTCATCGGCCGATTCCTCCATAGCCTGAACTCGTTGCTCTTTGATTGCTTCTTGAGTGAGTTGGAAAGGTTGATATTTCCTCCAATTCTTCATCTTGGTGGAGTCTTTGTGGTGTGGCAGTAGGAGAAGCATCGGAACCCTTGGAGAGTGTTTGATCTTCGATCAAGCCGAACTATCCCGTCCCTCTCACGGTAGGAGGATAAACGGACTCCAAGGTTTTGTTTTATGTTTTTCTTCCAGATTTCTTAAAAGAGGATTTTTTTTTTCTTGCTCTAATATTCTTCTAATAGGGAAGAAAGGATCTTGGTTGGTGATTTATATTTGGTGGATTATGTTTAAGTGATTATTTGGTGGATTGTTTAATAGCCGATAAAACTGTTTCAGAATATTTCCCTGCTGGCCATTACGATTTTTAATGTATTTGGGCGCCTTAATCATGTCCTTTTGATCTCGTTTTTGGATAGTTTATTCTTCAACTAATTAAGCTGTTCCCTTCCAAATTTGGAAAAATTTGGGCGTAAGCAAATGGGGTTCTTCTATTTTTTAATTTCAGAGGCCAGATCTGATCGATTGAAACTCTAATCTGGGAGCTGTCTTGTTTTTGTCATATCTTGAGATTTTGAGTGGATATTGTGCTGGATTTTTGATATGTTTCCTATGAATGTGTTATGGTGTTGACCTCCAAAATTTAGCTATTGTTCACGTGTGGATTGGGAGTTAAGTTCGATTGAAACAGATTGGTAGAAGTTTTTAGAGATTCTGCTTTGCCGATTCTTCTTGGTTTTCTAAAGCTATTTTGAGACCCGTCAGGAAGAGAACAGGATATAAGTGCCTGGCTCGCCTTCCCCAGTAGACGCGTTTTGGGATAGGCCAGAGGTTACCTATCCCTAGGAGCAAATCTGTGCAGGCCGAGGCCGAAAGCGGACAATATCTTTTGGGTAGGAGCTGGACTCTTATACTAATTGACAAACCGCGGAAGCCCCCGAAGCTGGAAGTCATCGCCGCCCGAAATGGATCTTGAGCCAAATGCCACCTCCAAAGCTGCAACCCGTGACCGCTACTCGCCGTTCGCCGGACCCCGTGTCGCTAGCCACTGTCTTGAATGCCTGAATCCGAGCTAGCCATTTGTCCCTTGTCGTTCGCAGGCACGCGATCCCGATTGCCCCTCGCCTCTTCTCTCCCTCCCGTTGTCTCACTCTCCTCGGGCATACAGCAGAAAATGGCTGAATGCCATACTCAGACCGAGATCCTATTTTTACCTCCACATTTTAGAAAAGCTTAAACAAGGTTATGGGCACGGAGTTAAAATTTAGTACAACTTTCAAACATTGAAGGACATGTTACGGGTATGTGTGTTAGAATTTCATGTTGGATGGGGAAAGATGCTTCCATTGGTTGAATTTGCCTACAACAATAACTTTCAAGCTACAATTGGAATGGTGCCTTACGAGGCCTTGTATGGATGAAAGTGTAGATCCCCTTGCATTGGGATCAGGTCGGTGAAGAAGAGTTCTATGGACCAAATATGATTCGATAAACTAAAGAATCAGTTGTGATTCTTTGTCAAAGAATGATGACTGCTCAAAGTCGCCAGAAGAGTTATGCTGATAATCGTCGTAGAGAATTGGAATTTGAAGGAGGAGACTTAGTATTCCTTAAAATATCGCCATTTAAGGGAGTTATAAAATTTGGGAAGAAAGGGAAGTTGTGTCCATGGTATGTCGATCCATTTCCTATTAGTAAAAAGATTGGGAAAATGACATATCAATAACTACTACCAACGAAAATGGATGGAGTTCATAACGTGGTCCATGTGTCTATGTTAAGAAAATATCTGGGGAATCCAATCCAGGTGGAACCTGAGGAGCACATTTTTCTTTAGCCAAATTTAAGTTATGAGGAAAGACCAGTACATATTTTGGATTCAAGAGTTATGGAACTAAGACATAAAAAGATTTAACTTGCCAAGGTGTTGTGGCTAAATCATGCTGTTGTTGGGGCTGCTTGGGAAAGAAAAGATGAGATGAAGGCTAAATACCCGGAATTGTTTCAGTAACTGAAATTTTGAGGACAAAATTTTAAATAAGAAGCGGAGGATGTAATGTCTAGGGTATTTAAATTCGTGTTGGATTAAGCAGAAATATGAGTTATTGGAATTTTATAAAGTATTGAAATTTAGATATATATATATATATATATATAGAGGGTGGTCGATACCGGTGGACGATCGCATCCGTGATCAGCCGGTGTTGATGGAAGCCAATTTTTGTAGACGTTCAATATACAGGTGGTCGATCATCCTTCAGCTGAATTGATCAATTGCCATTAATTGTTAATGTCTGGAAGTGATATTCAATCGCCAGAAACACTGAATGCACGACCATTGACATTCCAGTGTCGTCCAACCACTCTCCCGACGTTTTGTATTCAATGAGTAGCTAGTGAGTCGTTTAAAGGGTGTAAAAATAGGACGTGAGGTGAAGTTTTTCCTACAAAAACTTGTAAGAAATAGAGAGAGAGAGAGAGAGAGAGAGAGAGAGAGAGAGAGAGAGAGAGAAAGAGAGAGAACTCTTGTGAAGGATTGCTGCCACGGTGAGGAATTAGAGTTAAGGAAAGTGAAGAGGAGAAACACACGAGGTAAGGAATATTGTGTGTGATTCGTTCGTAAGGACCTACATGACAGGAGTAAGACGTTTGTGTTCCAAATGAGATAAGAGAATTCTTACTATTCTTAAGTATCAAGTATTTTCTTTTCTTCTATTAATTGAAGAAATAATTGGAATAAGTCTAAGTAAAATTTATCAATTTCTTTACATTTTGTTGAAAATTCCAATTTGAGGAAATTTTTTTTTACATATCTATTTCATACATTAGGGAGTTACGTAAAATTTCATGTGATTTAGTAAACACAATATAAATTCCTATTGAAAATATTTGTGTAAGTGAAGGAATGATTATAAATGATATAGAGAAAAGCATTCCTAGTCGTAGTGATAATGACAATTTTAGTTACAATACTCTTGATCATTTAGTTGCTGTCAGTGATATTAAGAATTTCATATTTGATGATACTTTTTTAGTTGGAGATAGTAAATACATATAGTTTTTCTATATATTTTGATCTTGAAAATTCAATTTTGAAGATTGACAATGATCATTCTTTTAAAAGGTTGATGGACAGTTGAGAAGAAGAAGTGGGTTTGCATGTTGGTACTCTTTGTAGAATTTTTATTACTGTTATTCTTTACTAACATCAATAGGTTGATATTCCATAAAGACTCCTACTTTTTTTATGTCCTCTGCATGATGATAATTAAGGATAAATTTTCATTGTTATGTTTTAAGTTTAGAAAACCAAACTGCAGGAGAAAGCCTGTAAGATGTTAATTAGGGATACATGTATAGGTTTATATATGGATAAAATAGTTTTCATAGTTAACTCTCTATTATTTGTTATTAAATTATAATATTATTTAGGATAAATCTAGAGGTTAAATAGGTTGGTTTTCTGTTGTTGATAAATTGTTAATAGACATTTTGTTTAGATTGATAATCCCGACATGATGTAAAACAAATAGAAAATTTATTAGTTATGTTAGACTACAAATAATGATGTCTGGGTGTATAATATGAATATTGAAAAATTAGACTAATAATATTGTGTATTAGTATATATCCTAAATAAATTGTTGTAGAAATATGTTTAGTGTTAAGTTACAATTAACGCATGCTGATGTTAATTGTTTGCTAATTGTTTGTGATATTGTTTATGATATACGAACTGCTGTGTGTGACATTCATATAGACATGTTATTAGGGTGATACGTAATACATTGCATGGGCTAATAATGAAGATAATAAAGGTGTTTTCTACATGGATTCGGAGACATAAGAGGTTGCTCACATGTAGAAAACAACTCGTTTGAGTAAGTTTGGAGATTGAAGAGGTTGCTCTTACTCATTGAGTGGTGAGTTTGGAGACTAAAGAGGTTAGTCTCACACAAATGGCAATGAAAGTAAATGTAGGTGGGTTTGTTTTTATTGAGTTCGGAGATGGAAGAGGTTTCTCTCATGTAAAAATGAATCCAAGTTGTGTGTTTGGAGACTAAGGAGGTTGTTCTCACCCAACTTACAAATATATTGGACAGATGCATATAGAGTCGTTATAGAGGTTACAGTTGCATTTAATTTTATATTCCTTACTGGACAATAGGCTCATTATTCCTCCTGTGATGTAGGTATGCATTGTGAGCCGGTTGAAGTGAACATTGAGGAAGTGTGATGCGATGCAAGTTGTGTTAACATGCGCAAAACGACCTCGGGGGTTATGGCTCTAAATAAATAAAAGTTATTTTAAGTACATAGAGGCATTATTATGAATTTCAAGTGTTTATTTATGTTATTTTTGTAAAACAGTTTAATGTTTTTATTTTGCATAACGTACTCTGATGTTTTTCAATTAAGTATATTTTAAATAAGATTTTAAAATGTTTGAAAATTTAAGGAAAATTTATAAATGGAAATGAGATGTTACAGAAAGTGCTACATCGTTAGAAAGAGAGAAAGAGATAGAGGTAAAGTGAGAATTGTTACTCTTGGTTAAGCTCTCTCTATTTTTAGATAATATTGAGGAAATATTAACCTATTGATGAAGCTTCGATTCTGTATGTTGATTTTTTGTGAACGATGGAGATATATGCCCTGTTATGATGAGCCTGTTTTGTTCTCTATTGGTGTTATTTTGTTATTGGTCGTGGAAATTATTGTGTTGTTGAATGAGTTTGCTGTTTTGATGGTCACAGTGGAAATGTTTTGGTCTGCTTAATGGTTTTATTGAAAATGGTAATCTATTATGTAGGATTCAATTTTGTGATTTAACTACTACTTTGATAAATGTTTGGGTGGTTTTAGAAGCGTTTCTGTTCCTTGCTAAATCGTTGGTATGCCAACTGGATGTGTAATGCTAAATGTTGGTCTATCAGAATAGGTTACTTGTTTTGGTCATGAAAAATGGTTAAGTGACGAGGTTGTTTATGATTGGTAAGAAGTTTGAAATATGTTCAGTTGGTTCTAATGGGTTGATAATCTGTGGTTGGTTTGTGCTTAAATGCTTGTTGTGATTTATGGATTTTAGGCTAAAAATTTAAAGAGAAATTGGAGAATGTTTGTATCCTGATTAGGTTAAGTAATATGTTGAAGGAAAGGTTTTGATGTACGTATGGATAGTTCGGATAAGCTGCTGAAACGCATTGCAGACGCCAGGTAAGTGATGTTGACTGTGTTTTGCTGAAAGGCCTGTATCGAAAGAATTAGGAATTGTATGCTGACTGTGTTTATTAGATTTAGGTTCTTTATGTTATAGATTTGATACAGTTAATGCTTTGAGGATTTTAGAATTATTGATATGCTTTAAGGATTAATGCTGCATGATACTGTGTTTATTAGAATTAGGTTCTTTTAATGACATGTTTATTAGACTTTAAAGAAATTGATATGGATATGTTTTGAAGATCATAGGATGTTATTATTAATCATGTTATGAGGAATATATTGAGGATATAGAGACTATATGCATTCACGAGCATTATGCATCATTGTTTTCAAAACGTTACGAAAATGGTTTTAAGCATGGTTTCCAAAAGGAAAAAAGAAACAAATAATAGATGAAATAAATGGGATATACGGAATAAATGCAAATGAGATGATATGAGATGTGAGCTATTAGTTGGTTCTCGATTGATGTCGAGGCTGGCTGAGGCAATGGTGTATGTGAGGCCTTTTAAGCATCGATGTGCACGGCCGTTAGTGCGCTATGATTGATGTCAAAGCCGATTGTTGTGCATTGATGCGTACAACCGCTAGCAGAGCTTTTGATTGATGGTGGAACTGCTATACCGGATGTGTCGGGTCACTTTGTATTGATGTACACTATAGCTATTAGGCGGTTCGATCGATGTCAAGCCTTTATCACATAGTTCGTTGCTGATTGATGTCAGAACTAGGTGCATTGATGTGCAAAGTTATTTGGTTGCCGATTGATGTCGAAACTGGGTGTATTGATGTGCACAGAAATGAAAGATAAAGGAAAACAGAAAGATAAAGGAAAATGTAAAAGAAAAAGGAAAATGAAAATGGAAAACTGCATATGATTTTTAAAAGAGCATAGCATGTGCATACTTTATATTTTATATCACTTATTGTGCATTAGGATCATTAGTTAACTCTTGTGATGTAGGTACGTACGAGAACAAAAGAATAGGTTAAGGAACAGTTGATGAAGGATTTGCACACGCGGATCTTGTGGCTAGCTAGGTTAATGGATTTAAAATGTAAATGGTTTGTAAAATAATTAAATTGTATTCTTAAATGTTTTGTTTTCATTATAAAGACTTCAGCTATGTTCTTCAGACATGTTTTAAGAAAAGAATATTATTATAATCTTTTAATGGTTTTTAGATCAAAAAGTCTTCCGCTATACAATTTAAATGAAATGATTAAAATAAAAAAGGAAACGTTTTAAATTTTACACATTTTTAAAAGTAAGAAAAACTGAGTCGTTACTGTTCGGGAGATTGTTGACAGTTTTAGGTGTTACACCCCTGACAGATACAGCTCATTCCACGTTGGGATGGAGTGATGATTACACCTAGTATGGACTATAGGGTTCATCTTTGCTTTTGTACCAGAAATCCCCAACATTTGGACTGACATGTTTTGACTGGCAAAGCGAAACATAAACTGAATGACAAAAGGGATAGGTTCCTTTCTGAAATCGACTACATGACTTTATAAACATACATTGAGCATTGCATTTCATGATATCTCTTACTGGGCGTTAGACTTACAGTTACTCTTGTGATGTAGGTGATGCAATGAAACTAATGATGTGCACGTGTAGGAAGTATGATTCGATGGCGCTTACATTACCCGGTGCAAGTTGACCTTGGGGGTTATTGCTCATAAATTAGAATAAAGGGTGTTTTATTAATTTTAAGGATTTTAAACTGTTTCTTTTCAATTGTGTTTTTTTTTAAAATTGTTTTAAGGTGACTTTTATATGTTTTAATTTAAAGACTTATGCTTATGTTTTCTCAGTTATTTGCCCTTCACTATGTTATGAATGAATTTTAAAAAGAAAATTTTAAATGAAAAAATGGGATGTGACCGTTATTGCCTTGTTAAAATGTGGGTTTATAGTAACTATAGAATTGATAGAAAATTTCCTTGTTATTCCTGCTAGAAATTATGAAGTAAATTGTATTGCATCCTATTGTTTTCAAGCCTTAATAAACCATTAATTTAATTGTTGAGTATAGCTTCTGTTGTAATGAGTTACTCTTTGTCTTCCTGATGTTTGATTTAAATTACTTATAAATTGTTGAATTGTGTGAAGTGTATTCATGACATGCATCATGAGTAGAAATGCTGTGATAAGGTTGACTTGTACATGCATTGCATTTTAAAGGAAATGAATGTAATAAACGTAAATGGACTTGTGGGGGTTCGGAGATTGGTGGCAGTCCTAGGTGATAACACCCCTGATGGATACAACTCATCTCGTGTAGGGATGGAGTGACGGTTAAGCCCAGCATGGACTTTAGGGTTCATCTTTGCTTTTGTTTTAGAAATCCCCACCGTTTAGACTGACAAAGTGAAACGTAAATTGAATGACAAAAATGATAGGTTCTTTTCTGAGACAAACTGCATAAGCATACATTGAGCATTGCATTTCATTCTATCTCTTATTGAGCATTAGAGTCACAGTTTCTCTTATGATGTAGGTGATGATTGTGATCTTAGTGAAGTGTACATAGTAGAAGTGTAACGTAATGAGCGCTTATGTTGCCTAGCGCAAGTTGACCATGGGGGTTATGGTTCATGAAGTGAAATAAAGTATGTTAAAGTATTTCAAGGACTTCATACAGTTTTTAAATGTAGTAAATGTTGTTTTTAAAACAATTTAGTTTTAAAGTATGGTGTTTGCTTTAAATAGTTTTAAAAATGGGATTGTATGTATTTAATATTTACAAAGAGTTTCGCTTATGCTTACTCTATGCTTTTCCCTTCATATGTTTTTAATTCAGTATTAAAGGAATTCTTTTTTATATATGGCTAAAGGAAAGATAAATGAAAATTGGGAGTTACAGTTTGTATCCGCGGAAGGGACTATCCAATTCAGGAAATGGTATACGGTGGCATACAACTATAGACGAACAATTCAAAAGTGTTAGAATTTGAGGGAATGTAGGCTTCCACATATAGGAATGATGTTGGGAGAGTGCGGGAGGAAGGAAGATCGTTGGATCAAGTTAAAGGATAAAATGTGAACCGTCAGATTTAAGGAAAGATGCTTCATAGAAAGGAAATATTCCTTGCGGAAAAGAAAGATGCAGTTCGAAAAGAGTTGAGTAAAATAAAAGTAAAGAACGTCGTTTTATGTTAAAGAATCATTTCTGCGATGGTGAACATGTTTACGATAGCGTATTAAAGAGAAAGAACATCGTCGTTTTATATTAATAAAGTGTGACAGACTATAAGGTCCAATCACAAGAGGAAGGGCCCAAAGATTCATCAATACATACATTTCTATTTATTTGGAAGGTGGCTCAATTATGGCCCAAATGGAATAGCCACCAACCAAAGAAGACCAAAGGAGGCCCATGCATATTCTACTATGGAAAGAAGCCAAAGATGACATGTAATATCCTGAATTTTTGTAGAGCTAAGTACAAGGCTTATATGATGATTTTGGGTTGATAGGAGCTAAATTGGACGATTTGAAGATATTGGTCAAGATAAATGCATTTGGAATAAGTGAATTATGATACCCATGTTCATAATTAGTTTAAGGAAAGGATTATGATTTTTAGTGAATGGGTGATGATACTTGGATTTAAAAAAGATGATATCAGAACTGAGTTAATGATTGACAGTCGGTGGATTAGTAAGAGAAAAAGACACTTGGATGTAATAAGGTTTAAGTTATAAAGTTTATTATATTTCGGAGTGTTTGAATTTAATAAAAGAATAAGGTGGAAGAGGAATTATTGAATATATACTTTGAGTATTAAGGGGTAGATTATGGATAGTCGGAGAATTCAAGTGTTAGCAAAAGAGAAAATATATTTGAATGTGTTTGGACGCATTTTGATATTGTAAGGATACTGTAATGAATGGAAGTTTGGTATAATTGGACGTGAAAATGTGGAAGTAGATGATATAAAAGTTTATGTATAGATATATATATGTATTTGGTTTTTGTGCATAAGGATTTGGAGAAGACGAAGTGGTATGGAGGATATTTCAATTACATGTAAGAAATTAGGAGAGTGTTAGATATATATAATGTTTATGCATTGCATGCATGTGTCACGTTATAGGAAATAACGTGAATAAACTTAATATGGTAAAGATTTAATATATTGCGCAGTAGAAAACTGCGGTCGATCGACAAGTGTCCATTGACTGGCATCAATCGACTGATAGAAAATCAAAAATTTTTCTGAAGGAAATATGCGGATGTTTGACTGAAGGACGGCCGATCATCCTTCTTGAAAATCGATCTGCCGCAAATCTAAAATGTTGCATGGAGATGAAAAACGTTGTTGGAACTGGAGAGTCTTCAATGTCGACGCTTCACTGAAGCATAAAACATTATTGTGGTCACCTTTTCATCTCCAGAAGATTGCTGGAAGGACGCTGGTGTGTGGCCATTGATGATGGGCGCCTGTTGAAGATAATGAACGTCTGAAGATGAAATGTTTGATTGTCTAAAACTCCTGGATCATTTAGTATCCGTCCGGTGGCCTTCCATCTTCAAGGGATGATGAAGAGCCTATGTTGGTAGCCTATAAATAAGAAGAGTGTGGCTGTGGGGTTTAAAGGAAGGAAATACATGAGGTTACGCTACCGAAATGGTTTGAGAGAGAGAGGGAATCTGCAGCCGTGAGTGAGAGTGTGAAGGTTTGAGAGAGAGAATTAGAGAGTAGTCTCTGTTAGTGGAGGAAGAAGTAGCAATCATGAACAAGAGTTTTGAAGAATTATGATGCAACCGTGAGCATGGGTTCTGAAGATTTATAATATTATACTCAGAAGACGTGGGTCTATAGTTGGAAATATGGCAGTGTGCTATCGTGAAGGTTTAGGAAGAGTATACAAGTAATGGGAGAGTGACGTAGAAGATTGATAGAAGGAAACTGCATGGTACGGCTATACAAACCAAGAGGGTTTTAGAGAAATAGAGGATGTGGAATAATATGGAAATGAAGGACATGATGAGAAGCAGTTAAGAAGGGAGTACAGAAGTTTCATAAAGAATAAATTACATGCTAACTTCGTAAAGCTAAGGACTCCAGGTAAGGAATAATGCTTGTGTTTTGTCCGAAAGGACCTGCATCGTAGGAGTAGGGTTTTTGTGTGAATTGATATGTTAGTCTTTATTGATGGTTATCTGGTTAGGTTATATTCCTACGTTAGAGTATTAACAGTTGTGATGAAAATGGTTTTCTAGAAATAATATGTCAAGGATAGGAGGTTAGAAGTATAATGTTATAGTGTAATAGAAACATGCTAAATATTAATGTTATAGTTGAAGCATAGTGTTGTTGTTAATTGTTTATAGTATTGTTTGCAATATATGAACTGTTGTATGTGACACTCATGTAGATATATTAATAGAATGTACGTCATGCATTTCATGGGCTAATAAAGAAGATAAGAAAGGTGTTACTACGTGGGTTTAGAAACTAAAGAGGTTGCTCACACGTAGAAACAGCTCATTTGAGTAAGTTCGGAGACTGAAGAGGTTGCTCTTACTCAATGAGTGGTGAGTTCGGAAACTGCAGAGGTTGCTCTCACCTAACTGTAAAGCGATAAACGGTAATGAATGTAAATGTAGGTGGATCTATTTTTACTGGGTTCCGAGACTGAAGAGGTTGCTCTCATGTAAAAACAAATCCAAGTGGTGAGTTCGGAGACTGAAGAGATTGCTCTCACCCAACTTACAATGGTATCAAGCTTAATCATGTAGAATATTCATAAGGGTTAATGTTGCATTACATTTTATATTCCTTACTGCGCAATAGGCTCATTATTCCTCCTGTGATGTAGGTATACAAAGGATTAAAGATGGTAGCAGTTGATGAGGCATTTGTGCGTTGCGGGCTTGGCAGTTGGTTAGGCTAAGGGATTAAAGAAAAAATGTAATAATTGGTAATGACGTTTTGAAGAAAGTAAACCTTTATCAAAGTATTTCATTTTATTAAGAAGGTCTTCAAATTGTATTTAATTCTTTTAGTATTGTAAATACAAGTCTTTTGCTGTCGTAAATGTTTTAAGGTTTTATAGTACGATATGTTTTAAGTGATAAATGGTTTAACGAAAAAGGGTTTATTTATGCACCTCTTATTTAAGTTAGTTTTCAAATGAAAAGTCTTCCGCTATGATTTAAAAGAAAAAGTTTTAAAAAATCATGAGTTTTAAATTGAAAGAATAAACGTGATGTTACATGATAAGCTTGAAGGGCAAGAAAGATCAAGAGAAAAAGAGAAAAGGAAGGCCAATTCTTGTATAGATATGACAACTATCCAAGTGGAAAAACTTGATGAGAATATAGCTGCCAAAAGCCACCAAAACGTGGAGGAAAATCTAGCAATTAATAGTTAAATAATTACTTTAAAAAGTCACTAAAAACTAACATAGTAATTTACCAAGTATGACCGAGTATTAGCTGGCTTTCCAATATTGTTTTTTCCTATTTCATGGATTGTAATTGGCTATGTAAAGCCACCTAGTATGTGTGTTTTAGACATCAAAGTTTTATTATTAAAAGCTATTGCTTATTTTGAAAATAGGAGTGATTCCTGTTTCAGCCTTTGGTGAGTTACATCCAAACTTCTTTGTGTGTGTTGCATCACAAATTGAGGTTACTTGTAAGTTAAGTAATCTCTCTTATTGACATTCATGCTCCTACTCCTTGGGGGAAGAGTGTGTGAAGAGGTGTCCAACTTTCCAAAGGAGTTACATTGGTGGAAACATCCGTACGGGAGTGCAAGTTGTGACTTCTTGCAATTTTTGACCAATCGGCTTCTTTCATGCATCATTCCAAATCCGTGGTGATTCTCATCCTTATTTTTGGAAGAGTTCTTCTTCATCCCTTGAGGGAGTTGCTATCAAAATTTTAGAGAAAAACCTTCTAAAATGAGGGTGTTATTGGTTTTCAAAGTTAAACTTTCCATATAGTGTTTTGCGACAAATTAGAAAGATTCTGCCTTCTCGTCAATCACTCCCTCTTTAGGCAACCGAACACTCCAGACCCAGACTATAAAATTTGTAATATTTGTCACGTTGTTGACCAACCACTTTTTTTACACAATTTCTTGAACGATCATTTGCGATCGTTCTCCTTCATTCGTTGATTAGCCACTTCTCCACCTATTCCAACCTACGGTCGCACAACTTCTCATCAGGCAATCAACCCCTTCATAGGTTACTTTCTTACCCTCATTCCATTGGCGCATCATTTGGTATCAGAGCTAAACTCCTATTAGTTATAAGCTCCATGATGACGAGATGAGCTAGAAAAGCAGCACAAAAAGGTTAAGGGAAACCCTACTATTATTTCTGACATTGAACAACCATCAATAAGGGAAGCTGAATCAAGTATGCAAGGACAAATTGGTGAGCTCTAAAACATGGTTCAACAATTCATGATTTCTAAGACTCAACAAAGAGAGAGTCCTAGATCAACAAGACCAAGAGAAAGGTATTTCCATTTGGATAGTGATGAAGATTTCTTAAAGGAGGAAACCGAGTATGGAGATTTTCGAAAAAGAAGGCCAACCCAAAAGGAGGACTTGAATCTTGTCAAGGTACCATTCCTTCATTCAATGGTTCTAGCAATTGTCTTGATTATCTTAAATGGATGGAAAAAATTGATAAGATATTTGAATGCTACATTTTTTCAAAACGAAAGAAAGTTCAACTAGTTTCGCTTGGATTCACGGGTTATGCTAGTCTATGGTGGAGCAACATCAGTGTAAAGAGAAAACATGAGGGAGAAGAAATCCAAACTTGGAAAATTTTGAAAAGGCTCATGAGTGAAAGGTTTATTCTGAGTCATTTCAAACAATAGCTTTATTATTAATGGCAAAGCCTCAAGTAAGGGTCATCCTCAATAGAGGATTATGTGGCTGAATTCGAGACCTTGAAGACAAGGTGTGATTTGCAAGAGTTGGAAGATCAAACTATCGCAAGATTCATCCAAGGACTTAACTATGATATTAGAGATGTTGTTGAGCTTCAACCCTACAACACCTTGGAGGATGTGATTAAGTTAGCTCTAAAAGTTGAAAGACAAAGGAAGAGAAAAGAGAAAGAGAAGGTTAGTCGATTCCCTCAAAGAACTACAAGCTTCTCTAAACCACCATCCACACTTGAAGACAAAGGTATACATGAAGAGTGCTACCATTAGTCCAATTGACAACAAGAAGTTACCTATGGAACCACCTAAGCCGAAGAGAAGGGAGATTAAGTGTTTCAAATGCCTTGTTGTAGGACACTATGCCTTCCAATGTTTGAATATGAAGGTAATGGTATTAGGAGAAGGTACTAATGAAATTGAGAGTAAGGATGAAAGTGATGAACCAGAGACATGAGGAGGAAGCACAAGTTGAAACTTTACATGCTCAAGAGAGTCCCCTCCTTATGGTCATTCGAAGAGCACTCACTACCAAAGAAAGTATTGATGATTGACAAAGAGAGAACATCTTCCATAGCCATTGCAAAGTTAAAGATAAAGTTTTCTCTCTAATTATTGGTTGTGGGAGTTGTACTAATGTGATTTCTATGGATCTAGTAAGTAAATTGGGAATGGAAACAACCTTGCATCCGACTCCTTACAAGCTAAGTTGGTTAAATGAGCGAGAAGACATCAAGGTTAGTAAGCAAACTTCATTTGAGTTTTCCATCGAAAGTTTGTCAGATAAAGCACTATGTGATTTGATCCCTATGAGTGCTAGTCATCTACTTTTGGTAAGGCCAAGACAATATGATAGAAAAACTATGAACGACGGTTTTACCAATAGTTATACATTCAAGTTCAAGGGAAAGAAGATCAAGCTATCTCCATTCCCACCGGAGCTAGTAGCCAAAGATTATGAAGCATTAAAGGAAAGTAGAATGAAGTCTACCATGCTTATATCAAGAAAGGAAAGCACTTTTGCATTAACCAACACCATACCTCAAAGGTTTTTCTTCCTCACCAAACTTGATGCTAAACTATATGGTTTTGATTGGATAAAGAATGCTTACACAAATGATATAGACTTTGGAGAATGGTATGAAAAGTGTTTAAAGAAGCCCGAGGGTAGATTTTATCTTATGAATGGTTATCTCTTTAAAGTTGGACAAATTTGAATTCCAAGATATAGCCTTCGGGAATCCTTAATAAAAGGGGCACATAGTGGAGGCTTGGCTAGCCACTTTGGAGAAAGAAAACCTACGAAGCGGTAAAGGAAAACTTCTATTCACCCCACCTTCTCAAAGATGTGCAAAGGGTTGTAAAGAGATGTATTTTTTTGCAAGAAAGCCAAAAGTAGGCTTCTACTACAAGGACTTTATCTACCTTTACCAGTTCTGACACATCCATTGGTTGAGGTTATCATGGATTTCATCTTGGGATTACCTCTCGCATCAAGAACAAAAGATTCCTTCATGGTCATTGTTTATAGATTCTTTAAGATGGCCCAATTTATTGCGTGTTCCAAGTCAGAAGATGCTATTCATGTGAATGACTTGTTTTTCAAAGACGTGGTGTGATGGCATGGGATTCGTTGTTCCATTGTTTTCGACTATGACACCAAATTTTTTAAAACTTTTAGGAGGAGCCTTTGGAATAGATTAGGGACCAAGCCACTATTTAGTACATCATTCCATCCCAAACTGATAGAAAAAACAAAGGTAGTCAACCAAATGTTGAGCACACTTTTGAGGAGCATGTTAAATGGAAAATTGATAGATTGAGACTTACACTTGCCTTACATCGAGTTCACATACAATAGAAGCATACAACAAAGTACTCAAAGAACTCCTTTTGAGGTGGTGTATGGATTCAACCATCACACCCCTATGGATCTTATGGCCTTACCAAACAAAGAGCTTGATAATTTTGATGGAGGAAAGAAGGCTGACATGATGAAGAAAATACATGAAAATGTAAGAATGACTACAGAGTAAAAGAATGAGGCTTATGCAAGGGCGGCCAATCATGGAAGGAAAGAAATGATATTCAATGAAGGTGACTTAGTTTGGCTTCCTTTATGCAAAGAAATATTTCCCTAACAAAGAAAGTCCAAACTCATGCATAGAGCTGACGACCCGTTTAAAATATTGGAAAGAATCAAGAATAATGCCTACATGATAGATCTCTTAGAAGAGTACAGAGTGTCAACCACTTTTAATGTACAAGACTTATCTCCATATGTTGATGATGAAGAGATCATTATAGATCCAGAACTTGAAGAAGATTTGAGGTCAAATCCTCAAAAAACCAAAGAGGATGATGGACTACAAAGTTTAATCACAAGGGCAAGGACCCAAAGACTCATCAACACCTACATTTTTAATTATTTGGAAGGTGGCTCAATCATGGCCCAAATGGAGGAGACACAAACCCAAGAAGACCAAGGGAGGCCCACACACATTCTGACATGGAAAGAAGCCCAAGAAGACAAACTTGAAAGGTAAGAAAGATCAAGCAAAGAAGAGATATGGAAGGCTTCTAAATCGGCCAAGTTAGATGACAAAAGGAAGGCCAATTCTTTCATAGATATGGTAACCATCCAAGTGGCCAAACTTGATGAGAAAGTAGCAGCCAAAAGTCACCAAAACATGGAGAAAAAGCAAGCAATTAATTACTTTAGAAAGTTACCAAAAACTAATATAGTAATTCGCCAAATATGACCGAGTATTAGCTTGCTTTGCTATATTGTTATTTCCAATTTCATGCTTTATAATTGGCTATACAAAGCCACCTAGAATGTGTGTTAGACATTGAAGTTTGATTATTACAAGCTTTTGCTTATTTCAAAAATAGGAGTGATTCCTTTTTCAACATTTGGTGAGTTACATCCAAAGTTCTTTGTGTATGTTGCATCACAAATTGAGGTTACGTGTAAGTTGAGTAGTCTCTCTTATTGGCATCCATGCTCCTACTGTTTGGAGGAAGAATGTGTGAAGAGGTGTACAAATTTCCAAAAGAGTTACATTGGTGGAGACATCTATACGAGAGTGCAAGTTGTGACTTCTTTCTATTTCCAAGCAATTGGATCCTTCCATGCATCAATCCAAATCTGTTGTGATTTTCATCCTTTTTTTTGAAAGAGTTATTCTACATCCATTGAGGGAGTTTCTATCAAAAGTTCAGAGAAAAAACTTTTAAAACGAGGGAGTTATTGGTTTCCAAAATTGGACTTTCCATATTGTGTTTTGCGGCAAATTTAGAAAGATTTTGCCTTCCAGTCGATCACTGCCTCTTTAGCTGACTGACACTCTAGAACCAGATATCAAATCTGTAATATTTGTCACATTACTAACCAACCACCTTTCCACCCGCAATATCCGAGATGATCATTTTCTGTTGTTCTCCATCATCTGGTGATCAGCCGCTTCTCCGCCTATTCCAACCTACGATCGCTCAACTTCTCATCTAGCAATCAATCCCTTCATAGGTTTATTTCTTACCCACCTTCCGTTGGCTCATCAAAGTGTCTTCGCACTAGCAAACGTATCTATAGTAATGTATTAAGAGAAGGAATGTCATCGTTTAGAGCTAACAAATGTTTGCAATGAACAATGTTGTTGTGGAAGGAAATGCATCCATGGATGAAGACGTCAATTGCCTAGGAAAACGATGTTGTATTAGGATAAATCGGGTATCCGTGGGTGGAAACATATCTACGGCGAGAAAATTCAGGTATGAACGACATCATTTTTGGTAGAGAATATGCAAGAACAGTGGTATTGCGGAAGCGTACACTTTTGTAGAAAAGGAGATGTCCGCATTAAATAAAAAGATGAAGCAAAATGTCTTTGTTTGAAGCAAGGAAATGCTAATATCGCAAATACTAACGTGGTAGATTACCATTGGATGAAATAGACAAAGTGGACGACCATAATGATGCTTACACGTCTGTGGCTACTGCGGATAGGTGTAAACGAGTTTTTTTTTTCAGAATATCAGTGAGCTACGATTCAATTTTCAAAAATATTGGAAAATGATGAAGTTAGGATTTGATACCTGCAGGATTTTCTTCCATGGGATCCTCTATTTGACTGTTTATAAATTATAAAGTTTGAATTAAAAACCCTAACATCTCTGAAATTACAAGAGGCAAAAAAAAATTCTCTCTTGCTCTCAGGTGGAATTTTCTCTCAAGTTTTACGAAGGTAGGTTTTCTATGTTAAGGTTCCGAAAGAAAAATTAGATGAATGATGGTAATGGTAGATGGTATTATGAACAGTTTTTGGGTTTTGAAAAGTGAATAATTATTAAAGTTTTAAGTCAAACGTGTCGTTGGACAATTACAAAATTCTTTAAAGACTACAAGTAAGGGATGTCACTTGTATTTGGCCTTTGGCCTACATCACAAAGACGCTAGGGTTGTCTTGATATCACTAATTATTATGTTGTTTGAGGATATGATTCCTTGTATGGTGTTATAATTTCTGCTAACATGATATTTGAAGATATGCTCATTTTTGTTGCTATGTTCATGCTTGTTAGACTATTATTGTAATGCCTTGATTTTTTTTTCTATCTTATTTTAATCCCTTTTTTGTCATATATATATTTTTATAACCCTTCATTTCTTTTTCCTTTAGAGTAGTGGAAGTTTTTTCTCTTTAACAAAACCAATGACGCTCAAATCATAATCATTTATCAATTATTACAATACATCAATTATAACAAATCTTTTCTTTTTACAAAACTTGTCCCATTCCACAAGTCTAGCTCATCGTAACAACTCCAAACTCTCCTCATCAGTATGATCCATTGACTGCGTTATCCTTTGCTATCAGTCTCTTTGTCCAAGTTGCCTACATTACGAGATTCATATATGAGTATAACGCTTAGTAAGTAATAAGAAATAAAAACATGATATGCATTTATCATAAAACCATGAGTCTTTCATTTTCATTTTTACTCAACGTTCTTTTATTTTCTTTTACCAGTATGATCGTTGGAGTACATTTCAAGGAATAATAAATACAGTCTAGTCAATCCCACCCCCAAACGATCCCAGATCCTTGGAGCACAGTCTAGAGAAGAGTAAAATCCAATCAATCTCACCTCCGCACGTTCTTATTCTTTATTTCTTTGTTAGTTATGTATTTTCTTTTTGTCTATTTGTCTTCGAGCCCCACCTATACAAGGCTATTTACGTATTTTATTTATGTTTATCTTTATTAGTTGAAGCATAAACATGTAAAACATTATTGTTCTTTTGTAAAAACCTTGATTCATCAATACACACACAAAACATATCCTCAATGAATGTCCATAGAATTCTAACCCTCACATCCTTGATCAACATAATATTAAAACTCATGTCACATACCCAATTAATACACCTCACATCCTTGATCAACATAATATCCAACTCTTCTCACAACCTCAATAACATTTGATAGAGTCCAAGACACTTTGGTCATCAACAACTCCAATCAGCCAAGATTAAGAAAACCAGTCCGGTCTTCAAAATTCAAATAAGTGTAACTCCCAAAGCTTAAAGAACTCAAAGCTGAAATTTGCAGGGATTCACACCAACATTCCAGAATTTAAACTCGTTCTAAATACAGAGATATGCCTTGACAAAATTAACCCTGGATTAGGGGTTTCTGGGCAAATTTTGGCGACTAGAAATTACACAATGAAATCTCGACTTACATACATCCAATCAAAGCCAAATTTGGAGGGTCAACACCTAACAATCCCAAAATTATCTCTACCAAAAATGAGCTTTATCCAATAATTATAAAAAGAGCCAAACGCAACCACAAAATGGAGCTGAATATATCCAGCACAAAAACAAAATCACGACCAAAATATATTTCCTTCCAAAACAAAGATTACCACATCCAAATCTTAATAAAATCCCACCAAATCTAGAACAACACAAATATAAATCAATAACTTCAAGAAATCGAAACCCTTTTTCAATAAATAGTATGAGAATTAAGTAACAAACCAAATGAGTACGCTAAACCTCCAACACTAGAGGGGCGATTAGTTCGGCCAAAACTAAGGAAGGCTCTCTCCAATGGGGGATGCTAGTTCTTCTACCTCCACGCCACAAGAACCACCAGACAAGGAGGAGGAGTTGAAAGAGGCAGCAAAATAGTCGACTAAAATTCACAAAAATAATTCCGAACCAAAATAACCAGCAAGAAAGATCCAAAAAGGATAGACTTAACGTCGAGTAACATTAAATAGCTCTCAAATAACCTTGTGAACCTCGACTTCAAAAAACACCTCCAATTCGGAGCAAAATGGATCTAGGCGATTAGGGTTTCCATGGCTCCACGTGAGAACATGGCGTGGAGCTTCTTGATCTTCATGTGTTGGCCTCTCCATAAGGTCTAATGCTTTATTGTTCCCTGCAAAATAAAAACGTGTTAGAAAAGCAACGGGCCCTTTGGCTCGAGAGTGGTTGATCGGTCCTTGGGGCACATCATCCTCCCTGGGTGATTGAGGATTTGACCTCAAATCCATGGTTTACCCCACTTTTCCTTTTTACTCCTTCAAGAAACCCTTACATTCTTGTTTGGAATTAGAGCATGAATCCCATTCCATTTTTCAATATGTTTTTATTTCCATCAACCCAAATGAAACACTATGAAGCACATAATTGCACAATGCAGAAACTAGGATTTGGCAGGAGTTGGTGCAATTTCGACAACAATAAAAATTAAATAATTGGTAGAATTTTGGCTTGAAATTTGGACAGTCCATCACCATATAAGTTAAAAACAAACCCACAAAAGTTCATGTCAAACTCCAAGGGAATAAAAAGTTATGATAGAAACACTGAAACCTGTTCGAATTGACAAGGCTGATTTCTTGGAACGGCAGTTTTTGGAGTGAACTTGTAATAGCCATATCTTGGGCAATTCAACGTATTTTTGCACGAAATTTAGATAGTAAAGACATTTATGAGTGAGAAAACTCTCTACCAAAATTCACAATTAAAACCATTCCGACACAAAAGTTACGCTGAAGGGAACCCACTGCCCGAAATGGTGCAAGCAAAATTACAGTTTTGGATACTATCTTGAAAATGGCACACAATCAACTATCCACATCAAAATAAGCTCAAATTTCATGCACGTTGCATCAATCCCATAAAGAACACAATCCCAAATATCCAGAGTAGAAATCACAATAAAATAATATAAATAATCAAAGCAATATACCATCGGGTTCATCTTTCCACAATCTGAGAATAAATTTAAGTATGTGCTTCCTGGAACACTCTTTCATAGGTTTACTAGCATATCGTCCACCCGGATCAAATGGAAAATTTTTGTTTCCACCATGAGGTACTTCATTAATATAGGATCTTGCATATCGTCTTGCCAAAGATGGGAGAACAATGGTGGATTTGCATAAGACAACATCCGAATCTAGTAGTGGTAGCAACGTTAAATCAAAATAATCTTCAATCCTCTTTCCTTAACTTCAATATTAAAACCTTCTTTCCAAAACTCAAAATCTTCACCAACAACAAAGGAATTTCCCATCGAACCAATTTTAATGAACCAAGTAATTAAATTGTTTAGTGGTGCATACCTCGAGCACCTGGTTTTTGCTAGATTTCTTGTTTCTCCGATATCGTAAACTAGAAAATAAAGACTTGATTGAGGTAATGCCCCAAAGTCCCAATATTCATCCATATGCATGTAAGCATGGTTGATAGAACTCCTTTCATTTGTGAATGAAGCAAATACTTTGTCCATGCCCCAACAAAAATCATAACAAGTTAGCTTCCCTTGACTTTTCTATTCTCGGCATTTTATAGTGAGAGGCCTTTGTTCAAAACTTTTCCTTTCCACCAAGAGTTAATTTTTTAAAATTACTTTCTCCTTCAAAGGTTGCTACAAATAATTCATCTCCATGCTCCACTATGCTTGCTTCTTCCATTTTACATAAAACATTTCGGTTAGGCAAAGTCTTCGCTTTTTATATTCCATGAGCATTTCCTCCATGGCCATGAGTGTTTCCGTTTGAGGAGGAGCTTCTTCCTCATTCACCTTTAACTTTGGTAGCTCGTCATCAATATAAACTTTCTTCAAGACCAGATGAAACACAAAACGACTTGTTAGAAACACATGGAATAAGCAACTCTTGGAAACCGGTATTAACTTCATCTAGCTCGGTTTCATTTCTAACAACTTCTTCCCATGGGCTTGGTGTTTGAAGAATCTTACAATGCTGATCTTTCATCTCTATCTCATGTTCCTGCTCGGCCCCATTAGTTGTGGCAAAAAAAATTATCTTCATTTTCTATATGATCATCTTCACAGATTTGATCTTTCGAAAAAACTTCTTCGGCCGCTTGAGTCTCTATCACGAATAGTGGCCCTTCGGGATCAGAAATAGTCTCTACTTCCAAGTTGTCTTCTTCATTAGTGGCTGCCAATGAGTCAATTTGGCTTCTCTCATCAATCAAGCATTCCCTTATAATAATATCTTTTGCTTTGGCCATTTTGAAGCATTGTGCCCAATTTCAAGGCACTTGGAACAACGGATGTCTTTAGCCTTTAGCCGAGATGTATTAAATCTTTTTCTCATAAACTTTTTCATCATCTTCCAAGTAATAAGTTCATCTTCCCCATCAATTATCCTCCGAGCTATCAAATTATTCCACCAAGATTTTGCATATCCCACAAATTCTGAGGAGGCTAGTCTAACTTTACCTTTGTCCAAAAATTCGTGACAATCATATACGCTCTCGACTATTTTCAACCAATCCAAACACTCAATATTGTTGCTGAATCCGCTAAATGGAGGGATGGATAAATTCACAAGCTTCATTACATTCATGTCTTGAGATCTTCTTCTCGAATTCAGAAGATCTTCCATATCGCATTCTCTCTCACCCTTATCATATGAGTTTTTATTTTGGCCCCTTCACTCGATGGATGTGTTGAATTTTTTCCTTGGTTTAGGAGTCCTAGGGTGATGTGCCCCGAGAACCCGTCACTTGAGCCCGAGCCAAGGGCTCCTNTATTTTTCCCGAACAGATTTAACAAAGGTTCCCCATTTGTTTCTTGGAGCCTGTCATAGGGTCCCTCACATGCCCACTAGAATGCTTCTCTTGACTTTGTTGTAACTTTAAAAGCATGTCCTTCCCTTCACCAATTTGTTGTTAAAATTTTTTTTCGAATCTACTAGGTTCCCTCTAGGGAGGGGGTGAACTTGTATTTGGCATAGCTCCTTTAATATAGTGATAATTAGTACCACTTCTTGATGTGCCCCAAGGTCTCGTCACCTGAGCCCGAGCCAAGGGATCCTTTGATTTCTAATATTTTTATCTTTTTCGTAGGTATTTCTTCTCTAGCTAACTTTGAGGAGAGTTTTTGGATCAATTAAACAAAGAGGAGTTCGTACAATTGGGCTAGTGGAGGTCTTGCAAGCATAGGAGAAAAATTGTGGGCTTTCTTTTCCGCCTTGAATCTGACCTCCGAACGTTCAAGGGCTATTTCGACAATTGGGATGACTTCTTTTAACTTTGGTCCTTCATACCCAATGTAGCCAACATCAAGAGATTTCGAACGAGCTATTGAACGTCATATTTGGGTGTCGACTACTATGTCAAATGGCCCCTTTACAGAGACCAAAACCCAACTCGGATTTACTGTTTTTGTGTTTTTGTTAAGGGCTGTTTAGTCATTTGCTATTTAGGGTATTTTTTGTAAAAAGGAATTTTTCCATTAGAGAGGTATTAATCCTCCCTAATGAACCCTTTTGCAATCAGATTATTTTTTAACAAAACATAAACCCTAGCTTTCTCTTGTGAAGAGTGGTCCGCGGCAATCTCCTTCGTTGTCTGATCTTCCTTTTGCCTGAACTCAGTTCTCTTGAATGCTTCTTGGCCGAGTTGGAAGGGTTGCTGCTTCTTCCAATACTCCATTCTTGTGGAGCTTATTGTAGTGTGAAAGTAGGAGAAGTATTCAAACCCTTGGAGAGTGCTTCCTTAACCGGTAGGCCAATTGAAGTCGCTCCTCTCACGTTAGGAGGTTTAGCGGACTCCTTGGTAGTTCTTTGCAATTTCTTGTTTGTTCATCAAAGGGATTCTTGGTTTTTCTTGCTTATTTCTCATATTTTCAGAGTTCCCTAGCTACGAAAGTTGATCCTATTGAAAGGTATATGTTTATGGTCTTTTTGTTGTGGATTTCTTGCTGGCCGAAATTCTGTTCTTGATATTTTACTGCTTGTAATATTGCGATTGAGACTGGATTTGAGGGACTTGTTGACGTCCTTTTGAGCTGGTTTTCGACTGAGTTATTCTTTATGTTGTTGAGCTAAAATCCTCCAAATTTGGCTTCGTGTCACTATATGCATGCTGAGTACTCATCAATTATTTTTCTGTTAACGGAACTGTTCTGGGCAGAGCCCTAAAATCGGAGCTGAATTGTTTTAGCCATATCTGGAGATTCCGAGTGGTTCTTGAGTTGGAATTTTGATATGTAATTTATGAGCTTGCTATTATAATGTCGACCAAATTATAGCTCTTGGTCAAGTCTGGTTTGGGAGATATTATTACTTGAAGCAAGTCTGGTCAGAATATTTCAGAAACTGTTTAGCCGATTCAACTAGGTGCTCTCCTTGCAACTTGGAGCACATAACTTCTTGTACTCATTCTTAGCATAAAATAAGATCACCAAACTGAACCCAAATTCCGAAAATGGCTCTGATACCAAATGATAGAGTCCCAGACTCTTTGGTGGTCAACAACTCCAATCGGCCAAGATTAAGAAAACCAATCCGGTCTTCAAAATCAAATAAGTGTAACTCCCGAAGTTTAAAGAATTCAAATCTGAAATTTGCAGGGATTCACATCAACATTCCAGAAAGCAACATATCAAATTTTTAGATTTAAACTCGTTCTAAACACAGAGATGTGCCTTGACGAAATTAACCCTTGGATTAGGGTTTTCTAGGCAGATTCAGGCAACTAAAAATTACACGACGAAATCTCGACTTACATATATCCAATCAATGACAAATTTGGAGGGTCAACACCTAACAATCCCAAAATTATCTCTGCCAAAAATAAGCTTCATCCAATAATTATAAACAGAGCAAAACGCAACCACAAAACGGAGCTGAATCTGTCCAGCGCAAAAACAGAATCTCGGCCAAAATATATTTCCTTCCAAAACAAAGATTACCCCATCCAAATCTCAACAAAATCCCACCAAATCTAGAACAACACAAATATAGATCAATAACTTCAAGAAATTGAAACCCTTTTTCAATAGATAGTATGAGAATTAAGTAACAAACCAAAGGAGTCCACTAAACCTCCAACACTAGAGAGGCGACTAGTTCGGCCAACACCAAGGAAGGCTCTCTCCAATAAGGGATGCTAGTTCTTCTACCTCCATGCCACAAGAACTACCACATAAGGAGGAGAAGTTGGAAGAGGTAGCAAAAATTCAACTCTCTTGAGACCTAGCAAGAATAAGTGAGGAGACGTTGAAGAATGGAGATGGCTGAAGTGGGGGTCTCCGTGGGTCTTCACGCAAGAACAAGAAACAAGTCTTCTTTAGGGTTTTCCAAATTGTCTTTCATCTTGCATTAGGAGGTACTAAGTACTTCTAATGGCCTTGCAAAAGAAAAGGACAAAAATGCCCTTGGACATACAAAACAATGGACATGAGGGCTCGATTTACATGCAAACAGAGCACCTCTAAACCTAAAAGCTTAAATTAAACTAAAATTCACAAAAATAATTCCGAACCAAAATAACCAGCAGAAAAGATCCAAAAATGATAGACTTAACATGGAGTAACATTAAATAGCTCTCAAATAACCTTGTGAACCTAGACTTCAAAAAACTCCTCCAAGCCGGAGCAAAATGGATCTAGCCGATTAGGGTTTGCATGGCTCCACGTGAGAACATGGCTTGGAGCTTCTTGATCTTCATGTGTTGGCCTCTCCATAAGGTCTAATGCTTTATTGTCCCCTGCAAAATAAAAGCATTTTAGAAAAGCAACGGGCCCTTTGGCTCAGTTGTGGTTGATCGGTTCTTGGGGCACATCAACGTTCAAGAAACAACAATATGAAAACATACAATGCATCTTTGAACAACATATAATCAAAATCATTTATACTATCAATCAAAACCACTTATGTCCTAGCATCCTATGATGTAACCCATTAGGCCAAGCACATACAGTCATTACTTACCTTGGGTTCTTACGAATTATCAAATTTATCTCCTTGAGTTGAGAGACCTAAAACATATCAAAATAATTGTTACTATCCCAATAGTCATTAATTACTTTTGTTAATTCCTATACTCCCAATATCCATAATAAATCACGCTAATTCCTTTTAAAAATCCAACCACTTTGGTCATACTTATTTCGCCCAAAACAAGGTATAAAAGTATTGTCCATAATTGGGCATTCCAAAATAGGGTATAATTATTATTGTCAAATTTTGAATTATTTGTTCAAAAGAGTATCAATATCAATATCTGAATTTCCATTCAATTATGCACAACAATATATCAAAACTGATTACTATGCTCAGTTGATGCATTGAACCTTCTCTGTTCCAACCTTACTTTCTTCCTCACTTGTCCAAATTGTCAATATATCAAAACAACTTAATGAATAAAATCATTTACCAACATACTATGTTTCTAACTGATAGTAATCCAATATAACATCACTTAAACTTAAATAATCTCACTAACCTTCAAAGACTACTTCCCGCTTTAGAGGTAAGTTGGAATCGTGGCTCTTTTATTGTCCTAATTGAAGAGTCAAAACCTCTTTATTTGTAGACGTTATAAGTCAATACTCAATATCGTTATTCATTTTTTCCACAAACCACAATCAGCCACCACACCACTTAAATGAATTTAAAGCATTAAAGCCATATAATCCATTGTGATTATGTGGATCAGAGTGATTATGTGGATCAGAGGTGTCTATTTAATGTCCAAATAGCCCAGAAAGATAATTTTTTTAAAAATCCTTTGCTATGAATTCTTTACATTTGTGGACGCCTACACGTTTGTGGGCACATTCGCTCTCGCTGAGCACCTTTTCCAATGAATATTCCCAATATCCACCAATCGGTTATTGCCACATCGTACCCTAGTAACTTGTACACCACTCAAATAATGTTCACCGCAGACGCGTTTCTATCCACAGATGCCTCTGAATAACGCGAGCCATTTATCCAAAACAACAACGTTCAAACTTATCGTAGATGCCTTTCCATCTGCAGACACCTATGCTTCCGCGAGTTCACTATTTAATACCGCTACTTATCCAAAACGACAATCTTTTATCCATTAATCTCCTTTCACGGACTGAACATCCGTCTATAAATGTATAAATGTATAACCAAAGTCTGAAGGCTTGAGGAATCGCTGGAGATGAAAGCATTGCATCTCCTCAGGATTTTCTATGTGATTTTGAATGTCTTTAGAGGAGGTTAAGTGGAAAAATTAGAAGGAAACGGCTGGAAAACTCTCTCAACCTTCTTCTGCTTCTTTTCTGGATTCTATGAGTTTTTGAGGAAACGGGTCGGTAACGATGGGGGAGATGATATTCTAGGAAACTCTATGGTCTATTGGTACAAAATGAATCTGTGATAGGAGAAAAAATTAAGCAAGGTAAGGGATTATGCATGTTCTTTGTCCGCAAGGACGTACATCATGGGAGTAGGGTTGTTTGCTGCATGAAATTGTTTGTTCTCTGAAGTATTGCTTTTGTGATAGTCTTTCTATTCATGGGTTTCTTTGCTTGATTTGTTTTCCTATACCATAGATGATAAGAACTAATATTTTGATAACCAATCATGAAGAAGAAATGAGTTTCATGTTTTTAATGATCATTATTCCCTGCTATTAAATTGCTGACTATTGTTCTACTAGATTGTTATTGTCTCCTGCAAATATAATTACCTAGATATGCCTCTGTTGATTTCATTTTGCTGCTAATGAACCCGTGTCCTTAAGAATGAAACTGCCGATATAATATTACTCTGTTATTGTTGCTTATGAACTCTATAATGAATCAGTCTCCTTTTATAGTCAAACCTGCTAATTATTTAATCATGAAAATGGGTTTTGTGTGATTTTCCTAAGAATTATATGCTTCTGTATTGGTGGAATTAAGAGTGAAAGTGTTCAATATTCCCTGTTGTGCCCTCTTTAGTGTTCCCTGCATTATTTAAAATAATTACAATCTGTTAGTTATGTTGATTAGTAAATTTTGATACTCTGGTACATAGTATGGCTACAGGAAATTAGGATTGATAACATGTTTTCCTTTGTTAGTTATTTATATGTCCTTTATGCATAGTAAGTTTGGTTGTTGCCATATGTTAGTGCCTTCATTGTTAAATAAATATAATTTAAGAAGTTTCTCTTGTTAGAAATAAAACTGTATTCTATTGATGATAATACGTGAAAGATAAAGGAATAAGTGTGTTGTATTACTATTAGGGTAAATGATATTTTGTTAGTAAAAGCATGCTTAGTGTTGAATTATAGTTGATGCATGATTTCTGCTCATTGTTTGTTAATTAATTGGATTAGTTAGGATTGTATATCATGCATTGCACGGGATAATAATTAACTTAATTTATGTAAATAGACATGTGGAGGTGACGGATCTGCTTGAGGGAACTTGCCTCCTCCCACGTAGGGATGGGTCGGAAGTTGCTACTCGAGTTGTATCTCGAGGATGTATCTATCTCCCTATAGGAAATATCTCCAATGTTCTAACAGTATATGAAACTTTAATTAAAGAGAAGGGATAGGTTCTCTTCTATCAGATATATGCATATAGAGTTGTCTTTGGCCTTGCATCTCCATTTCATTTATATCTCTTACTGGGAAATATTATTCCTCCTATGATGTAAGTATTGATTGTAATCCAAGTGAAGTGAATGTGAAAAAAGTGTGATGCGATGCAAGCTTGTGTTACCATGCGTGGATCGACCTTGGGGGTTATGGCTCACGAAAGAATAAAAGTTGTTTTAAATTGTATAAAAACTCTATGTTATGGTTTTAAAATGTTTTAAATGATGTTGTTTTTGAAAAACCGTTTATTGTTTTAATTATTCCGTGTATATTTACTTTGATGCTTTCCTTTAAGTACTTTCATATGGGTTTTTAAATGATAAAATTTTATGGAAATGTAAAATGGACATATGAGAATGTAAAACGGAAATGGGATGTTACACTCGTCATCTAATCTAACGGCTAAAACTCATCCATTTATTTTACCTGACAACTATTCTTCCCCTGCACTTCTTTTCTCTACCGAAAAGTATCAATCCACAAAAGAATATTTCTTATTCCTTCTTATCTAATGGCCATAATCCATCTATTTATTTAATTCGACGGTAATTCTTCCTCCTGCATTTCATTTCTCTCTCATTACTTAAGCCAACGGTATCCTAATCTTCCTCACGACATTCCTCATATTTTGACCTTCAATGACTCAATTTATCTTTAATCTCAACTGGCCATCAATTTTATCATACAATTATCATTTCCTTTTCTTTCTCAAATATTTCTTTTCAACCACCCGCCATCCTTCTGAATGTCCTTTTCTTCAAAATTATTTCTTTTTCTAATAAATTTTTATTTCTATTACTTAAAGATCGTGGGTATTTTTCCAACTTCTTAAATATTTATATTTTTTATTTTATTTATCCTTTAATATTCTAATTTTACCAACTAAAAATACATATTTTTCTTAGATATTACATTCTCTCCTCATAAAAATTTTGTTCTCAAAATTTCGCACGTTCCCATTCTTCTCTTATCCTTATTATTTTTAGGAAACAACCATGAATCTAATCCTTTTGACGGAATTGAACCAATATAAAGTCAAACCTTACCTTATGCTCAGCAAATTCCTCATTTTCCCCCCTTATAGGGGTGACTTTTCTTTACTCCATTGACACCGCTAGATGAATTTAATGCTCGTGTCAATTATTAATACCTAATATGTTGTATCTAATGTACGAATGACCTCTCTTCAAGGTTCCAAACATTCACAATCATAAATTACAATGATTACCAAGGAAAACTTCCTTCACAATATTACAAATTCCTTGAGTGTGACATTACTCTTAAAAATATTGCCATCCATTCGGCTTAATTCAAAGCTTCTTCATTCTTTTTGCTCTAGAAACCCTTTATCAAAAACCATAAATCTTATTATTTCACATCATAGTTGGACAAAATCTTCAAAACTACCTAGTTCAACATATAAAATTGTGCCTTATATTATTTGTAGTTGAATTTCCTTTTCGTCTTCTATGAAAAGAAGAAACATTGGTGCTATCTTGTTTTGATCTTTGTGTGATAGTGGGTAAATTCTGACAATGTGTCCAACTTCTTGGCATTTAAAGCATTGCCCAGATCCAGCTAAGCACATGTCAAAATGAGTTTTCTTACACCTTGAACATGGATCAGCCTTAGGTTCCATTTGTTTTAGTTTCTCTTTTCCTTGTTGCTTTCCATTTTCTAAGGATCTCTTAACACCTTTTGAATTTTCTCCCTTATATATTCGTTGTGACTGCATTTTCTTTGCTAATTGTTCTTGTTGACTTTTTTGATTCTTCTATTCCAAGGGCTTTCATGATAACTTCCAACTTTTGAGATTGACGTTCTCCTAGTTTGATTAATCTAATAATAATCTCTTTCCTACCATTTTCCTCTATTATCCATGCTCTTACCATTGTATACCTTGGAAAAAGAAAAATAATAATAACATTTTAGAAATAGCAAACTAAACTTACAGTTGAAGAAGCATGCACTTGTTGACGCGTGAGTTGTTGCGCAGTCAATATAATTGATTGTTCGAATACCATACTATAATGCCTCGATTTCTTTCTATCTTATTTTAGTCCTTTTTTTCTGATATATTTTTTTTAAATGCTTCATTTTTTTTCCCTTTAGAGTAGTGGAAATCTTTTATCTTTAACAAAATTAATGATGATCAAATCATAAATCATTTATCAATTACTACAATACATCAATTATTACAAATCATTTTCTTTTTACATAACATGTCTCATTCCACAAGTTTGATTCATCATAACAACTCCAAGCTTTCCTCATCAGTATGCTCTATCAACTATGTGGTCTTTTCCTATCAGTCTCTTTTTCTAAGTTAGCTGCATCACAAGATTCATTTATAAGTCTAACACTTAGTAAGTAATGAGAAATACAAATTTGATATGCATTTATCATAAGAATATGAGTCTTTCATTTTCGTTTTCATTTTCATTTTCATTCAACGTTCTTTTCTTTTCTTTTCTTTTACCAATCTGATCGTTGGAGTAAAGTCCAAGGAATATTAAATATAGTTCAATCAATCCCACCCCCAAAGGATCCCATATTGTTGGAGCATAGTCTAGGGATGAATAAAGTACAGTCAATACCACCACCATATGATCCATTTCTTTCCTTCTTTGTTAGTTACATATTTTCTTTGTCTATTCGTCGTCGAGCCCCACCTATAAAAGGCTATTTACATATTTTATTTCTGTTTGTCTTTCTTAATTGAAGCCTAAACATGTAAAACATTTTTGTTCTTTTGTAAAAACCATGATGCATAAATGCACACACAAAACATTTAATTGATGAACGGAGGCACCAAGGGGTGAAAACAATCAACAATGGTGGAGGGGTGGTTATCTGCTTGCACCAAAAACAGAACACCAATTTGTAATAGGTATAACTTCGTCCCCAAAACTCAAAATAATACCAAATTTGGACAGCAACCAAAATTACAAGTCAATAATGTCCCCTAAAAAAATCATGTTCAAATTCTTAAAATCATGGAAGTTATGCACACAAGAAGGTTCTATCCAAAAAGGTGCCAAATTGACAATTTTTGGTGCCAAATGGAAAATGCACAAAACTCATGCCTCGATTCCATTTAACACCAAATTTGGTACATGGTACATGCAATCCTTGACCAGTAACCAAATAAAAGTCCAAAATCCAAAATCCAAATCACATAGCAAGATTAAAATAAAAATCAAACTTACAAGCTGGTCTAAGAATCGCTTAAATTGGCAACCCTTGACTTCAATGGATCCTTTAAACAAAGAACCACTCCGCCTTGCTTCAATGTTTGTCTTCTAAACTTCCACTCTGAATACCACATCTAGCAATAGCTGATGGAAGGGTTAGTAAGTGAATTCAACTCGAAGACATAGCTAAGAAAGTGATGGAATACATTGTGGTTTCACAATTCTCGGTCTAACCATAGAATGGAGACTGAGTGTGTAGAGAGAACTCCACACCAAGACATAAGCTGTAGCTGCAATAATCATCAATAATATTAAGACAAACACTAAGGAGGGCTTAAATACCTCCAAAGATTTGCCTTACAATCTAGATTACAAAAATACCCTTAAAAACAACAAATACAAAAACATGTACTCGGCTAATACACTAGCCGAGTAACCAACACAACATAATATCCCAACAACAGTAAATCAATCCCAAAATGATCCAAATGCCAGCATTAATCAATAACTAAGAACTAAGGAAACACATCAAGTGATGGGGGAGACAAATCTTCAGCTTGCTGCCCTCCTTAAGTCAAGGTCCTAGAATTTTCTACTTGGTTCTTGGGTTCACTTGGTAGCCGAATGTGTGCAAAGGTACACCAAGTGAGGAGATTCTTTGTACTTGCTTTATCTTCATAGCTTGACTAATCATCAAGACCCTCAAGTGCAACTTGACTTGCAAAATAAGAAGTGGAAAAGGGGTTGGTAATCTCCTTGGCCCAAGCTCTAGTAATCGAGCCTTGTGGTGCATCATCCACCAGGGGTGAATGAGGATTTGACCTCAAATAGAAGGCTTGACCTTCATCTTCTTTTTCTAATTCGGCATATTCCTCTTCCCTAAGGTTTGTAACTTTAGATTGAACCTCGCTCCCCTTCTCAATTGTAGTCCCCACCATCTCATGCATAGATCTCACGTTTTTGGCCCCTTTAACAATGATGTACTTTTCTACAAACTTGAGGGTGTATTCACGCATGTGTGGCCCAAAGAATAGTCTCCTCATTTTTTTATATAATTTCTTTCCGCCAAAGTAGTTAGTTAGGCTCCCACCTTGAACTCCATTTACAATGGATTCTAGTAGAGCGCACATTTGTACACTAGGGTTGCCATCTTTAAAAAAAAAATCTTCCATGAGATCATACCCACCTTTGGACTTATTAGTGCATAAGTTATTCCAATGGCCGAAACCTTTATCATCAACATATAATCTTTTAATCTAGCAAAATCCAAAAATTCTGGCATTCCACTTAGTCCAGAGGGAGTATCTTTGTTTTAGTGTACCAATCATTAATGTCGTCTTCTTTTTTTTTTTTGTGCTTGATCACATAAGAATGACATTCTAGTAGCACATTCCGGGACACAAGTAGAGTAGGTTTTACCTTTCCTTTCTTCTGCTCTTCATAGTCTTTTGCAATTTGTTTTTGTTTTAGAGGAGCTAGTTTTATAGTTCTTACACCCATCTTGAAAGTGTAATAATTAAAATGACCATCATGTGAATCTTTTCTATCAAATTGCCACGGCCTCTCTAATAGAAGTGGCTAGCACTCATAGGAAAAACATCAAACCAGGCTTCATCTTCATAATCACCAATAGAGAAAGATATGTAGGCTTGTTTAGTCACCTTGATGGATTCTCGGTCATTGAGCCAATTGCGCTTGTAAGGAGTGGAGTGCACCACAGTTTCAATAACATCTTGAGAGACTACATTATGCAACACCCTCCATCTATAATCGTAGAACAAACATTTTCCTTCACCTTACATCGGGTGTGGAAGATATTCTCTCTTTGACATTCTTCTACTTGGCTTTGCATAATTAATGATCTCCTCAAAACCATAAGGAATAGCCCCTCTTGTGCATAATATGTGTCATCTTGTAGCTATTCCTTTGTGCAAGACACTTCATTAGTCTCATCTTCACTTACAATCTCCTTAGTGTCCCCTCTAAGCATCATAATCCATTTGTTAGGGCATTGGGAGGGAATATGACCAAGGCCGAGACACTTAAAGCACTTGATGTCTCTCGACCTTTGTTTGGTGGTATCAACACTAGCTTTTTTCTCCTCATTGCCACTGGCTTCATGTAACTTGAAGGTTGAGTTCTCATCTTCATTCTTTGCTAGAGGCTTGTGAGAGAATGTATCCTTTTCATAAGGCCGAGAGGTTGTTTCTTTCAATCTTCTCTTTCTTTGTCTTTTATTCTTTAGGCCAATTGTACCACATCATCCAAAGTCTCAAATGGTTGTAGCTCCACCAAATCACAAATCTCCTTATGAAGACCCTTGATGAACCTAGAAATTTTTTCTTCTCTCAGTTCTTCCAAGGCACATCTAATCTTCAATGTCTTAACCTCGGTCAAGTACTCTTCAACTGATAGTGCATCTTGTTTAAAGTTTTGGATTTTGAGAAAGAGTTCTTGCTTGTAATGAATGGGAACAAATCTTTTCTTCATCAAAGCTCTCATGGTTCTCTAACTCTAAATATCATCATAGCCTTCTCTTCTCTGTTGAGCCTTTAGGTCCTCCCACCATACGCTAGCACATCTTGAGAGTTCCAAGGTCACCATTTGTAACTTAACCCTTTTGGTACACTTATAGCAATTAAATACTCTATCCACCTTCTCTAGCAAATCTAAGAAATCATCTCCATTGCTTGGCCCTTTAAAAGGGGGAGTGGACACCTTAACATGCCTCATATCATCCTTTACTAAAGATTCCTTCTCAGACTTGGCAATTCTTCCATGTCAATCTCATCATCATCATCACCATAGCTACTTTCATTTCGTCCTCTAGATTCAATTGAAGTGTTGATTCTTCTCCTTAACATGGAGGTTCTATGATGCACTACTAGAAAGGGAATAAGAATTAACCTGTAGATATTTGAAGGAATGATGAAGTGTTGAAGAATGGTAAAGTGTTGAAGCAACCGAATGCTTGAGAATTAGCGAGGAGGGCGATCAAAGAAGAAGAATGCAGGCAATGATCGACCAGGAATGATCGGCCGTGAATTGAAGTTGAAATAGCAGTCGATCTGTAATGTGTAGAAATACTATAGTGGCAAGCATTTTCTCGGCCGGTCGATCATCAATGGTGAAGGTGATCGACGTGGTCTTCAAACTTCCTTAATATTCTACAAAACTCAATATGTAAAGTCTACCTTTGGAAACCAATAACTCCCACATTTTAGAAGCTTTTGAGCTAAAATTTGGAATACTCCTTCTTGGATGAATAAGAAAACAACTTCTAAATGAATAATAGAAAGAAACTCCATGGATTAGGAACAATGCTTGAGAGAAATTGAGTTGCCAGAAAGAGTAAGTAGTGTAGCCTGTAACTCTCGTATGAATGACTTTGTTGATGAAAATCGTCTTGATGGTTGGACACCTCTTCATACAACCTTCCTTCAAGGATTCGAGACGCAGATGCCAATAAAAAAACTTACTCAACTCCAAGTAAGACCAATCTTGTGATGCAACTAACACAAGGATGACTTTGTATGTAACTCACCAAAGTGCAGAAAAAAGAATAACTACAATTTTGAAAGAAAGAAAAAGCTTTTACTAATCAAACTTCAATGTCTAAGAAATACGCACTAGGGGGCTTTATATGGCCAATTATAAAGCATAGAATAGAAAATAACAATAAAGGAAACACACTAGGTATTCAGCTCTATATAGCCGATTACTAAACCATGAATTTAGTAACTTTCTAAAACTATTATTTAGTAACTCTTTTTTGGCTTTGGCTCCATGTTTTTGATGACTTTTGGTAGCTACTTCTCTTCAAGATTTGCCACTTGGATGGTTGCCATAACCAAGGACAATCGACCCTCCTTTGTCTTTTTGTTTTTGGTCGATTAAGGATAGTTTCCTTATCTTTATTTCCTTTGGTATTTCTTGCCCTTCAAGCTTGTCTTCTTAGGCTTCTTTCCATAGCAGAAAGTGTGTCGGCTTTCCTTGGTCTTCATGGGTGGGAAGCTTCTCCATTAGGGAAATAATTGAACCACCTTCCAAATAGTTAAAAAGATAGATGTTAATGAGTCTTTAGGCCCTTGCTCTTGTGATTGGACCTTGTAGTCCATCATTCTAGGACCCCTCACCTGCACATTGGAAGGCTCTTCCAGCCTTTGTTAAAGTTTGGGCATCATCTCATAATTTTCATCAAGTTGATTTTGAAGACTATTCTCGACTATGTTTTGTGTCTTCTTCAAGTGGCTGGTTTGATGGTGGGATTGCCCCTTTATTGTGAACATTTTGAACTAAACTTCTAGTATTCATCTTCTCAATAAGAAAGCACACTTATAGAGTAGAAAAATAGGGCACTTTTTCTCTGATACCAGATGATGCACCAAGGGGTGCAAATGGTCAACAATGGTGGAGGGGTGGTTATCGACTTGCACCAAATATAGAATACTGATTTGTAATAGGTATAACTTCCTCTCCAGAACTCCAAATAATACCAAATTTGGAAAACAACTAAAATTACAAGTAGATAACGTCCCCTCCAAAAATCAAGCTTAAATTCACAAAATCATGGAAGTTATCCACATGGGAAGGTTATGCCCGAAAAGGTGTCAAATTAATAGTTTTTGGTCCCAAATAGAAAACACAAAAAACTCACGCATCAGTTCTAATTAACACCAAATTTGGTACATGCAATCCTTGACCAGAAACCAAATGAAAATCCAAAATCCAAAATCTAAATCTAAATCACACAGATAGATTAAAATAGAAATCAAACTTACAAGCTAGTCCAAGAATTAGTTAAATCAACAACCCTTGACTTCAATGAATCATTTGTACAAAGAACCACTCCACCTTGCTTCAATGTTTGCTTCTAAACCTCCACTCTAAATACAATCTCTGGAAAGAGTTGTTGGAAGGGTTAGTATACGAATTCCACTCCAAGATAGAGATAAGAAAGTGAATGGAATAAGTTGTGGTTTCACAATTCTCGGATTTCAACCCTAGAATGGAGACCGAGTGTATAACGAGAACTCCACACCAAGACACGAGTTGTAGCTGCAAATAATCTTGAATAATCTTTAGACAAAGACTAAGGAAGGCTTAAAAAACTCCAAAGATTTTCTCTAAAATGCCGATTACAAAAATACCCTTAAAAACAACAAATACAAAAACAAGTACTCGACTAATACACTAGTCGAGTATCCCAACAATAGTAAACCTATCCCAAAATGATTCAAATGCCAGCATTAATCCATAAATAAGAACTAAGGAAACACATCAAGTGATTGGTGAGACATATTTTCAACTTGCTGCCCTCCTTAAGTTGAGGTATTAGAATCTTCCACTTGATTCTAGGGTTCACTTGGTAGCCGAATGTGTGCAAGGGTACAACAAGTGAAGAGATTCTTTGGACTTGCTTTATCTTCATAGCTTGACTCATTATCAAGACCCTCAAGTGCAACTTGACTTGCAAAATAAGAAGTGGAAAAGGGGTTAGTAATCTCCTCGAATCCTTGGTCAATATATTATTAAAACTCATATATTATTCCCAATTAATACCCCTCACATCCTCAATCAACATAATATCCAACTCTTAAGAACATTCAAATAGCAACAATATCAAAATATAGAATACATCTTCGAATAACTTATAATCAAAATCATTATTAATTCTATCAATCAAGACTACTTAAGTCCTAGCATCTCATGATGTAGGCTGTCAGGCCAAGCACATACAGTTTTTACTTACCTTGGAGTCTTAAGAATTATCCAATTTATCTCCTTGAGTTGAGGGACCTAAAATGTATCACATTATTTGTTAGTATCAAAATAGTCATCAATTACTTTTATTGATTATTAAACTCCCAATATCCATAATAAGTCACGTTAATTCCCTTTAAAAATCCAACCACTTTGGTCATCATTATTTCATCCAAAACTATTGTTTATAGTCGGCCACTTTGTGATAGAGTCCAAGACTCTAGATGTCTACAATCTGAAAATTGGCAATCGGCTAGTTGACAATTCCGACCACCAAAATTAGAACAGAGATAGCTTCACTTGTATATGGACTTAGGAGCTCAAATTTATAGGGAAAATAGCTGATAACCCAAATAACAATGTGTCCAAAATTCAGTTTAAAAGGTGACGTAAAAACGAAGATACATTTAGAGAAATTCAGGCCTTGAATCTGGGGTTTCAAAATCAGAACACGGATACCAAAATTAAAACAATCATAACTCCGATTGTATATAGAATTAGGGACCCAGATTTACAGAGTCAATTAATAGAAGATCAATAAATAATGTCTTCAAAAAGCAGCTTCAAATTCGTTAAGATGAACAAGTTATGCTCCAGAGAAGATCAAACTGGGATTAGGGTTTTAAAACCCAGGTTCTGAACAACAAAATCAGAACAATGATAACTCCAGCTGCATACGCTTTATAAGCCTCAAAATCATAGATCCAGTAGCTAATAAATAAGGTAACAACACTCTCAAATTATATCTCTAAAGGTCATGCATAAACAAAATTATGCTTGATGCAGATCTGGAATCATAACTAACAGATTTCCAGCACAGATTCTATTCCCTTTTTAGCATCAATAAACAATATCCAATCCAAATGAAATCCATACATAATCAACACAAACTGATTGCGATCTGCAGAGAATCAATAACCACGAATACCTTTCACAAAAAATAATCAAGAACAAGAACAAGAAACCGGTTAGGTTCGCAAATCCCTCCAACACCAAGGGGGCGACTGATTCGGTCACTTGATGAAGTGACACTCCAAACTGGGGTTTGCTGAGGTCTTTTATCTCAACACCCCAAACACAACTTCACAAGGAGGTTGCTGGAAGAGATAGCAAATAACAATCTACTCTAGACCTAGCAAGAACATGTAGATTGATTGAAGGGATGAAGGGGGGGCCGAGAGAGAACTCCACGGGTCTTCAAAGCACATGGCCGAAATTCTTCTATTAGGGTTTATCCAACTGATTACAAAATTACATTAGAGGGAACTAACTAACCTCTAATGATACTAAAAAATGAAATGACTAAATTGCCCTTGAAAATACAAAATTAGGGCATAAGGGCTCAGTTTACAAGCAAACCAAGCACCTCCATTCCTACAATCACAAAACATTCTAAAATTCTCAAAATTAAACCCAAACTAGCCATCTATCAATTAAAACATCTAAAGACATAAGTTAAATGTGGAAACTTCAATAAAACGCTCCAAATTGACCCTATTAGCTTCGGCCAATATAAGCTCCTCCAAGCCAGGATGATTTGAATCTAGCCGATTAGGTTTGCCTGGCTCCATGTGAAAACATAATGAGTAATGTCTTTTGCTCCAAGCAAGACTTCTTTTCACAATATCCATTAATGTAACATTTCCTGCAAAATAATAGCTAATAATTAAACACCGAACCTCATTGAAAAAATGGGTCGTGAGATAGGATTTTTGGGACACATCACTTCCAAAATAGGGTACAATTATTATTGTCCAATTTTCATATTAATCGTCCAAAAAGAATATCAATATCAAAATTTACATTAATTATTCATAAAAATATATCAAAACTAATCATTACGCTTTGTTGATGCACATAACCTTCTTTGTTCTAACCTTACTTTCTTCATAACTTGTCCAAATTGCCAATGTACCAAGAAAACTTAATGAATAAAATCATTGGCAAACATACTCTATTCCCAACTCACGATAATCCAATATAACATCACTTAAACTTAAACCATCCCTCAAAATGAAAAGATAAAGAATTGAAGAGTAGCAAATCACCATATTAAATTCGTCATAAATCACCATAGTCTAATCTTCAATATTAGAATTTCTTTCCTCTATCCTAGTAGTGTGGAACTGGATTGCTAGGGTCTGATAAATTTAGGCTCTGATACCAAATGATGTGCCCAAAAAATTTGCACAAGACAAAACAAGGCTGTTGGGCAATTAGTTACCTTCAATCAATGTGGTTCCAAACGGAGGTTTTGAATAGTGCGGAAGCGAATAAAGGAAAAATGGAGACCCGTGGGGTGCTCGGACTTATTCTTGATGGAATGGAATTAGCTCACCTTGCTAAGTTCATGGAGAGAGGATTAACTTGAGGGATCAAGTTAAATTGATGTACACTCACAGTTCACTTGGATATGACCCACCAAGAAAAGTGGAGGCTAGCTTGGATATGACTCACCAAGGTAAGTATGGATATGACCCACCAAACCTACTAACACTTAAATTGTATATGACTCACCAAAATAAGGGATAGCAAAAAGAGAGTGAAAGAATTTCACAAACTAAACACAAGAGTTTTTGATTCAAAGTTGATTGCCTTTTTGAATTACAAAGGGGGTGTATATATAACCCATCTTGGACACAAGTTACTATGCAAGTAATAAAGTAGATGCTAATAACCAACCACCTAGAAAAAAGAAAGGTCATTAGCAAACCAAGACAAACATTGATTACTTAGAAGAAGGGGGATGAGAAAGAGGGAAGATTCATCACCTAGGGAGATGAAAAGAGCCTAGAAAACCCAAGTGCATCTTGGAATATGAATTGTCATCTCTAGATCCTTCTTTGGTGAGACAAGGCTTACCTAGGAAGATGTAAAGTCTTTTAGTAATTCCAAGGCCACATAATACATTTGAGGAGAGCAGTTGGGCCGAGGATATGGACTTGGAATTCAGACTTCAAGTGTGGGCTTTCTCTTATTCTCCAATTGGACTTGGTCCCACCCATTTGATTAAGTATGTGGGCTTATCTAAGCCCATAGTTGTTGGGCCATTCTCCAAGCTTTCATGGAAGTGAATTCTAATTGTCCTTGATCAAAAATGTGATTAAATATCTTGAGCCTCCTTGTCATCATGCAATGGTTCGTGCTCAAGTTCTTCTATTTTATTCAATCCTGCAAAATAGCAACTAATTATAGAATGCAATGAGCCTATTGGCTCAGATCTGGTTGATAGGATCTTGGGGTGCATCAAGAGGTATGTTGGAACCATGGCTCTTTTATTGTCCCAAATGAAGTGCCAAAACTTTTCTATTTATAGAGGTTATAAGTCATTTTCTCCACAATCGCCCAACACACCACTTAATTAATTACAAGCATTAAATTCATCTTAATCCATGGTGATTATGTTGATTGGAGGTGTTTGTTTAATGTCCAAGTAGCCCCGAAAGCTAATTCTTTAAAATTCCTTTGCTTTGAATTTTGCACATTTACGGATGCCTTTGCATTCGAGGACAGATGCTCCTGCTGATCATCTTTTCCAGCAGATATTCCCAATATTTGGCAGTTGGTGATTGCCATGTTGTACCCTAGTAACTTGTATGGTAGTCAAATAGTGTTCGTGTTGTATCCAAAACAATGTTGTTCAAACATATCCCAAAACGCCTTTCCATCTGCAGACACCTATGCTTTCGCAAGTCCACTGTTTAATGTCACCACTTATCCAAAATGGCAACGTTTTATCAATTAATATCCTTCTGCAAATGCCTAGGCTTCTACGGCACCACTGTTCAACATTGCTACTTATCCAAAACAATGACGTTTTAACTTAAATGCAACACTTCACACTCCCACAAAGTAATCTTTCCCTTCCATAGGAGCATCTTTCTTCTAATCTAATGGTCCTTATATAATCAGATAACTTGATCCAACAGCCATCAATCCTCTTGCATGGCATCTTTCACTCCCACAAAGCATCTTTCCGCAGAAGAATCTTCCTACCTCGCCTTCTAATCTAACGACTAAAACTCATCCATTTCTTTGATCTAACGGCTATTCTTCCTCCCACTCTTCTTTTCTCTTCCGCAAATCAACAATCCACAAAAGAATCTTTCTTATTCCTTCTTCATCTAACGAATATAATCCATCTATTTATTTAATCTGATAGTAATTCTTCCTCGTACATTTCCTTTCTCTCTTGCAAAGCATCAATCTTCGTAAGCTTATTCAGCCTTCCTAATCAAATGGCTAAAACTCTTGTATTACTTAATCTAGTGGTATCCTAATCTCCCTCATGACGTTCCTTATATTTTTACCTGTAATGCCTCAATTTATCTTTAATCTCAACTACCCATTTATTTTATCCAACAATTATCATTTCCTTCCCTTTCTAAAATACTTGTTTTTGTCCACCTACCATCCTTCGTAATTTCCTTTTCTTTAAAATAATTTCTTCTTCTAATAAATTGTTACTTCTTTTACATAAGGAGTGGGAGTATTTTTCAAACTTCATAAAATATTTATAGTTTTTATTTTATTTATCCTTTAATATTCCAACGTTTCCAACTAAAAATACTTATTCTAGGGTATTGCTGTAAAATATGAGATTTTTAAATGATTTTAAAATTCCACGCATAAATTTTTCGTGAAACATTCAGAAAACTTTTGATGAGTTGACATGTTTTGTTGGTTAGCTGCCACGTGTGTGCCTTTCAGATAAAAAGTCAAATAGTCAAATTTGGTTTTACCGAGTGGTAATTCAATTTTAAAAATGTGTTGATAAATTATTTTGAGTAAGAAATCATTTTTTGTTGGTGTTTTAATCGAGGCAGTTTTAAATCAGAGTTTGAATTAGATTTACTTAATATATAAAATTTATATCAACTAAATATATTATTATGGAATAGAAGAAGAAGAAGAAGAAAAATCTTCTTCTTTTTCAATTTTGCTGACTGTGAATGTGAGGAGAAGAGAGAGGGGAGGTAGTCGTTCGGAGAGTTGAGAGATTTCGACAATGGATTTGAGTTTTCATCATTCTCGCGTGCAACCTTTGTGAAGTCGGTAGCGAATCGGAAAGTTTTTCTCCTCATTTTCCCATTTTAAAGTTACGGTTTTGATTGGCTTTGAATTCGAGCTTGGAAATTCGAATCTGGTAGAAATTTTGGTCTATATTGGTATATTTGGAGTCTATACAGGGTTATTCATCGTTAGGAGTCAAACATTAGGTGAAACACATGGAAAACAAATGTTTTTCAGCAAAACTAGTTGACCACTTGGGCACTGGTAGATCAACAGATCAACTAGTGGCTCAAACTGGTCGATAGAGGTTGACTAGTGAAACATTTGTCAATCAACTATCGACTAGTGGGCTAAACTGTTCGACTAGTGGTTGACAAGAATTGGGGATTTTGTCCCTATTTTATCACAATTGAGTCATTTCTGCATCGATTGGGTTCATAGACTTGATATAGGGCCCTTCCACCTATTTCATGTCACTCATTGATGGAAATTCTTGTCATTTCATATGGTTTTAGGCTCAGTTTGGTTTATGGTTTACGAGCTGACTTTCCACAAAAGTCATACTCGATTGACTTTAGATTAATGTCCTCGACTTTTGAGTGGTCTCAGTTGGCCATTGTGATGCCTTGTCGACCATGGGAGGGTTCGAATGACTTTAGTTATGTCTTCTCAACTGTTGAGTAGATAAGGTCGAGTGGGTTGTGTTCTGTCTTCAATCACTGTGTCTTATCGACCAATTGGACTTCCTGGTTGTCCACTGAGTGCCGGGTTGACCTTGATTATGTCTCTGGTTGACCGCGCTATTTGTTTCACGGAGTTGAATTTAGTTAACTTCGTTAAGCTTTGACAGCCATACTTGGTTTTGGTCTAGTTTTGTGTTTTGGTCTAGGACTCTTACTGTATTTCTTGATTTGATATCCGGTTTGGGACTGGTGATTGTCCCTAGAGACCATCTTGGATTCCTAGTCTTGTTTAAGACTTATTTGTCATCCCTCATGTAGAATCTCGGCTTCAGGTGTAGGGAACCCATCATTCCTCTTTCGAGCCGAGAAGTCTTGTGTTTGTCATTTCGGTCAGGGTTGGTTTTTGGTTTATGATCTTTGTTGTATCCCTTGTATGAATGTTGGGATGTTGACATCGACCTTGTTATAGGTTATAGAGATGTCAGTGGTGCGACCTTCCTTCCTATAGCATGTGGAGCTAACTACTCGGTAAGAGTGTCCTTTTCATCATCTATGTATGAAATTTTATACTTTATGCACTGCATTGCATCATGTTTTTAAAACTAATATTTTGTGGGATACCACAACCTGAAAACCTGATGGAATCTGTATCGACGACACGTCTATTTTTATGTATATATATGTTTTCTCACGTTTACTTTATCATACATGGTATACTATTTGCTACTCTGCGCATATATGGTGGTTTGATATTTGTGCTTATATGTTAGGAGAATGAGTCATCTTGATGGTTTGGACACTCTGGCGCTAAAGCTATAATACCCAAAATTCTTTTTATGTTGAGCTTAGAATAATGATGGTAATGTTGGGTGATGGTTAGAGTTATATTGGATGATATTAGTATTGGTATGGTTATGAATGAATTTGTGCCCTTGAAAATGGTTAAGTTTTCATGTTTTAGTAAGTTTGGAAGGAGTTGTCGATCCTGTGAAGGATCGATTGACCACTGATGGTGTAGTGTGAAGAAATGAGGGCTTTCTGATGGATGGTGGTCAATAATGAAGCATTGTGGTCAATAAGGAGGTTTTGCGGTTGTTCAATGAACGACTAGTAGTAGTGCATAATTGAGTTTTTCGGTCGATCATAAGGGTTTAGCGATCGATCACGACCATTACAAATTGAAAATAAGGAAATTTGCGGTTGATCAGAGTAGAATTTGCAATAAAATTAATAGAAATTGCAGCAACATACCAGCGGGTTCATCTTCCACAATCGGAACAACTCTTTCGTAGGTTCACCAACATATCGTCCACCCGGATCAAATGGGAAATAATTGTTGACATCATGAGTCAACTCATTCATAATAGAGTGTCCATATAAAACAATAATAAGAAAGTCACCAACGATTATATCAACATAGTCTAGCTCACAATCCAAGTTAGCAACTTTATGACAAAATTGTACATCATAGGAAAAGAAATCAACACCAGGTACTTTGTCATTGGGTTGAATAGACTTAGCTAAACTCTTGATCCATCCTATTTTAAAAATCTATGTAATCAAAGTATTTGGTGGTAGGAACGTTGAATCAAAATAATCTTCAATATTAGAATATCTTTCCTCAACTCCAATATTAAAACATTCTTTCCAAAACTCAAAATCCACACTAACAACAAATGAATCTTCTATCTAACCAAATTTAAAGAACCAAATTTGGCTGGTTTGCTTGTTTCTCTACTATCATAGACTAGTAAATAAAGACTAGACTGTGGTAATGCACCCAAACCCTAATCTTCATCCTTATGCATGTCAGCAAAGTTGTTAGATCTCCTTTCATATGTGAATAATGAATACACTTTGCCCATGTTTCAACAACGGTCATAACCATTGTGCTTCCCATAAATTTTCTCTTCTTGGAATTCACTAGTTAGTGGCCCTTTTATTGTCAAGAAAAAAAATTCCTCTTGACCAAAGGGTTAAATTCTTAAAATCATTGTTTCCATCAATGGTTGCTGCAAAGAACTCATCTCTATGCTCCACTATGCTTGCTTCTTCCATTTTACATAAGACATTTTGTTTAGGTAAAGTGGAGGGATGTTTATCTTCTAAGAGCATTTCCTCCAAGGCCATGAGTGTCCTCCCTTTGAGGAGGAGCTTCTTCCTCATCTGCCTGGTAGGTCCTCATCAATATAACATTCTTCAAGACAAGATGATACATAAAAAAACTCGTTAGAAATACATGGATAAAGCAACTCTTGGAAACCAGTATTAACTTCATCCAGCCCTGTTTCATGTCTAACAACTTCTTCCTCAATTTCTCCAACTTCTTCCCATGGACTTGGTGTTTGATGAGTCTTACAGAGCTGATCTTGTATCTCTTCCTTATGTTCCTTCTTGGCCCCATTAGTTGTAGCACAAAAACTATCTCCATTCTCTATATAATCATCTTTAAGGATTTGATCTTTCAAAAAATCCACTTCAGCCCCTTGAGTCTCCATCATGAATAGTGGACCTTCGGGAGCATAAAAAAGCTCTACTTCCAAGGTTTCTTCTACATTAGTGCCTGCCATGGAGTCAACTTGGTTTCTCTCATCAACCAAGAAATCCTTTAGTATAGTACTCTTTTGATTTGGGAATTTTGAAGTATTGTGCCGATTCCAAGACACGCAGAGCAATGGATGTCTTTAGCCCTTAGCCGAGATGTATCAAATCTTTTTCTCATAATATATTTCATCATCTTCCAAGTGATCAGTTCATCTTCCCCATCAAGTAGCCACTGAGCTTTCAAATTATTCCACCAAGATTTTGCATATCCCACAAATTCCGAGGAGGCTAGCCTCACTTTAGCTTTATCCAAAAATTCGTGACAATCAAATATGCTCTCGATTTTTTTTTTAACCAATCCACACACTCAATATTGTTGATGAATCCTCTAAATGGAGGGATGGATAAATTCACAAGCTTCATATCATTCTTGTCGTGAGATCTTCTTCTCGAATTCGGAAGCTCTTTCATATCGCTTTTTCATTCATCCCTATCATACAAGTTTTTATTTCGGCCCCTTGACTCGATGGATGTGCTGAATTTTTCCCTTGATCTAGGAGTCCTAGGAGCCCTAACATGCCCACTAGAATGCTTCTCTTGATGTTGTTGTAGATTAAGCACCATTTCCTTAATCTCATCAAGTTGGTGTTGCAAACCATAATCGGCCTTTTTTGGTTCTTTCTCGATGGATAGATTTGTGACCAGAATCGAGTCCTCGTTAAGAGCATTGTGAGCACCACTTCTTTTGTTCATTCTTTGCACAAAATAAAATCATCGAGCAGCACACAAAAGCCAATTAAGGCTCTGATACCAAATGATAGAGTCCGAGACTCTAAACTTTCAACAATTGTAATCGGCAATCGGCTAGAGCAACAAACCCAAACTCCAATTTTAGAACATGGGAGGTTTTACGTGCATATAGGGTTTGGGGTTCAAATTCTCAGGTCCAATAGTCAGCAACTCAATCAACAATATCTCCAAAAATCAGCTTCAAAAACGTTGTAACAACCGAGTTATGCTTTAAGGAAAATGAACCCCGGGTTAGGGTTCGGAAAAATAGAATCTGTCCACTAAAATTGAAACGAACAAAACCCAACTTGCATACGGAATTAGGAGCTCAAATTTATAGTGCCAGTAACTAACAATCCAAATAACAGTGTATCCAAAAAGCAGCTCTAAAAGAGTTGTATAAATGGAGTTGTGCCTCAAGGAAGATGGATCTCGGATTAAGGTTTCGGAAATATAATCTGACCACCAGAATTAGAACCAATGAATCTTAAATTGCATACGCCTTTTGGGGGCCAAAATTATAGGGTAAAGAGATAATAACCAATGCAAAAAAACTCTAAAAATTGAGCTTCAAAGGTCACGTACACGCGGAGCTGTGCGTGATGAAATCCAGAGCTCGGATCTGGAATTGCTGGAAACAGATTTGCGGAATAAAATCTTTCCTTGCATAATTATAAAAATCGAAGTCAAATCCAGGGAATATCTTCACCAAATAAACATAAACAGAATACTAGCTCCAGGGGATGAAGAACCAAAGATTACCTTTCAAGAAAATCAAGAATACAAATAAAGAAACCGACTTGGTCCGCGGAACCCTCCAATGGCCGAGGGGATGACTTGTTCGGAAGCTTCAATTAAGCAACATTCCAAATCGGGTTTTGCTAAGGTCTTCTACCTCCACACCATGAACTCAACTTCACTAAGAAATTGCTGGAAGAGATAGCACAATCCTTCTTGTCAAGACCACGCAATAAAAAGAAGAAGGATGAATCAAAGTGAGGAAAGCCAAGAGCAATCCACCACCATCGCGAGAGTTCCTCAAGAACAAGCATCAAATCTGATTTAGGGTTTTAAAAGTCCCAAACAAAGTTCCATTAGAGTGCCCTAAATACAACTCTAATGATGCAATAAACAAAAATTACAACTTTCCCCTTGAATCCTCAAAATTTTGGCATGAGGGCTCGGTTTACATGCAAACCGAGCACCTCCATTCCTACAATCATAAAATGATTTAAAATTCTCAAAATAAAACACCTAACCAATCATCCAACAATCAACACATCTAAATTCATAAGAAAAATGTGGAAGCTTTTATAAAATACTATTATTTGACCTTGTTATCTTCATCCAATGGGAGTTCTTCCAACCCGGGACAATATGGCTCAAGCCGATTGTGGTTTGCAAGGCTCCACATGAGAACTTGGCATGGAGCTTCCTTGTCTTCATGATTGGCTCATCCGTAAGCCCCATTAAACTATTATTCCCTGCAAAATAAAAACTCGTTAGATAAAAAGTGGACCTCATGGCACAAGGTGGATTGATAGGGTTTTTGGGACACATCACTGATTTTATTGAAAAGATACAGAGTTGATTTTTATATTGTGTTACGATCGATCACTCAAGGGGTTTGATCGACCAACAATGTGAAGAGTCACTAGAAATTAGCTGCGATATCATGTTTTTTATTGGATGAAGGAGTTGGTTACTCATCACTACTTGGCTGAGTGTGCGACGCTTCATAGTTGAGGTTGGCTAAAGAAGGATTTATCTATATTAAAGGGAGAAAGCTTGAGAGAAAGAGAAGGGTAATCGTGAGAAGAGATGAGAGAGAAAGTCTTGAGGTTGAGAAGGAAGGAGAAGCTAGAAGAGAAAAGAGAAGCTTGAGAGAAAAAAGGCAAGCTGGTGAAGAGGAAATCCCAAGGAAGTTGTATCTCTCGTCTTCTTCAAAAGAATAGAGGTAAGAAATGATTAAGAGTGTTTTCCCTTTTGGGCTACATCACAAGAGGTAGGATTTTATTGTAGTTTGATGCTTGTGTTATTAGATGTTAATTCTTGATCATGTTATTGCTTGAGGATGTATTGTTTGATTATTATTTGATGCTTTGATGCATATGGTTTATAGATTTTAAGTTAATGATTATGTTGATGTTTGATGTTGTGTTAATGATATGCTAAAACATGTTAAGTTGCATGTAATCATGTTTATCCATTATTGTTTCCAAGAAATGTTACAAAATGGATTTCTAATGCATATGTGTTTTATGAAAATAAATTATAAATGTTAAAGAGAAGGAAAGAAGCTTTAGTTTGTTTGTTTGATCTTGATGGATGTCGAGACAGACAGGCCAACGGTTGGTGAAGCCATTTAATCGTTGATGTGCATGGCTGATGGTGTGTTTCGATTAATGTTAGGATGGATCATTGTGCATTGATGTGTACAACCGCTAGCAAGACTTTTGATTGATATCGGAGCTGCTATACCAAAGCTGATGGGTCGTTGTGCATTGATATGCACAACAACTAACAAACAGTTCAATTGATGTCCAGTCTGTTATCAAGAGATGTTATGCATCGATGTGCATAGCAGATAATGAGTTTCGATTGATGTCAGAACAGATCACTGTGCATTGATGTGTATAGTCACTAGCAAGGCTTTCAATTCATATCGGGACAAAGTGCATTAATGTGCTCAGAAAAGAAAGAAAGGAAACTAATAGAAAAACTGTTTTATGAAAAATTCATTACATGATTCATATTGCATATCATTTCTTATTAAGCATTAGACTTATAGATTATGACTTGAGATGTAGGTATGCACGGTAACAAGGATAGGAATAGTTGATTGAGGATTTGCGCGTTGTGGGCCTTGTGGCTAGCTAGGTTAAAGGATACATTTAAAGGACTTTCTATTTGTGTAATCTATTTGTGAAATGTTCATTGTTTTTCAATATATAACATGTTTTATAAAGCATAATGATTTAATGAGAAGAATTTTATTTATTGTATTTTCAAATTTTTTTATTACAAAATGTCTTCCGCTATGCCATATTTTAAGTGTATAAAAAACTAGGTCGTTACAAAAGCATCATGAGGTTATCCCGTGAAACCATTTGCTACGTGAAGGTTGATTATTTCTACCTGCAAAATGGGGATAGTGTAACGACCCAGATTTTTCGTAAATCTTTTAAAATGCGTAAAAATTTGAATTTTCTTTTTGAAAGTAAATCAGAGTGCGTCTAAACCGGATCGCTACAAACCGTTCATAAAACTCGTTATAAAATTCCATTTTTGTAAAACTTATGTGAAAGCATTAAAATATAAACCATTAATGTAAAACGTTTGCGGAAGCGTGAATACAATTTAACTAATGAAAACAAAACATTTAAGTACGATTTACTACAACATAATTAAAACAGTTTTTCTTTTACCCTCTTTATGCCTGTCCAGTCGTGAGCATTCCTCGAGCGTGCAAATCCATAATCTCTGCTTGCTATTGTTTGTTCTTTATCTTTCGCTACTCCTAGTCTATGCATTCCTCATAGTGTACTAGTACCTACAACTACACCACAAGGAACTGTAAGCCCAAGGGCTTAGTAAGGAAAAAGGGAAATGCATTATGCTTATGACACTCTTTAGTTCATTTGGAATGGAGGCCACCCACACCAATTCTTTCGTTACGTTCCTTCTTCTTTCTTTCTTTCTTTCTTTACTCGTACTTCGAGCTGGAGATTAGAAGAACCCGTATGGGATGGTATGGTGGGTCAGACCTAACCTCCTATGGATAACTAGGTCCCGTTCCCGATATGGTAGGGGCATTTCCTAATTATCAGGCTGGGACCGCTACCCATCCGCCTCCTAACTCCCTTTTCTTTTCATTCCTTTCCTTTGGTCTTTTCTTTATCATTTTACTTTCCTCACCATCATGCGAGTACCACCCCTACTTTGTTTCCATTACATGATGCATGAACACACATTCTCAACCTAGCATGATGCATGATGCTTCACAATACAACATTCATAATAATTAAAGTGCACATTAAAATAGAAGTAACTGAAAATGAAAGCGCATTTAACATGGAAAGTAATCGACCAAATGGAATAGCACACTCAACACATATAAATAGAGTAACAGTAACTGAAAACGCGTACGACAAATTGAAACAATGAAAACATGCTTAAATTAATAGAACAATATCATTCGGAAGAGAATCAAAAGCATGCTATCGATGGACATGTAAATTATCCTAGCCCATTTTGCATGCTCCCTACGTTTATATTTCTAAGTCATTATTCTAATCAGTTATTAACATGCTCCTATGAATCGAGATCTTAGGCAATACCAAGAAAACAATAACAAAGGTAATTTATTAAACATCCATTCGCATAATAAGTGTGATCCTTGAGACCATTAACTTATTCACGTTACTTCATTCTCTTTTCATTCTTTTTACCATTCTATATCTAGTAAAGTAAAACATTGATTATGAAATTGAAGTGCACGTTGAAATAAAAGTAATTGAAGGTAAACTATAATTAAAAATTGTGCATATAATAAATAGACGGTAAAGAAGCATGCGTTGAATTACGATTAATTAAGCATGGTCGTTAAACTAAACTAAACTAAACATAGAAACATGCTTGAAACAATAAACAATGAAAACATGCTTAGACAATGAATAATACATACATGCTCGTTACATGCTCGAGATGATTATAATTAGCGTCTAGTTAATTATCCTAAGTAATTTACATGCTTGAGGTTGATTACGTACTTTTATTTTTTTTAATTAATCATTCTTATATTTAATATTCACTAATCATGCTTATGAATAATTTACATGCTTTATTGTCAATATCATGCTCAATAAAATGCTAACCATTAAACATGCTAGAATAATCAATTAAACATGTTTTCTAGATAGTTAGATATTCCTAAAGAGATTGGCATACCCAAGATGTAATTAACAACTATAAATTAGTTAGGTGATTCGATTAATGTGCTCAATTTCTATTTAATTCGATTGCTCTAATCAGATTTTCATGCTATCTATGCTTAAGGGTCAATCATGTCTATTTATTTACTCTAATTAATCATCATGCTTGATAATAGTATTCAACAATAAACATGTTAAACGAATTTTTATAAGCTAAAACAAGAAGGTTCCTATCCAGAACCAAGAAATAAACATTTACAAGCTAAGCTAACACGCTACAATATCTACTAATACAAATCCCAGGCTCAGTGGCAGATCAGTTTCGTTGCTGTTCATTTAACATACATTAATCAACCTCTAAACATGCTAGTTAGATTAACATGCTTAACTAAATGACGCTTAAGTAATAATTATTAACATATTTGGATTAACAAGTGGTGGCAGAGCAATAACAAGGAATTATAACACAAGTAAATATTGTCGACTAATCACTATAGTTAGCAAGAAATGAAATAACAAGACAAAGTCATCGCTAATGAGATCAATACTTCATTTGCACTTATCACATCATTCATCGTTACCATTCGCCATTTACTATCTAACAGTTATAGAAGTCACTATTACAGTAAAGAAAAGCATCCATAACAATCACAATTTCAGTAAGAACAATAAACTACCATACGGAAAATCTGCATGAACACCAAGCAAGCATCTAAAGCGAAGATACCAGTAAAGGAATACCCCACAGCAGTTCATTTTACTCATTATTATCAAGACTAACAAATCAACAGCTAACATTAACACTATCAACCTCCTTAACTAACAGTCACAGTATAGAAACAGATAAACGAATTATAACTGGGAATCATCAATCACAAGGAACAATAACAACAATGGAAAACACAATCACTCACGCACCCATACTTGTGGTGTAGGGCCTCAATGGCCAAAACACCCCTTAATCCTTACCTCAAAACTTGTCGCGCATTCGCACTTAAACGTTGTCCTCCACTTTCCTTTTTCCAATACCTTTATAATTAAAAACACCTATCATTAAAATCACGACTTATAAACTTGCTTATCCTTAATTACATAGAATTTCTAGGAATCCCTTGATACCTACGCGAAACATAATATCCAACATTTAATCACTCAAAACAATCCCAACAAGAGGCATAAATTCCAATTAACCTTGATACCTACGCGAAACATAACATCCAACTTTTAATCACTCAAAACAATCCCAACAAGAGGCATAAATTCCATTTAACATATTCCTTAACTAAATTCCTCAACCAAATTCAACAAAGTACTTAACCAACAACATTCAATTTCCCAAGAAATAGAGCACAATTCTAATAACTCCACATTTCCCCAACTTAACCTCACCGAGCCAGAATTCAACCAACAGAGACATTTAGCATACTCACTAGACGGTAAGGTCAGCCCATCTAACAAGTTTACGTTTCCAACTTCCAACAATTCATACGTAAAATACTCTTAACATACTTTGAACCAATAACAACACAGACCTTACTTAGCAGTTAATCAAAACTTCAGAGCATTGAAATTGCAAAGCATACAACATACATCCAACCTCCAAAAATTCATCAAGAATATCCATCAGATTGCAAATCAACACAAGCAGGAAAGACAACGCTACCTGAGGAATACCAAGAACACCCAACAGATCCAAGCTTCAAAACAAGGTAGATCCAAGAATCGTCCCTGCCAAAAGCGAATCGCCAATCTAGCTGACTATCCCGACGCCAACCCATGTCTATCGATCACTATCAGCTTGTCGGCATCGCCAATCATTGTCGAAAATCGTTATTCGTCATCGGATAACGGTAGAGTCTCCGATCTCGAGCCCTAGCCGCGATTTGTCGCCACTCAACTGTAGCTGCTCGCCGGACGGCAGACCGCTTCGCATCGCCATCGCAACAGCTGACTCTGTTATGGTAACGAGAACACTGGAGAATTATGGAAGATTATTTTACTAAAATTTGCCAGGAAAGAGTAGCAGAGAGGAGCAGAGAAGACAAGTGGGGAGGAAGAAGAAGAAGATTCCAGAGAGAAATGAGGGAGAGCAGAATAACAGAATCATCACACCCCACCCCCTCTGCTACGCTATTGCATATCTACTTAATCTTTTGTCTGAGCTGTCTTCCATGTCAGCTTCACGATGCCACGTCACCTTAGTTCTGGACTGTTCTTCTTCTAAGGGACCTCTTGCGTGTGTGCTTCCAATCTGATAAAGGTGGACCGTAACAGACTCCAGCTCGTCGTCGCCGTACCGAGAATCGAGCTCACCAATCGCATCCATCTCTCGGATCCCCTTTCCTCATGGCGCCTCTCTCTCTCTCTCTTTAAGTTTTCTTCTCTTAAAAATAGAAATCATTTAACCCTATTTTTAACTTCTCTCTCTTTCCATATTCTGTTCTGCAAGATCCGAATGGAATGCCTTAGAAATCGCCCTCTCCAGCGAAATTCTCTCCTTCTCATCAAGTTTCTGTTTTTCTTCTTAAATTATTAAATCCCTTATTTAATTATAATTAATTAATCTAATTAAACATTTCTTTTATAAATTAGTATTACGTATGTATTTTTATACGTCGAATATACGTACAGTATATTAGTCGACACCAATTCACGACTTATCCTAATTATCATTAAAAGATTATTCGAAGTCCAATTTAAATTCTTAATTTTAATTCCCAAGTTGATTTCTATCAATTAAATTTGTCAATGCATTCTCTTAAATTATAATTTAATGATTGCGACTTTGGTAACACCCGAATAATTATCCAATTAATCCAAATTACATTCTAATTATTCTTCAATTATTTTTATTTAATTTCCAATAAGAAGTTGGGGTGTTACAGATGGGGCATTTGTGATATGTCCCAAGAGTTTCGGGGCCCAAAAAGTTGAAATTGACATGAGAAGGTGATGACGCTTTCTTGAGTTTCGAGCCCCATTACCTGATCAGGGTGTTTAGTCGCATGGATTGGTGTGTTGTTAGGTCGCTGGGTTTTGACTATCCTAGTCCCGTTTCATTTGGTAGGTGTTATGATGGCCCGTAGCTCCACTCGTCGGTAACCCTCGTCGATTTCGAACCTAGAGTGTAAGATCCCGGTTTTTCTTTTCTCCAACCTTTGCCTACTAGCAGTCGTGCCATAAAGGCTTAAACGGCCTCACAAACCATTGGGCAGTCCATCCCAGCTCCAACAGAAGACGTATATGTGACAAAGGATTCGGCTTCAACCGAACTGAGTGTCAGCTATTGTGCATGCACAATGACTATCCTCAAGAATAAGCAGCTCTGACTATTTTTTGAAAGCTTTACTAGCTATTGTGCCCAGTACAAAGCTCGGGCTCTGACCTCCGCTTACTAGTGATTGTGCCTCTAAGACTTAAATAGTCTCAGATATCCTTTGGCTAGCTAGTCTGAAGACCACCTAACAAACACACAGTTCATTTTATTTCTGTTACATTTATCTCTTTTCATTCTCTTTCGGTTTCCTTTTCAAAATCATGGATGTAAACCATTTTTGTATCATTTAGAAAACCATGATGTATGATGCTTGTGAATATATACAAAATAAAATCTCTAAGCATGCTCGTCTATTATATATATCATTAAAAGAACCTAATTCTAATAAACATCTAGCAAACAAAGCACAATATATTGAACATTCTCAATTTCTGGTAAAGCAGTAAACAACCTAAATATTCTATGAAAGCGGAAAACAGTTAGCATACAACCTCTAAGCCTTGTGATGTAGGGTTCGAAGACCAAAACACATGTAATCACTTACCTGCGGTCCATAGCGTGTTTAACTTCTTATTCTTTTTCCCTGTTAATACCTTCAAAAGAGTTATCATTTATCTATTAATATATTTATCAATTAGACCCTAACATTGATACCATTAATATATTAATTACCATGTACTGTATTTCTAATTAATTACTCATCATTCTTCTATTTAGTATTAATTACGAATTACCATATTTCTAGTTTATTACTACTTATCGTATTTTACTTGTTTACTCATTTAACTAATTTCTATTTATTTATCTTTGTTTTTTGTTTCTAAAAACATAGTGCTTTTTATTTTTATTTATTTACCTATTTTATACGTTTTTTTATAGTATAATCTTCTTTAATCAGGTTTAGTAATTCTATCCCTTAATTATTATAACCTTAGCATATTAGTTAAATCCATAATTATTATCACTAATTGATAATTACCTTATTATCATTTTTTCATTAATTGTTTTATTTCTTTTATTAATCATGATAATAACGATCAGGAATATTCCCAGGAAAGAATGCCCTTGGCGATTCTCCTTAGATAGAATATCCTTTCCAAATAAGTTCCCAAGAAAGACCGGAGGGTCACAATTGTCCACATTAAATACCAGTCTCCTTTGAAAGAACTTATTTGCACAGTATAATTACACTAGTAATAATATTTATAAATAATATTGTGATAACCATAATAAAAATGGAACTAACATTAACTAACTAATTTAGAGTATAGAAATGTTATCCAATATTCTAGAGTGACCAAGTAATTTCTTTCCGTCAAAATTCCTGTTTATTACAAAAGTGATGAATCCACACTTAAATTATACTACTCCAAAACCATCACAATTGCTCACCTATTTCTCCTTCAAATTTTCCTCACAATTCTTTTCCAAATTTCTCACAACCTCACAAGTCTCTCTCTCTCTCTCTCTCTCTCTCTCTCTCTCTCTCTCTCTCTCT
>CM039477.1:14437347-14508314 GCA_022433065.1 Begonia loranthoides | reverse complement strand
ATATATATATATATATATATATATATATATATACATACATACATATATATATATATATATATATATATATATATGCATATGTATATATATTGTTGAGATTAATGCATTGCATGACATTCATCATGATGATAGAAACAATTAGAAAGGGCATGCATTGCATGGGAGAGAAACAAATTAAATGAGTGTACAAGAGGAATTGGAGGTTGGGGAGTTTGGTGATGGTGATGCTTGGGAAAACTTCATGATGATGTATCCCTTTCCATGTAGGGATTGGGTGACTTGTTCTGCCTAGGCTAGACCCCGAGGATGCAACCTTTTTCCCTATAGGAAATATCTCCAATGTCCTAGATTAATGTTATGACTGTGAGTAAAGAACATGAAGGGTGGATTCCTTTCTGACATAATCAGAAATGAGCATGAATCATATTTCATTATATTCCTTGCTGAGCATTAGGCTCATGGTTTATCTCCTGATGTAGGTACAAACTTATCGAGGAGAGTTGCAAATGATGAGGGATTTGACGGTGAGATTATGTTGGCCAAACGAAGTGGGAACGTCAAGCAAAAAGGGATGTTGTTTTTAATGAGTAAAAATATATATTTTACATAGCAAAGAAATTGTAATACGTTCTAGTATGTTTTATTGTTTTCAAAACTAAATGTTTTAAAAAGGAAGGCCTTCCGTCGTGTTTCGATTTGTTTTTTTCTTTTTTGTTTTTAAAGTTTTAAGAGAAAAAGGAATGAGTCGTTATAGTTGGTATCAGCGCACCTAAGTTTTAAAATCGGTTCTACGGACTGTTTAATAGCACAATTCTGAATGTGGAAATCCTCCAACAACTATAAGTTTGATTCTATCCTAGGCTTTAATTGTAAATTTTTATAGAGTGTTACTTAATTAACAGGAAAGTGATTAGGAATGGGAATTGAGGAGCAATATCCAAGAAAGGAACAATATCATTTCCTGATTATTTGTTTCAATCAAACAACAATTAGAGGGTCTTAGGAAGTTAAAGAAGTATGTGGAAGAGAATGATGTGAGAGAAGGGGACTCATGGGGGACTAAGAGATCATTAGTGGAGAGCGAGCCACTAGTGCGGAAGAACACTCAGATGAAAATTGAGATTAACCCATGTACGAGATGTGGACGTCATCTGGGGCCTTGTTTGGTTGGATCCAAAAGATGCTTTAAGTGCAAGGAGTTTGGGCATATGGCAAAGTGTTGCCCGAAAGTGATTAACAAGGGAAAGTCCCCGATAGAGTGATCCATTCATTATTATCAACTCTTTTTCCCTATTTGGATCAGTAGTATGTAAGGATGAAAACAATAGCTATATATATTTTGGAGACTGTAATGGTGTACTTCGATGGTATCTATGTGAATTATTTTGAAGAGATTGGATGCATGGTTGTCCTTAAAAATTGGGAAAATGACAAATCAACCATTATCCTTTACGATTAGTGACAAATCAACCATCATCCTTTATTTGCTAACAAATTAATCACTGAACTTTGAAAAATTGCTGCCGCGAACATCACAATTAACTTTTTGAAAATCATGTTAACTTTCTCAAAATCATAGTGCAAAAGAACAAATATCCATGAAAAAAAAGAACTCGTGATTTTAAAATAGATTTTCAGTGGAAAATAGTTAATATTCATGGAGAATGGATTTAGAAGATTTTGAATTTTGTAAAAGAATGGATTTAGAAGATTTCGGGTTTTATAATTTAGCAGATTTTGTACAAGAATGTTAATGTTTGTAGTTTTCAGATGATTTACAATTATTTTATAGTTCATGAGAAAATCACAGTTTTTTTGGGTTTTTGTACGAAGAAGAAGAAGACAATGAATTTTTTTCATTTGCAGACGAACCGTGGGGGTTTTTCATGAGACCATTGCGGTTTGTCATGAAACCGTCGCGGTTCGTTGTGAAACTGTTGCGGTTCATCATCAAACTGCCGAGGTTCGTCGTCAAGCCACAGTGGTCATATGACAAACTGTAGCGGTCTCATTACGAATCACAACACTCTCATGACAAACCGCTGCGGCTCATGACAAACCGCTGCGGTGTTAGAATTGGTTTGCGTCACGGTTTCTAGAGTCTTTTAACCTCTTCAACTTCAAAGGAACATAACTTTGGCTACGGGTGTCAGAATTGGTTCCATAAGATATCAAATCAAAGCTCTCTCAAAGTTCTACGACTCTATATAATGGACACATTGTGACCCACATTTTTTGAGGCCAAAATCATGTGTTTAAGCCCTCAAATTTGCAATAAAAGATTTCAGACAAACCGCGAGTTATGAGACCTCAGCGGTTTCACTACAAACCGCCGCGGTCTCATGACAAACTGCTACGGTTTGTCATCAAATTGTCATGGTTTCATGACAACCGCTGCACTTTTTCATCAAACCACGGTGGTTTCATGCAAACGTCGGCGGTTTCACGACAAACCACTGCAGTTCGTCATCAAACTGCCACGGTTCATCGTCAAAGCACTAACGGAAAATGTGATAGCGATTTTAGTGGCATCAAATTCCCATAGTTTAGTGGTTAATTTGTTAACAAAAAAAGGATAACGGTTGGTTTGTGAAAAACAGTATAGGATGATGGTTGTTTTATCATCTTCCCTTAAAAATTTTATTTGATGGCTAATTGTTGTAGAAAAATTTTAATTGGGAATTGTCAAGCTCTGTGCTTAGGACCTTTTCTATAATTAATCATATGGTGGTTAGGCTAGGATAAATGGATTATACTTAATACTATTGGATGTTAGGTTATAGTGATTTGATTAAAACTTGTTTTGAATTTTGTTGGATAGCTAAACAGGGAAGTTTCAAGATTTATTACTTGAGGTTGGATTTGCATCCCTACTAATGCATTTCGAAACAGGGTGGATAATTACGACTAGTTGAGGGAAGGTGGGGAAGTTACAACCCTGCAATCATTATTATGAATGAGAATAATTTGGTTGGATTTTATTTCTTGCTGGATGTACAACTTTATGAAATACGAGCCAGGAAGATGGTGCTCTTTTATTGGAGGTCAATGCTCAGTTAATTGGTTATTTCTAGGAGGCTAATTGATTTAATTAGGATCCATAAAATTATGAAGTGTGGAGAAGGGAAGATTGTTTAAGTGCAATTACAAAGTGTACAGTGTACTTTGTAAATGGTTAAGTATAAGTGTGTTAAGTGCAAAATGTCAGCTGTGGAGAAAACCGAATGACAAGTTAGTGGTCGACAGAGCCCTGACTAGTACCGTCAAAATTAAAACCCAAAAACAGTCTATGACTTTGTCATTTTACAAGGGCAAAGAGAAATAGGGTGAGCTATCCCCTAGCGATTCAAGGCTACTCTTAGGCAATTTTGACGGTGAGGGTGAGGCTACAATTTTGACTTTCACCACTGAGATTGATTCTGAGAGAGAAAAATGCGCTGACACAATGGGCGGTCCAAATTCAAGTTTGTGTAGCTGCAAAAACTCGTGGGGAGATAAGTTGAGGCCAATGAGTCCCCGATGATTCCGACGGTAGGGAGTAGCCAGGCTCCGATTGTAGGCATTCGAATTCCAGCTCCCTTTCCCTTTTGCCAAATTTTGGACTCCACCATAGTTAGAGTCTTCACGGTAAAAGCATTCTGATTTCTAACTCTTATTTTGAAGTATTAGGCGATTATTGTTTTGTCATGCTGATTGCGAATTGCTTTGTGATGGAGAATTGATTAGTGTTCCATGTAGGAAGGAAAAATTTGGATATTGTGAATTGGGTTCTGTCCTGCATACTGTTGCTAAGGGGTTAGGTCACTAGGAAGAAATTTGACATTAAGAGTTGATTTTTGGAATTTCTGCAGAGAGGATATATTTTAGGGAAATATAAATTGTTGAGATTGGTTTTGATCCTTGTATTGAGAGTTTTGCAGATAGAGTGAGCCGCTATTCAATTAGGTTGTCACTAATGAAAGACTGCTGTTCTGTTTTGCATAATTGTGGATAAGGAGTTTTTGTTTAAGTTCATCCTAAGAAATTGCAATGGCTTCTAGACCTGTGAGGAGCAAGAATAAAGGAAAGGAGTATCTAGATTGAATAGCTACTCACGACATGGAACCACCACTTATCATGGATGAATTCTGAACTAAGAGGGAGAAAGGTCTGTTCAATAACGACCTGAAGAATAGGTCATTGGTTTATTCTTCGAGGGTCCATTTTTAGAGTTTTCAGTCATTATGGCTGGGTTAACTATTCAAGCATGCTGGGTTGACTGGGCTATGCTCTTTGAAAGGGACTTCATATGATAGGTTGGTTTGGTTATTTTATACCAATATGACGTTCCAGTCTCAACCACTAATGGGAAGAACCTATATGTTGGAAACTGAGATTGAGCTCACTCCTAAAGTCGTCAATGAAATCATTGGGTTCAATGTCTCTGCTGAGGTGGAACACTACTATGGTACCTCCTCCAAGCCAGCCTTTATTCGACTGATAGTGATGCACCAGCAGAAGGGAGTTAGAATATAACCTGAAAATATGATATTGAAGTGTTGAATTGTTGGTATGTTTTGCTCAACCCTCGGATGCTTCTTTTTGAACTAGCGGTTGTTGGGCAGTCGAATGTCACGATCAAGGAATGCATCTGAAAAGTAGTACAGAGCTATCTATTATTCGGCGGTCGATGTTGTAGTCGAGGCGGCGGTCTAGTTGCTCCACCGAATCTCCACTTTCCTTAATTTGGCCGAAATTCACTTTTGGAAAGTGAATTTTGAAAGTGTGTAACTCCTTCATTTAAAAGCTTTTGAGCTGAAATTTAGACCACGTCTCCTTGAATGAATAAGGAAAAGAACATGTAAAGAACTTTTGAAATATCCTTCAAGAATAAGGAAATATATGTTGAAAATTTTCCAGGTGGTCGAATTTGGAAAGTAGGACAGCTTGCACTCCTCTTTGATGACTGTGCAGATGGAGACTTGATGGATGGTTGGACACCACTTCTCACAACCTTCCTCCATGGATTAGGGTTATGGATGCCACTAGGAAAAACCCACTTAACTCTAAGTGAGCTTCATCTTGTGATATGACTCACATAAGAAGAACTTTGGATGTAACTCACCAAAGTGTTTCAAAAAGGAATATCTCCAATTTCGAAATAAGCAAGTGCTTTTTATATTCAAAACTAAATTGTCTTAAACATGTACATAAGGTGGCTTTATATAGCCATTTACAAGGCATATAAAAATAAATTAAATAAGCAATAATAACCCTAATCAGCTCATAGAATAAATTGTCTGATTTTCTACTTAATAGAAACTAGGTTAATTAACTAAAAGAATTGATATGCCCCAATGGCTGCTCACCTGAGCCCGAGCCAAGAGGCTCTTCACTTTTCTAACGCGTTCTCATTTTGTAGGGAGCAATCATTCATTGGGATTCACGGAGCCGCCAACGCATAAAGACAAAGAAGTTCTGCGCTATGTTCTCATGTGGAGCCGTATAAAACCCTAATCGGCTAGATCCACTTTGTACCGGTTTAGAGGAGCTATCATGGACTGAAGCTCATAAGATTAATTGAGAGCATTCTCTTCAAGTTCTATGTTATATTTATCATTTTTAGATGTTTTGTTGCTGGATAATAGTTTGGGAATTGTTTTGTGAGTTCTTAAATCATTTTATGTTTGTAAGATTGAAGGTGCTTGGTTTGCATGTAAACTGAGCTCTCATGCCCTATTTTTGTGTTTAAGGGCAATTAGGGCATTTCCATTTGTTGTATCATTAGAGGGTATTTAGACCTCTCTAATGGAAAATTGTAAGGAGTTTTGAAAAACCCTAAAAGAAGAATCTTGGCTTTGTGCTTGAAGACCCGTGGAGCTTCGTCTCTCGGATTCCTTCACACATTTCAATCAATGTACTTGTTCTTGCTAGGTCTTGAGTAGATTGATCTTTGCTACCTCTTCCAGCAACTTCCCAGCGTTGTTGAGCTTGAGGCGTGGAGGTAGAAGACTTAGCAAACCCCGGTTTGGAGAGCCATTCTTAAAGTGGCCAAATCAGTCGCCCCCTTGATGTTGGAGGGTTAGCGGACCAAACTGGTTCTTTGTCACTGTTCATGGTTCTTTTATGAAAAAGGTATTTTTGTTTCTTGATTCTTTGGAGATGGCCCCTTTTTTGGTGTTGATTTGGCATTGATTTTGTGTGGATTGGATCTCGTTCATAGAAGCTAAAAGTGGAAAGAAATCTTCACCGCAGATCTGTTATTTGCGGTTTCAGATCTGCATTTCACATTGCAAAACGTACAATTCCACAGGTGTGTGTCCTATTATGCCAAAAATTGAGAGTGTTATTGTTCTATTTGTTGACTGATAGTCCTGTAATTTTGAGACCAAAAGACCGTATACAGGGAAAGATATTGTCGTTTTAATTTCGTTGCTCGGAACCCGCATTGTGAAACCCTAATCCAAGTTTAACCTTCTCTGGATCATATCTCGCTGACCTTAACGAATTTCATGGTGATTTTTGGAGTGGAGCTATTTCTTGATTAATTATTGAACCCTTGAAATTTTGGTGAACATTGGTTTTCAAAATTGAAGGATATAATTTTTTCGAATTAGGTTCCTAAATTCTGTTTTGTATTTCTGTTTTCGAAACAACTTTTGTCAACAACATAACTCTTTTGTTGTAGCGAATTTGAAACTGATTTTTGGAGATGTTTTTCCTTGATGTTCTTATTATTGATCTTGTAAATTTGGGACCTTAATTCTGTATGCACAAGGAGTTATCTCTGTTCTAATTTTGGTGGTTGGAATTGTCATCTAGCCATTACCAATTTTCAGATTGTGGGCATCTAGAGTCTTGGACTCTATCAAGAATATTAAATTAATATTGATTTCTTCCTCTCCAAGTCTAGATGTATTTGGCAGCTAATCCATGTTGGTGCTCAGTCACTTGGATGGTTTCCATGTAGAGATTTCTTTGGTCTCCAAGCTTGGACACTTGGACTTTCCTTATTCTTTGCTCTCTATTCTATGAGCCTTTGACATAGAAAATAAACTTTAAATTTAGTGATGTAACTCATTCTTAGGAAGTCAACTACAATCTTTATGAAACATTCTCTTTGAAATGGCATCGTTGTAAATGCCAAAATAGTCAAATATGCAGCCCATCAAATATTCCACAATTGTCCATGGACTTCCACGTATGCTTGACCTTGAATCTCTTCATAATAATCTAGGAAACTTGATTAATAATAGAATGGACTCGTAGTCCATCAGATTGGGTGACTGAGTTTTTAAGGCAGATTCATAAAGATCCGACCATTGTGGGGTATTACAAACCAAGAGCTAAAGACCTTGGGGAAATAGGATGAGTGCTTCTGAAGGACCCCAAGTCTCAAAACAACAACACAATGCAATTCGGTCAGCTTTCACGAAAATCTGGGCAGTGACTTTGAAGGAGTATAACTTTTAGTGCATAGAGTCAAATGTAACAAAATTTACAAGACCCAAAGTAGTATCCAAGGTAGGATTCCAATTTAAAAATCTCGTTTAAAAACAATAATGAGAGTGAGTCATGCACGAAAAACGGATCTGCCCTAAAACTGATTCTTCCTAAGACAGGCTAGCGACCTCCAATAAACGTCCACAAAATTACGAATTCAAATCCAAACATCATCAAAATTTTGTCAAATTCTTTGAATTCTAGAAGGAACTACTCCATTAAAATTGCATATTTAAATTCGTAAAAGCCACAGATTTTTGATCAAAACAACAAGTTGTTCAGAATTAATCGGCTAGTCCTAAAATCTGAGCACTGAAATTAGTTTGATTTGAACTCACGTTGGATACAGCCTTTTCATCTCAAATTTATAGGACAACTAGCAATCACCTTAATAAACGTTTCTTCCAAAATCCAAATTCAAATTCATCGTACACGCTGACTTATAACTAGATCAATAAGCTGCTCGAAAAATTACAGATTAAACAACAAGTTGCGATCTTTCGCTAAAACATGCACACTTCCAATATTCGAATCCAAAATCAATCAAACAACAGCCAATATTTCACAAACATAAAAGGACAAGTATTCTCAGATCAAAATACAGCAAGAACGTCAAGAAAAATGTGAAGAAAAATAGAGCACCAAGTTGATCTGCAAGCCTTCACTCAGTCGAGAGTTGCGACTAGTTCGGGTCACTTGATGAGTACCTCTCCATCTTGGTTTTTGCCACGATCTTCTAACTCCACACGCTAGGGACACCTACCAAAAGAAGATGCTGGTAGAGCTAGCATTGATTCTTCTCTCCTAGATCGTGCAAAAACAAAGAGGAAGAACTTTTCAGTCATAAGGAAAGCTGATAAAATCCAAGAATTACCAAGAACACAATATCCAAATCTGTCAAGAAAAACTGTGAAATCTGGACAAGCAATACTAAAACAAAAATAACTCGCAATTCCCGCACGAACTTGAGCTGGAATTTGGAGGATATCAATTTAACAATAGCAGCTAACTTGTGTCAAAAATTTGCTTCAAAAACCACTCTGGATTAGTAGATATAGCCGAAACAACAGAAGCCTAAATTTAGGGTTTAGAACAGTTCAGATTTGCAGTCTATCTTCTAATTCGAATAACTCGAGTTTCATTCAGCCAACAGATCCCAAATTTGGAGGGCAAATAATTAATTCAAAATAAAACAACTTTCCAGAAGGAACCAAATTGAAACGAATAAGGTCAGAGTCTCAAAACAGGGCCTCAAACAGGAATTCCAGCGCCCAGAAAATTAAACAAATTCAGCAGTCAGAAAACATTCCATCAATAACTCAATCCAACTTTCATTTCATGAACGAGCAACCAAGGGTAAATTATCAGTATCCAAATAGGAGCACTTCACAGTAACAAATAATCAAAAATAGCATAAAGGACCTTAAAGAATTGAAAAGAATTCCAAGGAGTCCGTGGACCTCCTAGTGAGAGGGACGACTTGCGGTTTGTTTAAAATAACAAACACTCTCCAAGGTTGGAAGCCTACCTTTACCTCCACACCACAATCCTTACCTCAAAGATAAACAATTGGAATAGATAATAACCCTAAAATTGCAAGGATAGAAGTCCTCAAGGACTCCTTGCAAGGGGGATGGAAGAATCGGCTCAATGGGAGGGGAAGGCCGCGGCTATGCTCTCTAAGAGAAACAAGTTTTGTATTCAACTTCAACTAGTTCTTCCATTAGAAAATAGGGTATATAAAACCTTAAGGTTTTACAAAAAAATTATAAAAGGACTAAAATATCCCTAGGTAGCAAAGGACTAAACAAACCCTTAATTGAAACAACAACAATAAAATCCGAGTCTGAGTTTTGCTCTCTGAAACAAAAACATTTGACATACCAAATGGAGCCCAAATACAACTCACAATAGCTCGTTTGAAACCTCTGGATGTTGGATACATTTTGTATGAAGTATCAAAGTTGAAACGATGTCATCCCGATTGTCAAAATTCCACTTGAACTATCGGAGTTCAGAATCTAGGCGGAAAAACAGCTCACAAATTTTTCTCCAAAGATTGCAGGACCTCCACTAGCCCAAAATGCACCAACTCTTCTTTGCAAAATTGATCAAAAACCTACAAAATAAATAAAAAGTTAGAAAATAAAGGATCCCTTGGCTCGGGCTCAAGTGGCGGGTCCTCGGGGCACATCATACTCTCGGGGTTGAAAAGGATTTGTCCTCAAATCCAGGGAGTATAATTGATGGTCTTCCACAAATCTTCCTCCAGGATCAAATGGAAAAGTTTTGTTGACGTGATGAGTCAACTCATGCTTATTAGAGTGCCCATATAAAAGAACAATAATAAAGTCTTCAATGATTATATCTCGATAGTCAATCCTTCCTTTTCGGCCATTAAGGTTTTCCTTCCATGCACTTTCTTTATGTTGGTGATACGAAAAGAAAATATTCCACCAAGTCTCAAAAATCTTCTTTTCTCCAAAGTATCGAGTTATATCCCCACCTTGAACTACAAATACGGTGGATTTTAGAAACCCACTCATTAGTATCCTAGGATTGCCATCTTTTAAGAAAATGTCTTCCATGGGGTCATACACATCCTTAAGCTTTTTAGTATATAAAATATTCCAAGGACCAGAGCCTTTATCATCAATATGCAGCCTTCTAAGCCAATAAAATCCAAAAATTTTAGCATTTAACTCGGACAAGAGAGAGTACCTTGGTTTTAGTGTGTCGGTCAACAATATTGTCTTCCTCTCCTTGCATTTTAAGAATTTTAGAAATGCTTCAAAGACATCCTTCCACCATGGTATCTTTTTATAGAATTTTTCTTCACCCTCATGGCTTGCAAGCTCTAGAGTCTCTCTTTTTATGCATAACTCCAAGGGTACTTGGTTTTTGTGATCAACAATTTCAACAATGTCTTGTCTAGCCTTTATGATATCCTTCCAACAATTGAGCCAACTTAACTCGTAGAATTTAGCGCCCACCATTGTCTTCAAATAAAATTTATCAATTTTAATTATTGAAGACATGTTGAAACAAGTTCCCCCACCAATGCTAATAGGGTTAACTAGTTCCATGTTTAAACACCGGTTTTGACATAATTGTTTCTTTGGAAACTCTTCTTGGGTGCGGGTAGCGAGAGTCTTTTGAAGCACCATGTGGAGAGATTCCTCTTTAGCATAAAACCCATCCTTATCGTTCAACTTCCCTACTTTAGTTGCCACCAATAATGTTTCTTCACTCTCTCTATGCTCATCATCAAGAATTTCTTCTTTTAAACATTTTTTTTCAACTACTTGGAAACAACATTCCTCATCCACTTGAGCTTCCATCATGAATAGTTGACCTTCGTGAGCATAAACAAGCTCTTCTCCCAATTTTTCTTCTTCATTAGTGGCTTCCAAGGAGATTTCTTTACATTCCTCCTGACACGAGACGACCTGCAAAAGGAAGTACGTGTTAGCAACCCACGAAGAATGACAGGGACGGAGATGTAGACCTTTGATCGGATCCGGGAACTATCTAACGTTAGGTTCACGGATTCTAGATTTTCGAAGAAAATCTACCGATCGCGGGCAATGGTTCGGTTTTCCCTCGCTCAAACTCCCAATGGAAGTTTGAAAAGGGAAAACTTACGAGTTAGCTCAAGCACCACGAGCTTGCTAACAAGGAAGTCCTCTACTTCGTCTCGGATTCGAAGATCCGGGGCGGCCGCTCGACGGAGTCGGAATCTCCTCACAGGGAAGGGAAATAGTAATATATTAATCTCGTCAAAAGTTGTCTTTCAATGCGTCTAACCATGGAAATTTATAACCTAGGTGATGATGAGTAGGGGTGATGGACGGTCGAGATGAGGCAGATGATGGACGGCCAAGATGAGGCATGTGGGTGGCAATATGCAGGCTCTTGGATGAATGTGGAATGAATGGCCGAGATTAAAGCTGGTGGAAGAACATGCATGGCGTACACGTGGCAGCTCCTTGATGTTTTCTTTGGGCTTGCTCTTTCCTTGGGCTTGAAAAGGATTGGACTTAGCCCATAACTCAATCATCACCATCTAACCTAACCAACAATCTAAATGCATGAATGAGTAAAGCTTATAACCATGCTTTACCCTCACAAAATAGGCTCAATGTTTGCCATGAAAATAAAAATAAGAAATAAATAAAAATATGCAGAATTGAAAGGTTACACGTTTGGGATGCCGGGAAGACAAATTCCCGTCTGATGAAGCTCATAACATTCACGTGTGTCCCAAGTCAAGACATGCACAGGTTGCTCCTTATCCGTTGGGACAACATCCCAAATAGAATCATCCTCGAAGTTAATACCTGCAAAAGAAACAAGATCATCAGTAATTTGGCTAAGTGACAGTAAGGACCTTGTTTGCGATCGAGTAATAGGCCTCGGCCCCCGAGGCATGTCACCTCCTCATGAAGTGGTCCTTCAAATTTTCTCAAAATGTGAAGAGTTTGGTTGGAACAACTCTGGCTATACAACTCTTCTAAATTGTCTTCCTGTTTCATGCGAGATTCAGCTTCAAGAAGTGGAAATACGACTTCTTCGAAGTTTTCTATATCATTAGCCCTTATCAAAAATTCATCATTCTTCTTTCCTTCAACCTTTTCAAGTCCTTCAACTTCTTCACATGGGATTGTTGGTTGAAAAGCTTTAATGTACTCGTCTTGCAGCTCATGTAGTTTTTGGGCTATATGTTGCAGGGAATCCTTGATGTCCAACACTTGCACCTGCTGCCTTTGTGAAACTCTCTTCTTGGATTGAATTGGTCATGGAGAAGATGAGACTACCTTCGTAAGGACCGTAGCATATTTGCTTCTCAAATATCTCTTCATCCATATCCATGAACTTATAACTTCTTTGCCCTCTTCTCTTCTGTCAGAATTTATTTTTCTCCACCAAAGGCTAGCTTTTCCTTTAAGCCTCAAAGAAGCAATTTTAACTTTTCTACGATCTGAAAATTCATGAGTTAAAAAAAATTCTTCCAACTCCTCTTCCCAATCTAAATAGTCTTCGATCCATTTTGAACCACTGAATGAAGGAATAGAAGCTAGAAACTCATTTTCTTTCTCACTACAAGTCACATCATATCTATAGCCTCTCGCCATCAAACTAAGAGTTTGAATTCACCAAATTCGTAGTGAAAATTCACAATCAAAGAGTTACACTAAGAAGCCAACTTAGGCTCTGATACCAAATGATAGAATCCAAGAATCACCAAGAACACAATATCCAAATCTGTCCAGAAAAATTGTAAAATCCGAACAAGCAATACTAAAATAGAAATAACTCGTAATTCCCACGGGAACTTGAGCTGGAATTTGGAAGATATCAATTTAACAATAGCAGCTAACTTGTGTCAAAAATTCGCTTAAAAAACCACTCTGGATTAGTAGATATAGCCGAAACAAAAGAACCCTGAATTTAGGGTTTAGAGCCGTTCAGATTTGCAGTCTATCTTCTAATTCGAATAACTCGAGTTTCATTCAGCCAACAGATCCCAAATTTGGAGGGCAAATAATTAACTCAAAATAAAACAACTTTCCAGAAGGAACCAAATTAAATGAATATGGTAAGAGTCTCAAAACAGGGCCTCAAATAGGAATTCCAGCGCCCAGAAAATTAAAAAGATTCAGCAGTCACAAAACATTCCATCAATAACTCAATCCAACTTTCATTTCATGAACGAGCAACCAAGGGTAAATTATCAGTATCCAAATAAGAGCACTTCATAGTAACAAATAATCAAAAATAGCATAAAGGACCTTCAAGAATTGAGAAGAATTCCATGGAGTCCGTGGACCTCCTAGTGAGAGGGACGACTTGCGGTTTGTTTAAAACAACAAACACTCTCCAAGGTTGGAAGCCTACCTTTACCTCCACACCACAATCCTTACCTCAAAGATAAGGGATTTGAAGAGATAATAACCCTAAAATTGCAAGGATAGAAGGCTTCAAGGACTCCTTGCCAGGGGGATGGAAGAATCGGCTCAATGGGAGGGGAAGGCCGCGGCTATGCTCTCTAAGAGAAACAAGTTTTGTATTCAACTTCAACTGGTTCTTCCATTAGAAAATAGGGTATATAAAACCCTAAGGTTTGACAACAAAATCATAAAAGGACTAAAATATCCCTAGGTAGCAAAAGACTAAACAAACCCTTAATTAAAACAACAACAATAAAATAGAGTCTGAGTTTTGCTCTCTGAAACAAAGACATTTTACATACCAAATGGAGCCCAAATACAACGCTCAATAGTTTTTTTGAAACCTCTAGATGTTTGCTACACTTGGTATGAAGGACCAAAGTTGAAACGACGTCATCCCAATTGTCAAAATTCCACTTGAACTGTCGGAGGTCAGAATCTAGGTGGAAAAACAGCTCACAAATTTTTCTCCAAAGATTACAAAACCTCCACTAGCCCAAAATGCACCAACTCTTCTTTGAAAAATCGATCAAAAACCTACAAAATTAATAAAAAGTTAGAAAATAAAGGACCCCTTGGCTCGGGCTCATGTGACGAGTCCTCGGGGCACATCAAAAGCGATGAAGCAAACCATGCACACCTAGAATTTGAGAGAATCCTTCTCACGGAGGTTGCAGTAGCAAAATTAGTTCCAAACTGATTAGGGTTCTTCATTAGGTAAGGTTAAATACCTCCCTAATAAAACTAAAGAAGGAAATTACATAAATGCCCTTGAGTTCCTAAAATTGGGCATAAGGGCTCGACTAACATGATAGTCGAGCACCTCAAATCAAAACAAATTTAAATAACCTAAAACTAATCAAAATGTAATCCAACCAGCAGTAGTAGGTTCAACAATGTCTAATTCAACATGAAAAATTAGAAATTAAACATATCTTCCTCCAAATGGGCTAATTGGTCTCGACTGAAGTGTGATAGTCAAAACTGTGCAAGAAGGTCCTAGCCGAGGGTAGATGTCTTGCCTCCAATTGAACACTTGTCTAGGAGTCTCTTTATTATTTTACATTTATTCATCTTCAAGTTCATTTAGTTTAATTTCCCCCACAAAATAAACATAGGTTAGAAAAGCAATGAGCCTTTGGGCTCGGGTTCAGGTGGTAGGTTTTTGGGGTGCATTAGCTTCATCACATCCTGACCTATAACTTACTGCTGAAAGACGGACACCAGGAGCATGTGAGCTGCGTGGACTTATATGTTACGAAAAAGCTCGTAGGTCATGGATATTTTGATCCTGGCTTCAATATTTTGAATGTGATGAGTGGGGTCAACTCAAGGGTAGGGAAAAGCCTCCCTTACAATACACTGATCAGAGCCATCCTTGGATACTTCCAAGTTCAGATCCTAGCTAATGAAGTGGTTCGAAAGGAAAAATGAACAAACATATATGATAAGAGCATGCAGGCAAGAATGGGAATCAAAATGTCAGGAGGATTGTGGTGTTTCAGGCTTATGAGTCAAGCTGTTAGGGCTACAATGGTTCTAGAGGCCACTTCTGTGCCTCCATCATGTTGTGTGCCTTTGATTCTAGCATTTACTAACCTCATGGATACTAACTAGCCTACTCCATCTCGACCATCTGTGGAATATTCCTTAGGCCATCACATCCTTATAGCGAAGGAAGATTTTCATTCACTGTTGATCGGAATGGCGAGCCTGGCTTTAGATGTGAGAGAGGAGATAAGGGTAATAAAAGCAGAGGTGAGATAGGAGATAAGGGGAATGAAAGCAGAGGTGAGATAGGAGATAAGGGGAATGAAAGCAGAGATAAAGGAGGAATAAAAGAAGAGGTAAAGGGACTGAAAGAAAATGTCATTCGGCTTGACGTAACTAATGATATTGTGAGGAAAAACATTCGTTCTATCTAGGGGTGGATCACAAGGAATGCTGATAACAGGGCATCTGGGAGCCAGCATAGAGGTCAACCTAGAAGACTACTGATTTCTCCTCTCCCACATAGTGCTGACGATGACAATGATGACAATGATATACCACCTTCACGTGTGCTTCCTACCCGGAGAAGATGATTTAAGTGGATGTTGTTTTCAATTTACATCTAAATTCATTAAAGTGAAATGTAACTTTAAGAACATCTATGCACTTTACTTTAACTATGGTTGGATGTAAATACTTTATTTCTTCTGGATTAAGTTGAATTATATATATATATATATATATATATGAGATAGAAGATAGGAAAATACTATAACTGCTTGGGTTTGAGTGCAGGATGTATGAAATGTAGATTTTGGTGAGTAAAGAAATAGGGCAAACTCTGTATAAATTTTCAATAAATTGGAAACCGGATTAGGGAAAAAAAATTTCTTACAATGGTTAAGAGCACAAATAGGTTATCTATCTATATATCAAAGGATTAGATGAAATGATCAGAGGGCTAACAGAAGCTTTGGAGCATTAGGTTCAGTTATGAAACAAAGTAAGGACATGTAATTGTTTGGATGAGTGATAGCCCTTGCATCACAAGGATGTTGTGTAGTCAATTTGGCTGAGGAAAGGTTCTACTGTGAGGATATACTTTTGAGTAAAAAAGACTAGACCGAAGGATCTGTGTTCTAGACCGATAGGTCAAAGAAATGGTATGGAATTTAAAAAGGAAATAGGATGTGGGATTTGGAAACTATTTAGAGTAAAAGTTGGGTTTCAGGTTAGGACTTTTATCAAAAGATAAGATATGTTGGGAGGTGCAATTGACCACTGTCTCATTATTTCAGAAGTTGTTACTAACAAATTTCTAGCTTAAGGTACCAGTTACAGTTTTGAATTGTTGGCAGTTGTGCAGACCTCAAGTTCTTTTATGTTGATGGAAATTGTTGCTATAAATGAAAGATGTTGGGATCTCAGAAGCTAAGTGGATTAAAAGCGTTATGTAAGCTTGACCTTGAAGTTGTTTGAGTACTGTTATGCCAAGATGGTCAGTGGTTATTTGGGATTGTTGAATCGAGGGAATGATTACGTTAGTCTAAATTTTAAGGACGAAATTTTATGAAGGAGGCGAGAATAGAGTACCCTGTTATAATAAATCTATAAATATAATGTAAAGAATTTTCGTGGAATATATGATTTGATAAGAGGGAATGTGTTCTATAATATTGTATGGTCCATCCATTAATGTAGTAAATATGGATATAATGGATATAGGTTAAGTAGGAAGAATTACTACTTTAATTAATCTAAAGTGCAAAGAAGAGGACAGAGAAGAGTAGAGTTGTGGAAAAATGACAATTTATAAATTGAGAATCCGCCATGGGGGACAGGTCGAGCTATGCTTGACCTGTGCATGAAAATGGGATTTTATTGTAGGATGGGTCGAGCACTGCTTGACCTATAATTTCATAGTTTGCAAAACCATGGCCGAGTGATTGAGCACTGCTTCACTGCTCCCACGCAGTTTTTTGAAAAACTGATTTCCTTCAATGGTTGTTTTATGAATTATCTGATGGATTTACATCGACTTTTCTGAGACGATAATAATACCCATGTGTCAATTGTATGTTGTGCCAGCTAAGTGTGGTAGGTGAGACATTATATTAGTAGAGGTAGCTGAAGGAAGCCTCCTCTACTAATTAATGAAGAAAACAAAAGGGAAGGGAGAAACAGACTGCGAGAGAGAGAAAGGAAAAGAGTGAGAAGCAGAAGGCGAGTCTGTAAAGGTGAAGCTCTCTGGAGAAAAGGTGTGGCCCGAGAAATAAAGAGAAACAAAAAGAAGAAAGGAGGAGTTCTCGTGTGCAGATGCTGAAGGTGAGCCATGCAGAGGAACGTCTAAAGTTTCTTGCAAGAGGTTAGATTTCATAAAAAAGGTATGGAATATGCATGTCTGGGGTCAGTGGAGGCCTACATCATGGAATTAAAATTATTGTGTTTTGCCTTGATTAATTTATGGCTGGATATATTGGATATTACAGTGCTTAAGTTGCCATAGCTCTCTTGGATGATTCCTGCCGGAAACTATCGATAATGGTACTCTGGGTGTTGCTACTGTGTTGATTAACTTGGTTGATAGAAATTACTATAGCTTGGTAAAAATATTGATTCTAACTCTTGTGTATTTTTGGGGAAGACTATTTGGGTATGCTTTGGAATGTTCTTCCTTGCTATTTTCCCTATTGGTTTATGATGATATAGAGCTTTAGGAATGGTTACTCTGTTATATACTTGTTCCCTATTTTACTGATGTTCGCTGCTTCATTGTTGTTCTCTGTCTTTATGTGTTCTCTGTGTTACTCTGCTTGTAATTAATCTACTTTGTAGTTAAGCATGCTTTCCCTATTTTCATATATGTGGATTTAAATCCTTTGATATATATATATATATATGTATGTATTGTTGAGATTAAAGCATTACATGACATGCATCATGATGATAGAAACAATTGGAAAGAGCATGCGTTTCACGGGAGAGAAACAGATTAAATGAATGTAAAAGAGGAATTGGAGGTTGGTGAGTTTAGTGATGTTGATGCTTGGGAGAACTGCATGATGATGTATCCCTTCCCATGTAGTGATGGGGTGACCTGTTCAACCATGGCTAGATCCCGAGAATGAAACCTTTTTCCCTGTGGGAAATATCTCCAATGTCCTAGATTAACGTTATGACTCTGAGTAAATAATAGGAAGGGTTGATTCCTTTATGATATAATCAGACATGAGCGTGCATTTTATTTCATTCTATTCCATGCTGAGCGTTAGGCTCAGGGTTTATCTTATGATGTAGGTATGCACTTATCGAGGAGAGCAACATATGATTAGGGATTTGCCTGTGAGATTGTGCTGGCTAAACAAAGTGGGAACAAGAAGTAAAAAGGGGTGTTGTTTTCAATGAGTAAAAATGTATATTTTACGTAGAAAAGAAATTGTAATATGTACTAGTATGTTATATTGTCTTCGAAAATAAATGTTTTAAAAAGGAAGGCCTTTTGTTGCGTTTCGATTTTTTTTTTACTTTTAAGAGAAAAAGGAACGGGTCGTTACAGGCTGTCTTGCATGAGGTGGACCTAATGATGTTACTTTCTCCCCTAAACTGAATTACTCACAACGAATACATTATTAAATGAAAGAAAAAGAAAAGAACGTTGATTGAAAAAGAAACGATTTTTATAACTTGCATCTCACAGACATGTCATATCTATACATCTTGTTAAACTTGAAAATTATACAATAGTAAAATTCCATGTGTAAAATGTTTTCATGATTTTCGGTCAAGCGTTAAAAAGTTGACCTATTTTGTCGTGTAGTGGTCACAAGTAAGTTTTCGATCAAATAGTGAAAACGGTAAAATTTCGTAATTTTCTAAGCAAGTAAATTAATTGAGTGGATTAATTTTGTAAATTATTTTAACTAAAAAATTTTTGTTCGCTAGTGTTTTTAACGAGTTGGAATTTGAATTGGAATTATTTAATATATAAAATATATTTTTAGTATATGTGTATATATATATATTATTTAAAATTTGTATAAGTGAAGAAGAAGAAGAAGAAGAAATGCTTCTTCTTGTTCACGTAACACGCCTAAGAGCGAGAGCGAGAGAGAGGAGAGGGAGCTGAGTCGGGAGTTGATGATTTCCGACAAAGGATTTGGGTTACTGACGTTCACACCAATAACTTTTGTATAGGTCGTTGGTGAGTATTTTGTTTTCCCCTCCGTTTTTTAAGTTAAAGTTATGTGTTTTTGTTGTTCAAATTTGAGGTTGAAAAACTCAAATTCGAGGAAAATTTCTGCTTTATATTGGTAGAATAGCAGTCTATACAAGTTTTTCTGTCATTGGAAGTCAAAAATTTAGCAAAAGCGGTGGGTGTTTTATCATAAAATTGTGCATTAGCGTCGACCTGGTCGACCACTTTGTGGTGTCCGATTGACTGGTCGAGCTAGGATTGTACATGTCAATTTTTGGTCGACCAAAATGCGTTCAAATGACAAGAACGGTGATGTGCCCCAAAATGTACAAGAAACAATTTCCCCAAATAAGCACAGTCGGCTATCTTATAAACAGGGCAATAATTTCCAACAAGTATATCTTTTATGGCATACAGCCAAATGCAACAAAATTTACAGGATCTCTAGGAATACCAAAGAATAAGGCCCAGTCCAAATTTCACATTGAAAAACACGATGGGATGGAAGTTATCCATGAAACATTAACCTGCCCTAAAACAGTTTCTGCAGAGACAATTTTGGCGACCTCCAAAGAACGATGTACAACTTTGCGAATTTCAATCCAAATTCAACAAAATCAAACTTCAATTAACCACAATCCAAGGGGACTCAATCCCTCAAAAATCCAGAACAAAATTCAAAAAAAAAACTAAGTTATAATTGAAATAAAATGCTACTCAGAGATCAGACTGCAGAAAACAGATTGCAAACTTTTAACAAAATGAGCACACTTCCAATATTTTGAATCCAAAACCCAACAAAACGCATTCAAGACTTTAAGAACATTCAAGAATACCCAAATCCAGAGTTTCATTCACCAACAAGAAGAACAAAACACGAAATACCAACAAGGTCCGCAGCACCTCAAATGCCCGAGATGTGGGACTAATTCGGACCTCTCAAAGAAAGGTCATTCCTTCTTCAGTTTTGCTTTGTCTTCTAGCTCCACACGCCACTGACATTTCCCTAAATAAATACTCAAAGAAGTATCTAGAACCTCCTCTTCAAGATTGAGCAAGAAACGGAGAGAGGGGGAGCTTTGGTGAAGGAATCCGTGGGTGACACAAATCCAAGCACCGAGTGAAGGTTGAGAGAAAAATATCCAACACGATTTTGCATAGCAAATCTAGGGTTCTAAACGGATTTGAAAATATTCCTAATAGAGGCTTAAAAGCCCCACACGAAATTAAGATTGTCTAATTGTCAAATTACAATAATATCCCTAATATTAAACACACAAAGAAAAAGGTCCAAGGCTGAGATTTTGGTCTCTGTAAAAGTAGTGTTTAACATAGGAAACAAGCTCCACAATTCCCAAAAAAGCACATTCTCGAAAGCTTAGACGGTTGGCAACAATCTTTACGAAGAACCATATTTTGAAATTAAATCTTCCATAATGCCAAAAGTGCCCTTGACTGCTCGGAGGTCAGATTCTAGGCGGAGTTGTAAAGTTCACCATTTCGTCTATGCTTTTGCTTGACCTCCACTTGTCCAAGTGCATGGATTCCTCTTTGCGTAATTGACTAAAATTTTCCCCCAAGCTAGCTAGGAAAGAGACACCTACAAAATAAATAAAAAATGTTAGAAAGGAAAGGAGCCCTTGGCTCAGGCTCAAGTGATGGGACCTTGGGGCGCATCAAACGGTCGGCCGCAGACGCACGTCTGGTCGACTGATTTCTTTTCGGTTAGCAGCTGAGCTTCTTCTTGTCAACTATGAACTTGGCAAATAGCCTAGGACTTGTCCTCGGTTGACCATAGGAGATCCTTGGTCAACCACAGAGTGTATTTTGTCATGTTTTTTGGGTCGTTTTTGCGTCAATTGGGTTCCTAGACTTGGTATAAAACCCTTCCACCTATCACTTGTGACTCATTGATGGAAATTCTTGTCTTTTGGCAAAGTTTTATGCTCAGTTCAGTTTATGAATTTTGAGTTGAACCATAATAAAGTCGTACTCAATTGACTTTAGATGAGACTCCTAGAATGTTTAGTCATGGATGGTTGTGGGTGTGTCTTATCAACTGTTTTGAGATTCTGGTTGACTGTTGACCTGTTTCGTTGACACTGAATTGTCCCGATTGATTGTCATTGAGTCTGGTCAATGTTGTGAGGTCTCATTTGACCTTCACATTACCTTGTTGATTGTTACGTGGTCTCGGTTGACAACCATTGTGCCTCAACTACTGAGTTTTTCTGGTCGATCGTGTCGTGTTCCATCTACTGTCCCCATGTCTTGTCATATGGTTGGTCTTTCCGGTTGTCTGTTGAGGTGCCGAGTCAATCGTGGTTATGTTTTAGTCTACCACACTATTTGTTTCTTGAAGTTGGGTTTAGTGAACTCTGTTTGGCTTCACCAGTGTAACGACCCAATTTTCGTACATTTAAACTGTATAATTTGAAAAACTTTTCTTAATAATTTGCGTAGCGGAATACTTTGTATTTGAAACTAAATGATACAAAACGAAATGCCATAGATAAAATTCTTTTTGTTTTACAAATCAAATATCTTTACAAAATTAGAAATCCATTTACTTTTTCTTTGACCTTTAGCCTAGCTAGTCACAAGATTCCAAATGCACAAATCCTCCATCAACTGCTCATTTTCTTCATTATCGTGCATACCTACATCACAAGACTTAAACTATAAACCTAACGCTTAGTAAGAGATAGAAAATATGTAATGCACATGCTCTGAAACTTTATAAAACATATGTAGTTTTCATTTTCAGAAAAGTACCTATCTTTTATGTTATTCAGGTTATGTTTTCACTTATCGATCCAAACGCTGGAGATTACCAGAAAGGAGAAAAGATACATCCTATGATTCTCTTAAGAAAACCATAAATCTTATGGTTTTCCTTAGCACAACTCCATGTGGGCCGATCGATTACCCATTGTATCACTAAATGCACAAAACTTATCACTTTTTCATTTCACTTTTTTAAACAGATACATCCTATCGACCCATCAAGAGTTACCTTAAATTGCCTCAAACTTCTTTATGGAAGGTCCGAATTTGGAAGCCAATAACTCTCATGTTTAGATTCTTTTGACCTTGACACATCCCCTGGGATGAATAAAGAAAGAGCTCTTTCAAGAATTTTCTCTTTTATCTTTAGCCTAGCCAGCCGCCAAGTCTGCAATGCACAAATGCTTCGTCAACTACTCTTATCCTTGATACCATGATACGTACATCACAAGACTTACTCTATGAGCCTAACACTCAGTAAGAAGTGAAATGAAATATAAAACATGTACTGCATATATTTAAATCCTTTTTAATAAACTCTTTTCTCATTTTAATTTCCTTTCTTTCTTTTTTTGTGCACATCCATGCACTATCTCCTGACATCAATCGAAGTCTTATTAACTGTTATACACTTATCCTAGCATCAATCGAAGACTTATTAACTGTTATAAACCTATACTGACAATCTAACACTCTAAAGGTCGTATACATCAATGTATAATGTTTCTTGATAAAGGCTCGACATCAATCAAACTACCTGTTAGCTCCTGTGCACATCAATGCACAACGACCCATCACCTCTGGTAAGTACCTCCAGCATCAACCGAAAGTTTCGCTAGCGGTTATACACATCTATGCACAACAATTTGTTCTGACATCAATCAAGAACCCACTAGCAGCCATGCGCATCAAATGCTAGTGGCCTCACTAACCATTAGTTAGTCTGTCTCGACATCAATCGAGAACAAACTAACAAACTCAAGCTTTTCAGTCATTCAGTTTACATTTCAGTTATTTGTTACTCAATTTACTTTTTAGTTATCAGTTTAACGTTGGGAAATCTATTTACATTTTACGCATGAGAAATATGTTTTACATTTTTGAAAACAATGATGCATGAATGCACACAGTCACTACATCCTCGATCGACAACAGAATAATAACTTAGGTCTATCAAATAATCATAAAAGAAGCAAGCCTCAATACATCTCCAAGTAAGACATGATCACAATCTAACATCTAACACAGCTACACATCACAATATAACTTATTTAGCATTTCTACCACCTCCAACAACATCTTATATAGCATGACATTCCAAACCATGATCTTAACGCCAATATCAAACATTTTAAGAACCATAAAGTATGAACAACAATCTATCCAATTGGATATATTCTCCAACCAGTAACTTGTGCTCACATCCAAATTAACAATTTACACATCAACATTTCTACCACACAACACAATAGTCAATTAATAGTTTACACATCTAGTATTTGTACCCCACAACACAATAGCCCAATTAACAGTTTACACATCCAGTATTTCTACCACACAACATAGCAGCATAATGTAACCTTAGATATCAACAACATAACAAAATTGACAACAACCATTTTCATGCTATTAATAAACTCCAAAACCTCCTTACAATTTCTATGCATAATCAGGCACTTCAAAACACAATAGAGTATTTTTATCATATTCTTTTTCATTCTATTAACATGCAGAGAGTAGTTTTATCCGCTATAGAATCTAACCTTTTGATGCACCCCAAGATCCTATCAACTGGATCCGAGCCAATAGGCTCACTACTTATATAATTAGTTACTATTTTGTAGGTTTGAATAAACTAGAAGAACTTGAGCACAAACCAATGCATGATGACAAGGAGGCTCTTAGACATTTCATCACATTTTGACCATGGACAATTAAGTCAATTGGAGGATAATATGCCTATAAGAGCCATCACAAGAGCTAGGGCTTAAAAGTTCACTAACCTATTTAGTGAGTTATATTTTGTTGGAATTCACTTTTATGAAAGCTTGGAGAATGACCCAACAACCATGGAGTTAGATAAGCCCACACACTTTAACAAATGGGTGGGTCTAAATCCAATTGGAGAAGAAGAGGAAGCCCACAATTGAAGTCTGAATTCTAAGTCCATATCCTCAGCCCAATTGCTCTTCTTAAATGTATTAGGTGGCCTTGGAATTATTAAAAGAACTTTACATCTTCCTATGTAAGCCTTGTCTCACCAAAGAAGGATCTAGAGATGGCAATTCATATTCCAAGATGCTCTTGTGATTTTCTAGGCTCTTTTTATTTTCTCTAAGTGACGAATCTTCCCTCTTTCTCATCCCACTTCTTTGAAGTAATTAATAACTGTCTTGGTTCGCTTATGACCTTTCCTCTTCCTATGTGATTGGTTATTAGCATCTACATTATTACTTGCATTGTAACTTGTGTCCAAGATGGGTTATATATAACACCCCCCCCCCCCCCCCCCCATTGTAATTAAAAAAGGAAATCAACTTTGAATAAAAAATTCTTGTGTTTAGTTTGTGAAATTCTTTCACTCTCTTTTTGTTATCCCTTATTTTGGTGAGTCATATCCAAATTGAGTGTTAGTAGGTTTGGTGAGTCATATCCAAACCGTAGCTTGGTCAGTCATATCCAAGCTAGCCTCCATTTTTCTTGGTGAGTCATATCCAAGTGAAGTGTGAGTGTACATAAATTAGCTTGATCCCTTAAGTTAATCCTCTCTCCATCAACTTAGCCAGCGAGCTAAGTCCATTCCACCAAGAATAAGTCTGAGCACCCCCACGTCTCTCCCTCGTTCCTTTGTTCACTTCCGCACTCTTTCAAACCCCTATTTGGAAACACATCGATTAAAGTTAACCGATTGCCCAACAACCTTGTTTTGTCTTGTACAATTTTTGGGGCATATGATTTGGTATCAGTGCCTACAAATTTCCAGATTCCCTTGCTCTTATTTTATTACTCTACTATTTGGAGAATTTGTTCTTCCCTTATGATGAATGAGGCTACCAGTATGCGAGATATTATAGTGAAGAAGAAAATGAGTTATTGGCATCTATCCCAACTTTTGATGGTTCAGTCCTTGCTGAAGACTATTTGGATTGGGAATGCGAGGTTGACAAAATTTTTCTACGGCTATGTTTTTTGAAAAGGAGCACGGTAAAAATTATTTCTTCAAAGCTTCGAGGAAGAGCTTCAAGATGGTGGGACAAACTAATTTCCTACCGAAAAGAAAATGAAGAAGAAGACATCAACACGTGGCATTTGATGAAGAAAAACTTAAGGAGAAAATTTGCTCCATCGGCAAAGAGAATTTCTAAGAGTCAACGATTTGAGCGCTAGAGTTGAAAGCCATTTTTAATAAGGTCAATCAAATACTAACAACATGAGTGATAATCTTGCATTGATGCAAAAGTATAAATGTTCTTCCACATTACAAGCTAGAAGTTATATTGAGGTTGTAGAAGATCCCGAAAAGACAGAGGAGAATAACCTAGAAGAGATTATAATTTTGAAAGAAGGGCTGCTTCATGAAAGGGATTGTAAAGATAACTCCTTGACAGCGACTAAACAAGAAGAAAAGCTTGTGGAGGTAGTCATATTATTTGAAGAAGGGCCACTGCTATATCTTTTGAATTCCCGAGCATGAAAGCAGAGTTGTCTGAAGAGGAATGCTCTGAGTAAGAAGACCTTGTTGACAAGAATGTTTCCTTGGTACTTATCCTAAAAAAAAATGCTCATAGAAGAATGCTGTAAACAAGAGGAGCATGTTCTCTTAAGTTGTTCGGACCCTCTAGCTCTCCAAAATTCATAGACTTGGATTTCCAAAAGAGCTGAGGTTCCATGACCAACAATCCAACCTATGCCAAGAAGATATGGCGAGCACAATATGAAAGAAGGAATGCATGGTTTCAAACAAAATTATCCATTTGATCTAGGAGGAGTAACATCAAGAGAAGATAGAGGTGGAAGACTCCCTGGATTTGAGGACAAATCCTTTTCAACCCCAGGAGTATGATGCACCCCAAGATACTATCAACTAGATATAATTAGTTACTATTTTGCAGGTTTGAATAAACTAGAAGAACTTGAGCACAAACCAACACATGATTACAAGGAGGCTCCTAGACATTTGGTCACATTTTGACTAAGGACAATTAAGTCAATTGGAGGATAATATGCCTCCAAGAGCCATCATAAGAGCTAGGGCTTAGAAGTTCACTAACCTATTTAGTGAGGTATATTTTGTATGAATTCACTTCTATGAAAGCTTGGAGAATGGCCCAACAACCATGAAGTAATTCAAAGCATCTCCTTTTAGTTTCTCACTAAAGTAGGCCATAGGCTTGCCTTCTTGCATAAGTATTGCTCTAATTCCTACTTTGGATGTATCACATTCAATTTCAGATATTTTGCTAAAATCGGTAAATATGAGAATTGGGGCGTTGAATAACCTTTCCTTGATTTCTTCAAAGATTCTTTCAAATGCATGATTTCATGAAAACTCTTTTCCCTTTTTTTGCAATTTGTTATGGGGGGCCACTATTTTTACATCCCTTAACCATTTTCCTTATAACATTTTTCTTTTCTTTAAAACCATTGCGTAATAAAACCAGAGTCATAAATGTACAGCGGAAGTCTTAATCATATAAAACATATAACAGAAGTTTTTTACAAGTAAATACTATAAACCCATTGTTAAATAAACATAAATAACATGTGAGCTTAAAACATTTATTTAATATCGTAAAACACTTAAAAGCCTTTTAAAACATTTATTCATTTCCGTGAGTCATAACCACAGGTAAATGTCGCCAACCGCACAAACATCCACACAGCAACACTCCATCAGCTACGTCCATTAAAAGCTTTATCCATTCATTTGCTCCTTACCTACATCAAAAGGACTTAACAATAAGCGTAATGCTCAGTACATGATATAAACGTAAAACATAGAATTATTATTATATCGTTCTTTCATTTGCTTATATTTCAGGCATATCAAACTGGACCATATGAACATTCGTTTACTATTTATATGCTAGGCGTATTAAACCAAACCATATAAACTCTGTTTCCTATTTATATGTTGAGCGTATCAAACCAGACCATATAAACATCTGTTTACATTTTATATGTCGGGCGTATCAAACCGGACCATATAAACATTTGTGTCGGGCGTATACAACAGGACCATTGTTGACTTTTGTGCCAGGCGTAGCAAACTGGTCCACTGTCGTTTACTTGATATTTGTGTCGGGTGTATCTAACCTGTCCACAGTCATTTACTTGATATCTGTATCGGGCGTATGTAACCGGTCCACAGTTGTTTACGTGCATTTTATTTTCGTGTACTTTATGATTTCATGTCTTAACATTGTCGTGTACATACAATCCTATCCAACGTGTTCCTTAATCGTATCCTTAAAACGTGATCCGTCCTATCTAAGGAACTAAACTTAAATCTAATAAACATGCAAGCAAACAACATACATTTCCATATAATAACATAACTTATGCATTTAATAAACAAACATCAAACAAAACCCTAATTCCCTGAGATCTAGGTCCTTTCAGAGAAAGCACATGCAATAGCATGTACCTGAAGTCCTTAGCTTTATGGTTTATCACTTTAAGATTCTTCACAAAAGCCTAGTAATTATCAACATGAAATAATCAATAATTATTCACCACTAAATAACTCTTATTACTAATAAATCATGGCTTAACATATCTCCATAATTCAACTTAATAATTACTCCAACAACGTATAGTCTACAATATATCCAACAATGACAATTCCTTATTTTAATCTATACCTTCACCAAAATCCCACACGATAAATCCAATAGCATGCACTAATTTTCTATTCATTAACCAACTTAGTAACCAAACATGCATAGTAGTTTCCCAAAGACTAATAATCATAAATTATCCTAGCAATAACTCAACAAAATGATTATCAATTATTTTTTCCAAACAATATTCTTCAACGTCCAACAAAATAATACCTTAACCAAATAATATGTTTAGAGTCTGTTACCTTAATTATTCATGCGAACAGTGAAGCCAAAACTAAACTCCTCCACCCATCACTAAAATCTTCTCGGCTATTCCATTACCATTCACAGCTTCTACAACTTTTCCTTCTTCAAGAGACCTCACGGTTTCTTCTCCTTTACAAGAAAACCCAAGTTTTTCTCACAAAATCTACAAAACCTCCAACAATCCTTCACTGTCTTCAAAGCTCCTACTCACGGTTCACCAGAACTCATAGTCACAATATACTTTGCTCTCTCTCTCTCTCTCTCTCTCTCTCTCTCTCTCTTTCTTTGAATTCTCCAGATCTCCTCACGAAACTTCAACTCTCAAAACAATATAGCTTCAGAAGCACCTCACACACATCTGCAAAAATTGGCAGTGTAACGCCACTCTTCTCTTTCTTTGAACTCACCTTGCCACTCACTTCTATTTATAGGCAACAACAGACACTACAGTTCCCATCCGTTGTGAAGACAGAAGGTTAAGTCATCTATGACCAGGAACCATTCAATGGACAAAATGTCAACCCCTTCATCTACACATGCATTCAACGCCATTCCTTTGATGTTCAAACGTATAAAACATCAGTCTCCTCTGCTTAGACTCATTTAATCACGTCTCCACCGATTCCCAGCCATTCGGATGACACTTTGCTTCGTCTTTTGTCGTTTAAAACTTCTTCAGATCACTCTACATAAATGGCGGTCGATAGCATTTTCTTCAAGCCGATCGACCACCGATAAGCTAATCATCCGCAAAATTCTTTGTTTTAGGTTTGCGGACGATCTCGGCAGATGATCTCCCTCTTGCCGAACAGCCGCCACATCCATCTATAATTTCCACCATTTACCACATTAATCATTTAATATACTATTTCTAATATCAAATCCAATACCCATTTTTAATCCAATATCCATTTTTATTTGTAGGTTGATCACCATTTTGATTTGTGGTTGATCTCCATCAACCACAAATCTCAACCAATCAACCACACTTGTAAAACCCATTTTCATTTGTCATGCGCCACCCAACATGCTTCTCCATTTATATATACTTCCAAACAATATAAAATATATATATATATATATATATATATATATATATATATCTTTAACCTTATTATTAACTATCTCCCAACCCTTATAATATCCAAATATGTCCAAATATATTTCCTCTTACTACCTCCATTGACGATTAATCCAATTGATATCGCTCAATATAACTTTAAGTATCTTCAATGGACTTCAATCCTTCTCATAATCTAATTATGAACATAACGGGGTATCATAATTCACTTATTCCATCTATGATCCTCTTGACCAATATCTTTACTTGTCCAACTTAGCTCCTAATATCCCCAAAATTGTCTCTTAAGCTATACTTTCAGCTCAACGAAGATTTGGGATATTACAACTATGGTGCTGAAGTCTTGAATAAACCTTCTATAAAAGGAAGTTAGGCCATGAAAGCTTCGTACCTCGGTGACGGTTGTAGTTATAAGTTATTCTTGGATAGCTTTGATCATTGAGTTGTCTACTTCTATTCCATATTTAGAGATGATAAAGCTAAGAAAATAGACCTTTTTTTTTTTGTGAATGAACACTTCTTTAAGTTTCCATGGAACTTGGTTGATCGAAGGACTTCAAAAAGGCTTCTAAGATGATCAATATGTAAAGATAAAGTCTTACTATAAACTAAGATGTCGTCAAAATAAACCACCACGAACTTCCCTAAGAAGTCTTTGAGCGTGTGGTGCATGACTCCCATGAAAGTGCTTGGAACGTAAGATAGTCTGAAAGGCATGACCATCCATTCATAAAGCCCATACTTGGTTTTGAAATCAATTTTCCATTCATCTCCTTCCCTCGTTCTAATTTGATGGTACCCACTCTTTAAGTCGATTCTTGAGAATAACAAGACACCACTTATTTTATCCCACATATCTTTGAGCTGTGAGGTTGGAAACCGATACTTGATAGTGATTTGATTAATGGCCAAGCTATCTACACACATCCTAATGCTTCCATCCTTCTTTGGTATGAGTAGTTTTGGCATGGTGCATGGACTAAGAGATTCACTTATAAAGCCTTTATCCAATAGCTCAATCATTGCTTATGTAGTTCTTTGGCTTCTTCCAAATTTAGTCTATAAGAAACCGGATTTGGGAGACTAGCACTAGGCACTAAGTCAATTTGGTTCTCAATTCCTCTAATTAGTTGGAGCCCTTGAGGAAGATCTTTGGGAAATACATCTTGATATTCTTCTAAAATAGTCAGGACTGATTCAAGTATCCTTCCCATCTCCACAAGTTTGTTGGGGAACATCATCAATAATACCAAGTCTTTTCTATTTATAACTTTCTGCAATTCTTTCTTTGACATGAATAAAGTGGTCTTCAACCTACTTTCTCTTATTGACTCATCATAGTCTTTGGCCGCTTCCTTCGATGGAAGTGGAGCTAACTTGATTCTCTTGTCATTGAACTTGAATGTGTAGTAATTGGTGAAGCCATCATGCATAGTATTTCGATCATATTGCCATGGTCACCCAAAAAGCATATGACTAGCGCTCATAGGAATCACTTCGCATAGCACTTTGTCTGAGAAACTTCTGCTAAAGAACTCAATTGGAGCTTGCTTACCAACCTTGATGTCTTCTTTGTCATTTAAACAACTTAGCTTGTAGGGAGTCAGATGCAAAGTTGTTTCTATTCCTAATTTACTCACTAGATCTGTAGAAACCACATTAGCACAACTCCCTCTATCAATAATTAGAGAGCAAACTTTTTCCTTGACTTTGCAATGGCTATGGAAGATGTTTTCTCTTTGACAATCGTCGATACTTGCCTTGGTAGTGAGTGTTCTTTGAATGACCATAAGGAGGGGACCGTCTTAATCTTATAGGGTTTCCACTTGTGCTTCCTCCTCGTGTGTTTCTTGTGCTTCACTTTCATCCTAACTTTCAACCTCATTAGTACATTCTCTTAATACTATCACTTTCATATTGGGACATTGGTAGACATAGTGTCTGATTCCAAGGCTTTTTAAACACCTGATTTCTCTTGTCTTTGGCTTTGGTGCTTCCATAGGTAGCTTCTTGTCGTCGCTTGGCTTAGTAGTAGAACTTTTCATGTTTATACCTTTGTCATCAAACTTAGGTGGTGGTTTGCAGAAGTTTGTATTTCTTTGAGGGAATCAGCTAACCCTCTCTTTCTCTTTCCTTTTCCTTTGTCTTAAACCTTTAGAGCCAACTTGATCACATCCTTGAAGGTGTTGCAAGATTTGAGCTCAATAATGTTTCCAATATCACAGTGAAGTCCTTGGATGAACCTTGCAATATTTTGGTCATTCGGCTTTTGAAAATCATATCTTGTCTTTAAGGTTTTGAATTTGGCAACATAATCTTCGATGGTTGAGGAACCTTGCTTGAGGCCTTGCAATTGATAATAGAGTTCTTACTTGTAATGACTTGGAATGAACTTTTCCCTCATTAGCCTCTTTAATAGTTTCTAATTTCGGATGTCCTCTCCCTCATGTCTTCTCTTTGATTGTGTGTTGTTCCGCTAAAGACTAGCTTACCCCATAAACTCCTTATCACTATAGGAATAAAAAAAGATGTTCATTTTGGTCTTGTTGAATGAGGAATCCCTTTTTGTTGACTTTGAGAACTCAAGAATTGTTGGTACATGGACTGAAGCTATCAATTTGTCCTTGTATGCTGGAGTCGGCTCCACATGTCTATGGTTGCTCGGCATTTGGAATAATGTTTAGATTCGCCTCATCTTTGTGTGCCGCTTTCGTTGCCCCTCATGTCATCATAAAGATAAGAAGAATATAATTAGGAATCATTTTAGCTCTAATGCCAAATGATGAACCAGTGGAACGGTAATTAAAGAATATAACCTGTTAGTTGAGTTGCTAATGAAGGATGAACAATTAGGTTGATGAATATAGAGTAGCTGAATGTTGAAGTGTTGATCAATCGGTTGCTTAAAGAGCTGGCGAGGCGGTTGATCAAGAGTGTAGAGCACACGCAGAGATCGAGTGGTAATTCGTGATTTTGATCGACCAGAGATTTGCGGTGGCTTGAGCTGGTCGAGCGTCAACGTACATAAATAAGGCAGAGGCTAGGATTTCTCAATCGGTCGATCGTCAATGGTGAAGGTGATCGACCGATCATGAGTTAACTTAAATTGATGCAAACTTCTTTATGGAAGGTCTGACTTTAGAAGCCAATAACTCCCATGTTTTAAAAGCTTTTGACCTGAAATTTGGGATATGTCCCCTTAGCTGAATAAAGAAAAAGCTTTTTCAAGAGTAATGGAAATATCCAGCATGGATTAGGAAATATGCTTAGAGAACTTGAGTTGCCAAAAATAGTAAGTATTTGCACTAATACTCCCATATGGATGACTTGGCCATGGAAATGCTTCTTGATAGTTGAACACCTCTTCACACACCCTTCTTCTAAGGAGTAAGAATGCAGATGCCAATAAGAGAACTTATTAATCTACAAAGAAGCCCAATCTTGTGATGTGACACACATCAGGATGACTTTGGATGCAACTCAGCAAAGAGTTGAAACAAGAATCACTCTAGTTTTCAAAGAAAGCAAAATCTTTTATTAATCAAACTTCAATTTCTTAAACACAAACACTAGGTTGCGTTATATAACCAATTACAAAGCATAGAATAGGAAATAACATAATAGAAAACACACTAGGTTTTAGGCCCTATATGGCCAATTTCTGACTATGATTTTAGTAACTTTCTAAAGCTATTATTTAGTAACTCTTTGCTGGCTTTGGCTCCATATTTTTTATTACTTTTGGCAGCTACTTTTTCTTAAAGATTTACCATTTGGATGGTTCCCATGCTCAAGCAAAATCAGCCTTCCTTTGTCCACTTTCTTTTGGGCGATTAAGGAAGGTTTCCTTATCTCTATTTTTCGTGGACTTTCTTGCCCTCCAAGCTTGTCTTCTTGGGCTTCTTACCATAGCATTAAGGGCATGGGCCCTCTTTGATCTTCATGGGTTGTTAGCTCTTCTATTTGGGCCTTTGATGAGTTACCTACCAAATGGTTAGAATGGAAGGAGTTGATGAGGCCTTGAGCCTTTTTTTTTTGTCGATGGAACTTGTAGTCCATTAATTAGTGTGTTTTGAATCCTTTCAAAATCTTGTGGATTGAGTGTTGTTGTTGGTTCTCATTTGATAAGGTCTAATGCGTTATTGGAAAGTAGAACATCATTTTCTTTCTTCTGTGTTCCATGTCATGTAAGTCACCCCCTATTGAGAATTATGTGGGTTGTAGTAGGAGTTAAAGCTAGGTGGCAATTTCCATTGGTAAGTTGAGTGGGCGTTACCTTTGGGCTAGGTTATATGTATCGGTTGATTGGAAACGTGAGTTGCACTTCCCAATAGACTAGTTTGCGTGTCCCTTAACCAGGAAATTTGGTTTTCTTGTGGCTTACTTCCGACCTCTACGTTGACCTTGTTCGTGTTCTACGAAAGGACTTTATCAGATTTGGGAAGTCTAAGATCCTAGTTGTGGGAATGTTCTTGCAAGGTTGTTCATGTGTTGGCCACCTCATTGTTTGTGTTTCATTTTGTTTGTTTCTCTGACACTCCTATATTGTGAACGGTGGTGTTGTCTCTTCAGGTTCTGTTTCATTGTCTATTAGAGCCTGTCACTTCTTTGTGTTAAGCGGGTGTGTTTTCCTTGGAGAAGTGGTTTTCCAGGCTATTTGATAAGCCTTGTCACTTGTCCTTGTAATCTTAGGCTATTGTTTCACTGGGCATCTCTTGGTGTCAAAGTCTTAGGCATTTTGCATTTTCAGTCTTACCCTCTAGTTTAACCAGTGCCCGGCTGCCTTCGAAATTGGCATTGTTGTTCTAAGGCTGGTGTTCATTAATCCTCTGGGTGTTTTGGTGTGGATTATTGTTCTGGTGTTGGTCGTCTCTTGTTCTGTTCTTACCTTTTGGGTTTGACCAGGGCCCATTTGTTTTCATGGATGTCAATTTTAGATTCTAGACTTACAATGTTTAATCCAATGTCTTGGCTAAATCCCTAGGAATTGCATTCTCTGGGTAGCAGCAGATGTCTAGAGTCGTGCTAGAATTCATGGATTTCTAAGCCATGTTGGCTGTCAAGTCCTTATTAGGGTAATTTTTCTTATTCAACTCATTGTTGTCCATGTGGGACATGACGCGTGTCAAGTTCGTGTTTGATGTCTTGGTTTGGGTGCACTTTGTGTCGAAGTGCTAGTTATTTGATAGACCATATCTGATAGTTCCTGACTAGTGTAGCATCAGACAGCCTGAACTGGTGTGTTAGACAATTGATTTTTGGTAGTGTTCTAGTGCATAAGGCCATAGTGGATACCCATAAGTCGATGAGATTTGGTTTTCGTTAGATGTTTGGTTACCTGACTATGCTTTGGTTTTGATGTGCAGTCATGTTCTATGATTTGTTGGGAATCTTTTACGTATCGCAGATCTTGAATCTCTCTTATTGGGCTTCGTGCTTGGACAACATGAAGCCAAAAAGTGTTGTATGGTTGCGGTTTTAGTTGAGAGTAATGCTCAAGTGTGAAGAGCATTTTGACGGATACTCTAAACCCAGGTACAACCAATGGCATTTCATTTTCAAGTTTCAGACGTGTTTCCGGTTAAGGGAATTTGTTAAGTCATATCTCTTTCGTTTATGTTTAGGTGACTTTTCCTTGCCCTTGTGGAATTCTTAGCTCACTGTGAACTTGGTTCATTTCTCGACGGTTTCTTTCGATGTCAATTTTGAGCATGTTCTTAAGTTTTTGATTTTTTCTATGCGTGTGGAAAACTGTAGACGCAGGTTATTTTGTGGGATACCACACTTGAGAACCCGACAGGGACTATTTGGCAGTATGTTCATTTTTATGTGTACGTATGTTTTCTTACATTTACTTTATCCCGTATAATCTTTTACTACAAGAAGATTGATTGTTTGTACGTACGAAAGGGTGATAGGGCATTGATGACTTGTCCTTAGGTTTTCATGCCCTAGAAGTCAAAATGGTGATGGGATGGTGATGATGCATCCTTCGGTTTCGAGCCCCAAAACTTGGCAAGGGTATTTAGTCACACGGATTGAAGGTTGTTATTTGTTGAGTTTTGGTCACCTAGTACTGATCCAGTTGACAAGTGGCGCGATAGCTCATAGCTCTGCTCATCAGTAACCCTCTCCAATTTGGATCTTATAAGTAGCTAATTGAGAAGTAATCCATTGAGAGCAACCGTATCTGTTACCACGATTATATAAGTTGTGTCAGCACTGAGCTTTGGCTCATCTACAACTTGGGTGACATGTTGAATGTCCATATCATCGTTGTTTTTATTTCATTTTTCTCATGAGGTGTTGCTCTTGATAGATGCCCACTTTTTTGTGGTGTGTGCCAGATGGAGTCTTGTGTGATCATCCATTTTCACTGATGACATTTTTACATGGTAAATGATGTTGGCATATTTTGTAATTTAACTGTCTATGTATATAGCGGGTTTTGATGAGGTCGCATCAAGGGCCATGAGCCAGTTTAACAAAATGATAAAGAAGCTTTAAATGATTTAAAATCCATATACGATAGATGAGAAACATGATATGGTTTTTCAAAAGGATGAGAAAACAGTTTTTCGCATGCATTGCATTTAGTATAGATTCCCCTACTGAGTTTTTCGCTTATCCCTTAGACTTTATTTTTCCCCAGGTTAATGTATAAGACCTTCGCTATTATTTTTGGGGTGTCACCTGTACTTTCTGCTTTGGCGCTTCAGCTACCCCTTTTGTGGGTGGAGTCTCGTCGGTCCAAATCCTGTTGTCTCCGGTACGTAAGGGTTTGCTTTTGTATTGCTTTGTTTAATTCCTTCACAGTACGTTCTTTTGTTTATTATTATACTATCTAGACTGATGGTGATCACTATGTGGATCCCAACCTATGTGATTTGGGTTGTGAGGCTTAATTTAATGTTAATACTTCCACTTTTTCTTAGCCTTAGGCTGGATGATATGGTTACCTTCAAAAATTTAGTTGTTGTAATACCCCAAATTTTACCTTGGTAAGAATAAGATCATGTTGTATCAATGTTTGGTGCTTGGAATTATAATATATGATGTAAATGTGGAGTTTTTTGTTAGGACTTATGGAGGAATGGAGAATTAAAGGGTTATGGGACATTGTTGGAAGGAGTCGTTGCTCACTTAAAGGATTGATCGACTGAACATGTACAATATGAAGAATGGGTGACTCTCTGTCGTTATGGTGGTCAATCAAGCATGGTAGTAGTCATTCGACTTCTTTACAGATTCAAAATTGAGGAAATAGTGAACAATCGATGAACAACCGGTTTTAGTAATGATTTTGCCTCTGGCTAAAGGGGTGGTTGATCATGAAGAAGGGTGGTTGATCATGGTCTTTATAGATTGTAAAGTTTGAATATTATTTTATCGTGGTAAGAATAAGATCTTGTTGTATCAGAGTTTGGTGCTTGGAATTGTAATATATGATGTAAATGTGGAGTTTTGTGTTAGGACTTAAGGAGGAATGGAGAATTAAAGGGTTATGGGACAATGTTGGAAGGAGTGGTCAATCACTTAAAGGATTTATCGACCAAAACTGCATAGTATGAAGAATGGGAGACTCTCTGTTGTTATGGTGGTTGATCAAGCATGGTAGTGGTCGTTCGGCTTATTTACATATTCAAAATTTTGAAAAATAGGGGACGATTGGTGAATGACCAGTTTCAGCAATGATTTGATCTCGGGTTGAAGGGGTGGTCGATCATTAAGAAGGGTGGTCGATCATGGTCTTTACAGATTATAAAGTTTAGAATTTGTGGTCAATCAATGGTAGAAGGTGATCGATCGGTATACTAAAGGAAATGCAGAGTTCTATCTCGGATTGATTTTACAGTCTTAGGATGAAGGAGATCAACCAGTAATACGAAGAGTCACCAGAAATGTGCTACAATGTCATGTTTTTAATGAACCAAATAGTGGTGACTCATCAAGGCTTTGTTGCAAGAATGTCACTTCCCGCTTAAGTGGACTGGAGAAGGATTAAACCATTATAAAAATAAAAATAAAAAAGGAAGAACCATGAGAGGTAGAAGTGGGAGAGTGGAGCTTAAGAGAAAATGAGAGGGAACTAAGGGAGAAGAGGAAAAAGAAGAAAGGAAGAAGAGAAAGAGGAAGGAGAAGGCTTCAATTTGGAGAAACCTTGTGCTCTCATCTTCATTAAGAAATAGAGGTAAGAATTGAATGATTGTGTTTTCCTTTTTGGGCTACATCACAAGATAATGCAAACCTAGGGTATTAAAGAACCCTAGACCCAACAACAAACGCAGAATTTGAGAACAAATCATCATACGAATCAAGAAAGTGTAGAAAGTAACTTGACCTCGCTAAACCTGTCGACTAGAACCAGAGTTATCAGAAGAGGAGTTTGACCCTAACCAAACCGATTAGTTGAACCAAAGCTATCAAAGGTTTGATCTTTCAAGATTGAAACTTGAAGCGACCAAGTTCTTTGTAAAGAATAAAAAGAGAGGAAGACCTAATAAACACACAAGTTTATTTCAAAATTCAATCCCCCTCTAATGAGGCCTTACACTTGTTTACATAGGCAAAAATTAGGTTAAACCTAAAACAATGCAAAATGACTGAAATAACACAAAGAAAACACAAAAAATTAGGTTTCGATTCGAAGTGATGGCGTGGTCACGCAACAGGCGCGCTGGCCCTGGTCGGCTCGCGCATTGGGCTGGGTTGGAAGCGCACTAAATTGGGTCACGCACGCTAGGCGGAACAGGCACAGGCGTTGTTGGCTGGCTAGACTGGATGCGCGCGGGTCAAGTACTGACGGATTTGCAAGGGCGAGCGCGCTATCTGGTAGTGTTACATCGGGTGTGGGTGGCTAACGGGGCATGATGACGAGGCACACTGACTGGCGTAGGATGCATGGGATGATGTGGGGAACTGTCGGGCGTGTGGGGTCGGGCGCGGGTTGTGGACGTGGTCCATTGACAGGTCGTCCTTATGTGGCGTGCTGACTGGCGCGGATATTGTAGGATGCGCGCGGTGACGGGTGTGTGATGGGGTACAGGTTTGCAGATGATGGAAGAGCTGTTGGGTTTGATCAGGTTGGTGCGTTCGTGTGCAAACGGAATGGACAGCATGCTAGGCTTGGGTACTAGGCTGCGCGCTGGGCTGTTGACTGGATGCGTGCACTGCGCATACTGCAGGTTGGCCTTCAGGCATTTTGGAAAAATAGCCTCTTTTTCCATCCTTTGATTTGGGCCTCCTCTACTATCCCCTCTCCAATGCTTAGCAAGCTCTTCAAGGCTTTGGATCATGGCTTTTGGGCCCCTTCTTTTGGTCTTCTTCCACAAAAAGTTGTGGTTTTGCCTTCACTTTCGTTATCCTTGTTTTTCTCTTTGGGTCCTGTAGGCCTCCTAATGGATCTTAGTCTTTGTACCTTTCCCTGATCACATCATTCATGCCTTCTTTGAGAAGATTCACCCTCGAATCGCCTACATCATACAACAAGTTAGTAATATTTAAAGAAAATTTAACCTTACCAGTTAAGGTAGGTATGACGATTTGATTATCATTGAGGTGCTTCAAGGCTTGGAATGGCTCATCTCCATGTGGTTGATTGGCAAATTTTTCCTTTGGATGTAAATTCCTAACAACTTCTACCTTTTCCTTTCCATAAGAATTAGCAATCTCATTAGTAGGTAAAGGTAAAAAGTCAATTGGAATTACCATATTGAATCACAAACAATTTTGAATGCTGAGTAACAGGTAATCGAATGAACCATCTTATTATATGTATACTCATCATGTTGTAAACACTTCTTCAATTCATCATATAATTGAATTTATAACAATTAAATACAAGCATTCAACATATGATTTTACAATTTTTCCATAAACCAAATCATCATCCATGAGTCTAATAGCAATTTGCCCAATAAAATATTTAAGCATAAAATCCATCATTATCATAAGAATGTTAAAAACAATAAATAATCCATAAAGCATGAATATCTATTCATATAACAAAACTAGCCATCCATATAATCCATGTTTATCTTTAAACACAACTTTCCAATATTCATATTTCAAATCAAACTAAAAAATTATGTTTGCTCCATATAGTTCATTAATTAACAATTTATAAGGATAATACTTAGGAACAAAACATGTATGCTTGTCAAATAATAATCCTTTATGCATATACAAATCGAAACATGCAATCATTCCACTATCAATCCAAAAATTTCTATAAAAATTTATACATGCATCTTTATCACAATTCCTCCAAAATCTTCTAAAACAAAAGTCTTGATCATGTAAACTTTAAATAAATTCAGATTTCAATAATTTAGTCTGAAGAGAAATTACAAACCTTTTTTGACATTGTTTTGGCAACCACAATGTCCTTACCTTTTTTGGATTGGATGTCCTTCGAGAACTTCTTGTTGTGATTCATCCAATTTGCTTCTCCCTCTTTTAGTTTTTGATAATCCTACAAAATAGGTGAGACAAACACTACAAAAGAAGTTAGTTCAATGGAGGTAAAAGAAACATTTTTACATAAAAGGCAATTCACCTCACTATTTTTCTCACACTTTTTAATCATTCTAATTTCTTTATCTTCCTTTCGTCCCTCAGATTTTACCTCCTCTCCCCATATTTTTTTTCTCTGTCACTCTCTCAGATTTAATCTCTTCCTCCAAATTATTATTTTCTTCCTCATTGCCCTTTTCACTCACTTTAATTTCGGCTTATCTCTCTATGGCTCTTTTGACTCATTTTTCTTCTTCGTCTTTTTCCTTCTTTAATTCTCCAACTCCCACAGTTTGTTCGACTCCTTGAAATTCAAATTTTCCTCTTTTGTTTTGGCGCAATTTTGAAAATTCTTGGCAAGTCTTTCAATTTGTTGCTCCACTTTGTCGCTCTCTTTTCCTTTAGCATCACGATAATCTTGCTTTTTCTCAAGTTCGCCCTTTTCGGCCAACTTATCATCCTATTTGAGATGGTGCCCTTGACTTAGTTTATTTGGATCATCAATCACTTCTTTAAAACTTGATGTTGCTGTGGCGATTGGTTCCTCCTTCCGACACCAAAAGTTTGTCAAAATTGACTTGTGATTGCTAGATTAATTCCCTATAATAGTGTAAAGAGACAAACCTCTTTCTCATAATGGACCTCAAATTTTCCCAATTTGGAATTTATTTGCCTCCATACCTCCTTTGATTTCTTAACAATTGTTCCCACCATAAGCAAGCATAATCCGTGAACTTTAAAGTGACCAACTTGATCTTCTCTTCTTCCGAGTAATTTTGACATCCAAATGCGAGATCCACTTTTTGATCCCACTCTAGGTAAGTTTTTGGATTGCTTGTTCCTTGAAAAGGTGGTATATCGTCCTTTTATGTTGCTCAAACTATCATTCACATGGAAATCTCTTTCAAAACTTCTCCTTTGTCGACCATGTGTTTGTGTTGGAGTTTCCAAATTGTCCATCCTTTGATTTAGGGCTTGAAATTGGCCTTCCATATCTCTCATAAACATTCGTAAGTCAACATGTGTATTTTGTCCACTTCCCCTCATGTTGTTAGATCAATAAGCATCAAGAAAGTAGATGAGAAGAAGAGATTACAATAATTGTGATAAAAAGGAAAAATCGCAAAAAGAAGGAAATAAAAATTACAAAAAAATTAAATCGCCAAAATTGAAGTGCGGTAATGTAAATGCGATAGGTACATTGCGAAAAGGTAAATTTTGGAAAGTAAATTACGGAAAAAGGTAGATTGCAGAAAAGTAAATTGCGGAAAGGTAAATGACAATAAAATTAAAGTCCTTTCTCACTCGCTCATGTGCTTCACTCGATTAATGTTCACTCCCACTCGTGTTTGCTCTCAAATGGCTTTTATAATAATAGGCTCACACTCTAGCCTTTTACCACTCGATCCCCGCTTTTAGGTCTTTACGTAACAACTCAATCAAAGAACAAAAAGGATAGTCAATCAAGCAAAAACCAAAAAAGTCAAAACTTTTTCAAACTTTAAATTCAATTTTCCCCAAGTTTGATTAAAAACCAAGCTACTCAAATTACTTATTGTGATTAAGAAGCCTAAGAAGCAATACCTTGAATTTGGGATAAGGTATTGAAGAACTTTCCCAAAGAGGAAACTTTTTCCTGAAAATTTCTAAAAAGTGATAGAAATAGATCGGAGATTGGATATTTGACTTGTACTCTTTGAGATGTTTCCAACAAAGTATTCTCAAATTTTTTTGGACTAGACCTTCCCTTTATTTTGGATTTTCAAAATTTTGAAGAAAAGGTTAAATTTTTTTTTCTATTTTTTTCAAGAGTTGATCAAAAGATCAAAAGATAAAAACTTGATAGATGAATGAAATAAAGAAAAGAACTTTTTTTTTTTGACAGATAATCAAAGAACAAAGAAAGGTAGAAGAAATTGATAACTAGAAAATAAAGATAGCTACTTGAATTCATCGAGCCAATGCTCTGATACAAACTTACGCTAACCTAAGGTATTAAAGAACCCTAGACCCAACAACAAACGCGGAATTTAAGAATGGATCGTTGTACGATTCAAGAAAGTGTAGAAAGTAACTTGACCCTAGCCAAACATGTCGACTAGAACCAGAGTTATCAGAAGAGGAGCTTGACCCTAAGCAAACCGGTTGGTTGAACCAAAGCTATCAAAGCTTGATCTTTCAATATTGAAGCTTGAAGAGACCAAGTTCTTCATCAAGAAGAAAAAGAGAGGAAGACCTCACAAACACACAAGTTTATTTCAAAATTCAATCCCCCTCTAATGAGGCCTTACACTTGTTTAAATAAACAAAAATTAGGTTAACCATAAAACAATGAAAAATGACCAAAAAAACACAAAGAAAACACCAAAATTATGTTTAGAGTCAAAGTGACAGAGGGGCCATGTGGGCGGCACTGGCGGGTAAGGCCGAGTGAATGTGGTTAGGCGCTGACGGTTTCGCGAGGTTGGCCACGCTGGCAAGCGGTGTCAGATCGGTCGCGGGCGATTGATGGAGAGCGATGATGAGGGGACGGACTCATGGGATCCATACGGTGATGGAGCGCGCTAATGAGGCATGGGCGGGCAGCCATGGGTGCGCTGTGTGGTGTGCCGAGTCAGGCGCGGGTGGCAGACGTGGTGCGTTGATGGGTCATCCTGACGTGGCGTGCTGACTGGCGCGGATATTGCGGGATGTGTACAGTGACGGGCATGGGATAGGGCACTAGTCTGGAGACAATGGGCGCACTGTTGTGCCGCTAGGCTGGATCGGGTTGGCGCGCAGGTGCAGGAGCAGAATGGGCTATGAGCTGGGCTCGGGTGCTAGGCTGCTGACTGGATGCGCACGCATCGCATATTATAGGTGGCCTTAAGGCCTTTTTGAAAAATAGCCTTCGTTTTCATCCTTTGACTTGGGCTTCCTCTACTATCCCCTCTCCAAGGACTAGCAAGCTCTTCAAGGCTTTTGGTTCATGGCTTTTGGGCCCCCTCTTTTGGACTTCTTCCACAAAAAGTTGTTGTCTTTCCTTTACTTTCTTTATCATTGTTTTTGTCTTTGGGTCCCTTAGGCCTCCTAATGGATCTTAGCCTTTGTACCTTTCCTGGATCACATCACAAGAGGTAGGGTTTTGTTATTGATTGATGCTTGTATTGTTAGATGTTAAGTTTTGATCATGTTGCTGAGGATAAGATCAATTTCTTGCTTTTATTTGATGAATTGAGAATTTTGTTGATGATCATGAGATTGTATGCATTCATGTATATTTATGAATCATGAGTTTTAACTAACGTAGAAAAAAGGAACTTTTATACATCTATGTTTTACATATGAAAAATGGAAACGATAATTGAAATAAAGTAAAGAAGGTGTAATGGCTAATTTTCGCCATTGCACTCAATATAAAATTGCTAAGAAAAAGGTGTAATTGCTAATGTTCACCATTACACTCAATCCTAAAACGTTAAGAAGGAAGAGAATGGTTGAACTTCACCGTTATGATCGAAGTTCGCCATTGATCGAAGTTCATCACTATGACGGCCCGCGTCAATAACCGTACTTTCTTAATTTTCTTCTCTTTAAATTTTCGAGTAAAAATTTTTCTTTTTCTTTTTATCTACTTAAAACGAGTTAACGTAAAATCTCAAGTTTAACATAAAAGCTAAAAAGTATAAATGCATCAGAGTAAAGCGGAAACATTTTATTTTTAAATGCATCAATAAAGTTCAAGGTTCAAAGCAGAAACATACGTAATAAATATCCAAAACAAGGTTTTGCAAACATACTCATTACCAAATCTTTCAAAAATAGTTAATTCATTTATTTTCTTCATGAGCCATTCCCCTACTCAAGTCACGATCTGTCCTTGATAGGATCCAAAGATCACCAAGATTACAATTTTAGAATTTGATAAGAAACTGTGAAATAACCGAGCAAGCAAGAATAAAACAGATCAAACTTCCAAGCCACGTGAACTTGAGCTGTAACTTGGAAGGCTTAAACTCAACACATTAACATAAGTCGTGTTAAAATCCCATTTTAAAATCCACTCTGGTTTAGCAGATATGGTCGAAACAATAAAACCCCGAAATTAGGGTTAGAGTAGGTAAGAATTACCTTTTAGTCTTCAAATACGAATATCTTAAATTTCATACAGCCAATAGATCCCAAATTTGGAGGGCAAATAATTAGCTTATAATAGAACAACTTTCCAGAGGGAACCAAATTGAAACAAATAGGGCAAAAGTCTCAAAACAGGACCTCAATTCAGAATTCTAGCACCCAGAAAATTAAACAGATTCCGCGGCAATAAAACATTCCATCAATAACTCATTCTAACTTGCATTCCATGATTTACCAACCAAGGGCAGATTATCAGCATCCAAATAAGAGAACTTCAAAGCAACAAATAACCAAAAATAGCATGAAGAACCTTCAAGAATCGAGAAGAAAGCCAAGGAGGCCGTGGACCTCCTAGTGAGAGGGACGACTTGCGGTTTGTTTAAAAACAAACACTCTCCAAGGTTGGAAACCTACCTTTACCTCCACACCACAATCCTCACCACAAATATAAGGGATTTGAAGAGATAATAACTCTAAAATTGCAAGGATAGGAGGCTTCAAGAACTCCTTACAAGGGGGATGGAGAATCGGCTCAATGGTGGGGCGGGGGGGGGGGGGGAGGGGAAGGCCACGACTATGTTCTCCAAGAGAAACAAATTTTGTATTCAATCAACATCTCGTTTTCATTAAGTAGGGAGGGCTTATAAAACCCTAAGAGTTTTAAAATAAAAGAAAAAGACCAAAACGTCCCTGACTTAAACAAATAGACATGACTTGCACAAAATCAATAATCCCGAGTGGGATTTTTAGACTCTGTAAAATGTACATTTAACATACCAAATGAAAGCCAAATATAACGTTCAAGAGCTCGTTGGAAAGCTCCATCTGTTGGCGACAATTCGTATGACGGACAAAAGTTGAAATGACCCCGTCCCTATTGTCGAAATAGCCCTTGAACGTCTGCTGCTCAGATTCTAGACGAAATTGGACAGCTCCTAATTTTCTTTTATGATTGCATGATATCCACTAGTCCAAAACATCAAATCCTCTTTGTGACATTGAATAAAACTTTCCTCCAAATTGGATAGAAAAGAAACACCTACAAAACAAATAAAAAATTTAGAAATAAAGGAGCCCCTGGCTCGGGCTCAAGTGACAGAATTTGAGGCACATCATACTCCCGGGGTTGAAAAGGATTTGTCCTCAAATCCAGGGAATATAATTGATTGTCTTCCACAAATCTTCCTCCTGGATCAAATGGAAAATTTTTGTTTCCACCTTGAAGAACTTCCTTCATATAGTAACTTGCATACCATCTTGCCAAAGATGGGAGAAGAATGATGAGTTCAGACAAGACAATATCCAGATCTTGTAGTGGTAGAAACGTTGAATCAAGATAATCTTCAATCTTAGAATTTCTTTCCTCAACTACAATATTAAAACCCTCCTTCCAGAACTCAAAATCAGCACCAACAACAATGGAATTTCCCATCCACCCAATTTTAAAGAGCCATGAAAGTAAGGAATCTAACACCATGTTCCTTTCTTGGGGTGCATATTCAATGGAATTGGATCCACCATAATCAGAAACAGGATGATGCGATAACAATAAAACAGAGTTAACATAATTCTCATCCCACATATTCAGATGGCCCATCAACTCGTTTTCTATTGAACCACTAGGCATGCAGATGTTTTCATCTCCAATTAAAAATCCAAGATTCAAAGAGTTATCAATAAGGGTAGAGAAAACTTTATCATCCAGCCGTGCCATAACAAATTCAATAACAACATTATTTCTAAACCATCCAACTTTAAAGAACCAATCAATTAAGGAAATTGATGGAGTGTACCTTTCTTGGCTTATACTTTGGTGAAGAAGAATTTGGTTTCCCGAAAATTTATTTTGCACTGATTTACTTCTATAAGCATCAATTCCACATCGATCCCTCTTCAACACTAATGGTTCTCCTTTTACCATCACTGGCGTGATGTCACATGTTTTATACTTTGATTCTGGAATAATGAATGAAGATGTGTGGATAAAGTCCACGTCTACTATCGGATTGGGCAAAACAATCTTCTCTCTATGTTGTTCTTCTTTTTCTGTCATTGTCTGTAACTCTGAACTTTTCTCGAATAGTTGATCAGTATGATGGAACTCCATCTCAGTGTCAAATACTTCTTCCTTCTCATCGGTGGCTGCCAAAGAGATATCTTTACAATCCATCTCATGAAGTGGTTCTACAATTGTTCTTAAAATAGGAAAAGTTTGGTTGGAGTAACTCGGGCTAATCAACTCTTCAAAACTGACTTTATTTTCCATACAAGATTCAATTTCCACAAGTGGACCATCATGAGGAATCACATATTCTTCTTCCAACTCTTCCTTAATGTTAGCCATTATCAAAGTGTCATCATTAAAGGCCTTCTTCTCCTCATTATGCTTCATGACATTAAATTTGCTATCCACCTTTGGAATTGTTTTTGGAGGATTGTTGCCCCTTTGGAAAGGCCGAGACAATCCCTCCTTAAGTCTTCTTTTTCTTTGCCTTTCTATTCTCAATGCCAATTGTATAACATCATCAAATGTCTCATAAGATTGCGACTCCACAACAACACCAATATCTTTATGCAGCCCCTTAATAAAACGAGCCACGGTTTGCTCCATTGGCTCCACCACATTGTATCGAATCCTTAAAATTCCAAACTCGGTCAAGTATTCGTCAATCGTTAGTGAGCCTTGTTTCAATTTTTGAATTCGAAGGAATAGTTCTTGCTTGTAGTGAGGAGGGACAAATCGTCTTCTCATGAGTTCTTTCAAAGCTTCCCAACTTCGGACTTCAACTTCCCCAGTTTTTCTTCTTTGCGATTTAAGGTTTTCCCACCATATACTAGCATATCCGAAGAACTCCAATGTAACCATTTGTAACTTATTCTTTTCAAAATAATCATAACAATCGAAAATCTGGTCGACCTTTTCAACCCATTCCAGGAAGTCACTAGCATTACTAGAGCCCTTGAACTGAGGAATAGAGATCTTAACATGTCTCATATCATGTTTGCTGCTAGATTGTCTCCTTGGAATAGATGCATCACTATCATCGGTGTCTTCCCACTCTTCACCACAATTACTAACACCAGGACCTCTTGAATCAAGGGAAGTGCTAAGCTTTCTTCGAGGCCTCGGGGTTCTAGGACCACAGACATGGTCATTTTTAGATGCTTCTAACTTTTGTTGCATTTTTTGGATCATTTCAAATAATTCCTGTGTAGTAGGATCGGCTTGTTCATGAGTATCCTCAGGAGGTGGTGCATTTGAATTATTTCTCATATCTCTAGAGTTGTGATAGTAAGCCCCACTTCTCGTACTCATTATAAGCCCTTTTAATCACAAAAATATAGCAAGGAACGTGACCCAAAGCTTTGATACCAAATGATAGGATCCAAAGATCACCAAGATTACAATTTTAGAATCTGATCAGAAACTGTGAAATAACCGAGCAAGCAAGAATAAAACAGATCAAACTTCCAAACCCCACGTGAACTTGAGCTGTAACTTGGAACGCTTAAACTCAACACATTAACATAAGTTGTGTTAAAATCCCATTTCAAAATCCACTCTGGTTTAGAAGATATGGTTGAAACAATAGAACCCCGAAATTAGGGTTAGAGCAGGTCCGAATTACCTTTCAGTCTTCAAATACGAATATCTTGAATTTCATACAGCCAATAGATCCCAAATTTGGAGGGCAAATAATTAGCTCATAATAGAACAACTTTCTAGAAGAAACCAAATTGAAACGAATACGGAAAAATTCTCAAAACAGGACCTCAAATCGGAAATGCAGCACCCAGAAAATTAAACAGATTCGGCGGCAATAAAACATTCCATCAATAACTCATTCTAACTTGCATTCCATGAACGACCAACCAAGGGCAGATTATCAGCATCCAAATAAGAGAACTTTAAAGCAACAAATAACCAAAAATAGCATGAAGAACCTTCAAGAATCAAGAAGAAAGCCAAGGAGTCAGTAAAACGTATATTTGACATACCAAATGAAAGCCGAATATAACGTTCAAGAGATCATTCGAAAGCTCCGTCTGTTGGCTACAATCATATGAAGGACGAAAGTTGAAAAGACGCCGTCCCAATTGTCGAAATAGCTCTTGAACGTCTGCTGCTCAGATTCTAGGCGGAATTGGACAGCTCCTAATTTTCTTTTATGATTGCATGATATCCACTAGTCCAAAACACCAAATCCTCTTTGTGACATTGAATAAAACTTTCCTCCAAAATGGATAAAAAAGAAACACATACAAAACAAATAAAAAAGTTAGAAATAAAGGAGCCCCTAGCTCGGGCTCAAGTGACAGAATTTGGGGCACATCAGTCCTGATACACCGTATGCTAGATGGGAAATGCATCCTCCTCTGCTCTAGGCATTATCATCTCATTATCTACACCACAAGTAATATGTGAGCCTAAAGGCCTAGTAAGGAATTGGGTTATGAAATATGTTATGACTCTCTTTAGTTCTTTTGGAATAGGTACTGTCCCAAGTCAATCTTTTCATTACATTTGTTCGTTTGTTCATTACTCGTACATCGAGCGGGAGGTTGGAGGAACACATATGTGATTGTATAGTTTGATCGACTTCTAGCCTCCTGTGTGTAGCTAGTCCATTTACGGACAAGGTAGGGTGTAGCCTAGCTGCAAGACTAGATCCGAACTATCCATCCGCCCCCCAACTCCCCTTCATTCATTCATTCTTTAACGTTATTCCATACATAAAGCATGTGAGTATCACCCTAGAGGAGGCACTCCCTACTTGTTTCTATTAACATGATGCATAAAACATGGTACAGTATAGAAAAGGAACGATAATTGAACAACACATATAACTAAATGGCAGAAATTAAAATAGCTAACTACAACGTACAACGCATATCAAGGAACGACTGCAATTAAAAGCACATAAAGATGACAATCATAGCAACAATTAAAACAATGAAGGACATGCTTGAATATATAAATCACGTCTATGAAAGGAACGGTAGAAATTGAAACATAACGTTAAATGACAATGAGTTATTCAATCCATTAGATATGCTTTCAATATTAACTAGACCTGAGATTTAACGATTGGAAACTGAAAACATGCTTGGTTAACTAGACTTAAAAATTAACGATTAATGGAAATTGAAAACATGCTTGGTAAATGACCACTTAAATAGGGATGCTTGGACGTAAACTTAATATGCTCAGTCAATAGCACATAGAAACATGCTTAATAATTGAATACAACTAGAAACGTGCTACAAAATTGAAGCGAGTTAATAACGAAAATAAGCTTAACAAACAACCCATGGAAACGTACTTAACAAATCATTCATGGATACATGCTTAACAATCAACAATTAAAACATGCTTGATAAATAACTAAAGGAATCATGAGCTATTTGGATACAACTAGAAACTATTGATATTAAACGGACAACATGATTAAATTTTCAGAATATAGAAACGGCGATTTATCATGGTTCGACAAGGGAAATATATAGCAAATCGTATCAACGAACTAGCATACTTTAAATGACGAAATGAAAGAACGACTAATCATGCTTTCACTATCAAACGTACATGCTTGCATACATGGTTATAACAATTCAGTTAACTTAATAGATTACTAATCATTAATGGGTAGATTGATTCTAAGCAAGTGGATTGGTGAATAAACACAATGTTCCTTACTGCATAACAGAATTAAACAAATCTGAATATTAAGATAGTGAATCAATTGTGATAGCAAGGATGGCAATAAACAACGTATTAGCCGAACAATGAGAGCAAGTAAGGAAACAACATCATATTCACCATAATAGAATTTTCAGAAGTAAAGGAAGTTATAGTTAATTCGTTCTTACTTCATTCATACTTCCATTCATCATTCTATGAAATGATAGAGTTAACGTAAGAGACCCATTGTCCTAGCAACAAACATGACTAATAGTAAGCATTCTTTATTCAGTAATCCTTATCAACTCCTTTAGCTAACAATTAACATAGGGCAGTAAAAAATTTACAGAAGATAATCAACAAGGAGATTAATATTACGCACACACACAACTTGTGGGTAGGACCTCCAAATGGCCCAGACTACACCCAAATCCTTACATTTGTTGACAAATTCCAACACGGACAACAAAATTCCAACCTACAGAGGCTCACCTCACCCACGTAACACACTAAAGAAATCACACAACTCATAGACACTCACACAGGGAGCACTCTCGCTCGCAGGAAAAATGGACTGGAAAGCATAGGAGAATTGGCTTAAATTGTGGAGCCATACCTAGACAGAGAGAGGAGACAGGGCGGAGGACAGGGTCTGGGTCTTTGGGCTTTTCTCTGTGTCGGGTGAGTGACATTTAATGATAAAATGACAAGACTTCAATTATTAAAGCCCTAATTATTCGCAGATCTGGGAAGTTTCGGATGAGCATTTGCGTTCGGGACTCGTCCGCATGTGTGAAATTCCTTAAGCAGATTTGTGCTTACGGATGAGAAATGGCTTCCTTGCCCTTTCCGTACCATCTGAATGCGACACTGAACGCAATATGGCATCCGTACTCGTCTGCAACTGTCCAGAAATTGGACAAATTTGAATTGATCATGTCTGCGTTCGTCCGCCCTAATCTTCATTTGTCTGCATTGAGACAGGGACGAGTTAGGACATGAGGATTCTGTCCTGCATTCTTCCCAAAGTACTAGGATGGCCTTTCCTGCATTTGCGGACGACATTTCACGTCCCTAAGGCATCCGCGTGCATCCTAACTTCAATTTTGTAGTTTCTCTCCAATTATTCATACTTAATTTTATCCCATAATATATTTCCCACAAATACACGTCATAATTTAACACACATCGATACGCAATGTAATATTTTAATCATCCCAAAATTTTTTACATCGCGTATACGGGAAAATGATATCAGGGTGTTACATACTACCCTTGTTAGAAAAATTTTGCTCCCCAAAATTTAGCTAACTGAAAAGTTCAGGATACTTGGCCCTCATGTCGTCTTCCTTCTCCCAAGTGGCCTCTTCGTTGGTATGATTCTGCAACAAAACTTTTACCAGTGGGATTCGCTTGTGTCGTACCTCCTTTACTATGGCGTTGAGGATTTGACTAGGCCTTTCTCTATAGCTTAGGTTTGGTTGACCTTCAATATCGTCAGGATGATCCAATACAGTAGCATTTCCCAAGCACTTCTTGAGCATTGACAAATGGAAGATGTTGTGTACGCTTGCCAAAGCGCCTTGTAAATGTAACTAATAGGCAATAGGCCATATTCTCTTCGTGATTACCTAAGGACCCACATATCTTGGATTGAGTTTTCATGAATACACTATCTCCTTCATTAAATTCTAGGGCTCTTTGTTGATTATCTGCGTAGCTCTTTTGACAACTTTGATCTGCTAACATTCTTTGTTTGATAAAGGCAACTTTGATATGCCTATATGAATGTCACACAACAATTCATATATCGCAAACAATATTACAATCTAACAAAACAATGAACACGAATCATGCATCAACTATAATTTAACACTAAGCATGTTATCACCAATATGTTAACAAAGCAGGAAACTAACCATAACAACCAATGTAACATGAACTATGATACAACCATGAAAAAATTCCATAAGCTCACCAATTATCAAAAAAATGGAAATCATCATGTCATTATCTAATTCTCACAGCTTCCATTAATTAATTAATAAGGTTATATTTATTCAACCAATTATGTAAACCTAACAATAAAATTACAACACTTATTTCAATCCCCTATATTCACCAATTAATGTTTATAGAAGATGGTTCCATCAATATATTTTAATAGCCTAAAACCTATTGAGAGCATACGAAGGATTTACCAACTAATTGATAATACTAGCATTAACAAGTTATATCATTTAACATCCAAATTATTAACCAACAAAAACAACTAGGAAATATATAATCGGCACTTCCATTCCTAAAGAATATATTCATCAGAGGCATATCTAGGCAGTTTGATGTGAACCAATACTCAAGGAATGCCAATTTTGCAATCGGCTAAAATTGTCCACAAAAATCTGTCCTCCAAATTTCTAACCAGTATAACTTCGGAAGCAAATGAGATCAAAAACTGAAATTTTCAGAAACTTCTACTGACATTTCAAAGATTAACATATCCAAAAATCAATTTTAAATTCGTTTGAATCACGGAGATATGATTTATACAACTTTGACCCTCGGATTAGGGTTCTGGAAACAGAATCTGTCCCCTGAAATCAAAACAAACATAAATCGAGTTGCGTACGTGCTATGGCTTCCAAATTTACAGGTCAATTAGCCAATAATCCAAATATTATCACTCTCAAATTTCAGCTCCAAAATCGTTGTACAAATGAAGTTGTGTTGTAAAGAAGTCAGACCTCGGATTAGGGTTTCAGAAAACAGATTATGACCACCAATATTGAAACGACTATATCTCCATTTGCATGTCTTTTGATCGCCAAATTTACAAGACAAACAATCAAAAACTATAAAAAGAAAGCTTCTAAATTCTAGCTAAAAAGGGCATGCACACATGGAGTTGTGTGTGCTACAATTAGAACCGTCAATCTGGAAACGCAGATTCCAGATTTGTAGAGTAATTCACCAAACGACGTCCAAATCACATGAAACCAGAGCCAAAATAACACCAATCCAATATTCTTTCCAGAGGTTCAAGAAAAGGGATTACCTTCTTCAAAACTTGGTCACGAACAGAGAGGAGAAACTGAGCTGGTTTGCTGACCTTGAACAGAAAAGGGGCGAGAAACGGCCCATCCAAAAGATGGCACTCCAACAAGGGAATAACTTGATCTTCTACTTCCACACCACACACACAACCTCACTAGGGGATTGCTGGAAGAAGTAGCACTTATCAATCTATCCAAAATCAAGCAAGAACAATAGATTGATCGGAGAAAAGAGAGGGGCCGAGAGGGGAGCTCACGGGTTCTCAAAGAAAGCACACGACTAATCTCAATTTTTTTAGGTTTTCGAAAATCCCCTTCCAAGGTTCACCTAGAGTGCCCTAAATAGCACTCTAAAGTTAAAACAAAGGAGATTACAATTTTGCCCTTAAACTCACAAAAATTAGACATGAGAACTCGATTTACATGCAAATCGAGTACCTCAAATCTAACAATCACAAAAGAATTTAAAATTATCAAAATATAACTCCTAACCAGTCATCCAATAATTTAAACATATAGAGACATAAAGTTGATGAGGATCTTCATAAATACGCTCATTTGACCTTGTTATCTTCAATCAAAGGGAGTGCTTCTAGATCGGGACAATGTGGCTCAAACTGATGGTGGATTGCATGGCTCCATGAGAGAACATGATGTGGAGCTTCTTTGTCATCACGTGTCGGTTTCTCCATTGATTGCAATGAATTGTTATCCCTGCAAAAATAATAACAAGTTAGATAAGCAATGAGCCTCTTGGCTCAGGCTCGGGTGAACGGTTCTTGGGGCACATCATATTTCCTTAGGAAAATCATGCAAAACCCATTTCATTAATTACTAGCATTAACAGGTTATATCATTTAACGTCCAAATTATTAACCAATAAAAACAACTGGGAAATATATAATTGTCAATTCCATTCCTAAAGAATATATTCATCAGAGGCATATCTAGGCGGTTATCCATGCGGGGAACAATATCAACTCAAGAAGAATGATAAATAACAGTCTATTAGCATAGAAGAATAATATATTTATCAGGGAAACCATTAACGAAGACGTATAAACACTTACAGAGAGCACTTCAAGAATCACACAAGAAACAACTCCTACTTCCCTAATGTAGGTCCTTACGGACAAAGAACATGCATTATTCCTTACCTCACATTGTAATTTCCTTTCCTATCGTAGTTTTGTTTTGCACTAATCCACCATCAGAGTTTCCTAGAATATCATTTTCTCCATTGTCACCGACGTGTTTCTTCTTAAACTCACAAAATCCAGAAATAAGCACAGAAGGTTGATAGAGTTTTCCAGTCGTTCTTCCCTTGATTTTCTACTTAACCTCCTCTAAATACACTATGGACCGTTTAGTTGACGTCGAGGAGACTGGACATATTGTTTTTGATCGCCTCTTCAAACTCCCGAGCATTAGTTATAAGTTTTTAGACAAATAATCAACACATCGGGTGATCGATTCACCACCCACAAGCGATCGACAACTTCCACCAATCAACCGCGAATTCGACTCTCTAATCTATCGGTTGATCGTCATCGACGGCAACACCCAACCGCCAAAATTATCCAACATAATTATTATTTATTTAGGAAAATAGTCACACACTTGATTTCCTTACTTCCTTCGTTGATCCTCCATATATTATCCATAAAAAGTAACTCACATTTTACTTCCCAAATTCACCTCATTCCAGATGATTATCGATCTAGTTGCCTATGACTTGACGCTATTTAATTTCTTGTTCTCCAATAAGGTATCGAGTGGTTGATCACATCCAAATTGATTCTTTCAAACTATAGAAATCTCCATAATTCACACAATTAACCCATCACAATAGTATCATCAAATACTCATACACTTATTGGTAGTAAAACTCAGAGTATTGCATTCCAATATTCAGCATCATTTTTATAATTTCCAAAAATCCTCAATTATCATCACTAAGATTTCAATGCAAAATATCACGAAAGGTTTAGGATATTATATGGTAACAAGAAAAGGAGAGATTGATGGAGGATTTACGCATTACGGGTCTTGAGTTGGTCAAGCTAAAGAGAAAAAGAAGAATATAAATGTTTTAAATTATGAAATGTGCCTGTAAAAATGTTAAAGTTTTAAAGAGGAAAACTTTATACATGGTCTTGGATTATCTCCTTCTTTTAATGTTGTTTTTATTAAAAGTCTTCTGTTACGCTATGTTTTATAAAATACAAGAGTTTTTCAATTTGATATGTTTTAAGGATAAGAAAATCGGGTCGTTATTACCTAACCAAGCGATTCTATTAGGCTCGCCTCCGGGTCATGACACATTTCGTACTGAGCGTTAGACTTGTAGGCGAACCATGTGATGTAGGTAATGATAAAGAACTTATTGATGATATTCTTGAAGAAACAAATGAATGAAAGTTGCGGTTGAAGAGGAGTTCTCATGGGCCAAGCTAAGGCATTGTCGAAACGAAGTTAACTTGTGAGTGACAATTTAAGGAAACTGAATTGAAAAGAAGAATCATTTTTATTTTAATTATTTACTTTAATATATTTTGATTTTAAGTTAAAGTATTGGCAAACATTTCCATTTATTTTATGTTGGATTTTATACGTTTGGATTTAAAATGATGTTGTTTTTTAACACTTCCACTATATCATTTAAAAGTATGAATATTATGATGTATTTAAAAAAAATTGCATGAAAAAAGGTTTTAGGCTTTACATAATCACTATGAGAGTTGTTTAATGAGTCTTATTAGTTTACCACATATGTAAACTTACTCTTTATAAAGTTTTGGAAAATTAACAAATCAACCACTATACTTTGTTATCAATGAATCAACAACTGAACAATTTTTGTTAACAACTTAAACACTGAATTATGAGAAATTGATGGTGCAAATATCGCAGTTACGTTTTCCATTAAAAATGTTGTTGTTCCGCTATGGAACGTCATTTCTTCACTAAATAGAGTTAAAAGATTAGTTTCTGCTACAGAATGATTACTTTCCGCTGCAATTCTGCAACGGAAAGTAATCGTTCCACCTGCAGAATGACATTGTTATGCTACAGAAAGATTGTTTTCCATGGTGGAAAGATTGCTTTCCACGGAGGAAAGATAAACTTTGTTGAAAAGAACTGGATGACAATGATAGACCAGGAAGAGGAAAGCGAAGATAGTGTTGAGAACTGGTCGATGGAGGAGCTTCCTGGAATCATCTTTGCGATAAGATTGTTTTAATTATTCAAATTTTAGCATAAAACTGAAGTAGAATTAGAATTGCAAAGATGTATTTGAAGATGTTTCTTCGCGGGTTCTGTTTTATGTTAAAATGTTTATTCGCGAGTTCAGCGTAACGGTGATTTTTCCTTTGTTTATTTTTCATAGTTCAGTATTTAAGTTGTTAGCAAAAATTGTTCAGTGACTGACTTATCATTGATCACAAATTACAGTGGTTGATTTGTTAATTTCAACACTATGTATAGTATAAGAATATTAAGAACTTGATAAATCTCAAATATAATAATTATATTAATGATAATGTAGATAAACTATAACAGATTTGCATAGAACTACAAAGAATCCAAATCACATGCAAACAAGACTTGAAGGAGGAGATGGGCAAATGGGAAAAATAGATGATGTAATCCAAGGATCCATCATGAGCCAAACCATGCCCAAGAACCAATGGACATTTGGAAAATGCATAACAAGGAAGATGGGCCAATCTTTACAAGTTTTGATCAACATTAAAGACCCATTGAAAACCAAGCCATGGCCCAAGGAGTTGTTAGGGAATGAGAAATATCCAATGGAAGCCCAAGCAAGGATTGGATTGAAAAGAAAATGGTCAAAATTGAAGAAGAATGTAAGCAACCCACGTTCCAAGCCTAGTCAGCGCACCGCCCAGGCCCAGTCGGCACGCCGCCCAGGCCCTGCACGCGCTCCGCCAGACAGCGCGCCCGCCAGGCGCCCACCATTGTTGACCTGACAGTGCCCGCCAACGTTGACCCCGCGCCCGACGCGCGCACCGCCGCCCATGTGCTACCCCCGCGTGCCACTTCGGTCAAATTTCACCTAACTTTGATTTTTATCAATTCTTTTGTATATTTTATGTAATTTTAACATGTTTTAAAGTCCCTTTAAGTTGCCTATAAATAGATGGGCATTCTTTCATTGTACAGAACAATTTGAAGAATACACAACCTTGAGTTTTGAGAGCATTTTGCATTCTCTTCTTGAGTTCTCTTTGAGGACTTGATCTTCTTCAAGTGTTAGCTTGGAAAGATCGAACTTGATAGCTTTGGTTCAACTAACAAGTTTGGTTCGGGTCAAGCTTCTTTATTTGATAGTTTCGGTTCCTATGTCTTTATAGATAACGAGTCGAACTCCTATTTCTTTTGAATCTCTAAGGCGTCCTGGTTATTATTCCGCGTTGTTGTCGGGTCAGATCTCTAATATCTATGGTTCGCATCAAGAGATCAACATGATAGGAGATAAGAAGCAAAAGTGTGCTAAGCACAATAAATTAGAAAATTACCTGTTTGGAAGAGTAGAAGCAGATAACTATTCAGAAAATTTTATATGTGAAGCAAAGCAGATAATGCCAGGAAAATGAGAGAGAAGGTACCACAAACTTGTTTGATATCTTAATACTTTATTTTCATATGATTTATTAATATGAATTTATTTAAGTTTCCCTCTAGTCTTCTCTCTAGTTTTTGCAGGTAATCGATCAAAACTCAGAAAAAACAACATCAAAACTTAAACATCAGCTAAAAAAACATTCTCCAAAAGTGTAATATGCTTCTCCTAAGATCCATAATATGATATTAAGTTGGAAAATTCTAATTGCCAAGCCATCATTTACGTCTAACATGAACCTAAACTGGAGCGAAGGCGGTCACAAAGCCATGGAGTCCATGACACTATAATTGAGTCAAAGAAGTTCCATATAGCCGCTTTTTTAATACTATGAACACGATGATTATAGAAGATTATTTATAATAAAGCTTTGGAATTCTATACGAAAGCTGAGAGACAGGTAGCTGTTGAAGTGTAGATAAAATGGTGGTTTTGGACGTCAGGTGGAAAGCAATTCTAAATAGTGCGACAGGCAATATGTAAGGAAGACAATGAAATGATATAAATGCCATATGAAATGTACACATGGTGGTGTCTGCAATTTTACCTCAATCTCATCAGTTCACATTACTTATAATGTTAGCAGTGGAATGAGTCATACATTTAAAGTTGCCCAATGATGAGACAGCTCATTGCGAGTCAGAAAACTAGGTGAAACTTTAACTTAAGTTGTTACATGGAACACACCATCATTGTTCAACTTCAAACGGGTAATTAGTACTTTCCTCGGGATGTCGTTGAACAAGAAACATTAACCATAAAATGATTGTTGGGCACCGGAGGGGTTTAATCTAACCTGTAAATATGATGACTTTGAATTTTGAATTCGCCTTGAATTGAACGTAGGAAAGTTCAATTATCTTCCTACTTGTTTCTTTAATAAAAGAAGAATATGTATGAAGAAAAAAGCTTAATTTTTTTTAGAAAAGTAACCTTTAAGATATGGGCTCCCGCGATATGACTCACATGAGGAGTTATTTCTTTGGATATAATGCACCAAACGATCTTTGGATGTAACTCACCAAAGTTTTTAAAAAAGGAATCACTCCAATTTCAAGTTTAGCAAAAGCTATTTTGTATTCAATTCTAAACTCCCCTAAAACACAAGCAGTGATGGCATTATATAGCTGATTGAAGACATAAATTAGAAAATTAAATAAAGATAACTTAGATAAATGGATCTAGATATCCTAGATAAGTGAATCTAGATATCCTAGATAAGTTGATTTTTTTAGAGATAATATTTAAATAGATAATATCTTTCTCTCTTGTCCTTCAAGCTTGTCTTCAAGGGCCTACTCTTGAGCTTTTTTTCATGTTGAAATCGTTGACTTGGATGACTTCCATATCTTGAGTTTCTTAATCTCCAAGTTTGGAAACTCGAACTTCTCTTAAACTTTTACTCTCTATTCTTTGGACTTTTACCAGAGCAAATGGACTCCGAATTAAATGATCTAATATGCGTTAGAAAGCTTAGGACGTTGGTTACAATCTTCATGAAGAACACTTTTTGAAAAGACATCGTCTTGATTTCCAAAATGGTCGAACCATTGGCCAAGGTCAGAATAAAGACAGTTTTGAAAAGATCTTCAATTATTCTCTTGACCTTCAATTTATGTTTAACCTTAAATTTCTCCTTGATAATTTTGGAAGCTTAATTAGTAATAGCATGGTCCCATTTCGCATCAATGATTCAAGAGAATTCAATCAAAGTTAGTTGGCTGCAATTCTCATGCTTTTAGCAGAATACATATTTATGGGCTAGAAAAACAAAGAAGAGGAAACAAACTCACAATGATCAAGGAAAAAAGTTTGTATAGAGTACAACGAGAAAGAAATAGATACCACTGCATCCAAGAAGACCATTGAGCAAGTCAAAAACAATGAATTGCATCCAGGATTCACCTTGTTTGTAATCAAGAATTAGGCCAAAACCAAGCACTCTCGTAGCTTAAGTAAACAAATTATAAAATGAAAAGCTTTCTCCACTATGCAGACCTAGAATTTTTCATGTAGTGGGATATTAGCTGAATATTATGGTTTGTGGTGAAGCGTCGTCCCACCTCAAAATGATGAAAAAGAATGTGTACAAAGAACTACTAGTCCACATCTACCTTTTATTTGCCCAATAGAATCGCGAGATCAGTAAACTCCAACATGGAGGCCAAGAAATGGAGCTGTAAAAGCCGTGAAATTTTTAATGATAAATTCTACGTGTAAATTTTTTCATGTTGAAAATCAGTCATAGCGTTGAAGAAGTTGACTCAATTGTCGTGTAGCGGCCACGTATGCAAATTTTTTCATTTGATCAAAGTCTGTGAAATTAGAATTTTCTAAGCAAAATAAAATTTGGAGAATTAAATTGGGTTGATAATTGTCGTTTGGCGACGTTCAGGATACGCCGGAAATAGGGTATAAAAGAATTAAAAATGTGGTATGCATAATTAAGATGTATGTGTGACATTAAACAAATAAGTGGGATTTAAATTAGTAAAGTGGCTTGGAGGATTTAAAATGAAGACAAAAATAAAGTTAAATGGAGAGAAGAGATTAGAAGGATTGAGAAGAGGGGGGAAAAATCCCGCCAAATATTTTGGAGGAGCAAAGTACAGGGTTTAGGTTGTAAAAAGAAAAAAAAATTTTAATTAAAAATCAGGAGGAAGAGAATTAGGGTTTCTCTTCCCCCCTTCCCCATTTCTCCTCCCCTGTATCTCGCGTCGGCCGAAGAGGAATCGAGAGGGAGAAGAGAGACGCCGGCCGACGACTTTCGCGAGAGAGATCCCGGCGACTCCCGAGCTGAGGACGGTAATGGCAGTGACGGTCGCTCGCGGAAGGACGAAACCGCGACTGGAAAATGGAGAACGGCGACCGCGCGAGGGCTGCAAACGACGAATCGGCGAGCAACGACGTCAGGCGAGAGCGATGGTCGACTCCCGGACTGCCGAAGAACAATGCCGGTTACCGTGAGATTCCGATCTCGAGCGACGCCGGCGACAGAACAGCTCAACCCGAGCGTGTTCCTTCGATTCCGGTGAACGAGCGATCTCGGTTCCGCGATGACAGTTCCGAGGCCAAGCCGTTTTCCGTTTCCGGCGACGAACAGACTCCGATTCTGTTCCGTGGGTGAGTTTTTTGATTCAAGTTTTTATTCCGATGTTAAGTTTGGATTTGTGATGTCGTTGATCTGTGTTGTGGGTTTATAGCGGTCGATCTAAAGGATTCCGGACGGACAACCTCCGGCGACGACAAGGCAGCTCCAACCGAGTCAATCTTCTGATTTTGGTGAGTGGAATAGAACGGTGATTCAGTTTTGTTGGAGATAAATTTTTAGTTGGATTGTTTACTTTGATTTTTGGATTCTGTCTTTTCCCGTTGAAAATTGATGTTGGAGCTGAAAGTCTGGTTTGTTTAATTTGTCGTAAGCCATTGTGAAGAGCTGAAAATAATTTTGTTCTTTGTTTGGATTATACTTGATTAATCTAGTTCTGTTTGATGGAAGGGAGTTGGGAATAAATTGATGTGGGGATTAGATCTTGTTTTGCCTTGGTTTAACCTATGATTGGGTGAGTTTTGATTAATGGTGGACTCCAGCTTATAATGACATCAAAATGAGTGGGTTTTGCTTTGCTAATGTGTTTGGAATATACCAAATGTTGAAGTCGAAAGAGTAGAGAATAATTACTTCATTTGTTATAGTTGTTATTTGTTGTTTAAGGATTTGGAGATCCTAACTTGGATTGTTATTTTGAATTATGGATTTGGATTGAAATTGGAAACTTGTGATTTGAGAAGCATTAGTTGAATTTTGGTCTCAAGTTCAATGTTGGTCAAAGTGAGATCTATTGACGTTAAAGAAATCATATTTGAAATTCTGAAATTGTGTAGGTGTTCCTAATTAGATTTTTAATTGAAAGAATGATGAATGATAAAGTTTGAGAATTTTGTTGGGATTTTCAGATGAGTCGTTACATGTCGGTTGGGCTCCTATTTCTGGTATAGGGTTCTCCGCTTAGTGTTCTAGAATTTATTTATAAATTTCCGTGTTTATATCTTTGTCAGGGTTGGACAATCACAGCGAGTATGATATGATTCTTGGGTAAGCGGTTGCTTTAGTCAACAAGACGGATCATCGTCGAGGTAGGGATTTCTATACCTCTTGCGTTATATTGCATCGTATCCCGTTTTCAAAATAATTATTTTGTGGAATACCACACTTGAAAAATGACGGGGACTGTTCGACAGCACGTCAGTTTTTATTAGTAGTATGTTTTCTTAAGTTTAATTCCGTACATGATTTGAAATTTATTGTGTATATGTTGAGGGATGGATTCGCTATCCCCTTTGATACCTTCTACTGCGTGAAGGTTGATTGTTTGACATGCGATAACAGATCGGGGCATTGGTGACGTGTCCTCAGGTCGAAAGCCCTGAAAGTCGTAAACAGTATGGCCCCTTTGATACCTTCTACTGCGTGAAGGTTGATTGTTTGACATGCAATAATAGATCGGGGCCTTGGTGACGTGTTCTCAGGTCGAAAGCCCTGAAAGTTGTAAACAGTATGAGAGAGTGATGACGTCTCCTAGGGTCGAAAACCCCTAAATCTGGCCAGGGTTTTGTCCCACGGATCAGACGGTTTTAAATCGCTAAGACTTAGTTAACCTAAGTACCATTCCATTTGACGGGTAGACGGCCGAGTTTACTCATCGGCAACCCTCGTTCATTTGAACCCTCTAGGTATCTTAGCTGTTAAATAAGTCCACATATAGCAAGCAACTGTATCCGTTATATTTGATCGTACAACGCGTTGGATCTACGGACCACCGTCATTTATACTTCCTCCTGCTTCATAAGGTGTTGTCGCCGACGGGTGACCACCTTTTCTATGCCGAGTGGCGGGTGAGTCCTTGAGTGACCACCCATTTTCACTGATGACGTTTTCAGATTGGAACATGATGATGGCCTATTTTACGAGGTATAGCTGTCTATGTATATAGCGAGTTTTTCGATAAAAGCTACATCGATGGCCTTGGGGCCAGATTTATAATATGATAAGAGATTTCAAATTTAAAATCCATGTACGGTAAAAATGAGAAACACAACCCTGATTTCGAAAATATAGAAAAACCAGTTTTGCATGAGGTGCACTTAGTATTGCTATACTTTACTGAGTTAGTCACTCATCCCAAACGACTCCTCCCCCAAAACTTTAGGTAAAGGCAAAGAGTAGCTGAGGATCAGGAGTTGAAGCGTTTTATTATTTCTACTTGAGTGATTTATCGTTATTTGGTGAGGACATTTATGTTTCCATTTCGGTCTGTAAACCTTAAACACAGTTGGTTTTAGATTTGTTGCACAGTACTTGGATTAGATTTTAATTTATGCACCGTCACTTTCTCATGATCCCTACTCGGACCTAGGCCCATATCATCTTGGACCGAATTAAATATTTATAAGTCTTCCGCTAAAGTACACACCTTGGGCTGGGTGATCGGGTTCTCTACGAGGATCGGGTCTCCTGACCCGGCGGTTCTGTTAGGCCCGTCTCTTGGTCGTGACAGGAGCTCTTTTGCAGAGGCCGTTCTTTATGGGTAAAATTCAGCTTTTGCTAACATTCAGGCAGACCCATCCACCGAAAATGACGTTCAAAGAAAAAAAAATTGGATAAGAACAAACCAAAGAACCACAGATTTCACACGTTGAAAACATATACTTTCCAAGTTATTTTTACCATCTTCAATAGGGAAAGTAATTGAAGGTTCAAGATTACTGAGAATACCGCACATGGCATAGAACACCGGGTTTCAAAGGGTCTAAAAATAATACATAGTTTTGTGCGTACTTTCAATTTAAACTAAGTTTTGGTAGAGAAATGACGTTCTTAAAGTTTAGAAGAGAACAATAGGATCTTCAACCTTTCAAAGCATCATTGTTCAGAGGGTGAACATGCTACAATGTCAGATTCATAGCTTTGTACCAAAAAAGAAAAGGAAAAAAAAAACAAACAGAGAAAATCATTATCACTTTTGGAAATTGACTTTCAAAATCGACAAGCTTCCCTTCAGCATTCTCATTGCGTTTCTTTTTGACCCCTGCAATTTGCAAAACAGATGTTCGTAATAAGAATAAGAATTATAACTTCCATGAAATTGAATAACACCACATTTTAGCGTTCTGAGAAAAATCAAAATCAAACTAACAGTCACCACCTATCCACGATAAAGCTACAGCACCCATTTCATTAAAATGCAGCCGCAAGTACCATAGTCTACGCACCAAAATAGGATAAGACATTTGTAACATCCAATTTCAAATTCTCAAATTTACAGAAATTTTCCAAAACAGAATGACTTTCCTAAATTTTCCCAATTCTAACAATCAAAACCCTAAATTGATTTGATTGCCAATCTCACTACGTGGTGGACAAATATCAGGAAAATTTCCAAAAAACAGACTCAATCCCAATAAATTTTCCCTAATTCAGTTCAACCAAATCCTACATTAATCTGAATTTCCTAATTGGCTACGCGGAATCAACCCTTATCAGGAAAATCAAACTCCTTCCTTCTCTGTAGCTCAACCTGGCCACAATGGAATGCTAGATTCACGACAATCTTGCAAATGAAAGAATGGTGAGCCCTCTCCAATAAATTCAGTGTCTCACCGTGAAGAATCTCACTCCAAAAAAAGGCAGAGTACTCTGAAACTAACCTCTGCCTCTGTTCGCGACAAATCTCCGCCTCTGTCTGTGACTAAATCCCTCTCTGAGCAAGCCTTCTTCCCGTGTGAATCCCTTCCCTCGGCGATGAACGGCGAAGCTCTCTCTCTCTCTCTCTCTCACTCCCTCTCTCACTCCCTCTCTCCCTGCGAAGCTGCGAAGATTGCGAAGAAGATTAAGCATAAAGAGGAAAAGACCGATTTCTTTTGATTGGAGTGCCCAACTGAACCAACCAGCAAAAGTGAACCAGACCCAGTTAGTTAATCGAACCAGCCAACCAAGTGAATCAGAACAGTCAATGAACCGAACCGGCCAACCGAACTGAACAGGTCTAGCCAAATCTAACCCACCCGACCTGAATTCAACTCCTATCCATCAAAGATCTTTATCCGTAACGAAATCCTACGTAAATTCCTTTCAAATAGTATTATTATTTTATAAAGAAATTAGTAAAGAAATTAATCGGTAAATTCTTTCGGTAGACTAGATTATTTGAAGACTCGGGAATCCTCATATCGTTTACTCTGTCGGAATCCAGGTAAGTAAAACACAAGTTTTACAACATTTTGGCCATAGGCCCTACATCAGAAGACGTACATTATTTTCCTTAAACTTATTTTATTATTAAATTTTGATATTTCACTTGAACACGCATGGTTAGACATTGATACACGATATCAATAAAAAATAAAATTTATAGGTCATCTTGTATGTGTGTGATCTGATGGAATTGACAGAAAAACATGTTGTGATTGCTAATGAGAGACTAAACGCATGGAAATCTTGAGAAGACTAATGAATGTCTGAACGCATGAAACCTTGCGATGACTAATGAGAGTCTGAAGCTTGGTGGAAAATTTTGAGATGGCTAATGAAAACATGAACATATGAAACCTTGCGATTGCTAATGAGAGTCTGACCTTGGTAGAGCTAGAAAATGAATTTCAACCAATATATAACTTAAATCATGAAAATTTGGTAATGCATGAAATTTAAACATATATGCATGTGTTTTTATTCACTGAGTTTATCTAATTATTTAGTTAGTGATGTAGGTAAGTTTTTATATGAAGATGAATTGGCGTTGATTGACGATTTTCACAAAGTAGAAGAGCATACAGAGAGAGATATTGAGAATATAAATAATTGGTCAGATAATTAAACTCTTATTTCAGTTTTAATGTTTAAAATAAACTCTACTTATTATTTTAATTACTAATTTGATTTGCATAAATTTTTTTTGTATTGAGATTTTATATAAACTCTGTTTTATTTAATAAATGTTTCATACTCAATATTGTTTTATATATAAAGTTTATTTAATGAGATATAATTAATAGAACAAATCTTATTAAATACATGTAAACTATTTTGATAATAAATACAGTGATTTTTTTAAATGCTTCTGCCATAAATAACAATTTTAATAAAGATTAAATAAATTTTGAAATTTAGGCTTTATAACGACCTAACTAAACCTAATTTGTAAATCAATTTAGGAAAAAATTTTAGGGTTTACAATTTAAGAAAAAATAAAATTAGGGTAGTTATAGTTGGTATCAAAGCTTTAATGATTTTGTAGACTATATGCTCATCTGCATCAGGAAAGATCGTCGATCAGCAAGTAAGTATTTTCTTTCAAAATTTTATTTATTCTTTTATACATGTTTTATAAAATCTTAAGTATGTTTTGGGAATTGAGTATATATTTTTATTTATTTACAGTAATTTCAAGTTATTCTAAATTGTATCTCGTAAAAGTTGTTTTTATTTTAGAATATTCTTATGATGTAGATCGACTGCAAAATCTAAAATAACCGATCAACAAACTCCCTTCAACAAATAAAAAAAAAAATAACTAAACATAAATGTGCGTAAGAAGTAAACATGAATCAATTTGGATAAACCACGCCAAATCTAGAGTAGACCACCTTAGGCTCAAATATTAGTGTTAGAGCTTAGAAATTCTTGAAAAATACTTAACGTTGAACATTTTGAATATAAGAGCTTATAAAATTAATAATAATAAGAACAATAATAATAAATAATTATTATTATTATTATGAAGATGACTTAAATTTTCATATTCAAATTCACAAATTAATGATTATGTAACAATAACATATAGTGTGATGTCAAAATTTTAGTCAAAGATTTTAGACACAATAATAAATAATTCTTAGGTTTTGTGAGTTAGGTTGAAGTAAGATGATTGTTTATAGTAATGATTTGAATATAAGAATTATACTATTTAAAAATTTAGTAAGAATATAACTTACGAAATTATTAATATATATATAGTTGATCAATGAGAAGTTGAGTATTTAGGTTTAAATAAAGGATGATATAATATACATTATGATTTAGTTTAAAATTCTAATTATTATATCTAAGTAGCTATTTAGTTAGATATGTATTCAATAATTTGAAGAAATAGAAATGATTCTATATTTTAATTTAGGGCTATATGGAATCAAGATAAAGTTAGGAAATCAGGTATAGACATTAGATTAAAAAGAATATTTTAAGTTGATCACCATAATCTTTAGTAAATAAACCGTTAAGAAAAAACATAAGGTGAAATGAAAATCCATAATGATGATGATTTAGGAAAATGTTGATATTAAATATGGGTTGAGCATATAGTGAATGAGTGAAGTGTTGATGATCTTAGAATGAAAGATGTATTAGAATGTTTAGTCTAAGAAAATTTTAAGAAAATATCAATATCGGACTATGTTTGATAAATTTCTAGGTTATAGTTAATTAAAATGAAGTCAATAACTTAATATATGAATTTTACTTTTTGAAGTATTTAGTATTGAGAAATATAAAAAAATTTGGGGAGTAACTATTAAAAATTATTGGGGAAATATAATTAAGCAAATTGAGAATTTAGATTGATCTATGGACCGGTTAGATATGCCCGGCACAGATATCAAGTAAATGACTGTGGACCGGTTTGATATGCCCGACACAAATGTTTATATGGTCCGGTTTGATACGCTTGATATATAAACAATAAACGAATGTTTATATGGTCCGGTTTGGTACGCCCGGCATATAAACAGTAAACGGATGTTTGTATGGTCCAGTTTGATACACCTGACATATAAACAGTAAAAGATAGAAATAGTAAATAAATGTTTATATGGTCTAGTTTAATGAGCCCGGCATGTAAGCAAATGAAATAACGATATAAGACATGAACAATAAAATAGAAACGAAATGAAAAACCTTATGCAATGTTATAGTAATTATATATGAATTCTATGTTTTATGTTTATATCTCGTACTGAGTGTTAGCTCATAGTTAAGTTCTGTTGATATAGGTAAGGAGCAGATAAATGGACGAAGCTGTTGATAAACGTAGCTAATGGAGTGTTGTTGTCTGGACGTTTGTGTTGTTGGCAACATTGACCTGTGGTTATGGTTCACGGAAAGGAATAAATATTTTAAAAGACTTTTAAGTGTTTTATGATTTCAAATAAATATTTCAAGTTAATATGTTTATTTAAACAATGAGTTTATGGTATTTACTTGTAAAAGACTTCCGCTTTACGTTTTATATGATTAAGAATTTCGCTGTATATTTATTACTCTGATGTTTTATTACGCAATGGTTTTACAATGGTTTTAAAAGAAAAAAAAAAATTTATACGAAAAAGATTACAGGATGTTACATTATATATAATTGATTAAGACTTATATAGCCCGTACTAAAAACTAGTTATCATGAAAAAGCAAAGCAACAAAGCTACAACCAGCTTTTCTATAATTACTTTGGGAAAATGACAAACTAACCATCATACTTTACTATTAATTGACAAAACAACCATTGTACTTTTTTACTAACAAATTAACCACTGAACTATGAAAAAACATTGCCGCAAATATCGCTTTCACGGTTCGTTGTGAGGCTAAGGACGTCCGTTATGGGCAGAACAATGTAGCCTCAAGTCGAGGGACGTCTGTTTCTTGACGAGGGACGTCCGATATGGAGAAAGGGACGTCTGTGAAGGATTGAGGGACGTCCGATATGAGAAGAGAGGCGTCCGATATGAGAAGAGGGACGTCCGTTGTGGACTGAGGGATGTCCGTCTTAATTGAGATAGTTTTCCTTTTAAAAAAGTGGGTAACTTGCACGTGACCCTTCTTTAGGTGATGACCTAAATCCATCATAGTCGTCAATTCAGATCGAGGGACATTCGTCCTTGATCCAACGGCCAAAACCATCATCCGCTATTGCCTTTGAAAAATGAAAAACTTCATCCTAGCCGTCCATTTCGATCGAGGGACATTTGCCTCAATCTAATGGCCATGAACCATCATCTGCCATCGCCTTTAGAAAATGACAAACTCTATCCTCGCCGTTCATTCAGATAGAGGGACGTCCGTCCCTCATTCAAATGAGCAGGGCAAACGTCCCCTGATAATTGATTTCCTTCGTCAGTCTGTTGGATTAATGTTGGACGTCCATCGTCGTTGCCAGACGTCCGTTTTTGTTGCCTTGGACGTCTCCGTTCGACGGTCATTGGCATTAATGTGATCGCAGTGTTACAGTCGACGGTTTTCGACGGACGTCCCCCGTTGTTTCTGCCTTTGACGTCTCCATTCGATGGTCTTTGGCGTTAACGTGACTGCAACACATTAAAGTTGACTGATTTTGACGGCAGTGACAGCGATATTTACGATAATATTTTTCTATAGTTCAGTGGTTAATTTATTAATAAAAAAAATTTAGTAGTTAACTTGTCATTAATCACAAAGTATGATAGTCGATTTGTCATTTTCTCAATTACTTTTCAACCACTATCGTGTTTTTTAAGAATTTCGTCCTATCTATAAAAGATTTCAAGTTCATATTAGCTGTAATTTGCCAAACACAAATTTTCAATAAACAGATACATCAACCTCAAGCTTTTAAAATTTAAACTTGAAAATTCTGTTTAAAGCAAACAATACACAGAAACAATTAACCTCTTTTCTTAATTTAAAAAAAAACTTTTAGACAAGCAAAAGCAGACCAGATATATCTAATTTAAGGGTTGATCATATGTCATCATCTTTCTGATCTATTCTCTTGAGGAATTCATTCGTGCTGAGTGCGAATCCCTTGGCCTCCGATCCCTTCATTATTCTCAGCCTCTTACATGATTCAATAAACATCCTGCAAAATATGAATAAACATTTTCTATAAATCAACCTTTTTAGTAATATATATATATAATAAATTAATGAGCATTTGTTATAATTAATTAAATATGATTTTTTTAGCTAAAATACACAATAAATGTTTCATTTTAACAAATTTATAAATTGGTAGACAACATATGATGAGTGGGTTGATGTCGGTAACTTGTCTATGACAGCCCCATTCGGGCGAATGCATAATGATTAACCAACAAAGGAATATTTCAAGTCATATTACTAAATGGCAGATTAGTTTTTATTTTTTGAAAGAATGTATTCCGAAGCTTTCATGGTTGGGTCCCGTTCTGCCCACTCTTGCAATTTTTCAGCAGTGGACTCAAGTTTGCTATAACCCAGTCGAACCTCGACCTAGTTTGTCATCATCTATTGTAGCTCTATGTAATGACCTAATTCTAAGGGACTTCACAATGATCTCCTGATGTATTTCATCAGCGAATTTTACCTACTTACAGACAATTGAGGAAAATGGCCATTAAAAACTAATGTTAAGAATAGAGCTAATTACGACGATGAGATAATGCATTTTAGGAAAATAATAATAATAATTTAATCATTAATGTAAACTTACTCCCATGGCACGTCTCCAACTAGCATCCAGTCTCCCTCTTTGTCTTCATAAATAGGAACATATTCTTCTGCTTCCCCCAAAGCTTTGCCTGCAAAATACAGATTACTTAAACAGAAATAATTCAAGATAACAATTTTCTTTTAATGTTCTTACTTTTTTCAGCTATTCAACTAGTTGGGTTTGATATTATAAGAACAGAGTTTACTATATTTTAGACTAAGATTGAGACCTGTTCAAAATGGCTACTCTGCTGGTATATGTTACTGTTCATGATAATGGTTTCTTCTTTCTTTTTTTTTTTATTTAAAAAGATGAAATCAGAAAGAAGATAAGCTGGATTGAAGATGAAATACCGATTTCAAAGCAGTTAAAGAGCTTCTCCAATGCAGAAGTCAGATCGGAATAGGCAGTGTGAGTTGCCAGATCAAGTTTGCGAAGAAAAGGTGCACCATCCATGCTCACTTTCACGTACATCTTCGACGACATTTCAGTCCCATGATCTTTCTCGGCAAAGCTATTTTTTCTCCGGTATGAGCACACCGGAGGCCACCCCACAACTTGGTTTTTCTTTTGAATTTTCCGGTCATCGGTGCCGCTGTTTTCGTCTTCTCCGGAGAACTTGGAGAATCCCCTTTTCTTCTCGTTTTTCTCCTCTGAATTATTCAGACCACCACGACCTCCTCCTGGAAGACCTAATCTTAGCTCTGTAATCTCAAGCCCTAGCCCTTCTTTTTCCATTGTTCAACTATGTTTATTTTCTCTGAGTTTCTTATTCTTCTTCTTCTGCTTCATTTTGGAGAAGAAAAGCTAGGTTTTATACATGGATTGAGAAGAGAGGGGACATTGTGGGGACATTGACAGGTGCACTAAGGTTAATTGGTAGGTTAGATGAGAAGCAAGAGTGGGTCTATTTGTTCCCTCCGAACACTAATAAAGCCAGACACCATAAGTTAGATATTGGACAAATTCTACGGCTGTTGATGCGTTTTGATATGTTGAGATTTATTTGTAGCAGTCTGATTAGATTACTAGAAACACTCCCATGTGATTTGCCTTAAGAGGGAATATATATTTATATTTGCAATAAAAATACATCAAAGAGAATCCGGAGTGTTACCCAGAGACATCTCGATCGCGTTGACATCCTTAAGATTATTCAAGAGGTAATAGTCCATGAAAACTTACAATTAGCACAAGTAAAATGATGCGAGTACTTAAGCCGAGCTAGGTCAGCCCGGCTGGCAGCATTAATTCTCTTTTATTTTTCTTTTATCTTTTGGATGGTGTACACACAAACTCTTTTTTTTTCTAGGGGAAAATGACAAACTAACCATCATACTTTGTAATCAATAATAAGTTATCTTATAAATTTTTTT